>CM059973.1:73645220-74337989 GCA_030490835.1 Annona cherimola
CCCCCAAAATTACATTACCAAATATCCTTTTAGATACATATGAAACAATTCTTAAGTTCTAGTCAATGTTGATACTACCATGTTGGATAAGAACATATCTCAATTTGTGATGTTACGTTTACAACTGTACAAGATTTGTATCATATAGTTGAGTGAGGAATTGAATAAATGCAATGGAGAGAAGTTCGACAAGAATTAGCAAGTGCATATTTTGGATGGGATAGAGATGAAATGAGGATGGAAAAAAATATTTTTTCATTCTCAAAAAATAACAAATTATCTTTTTTAATTCCAATGTAACTTTTCTCAATCTTTATACACCTTTTCTCATTCTTAATACATAACAACACTTTCTCTATCCTATATTGTTATCTTCTCCAAGCTATGAATAACAAATGTATAATGATGGAAATAAGAATTTTTACATAGAAAAGGAAAGTTCCATTGATTTGGGGCTTTTCTAGAAGTCTAAATGGCAAAAACGTTTTACTATGCAAGGAAAGTAAAATACAAAGGTGTCTCCGGCCATGCTAAAGCCTTATAGATTAAACAAAAAGTGGGAGGAGAGGGGGGGGGGGGGGGGGGGGGGGGGGGAAACCTCATTAGGAATCTTCACTAGGAAAGAAGTCTCAAAAAATCTTCAAGTGTCTTTTTATAAGCCTCTTTCATGGGATTAAGTGTGATCTTTTGAGTATCATGAGACCACTAAAATGATAAAATTGAGCAATTTTTTCAGTAAATCGAAAGATTAAGAGGTTAATTTTGTTGACATAACTTACCTTTTTGTTAATGGTATTGTAAAAATGACAACTATTTATGGTAGCTTATATGGAGTATAGTGGCTTATCTGATGCAAAAACTCTGAGATTCATCTACGTAGCCTTACACGCGATCTAAACATTAGCCCGCATAACCCTATCAACCGCCATGCGCAAGATGCATAAAGTGTCTTGTGTAGGCTAGGCTAGTATGGTAAAAATTCTAGGCATCATTGCCTCATTATAAAGACAAGGCCGAAGCTGATCAAGGTCATGAAGCAGTGTAAGAGCACTATGTTAAGGCTAAGACACTTTCAACATATCAAAATTATTAAGGAAAATATATCTAATAATTATGATATTCATTGTAAGTAATGATTGTTTGGATTGAGAAAAAAAGCATAGTAAGAAAATCGATATGCTGCGACATGGTTTTAACGAAAATTAACTCTTTATTGCAAAAAGACAATAACAATTCATTTAGAAATTAGTAAAAATGAGAAAAATTGGATAACATTTTTGAAAAACGATAATGTGGTTGAGATGATGATGAAGAATAAAAAAATAAAGATAAAATAGATAAAGTAGTCGTATTAAAAAGGTGAAAAGTAGTTAAAAATATAGAGGCAATGTTAAAAAATATACATGATAGATCTCAATATGACCAAGAGTTAGTCTAAACTAAATCAAGATTTAGATCATAAAAGGATGAGTTAATTGGATCTTCATACATGGTATTTATTTCGAAAAAAACTAATCTAGTGGTGAGATCAACCTCAAAAAACTACAAGAGATGGGCAAAGCATGTTTTAATTATGGTGAGTGTTAGCTATTTAACACTAGTCATCTCTTTTGAATGATCCATCTTTCATAGGATAAAGTCTTCCAATGGAAGGTTAGATATTAGGAGATTTGTGGTATAGAAAGAGAGCACACAAAAATCTTTCTTTTTCTAGTCTCTTCCTCCCCCCACCTCCTTCTTCCTATGCTAGGAGTCGATCAATATTTATACAAGATTTATTATCGACAGGACATGTCTTGTGTCAGATGAGATATTCATAATCTTGTTTAGATATCTCTTCTTATGTGTCTGTCTTTAGTTGCTCATATCAAAAAATCACTTAACATGATGGTCTTAAGATGGCTAGCTTACCCTTGGTTTGCAGAGACATGATTACTTTATTAAACACAGGACAATTTTCACTAATTTGAGCATGGGCCCACGCATGCCTTGAGGTGCCTTCACAAGTATCCCATTCATCCAATTGTATGTATCATTTTAATCCTAGATGTTGGATCAACATGTCAATCCTTCGTCTTTTTATGAGATGATCCCTTCAAGCTTCAGAAGGTTTACCTGTGCAGTATCTTGGCAAGGGTTGCACTTTAGCAAAGTCTTCTTCTATTGGGAAGAGTTGCCCTGGACCTCGATCTTGTTGGTTGTCGATTTCTATTCAGTCCAACCTTATTGATATGGTAATTAAAAAATTAATATATTATATCATATCAAAAGGTATATAAAAGGGTAAATTTTTTTTACCAGATGTCAAATGGAACCTAGTTATCAAGTAAATTATTATTTTATAATTATTACAAAATGTAATATATGCTACAAAAATTACTATGTGTTTTGATAACGAATACAACAAATTGAGAAAATTATATGAGATTTTAAAAAAAACGTAAAAGAGTTGTGTAATGTGATGAAGATAATTATTATGAATAAAGGAGATGAAGATAAAAAAAGAAAAAAAATAGTTGTATGAAAAATATGAAATGATGAATGAAAATCTAGATAGTAATTGAAATGTTATATTCATTAAGTAGTCATCATCAAATCACATAAAAAAAGAAGCTGAGTAGTTGATTAAAAAAAACTATTAATCACCAAAAAGAGTCCAAAAGCATAAATTTTAGCAATAATTTATCAATTCAAAGTAGTTAGTTGTTTATTATTGAAAAAAAAAGTAGTCTATTGTTTTAAATCATGACCCAACAATTTTATTTTCACATTTATACGAAAGTTAAAGGGTGTTTAACTAGATTGAATAGAATTTGAGAATAGAAGTAGAATTGTTATAATGGAATTATGTTATATATATATATATGTGCTTCTATTTTGAAAGCTATATATTTAGCATTCGATCATTCGAAACTATATTTTTTCAATTTGATGCAATGAATTTTTACGAGACATTACTTGCAAGAGATCATGCTCCTAAAATGGGAGACAAAACTTCATATAAGATTCGAAACTTGTATTTTTTTTCAATTTGATGCAATGAATTTTTCCGAGACATTACTTGCAAGAGATCATGCTCCTAAAATGGGAGACAAAACTTCATATAAGATTCGATACTTGTATTTTTTTCAATTCGATGCAATGAATTTTTCGAGACATTACTTGCAAGAGATCATGCTCCTAAAATGGGAGACAAAACTTCATATAAGATTTGAAACCTGAACCTACTGGCACAAAGTCAAGATATGTACCATTGGGCTATGCTTGTGGATACATGTTATATCATATATAAAGATAGGAAGATTATAGGTAATAATTTAGAATAGGATGCCGTCTATTCGAAGGGGAATTTTCGTGCCCTGGCGTGCCACATCACATATAACATACGCTCTCTTGTGTATTACATCCAACACTCCCATATAGCCAGAAAATAAGTGCTTACCGTGCACTGTTCCAATTTCCTTCCCACTCATGGCGATTAGAGGTAGGAAATTAGAGAAATTAGAAAGTGGCCTGATCTACCAATTGCAGCCACTATCATTGCAAAAAAGTTGATTTTCTGCCACTCTTGTTAACCAAAAAAAAAAAAAAAACTTTTAGTAGTAAGCAAAATAGATATATACGAGAAAAATTCTCTTGCTCATATGATGATGCTTTTATAAGCAACGAAATTTTTTTTACCTGTGACGATGTCTTCACGGGTAAGAAAATTGATCCTTATTTAGATTAATTCTTTTACCATCAGAACAAAAGTTTGATTACTTAACTATAAAAATTATTATTTATTGGCAATTAAATTTCTTACCAGTGGTTATTATATAATATATATTAACAACTGTTGGCAACTAAGTTTTAAGCTTTGCTAAAAAGGCCAAAAACTAAAATTTTTGTAGTGAATGTGCTTCTTGACAAGAGAATCAAGTGGATCGATGGAGAATATTGAAGACGGGCGCAATGCAGGCGTGTGGCCTGCAGAAGCCGGTCAGAGACAACGTTGCATGTATTATTATTCGGTTGCTCACTAGCCTCCTCCGTATTGTATTCACGTTGAAGTAATTAATTATTAAAGAGTATCGGATCCGAAGGAAGGGCAGCTAGCAAGCCATAAAGCTGGGTTTGGTTTCTTTTTCCTGCCTGACAAAACTCAGTGGATTGAATTCCAATACCAGATGGACCCACAGATCAGATTGTTAGATACATACATCTCTGTCCTCTTATTATTCCTTGCTGGATGCATGAAAGCGGCCGGGAGAATAATTGGCCTTGCATTTACTAAATCCCCATGAATGAGAGGGAGGGACCCCAACATATATATATGCATCTACCCACACACATCAATTCCATCTGTACTTGAATCTTCATTAGCATTTAGGCATTTAGCAGCAGCACGTACCAACCTCATCATCATATCCCTCAACAGTGGATCCAGTTTGTTTTGTGGATGCCTATCACAATCTATATAGGCGAGAATCGGGCTGACCAAGTGATACTGCAGGGGATGAATATATTCAGAATCGCACGTGGAAATAAATTCGAGACCTTGGAACGGGATGCACGCAGCTGTGTGTATGAAGAATTGAAAACACATAGAACTCTTAGAAATGACTATGTTGGCCGCCGCACGTACTTATGTGCATTGTGTTCACTGCAGTTGTCCCATACGTGTCCTGATCTTTTAATTATTTACATTTATGTCGTGTAAGAGTGCTAGCTAGTTCGTGATATGAATCCCAAAATTCAACACAGTACGCTCAATGCAGAGCATTCAATAAACTAAATGACCAGGTTATAAATGCAAAATAGGGTCCTTACAGGGAAAAATGTAAAAGGTAAAAATTGAAAAGTAAGAATATGAAAAAATTTAAAATGTAGGGTGTGTTTGGCAGTGTGCAGAAAATGTCATCATATCACATCATTTGACAATTTTTATTCTCCAAAACTATTCATCAAAAGTTTTATCAATTCCCAAACACACCCGTAAAGATAAATATGAAAAAGAAGGAATATGAAAAAATTTTAAAATGTGAGAAAATAATAAAATATAACATGAATAATGGTTATGTGAAATGGGTATTAAGGTTGAGTTTTATAAAGATTTCCCACCGAGGCATTTGTGTGTCCACGAATTTATCCTTCAAACAAGGGTCAATCTATGGTTTGAGTTCAATATCATTAAGGCATTGAATACGTTCGCGATGACACAAATTTAGTTGATCCCAAACTCATGAAAGATTCTTCGACCCATTTTGATCTTGGTTCAAAAACCAATTAAGAAAGTAAGTAACCTCCTCTATTTAATGGATATGAAGCTGAGGCATGCCTTCGTTAAAGTTGATTGAATAAAACGATGTTGATCGCGAGAAGGGTACAACTCGGGCTCATGAAATTCGAGTTCCCCTCAACCCTAACCATAACCTTATTTATAAGACATTAACTCTAAACCTAATCCTATTTTTTTGAAAAATCGGTTTGAGTTTCGGGTTAAAATTTAGGTTGATGAAGTTGTATTTTATTTAAAGAGTAATAAGTTTAGAATTTCATATAAACATATAATAACAACAAATCATGTAAGTAAACGTAATAATACATAGTCAAAATATATTTTTAAAAAATATAGCAATATAAAGAATATTTCTAAAATAAAATTTAACATTGCAAACAAGATAAAAGAAAAAAATTAATCGATGTAAAAGTAATGATAGAAATATAAAGATAAATAAAAATATATACTTTATTTATAAATAGTTATAATATGTCAAACATGTATTGAAAACATAAATATAAATAATATACAAATATACAAATATAAATAAATATTGTTGAGATATTATGTATATAATATATTTTATAATAAATATAAAATGAGAAATCGAGTTTGGATAAACTCGATTGCAAAAAGTAAGTTTTAACACCGTTGAAAATCAGGTTCAATAGGCCGAGTTGGGGCTCAACTCGGCCCAAGTTGCACCCCTAATTGCAAGTGGGGGTGTTATAGCCAAATGGTAGGAAAATTTTATAGAGATTCTCAAAGCCACATTCTTAGAAGTGATAGGAGGTTGCCTTTAAGGATTTGATTAAATTTTTTGAGAGGCCAAACTTGAAATGGTTAGCCATAGGAGGGATTCTTCTCTTGGTGCTAGGAAAACAAAATTGATAACTCAATGCAGTTGATGTTATTTTTATTTCTAAGGCTTATAGTAGAAGGGCTTGTGATAGTAGTACCTTTGGAGAAGGGGATGTTCTTAAAGGTATATGTGCGTCTATAAAAAGTTAGTGACCGACCTAGAGATATGCAAGAGGGGGCATGCAAGGATGTCATCCAAGTGACCCCTCATCCACAATAAAGAGGTAGAGTTTGAGATGGAAGAGTTGATAAAAAAGAAAAAATGATTGGTGAAAGGCATATAATTTTCCTTCTCCTTTTTGTGTCAAATTAGGGATTCTAAATAATAAAAAAATAGGGATTCTATGTCTTTTTTGAGATTCTAATATTGATCTCATATGTTAGTTTTTGAAGTCAACAAGAAGGAGGCTCTTGTTAAAGAATTAGAGGAATCCCAAATAGATTACAAAAAATAAATGAAAAAACATTAGGCAAGGTTCTCAAGCCTGAAGAGACAAAGATGTTGTCTCTCATGGAGTCTAGGATTGTACTGAATGAAGATTTACTCCAAAAATACCTAAAGGTGATGGTGAGAAGGGGTCAATTGAAATAAGACTGATGAAAGCCAGATAATTGAGACCAAGGATGTTCACCCATTATGGATAAATACATAGAAATCAAGGGCGACCGAGCTAAGTAAACTTCAGATAAAAATGAAAGTCTTAAGGTAAAGGTCGAGACTAGAAGGATGGAGATTGCAAGAGCTTAGGAGCATAAGGAGCCCAAAAAGACCTCAAAGGCCGAGAGGGCTACTACTTAGGCTACTTTGATTAGAAATGAGAGTTAAGGACAAAAGTAAGGTTGTTAGGGCTATACCTAGATGTGTGGGCTAGTCTATAAAACATCCAAAAAGATGATTTTTTGTGCCTAAGTCTAACTAAGACCAAATCTTAGGGGAAGGCAGGAAGTCGAAAGGGCACAGGCCCTTCAATGTTAAAGCATGGGCATAAATGATCATCAAGGTAGTATTACCAGTATAATTGAGGATTATCCTGGAGAGCACTGATTTGGGACTAAATTAAAAGGGTAGATAATGAAGGAAGAAATTCAATTGAGCTTATGCTTCAGGATTTCCTCCTAGACACATGGGTTGCATAGGATTGGCGATGCCCTTGATAGTTTGGATATCAGCACTATGCATCGAAAAGAAAGGGAGAGCTATTTAAGGTTTGGTAATATCGAGTGGATGATTTGTATAAGATTAAACCCGTCAAAATTGATGCTAAAAAGTGAATTATTATTGCAACAAAAAAAACATATGGAGGCCATTACAAAGTAGGTTAAGTTGCTGACTAGTGGAGTTTCCTAGAGCAATCTTGAGAGATGGGTTATTTGGTATATTGGGAAAAGGCCTTACAACTTGGGTGAACAATAGGTTTAGCAACTTGAATTTGACAAGGCCTTAAACATGGGCTATAGGCATAAGAACAAATGGTCATAATAGGAGTAAAAAGGAAGAAGCTTGATGAGGCCTATAGGTGAAACAAGTAGCCACCTATATTGTTAGGAATCTGACTCTAATAGAGATTATCCAATCTAGAGAGGTAGTGATAGAAGTTAAGGCTTCTACAAAATAGGTGGTGAACTAGACCTAAGACCTTTAGGGTAAGTTGGGAACCATAAAAATAGAACTTCAACATGTTAAGGATCTAAGGTTGGTTCTAATGCAACTCTTGTTAGCTCATACATTGAATAAGGCCTCAATATAAAAACTATAAAAGGAGTTGACTAAAGTTAAGCCATAGTTGAGGTTACATGGAGTTGAGGAGAGTGCCGATTCAAGCCTAATAAGTTGTAGCACAGATATTTGTGGCTAAGATCATGGAAGTAGCAACAAAGTTTGAAGTAGCAAAATTATACCTATAATTGCTTGCAACTTAAAGGGAGTGAGTGATTTTGAGAGCCACCTCCATCCTTCTTAAGTGCTTTGTATGATTTCAATGTAGCTCAAACTCATGTAAAAGCTAGAGAGGAAAGGGTGACAGAACTTAAAGGTGAGCTTAAGAAGACATTATAGGCCAATACAACAAGTATGTTTGGGAGCAAAATCATGAAGCCAATATCAAATTGGGTTCAGTACATTATGCCAGTAGAGTACCTTAAGGGTGTGTTTGTTAATAAGTAAAAGTTGTCAAGTTAAAACTTTTCAATCTAAAACTTTTCACTGTCCATAACTATCTTATTTTTTAATCAGTTCTTCACATTTTTCTATACAATTACTCTACTTTTCAATCATTTCTACACAACTACCAACGCAACTAACCTATCTATTGTAACTTTATCCTATTTATTTCTCACCATTACCCCTATCATATCACATAATTTGACAACTTCTACTCTCTACAACTTTTCATCAAAAGTTTTATCCATTCCCAAATACACCCTAAAAGTGTAAACTACAAGTTTCAAGAGGTGTCGAACTATTATTTATTTGCCAATGAAGGATTTAGATTAGTGCTAAAAGAACTTTTAATAATACATCTAATGCTCAATGTCTTGAAGAGCCACGGTATAATAAAAGAAAACATACCAAACAATCCAATTCAATTTTAACAATATTAGGGTCTTTTCTTTTTTAGAATCCTAAATAAATAAAATGGTTCAATCTAATTAGTCTAACTAAAAATCTTACATTTTGCTAATCAGATTGGCCTCAATTAACGCTAGGGCTTCCATACTAGATTAACTTGATTGAGCTACCAATTTAATTAGATAACAAATCATTCAGTTAACTTAGTTAACAAAAATAAGGTCCTACTATATAGTATTTGCATGCATGTGTGAAATTAATTAACATATTTCTCGTCCCACATTTTTCTCGTCTAACTAAAAATCTTACATTTTGCTAATCAAATTGGCCTCATCTTCCATACTAGATTAACTTGATTGAGCTACCAATTTAATTAGATAACAAATCATTCAATTAACTTAGTTAACAAAAATAAGGTCCTACTATATAGTATTTGCATGCATGTGTGAAATTAATTAACATATTTCTCATCCCACTTCACATATTAGCAAGAATTGAATCACTTACTTGAAAGTAATGGAATGTTTTCTACTTTTATTGACTATTCGAAAAATTTTACAAACTAATATTTGATACACTTGATTCACTTAGATTGCTTCTAGCATCCTTAGCTTATGCTTTTATCATTTATTAGTTATCTAGCTACCAAACCATGAGTATATTTATACAATAAGGTATTCTATGGAACTCCACTTCTATATAACCCATTTTATTTCTAATATGTGGATGCTTAATAGGAAATTTATTTCATTTATTGTACTTAACATCGTCTATATTATTATAGAAACTCTTTCATTTATTTAGTATTATTTTACATAATCTTCATTCGCAAATATATAAAATCAACATAATATAATAGTTTAATGATGCTAAATATTAATTTTAAAAGTGTATTTCAACATTAAAGTACCTAAAATATAAATACTATGCAGATAAATTTTATAAAATATTATTACATTCTAATACATATAGAAATAAATGTAAGTATGAATATATATTTTTTAGCAAATGCGAACATGTACATATTTGATTCGGATGAAACTTTGTCTTTTAGTTAAATAATATAACAAATAAGATGACTTTTACAAAAAAGTATTCGAATATTAAAAATAGAAGAAGTTACCTTGAAACCACTAAAGATTAAAAATTTTCACCAGTTATAATGTTACACACCTGACAGTCATTTGTCGGCTTAAAGGAAATGTGATATGATTCCAACAAAACCATTCCCCCATCCTAGCTACTATTTCACCAACACTCCTGCTACAAATAAACCATCTGTAAACAATAATAATAATAACAATTACAAAGATGGTGCATGAGACTGGAAATTTAATTAGTAAGGGCATGATGAAGGGCAACCAAGCGCTGATCAATTAGCTAGGGCCAGCCCATTTATTTATTCTGCACCCACCATCACGTGCTACACTTGTGGCTTTTCATGTGCTCACTGTCTCCAAACGCTGGTAACAGTAATCCATGGCTGTAATTGGCAGCGGCCCAAGAATATATGGATGCATGCATATTTGCAGCCATTTGTTTATTTGAATGTACAGACTCCAGACCTAAGGCTGATTCTTTATCTCCAAGATAATTAATTAAATGACGTTTGATCAAACACTCCTGACAACAATTGATAGCTACTGATGAACTTGCCATATTTTTAACCAGCCTACACATGCAGATGGGTAAAGCTTTTGTTGTCGACGTCAGATTCAAGATGTAATTCAATTCCAAGAAAAAGAGAATTGATCTTTTGGGGGAAATAAATATCTTTCTACCATTTGGCCGGCCTGCCCAAATGTTGCAACTTTGCTGTAGAATGGCCCACCCCAACACAGCATTCTACGAACTGCTAGCTAGGCTGCAGCCAGCTGCCGTATGATCATGACTGAGTGACCGCAGCTGCAGGTTGCTTGCACTGGCAGCAGCTGCCAGCCCCCACCAAACAACATGTGGATGATTCTTGCTGCTGTTGGCTAATGTCGTCCTGCATTTGGTTTTGGATGTGCTGCTGCAGCAATTGTAAAAATTCTCAAGCATGCATGAATGCACGGCACGCTTGTGGGGCGATGGGTCTTTATATAATATAAATAAGAAGAAGATGGTTTTGTTGGTTTATATGAATTCCAAGTACATTTTGTCCTCTTCTCGAATGCATGCCAGCATATATGCATGCAGTCAAATATTAACGCGTAGATTCCAAGCTATTAGATTTTTACGAAATTCAATCAGCAGCTGCTGCTGGGTCCCGCTGAGAAGACCTTGGACGTCTTGAAACTATTTATCACGGCAACCTGTAAAACATTTAAGAGCCTATGACCTTTTTAAATATATGTGAAGTGTATGGGATAATTATCTTGTGTACAAACCTTGTTACTTAGCCAAGCAACCATTTAGTGTATTTTATATTTTTCTACTTTTTTATTCGTTTTTATGAAGGTACAAAATGTGTATTTAATAATT
Source organism: Annona cherimola (assembly GCA_030490835.1). NCBI lineage: Eukaryota > Viridiplantae > Streptophyta > Magnoliopsida > Magnoliales > Annonaceae > Annona > Annona cherimola. The sequence continues at coordinate 73,656,380 of CM059973.1, forward strand.
TTACCACTTTTAAATTTTTTATAAAATGTTTAAAATAAAAGATTTTTTTATTTTACGTGTCGGGAGACTGTCAGACAGTTGCAATTTTTTTATTTTTAAAATTTTATAAAAAATATATTAAAATAAAACGGTAAATTTCGGAATACAAATTAAATAGATGATCAAAAAGAAGATGTAGGATCACATAAAAATGAAAAATCGAAAAAATATATCTCCACTTTGTTACATAAAAGCGGAGTCATGTAACCCCTTTCAAAATTTAATCCATTTATTGTATTTAATGTCATTTATTTATTTAGGAAACCAAGTTTAATCCTAATCAAGTACATTTAAGGGCCATATTTGTTAAAATATATATATTTATGTATAAATTATGAAAAATGCTAAGATATCAATTTTTAAAGTAGTATTTTCAATATCTAAACCGTCCAAAATAACATTTCCATGTGAGTAAATAATTTTATAAATTATTATTACATTATAATATACGTGTAAATAGGTCTAAGCATTTTTCATAATTTACACATGAATATATATAATTTTTTAATAAATATGTTCTAAAAACATACTTGATTAGGATAAAATTTGGTCTCCTAAATGTACAAATGATGTTAAATATAATGAATAAACTAAATTTTCCATCAATGATCAAAATCTTAGATTTTAACTTGATTGCGTAAAAATGGAATTAATATATAAATGCATAAGGTTGTTTTAATGATTATTCTCAAATATACTCACCATGTTTGACCTTAATTTTAAATATACTCATTATGTTTCTAAATCTCAAATATACTTACTACGTTTGCATTTAATCTCAAAAATACTCATTCCATAAGTTAATACCGTTAGAGAATATATGAAATTACTAATATTCTCCTTAAATTAACGGCAAAATTAGAAAAATTGAATATTATAACTTACTGATGCCCTAATTGCACATGAATTCTAAATTTAAAACATCTTAATTTCATTTTCTTTTTATTCATTTCATTATTTATTGTTTTACAACAGGGGTATATTGGGTATTTAAAAATTTTAACTAACGGATTTTGAAGGAATGGACATTTTTGGGATTAAACGCAAACATAGCGAGTATATTTGAGATTTTGAAAATATAGTTGGTATATTTAAAATTAAAGTCAAACGTAGTGGGTATATTTGAGATAACCCTGTTCTTAACAACAGTGTTTACAAAGATCACGACCATAGTGGACGAACCCATATATACATATATATATAGAGAGAGAATATTTTCTGTACAATGAAGTTGCACCATAATTAATGGTGCATTTGACCCAAAATAGGCACTGCATATACTTAAATGTATTGATACTTTATACAATCATTTATTCATATATAAATTTTATAGCAAATGGTTTACATGTTGAAAAAACAAATTTAAAGTTGTTATTTACATTAAACTATTTTATTACGTTAAATTTGTATCATTTTTCAGATGCGGTTCATACACATATTTAATTGGGACGAAAATTAGTATAGTAATAGAATATATAAATTCTAAATATCATAAGTAGAGTAGATTATAATTTTATGATCATGTGAGGCCCATTTTGAGGTAATTGCATCATAATTTTGGTGCAATGAAGCTTTACCTGAATATTTTGCCCATTTTTTGGCCCAACACATATTAAAAACAATGAAACTTTATACGATTTTTATCCATATATAAATTTTATAGCAAATAGTTTATATATTGAAAAAATCACTCTAAAGTTGTTATTTACAATAAACTATTTTCTTACATTGAATTTGCCACATTTTCAGATAGGGTTCATACATATATACGATTGAGATGAAAATTGATATGGTAATGGATTATATTATTTTAAATATAATGTGTGGAGTAGATTTTAATTTGATCAAACCCAATTTTAGCATCGCTGCACTTGAATACTCCTCATAAATATGTGCGTGTGGCGCGCGCGTGCTTTTTAATAACGCATGCATAAGTTCAAAACCAATTCACCAACTGTATTGATTTCATCCAAGCTAAGGAGACCTCTTTATATGTACGATAGATTTCGTCCGATAATTTCAGCTTGATGCGATTTCACTTTCAAAGGATCTATTATGCAGTGCTTGACGGGTAAGCTACTTAATAACACTGTTTCAAAGAAATATTCTTTAGGAGCGTATTTTCAGGGTCGATTGAAACGGAATCCAAAGGAATACTAGAGTAAGGATTCAGTACACGCGAGGGTATTATTTTCAAATTCCCATTACTACAGTTCTTTCTTTCTAAGAGGGTTTGTTATATAGATTTTCTTTATGACGGAGTATTTACAAAAATTTCTTCTATCATGTGAGGGCTGTGAAAGAGTTGGTCTGTAATATCAAATATTACAGTATATAAATTAAATAGCAATCAAAAAATAATTATTTTAATTTTTACTTATAATTTATATTGATTAGGCACAAGTCGAGCAAGTGTCGGCGACTACAAAGCACGTGTGCTAAAGTAAAGGAGGTAATAAATTTTAAAGTGGAAAAATAAGATATTAGTTCAAGGCCTTTCCAAACAACTACGAAAAAAAAAATATTTTCTACTATATGAGAAAACGATATCGTAATGATATCATTACACAAAACTTGATGAGAAATGGGATGGAGTGTAGAGAAAAAGAAATTTGAGCATAGGAAAAGAGAGAAAGAGATGTGACTTGAAAAGTGAAATCCTTCTTCTTTTTCAAGTTCTTTTTATATGTCTTTCTTTTAGGTTCAAGCATGATCTTATCTTTATATAAGCCCCTTTTGTAAGTTCAAATGAGAGGTCCAAAGAAGATCTCATCTTGAATGAAATGACAAAGTTAAGATGTTTTAGTGATGTAAATCATTTTTTACTAGTAGAAATGTTAAAGTCGCAATCAAGCAAAGTAACTTGAATGACACAAGGGCTCTGAGATTAATTCACATGACTTTATAATGGATAAGGCATCTATTCATATGGCCTTTTCATGACTACATTTGAGGCCATTAGTTGAATTACATTATATATATGGGTTCCAATTCTACATAACTAGGTTACATGGAAGTGGTTCCATGTAACTCTTTTCACTTTGAAATTTTGATCCTTGATGGAAAATTCAATCCATTCATTATGTTTGACATCATTTATTTATTTAGAAAAGTAAATTTCATCATAATCAAGTATGTATGAGCCATATTTGTTAAAAAATGTATATTCATGTGTAAATTATGAAAAATGCTTAGATTCATTTACACATATATTAGAATGTAACGATACTTTATAGAATCATTTATCCACATATTATTGATATTTTAAATGGTTGAAATATTAAAAAACTACATTAAAGTTGATAGTTTAGATTGAACTATTTTATTACGTTGATTTTACACATTAATATATGAAATCCATATACATTGAAATCAAAAAATAAAAGGATTTTCAGGATACTATGAATGATGATAAATACAATGGATAGAGTGGATTTTTCATCAATCATTAAGATTTTAACAATGGAAGGGATTATGTAGAAAGGGGGTTTCATAAAAGTGAGACCGTGTATATATATATAGGCTAGCTACAATAGCAATTTTAGGTGCTAGGGCTTGGACTATGTAATAAGGCTATGGTTTGTAGAGATTACAAGTCAAGACAAGGGCACCTCAACCAAGATAATTTTGCTGTGGCACCGATAAGTTTCAAATTTTTATATAATTTTATATTAATTTGGTATGTTAAGTTAAAAAAAATATTAATTAAATACAAGTTTTATATGAAATATCATGAGAATTATATTTTTATAGAACCTTTAATGTAATAACGCGAATATAAAAATATTGACCGGTCACTTTTTGACGTGGATAGTTGATTTTTGCTTAGACGACATATTTAGCAATTTGACTATTGACTACTTGACCATCTGAATTATTAAATTGATTGTCTAATGTGTCAGTTGAACTAGCTAATGTGGACTATTGACTTATTAGCTTTAACTTGTTAACTGATTTATCTTTTATAATTTAACCCAAAAGTGTATTTAAATCTAAATTAATAAATTTGGATTTAAATAAGTAAGATGTTGATAAGGTAAGATGGATAAAACCCTTGTTTGTGATTGAGATGTGTGGGTTCAAGATAGGCAAAAGTACAGAGAGAGATGACTATGGAAAGATAGTATCAAAGTCAACTCCTGATACCTGAGGCTAATATATCTAACAAGGACACTGGAGCCTCGGGGGGTTGGATGTAAGATCCCACATCGGAGAGGGTAAAAGAGGGAGCCTTTATTATAAGTAGAGGTTGCTGGTTGAATTGTCGAAACAGATTTTGGATATTACGTGTACCTAGAAGGAAAAAATCCCTCAGGGCAAAAGTAGATATTTTATAATATGAAAAAATAAAAAAAGTTATTTTATATTAGTTCTAATAAAATTCTTTTACAATAAAATAAAAGTGAAGGTGAATATAATTAAAATAGGTTCAAAATAACTTTAAAATATTCATTAGCTTATTAAATTAAATTGGAAGAATTTATCGAAATATTTTAAAAGTGTAAATTAATATAATACATGCGTACGTTTGAAAGATATAATTTAAAATAGAATTACACAAAATTCTTGAAATGAATTTGGTTGCATTGAAAGTAAGACTTAATTGATGGGGTAGTAGATTAAAAACTTGCTGCAAATTAGGTTAATATATAAAATATATATAATTGAATGATTTAGATGGACTTTATATGATCCAAAAATATTTATTGTTTTATTTCAAACAAAATTACGGGTTTGTTTGGGAAGTTGTAAAACTTTTTATGAAAATTTTTTGTATGTAAAAGTTGTCAAATTAGTAGAAAATTATGTAATATCGTAGGGATAATGATGAGAATTAAGGAATAAATAGGTTAACTGTATTGGTAGTTGTGTAGAAATGATTGAAAAGTAGGGTTATTGTATAAAAAGATGTGTAAAAAATAATTAAAAAAAGTGTAGTTATGGAAGGTGAAAAGTTTTATATTGAAAAATTTTAACTTACAATTTTTTTTAAATTGTCGAACACACCCCACGTGAATATCAACTTTTGGATGAATGCTGTTGCATGTATATTGGTGCAGCGCACCGCCGGAGCACCAAATCTGGTGCTCCGTCACCTTCTTCTCCAAAGCACGATCCATGGCCGCCACACCATGCTCTCTTCAACCTAGAAATTGCAGCCGACCAAAGCTCCAACAAGCAGCAACAACATCCCATTAGTTCGGCTGCAAATTAGCAGACAAAATCAACCGCAACATCTCCCTCATTGGCTCTTCTGTGCAAACCAGAATCGATCAGCAACCGCAGCCCTCCATGAAACGCAGCAGGCAGCCGGCCATCTCATCGACACTTCAGCAGCAACCGCAGCTCACCCAAATCAGAATAGCAGCCGTGTCGTCCAGCCACGAATTGGAGCCAAGCAATCCAGACGACCAATTCTTTCTCCACCACAGACTCCAAATCCCTCTAGCAGGGCAAGCCATAAACCCAATAGAAATCGGCAGTTGCTAATTCCATGATCAAATCGAGTCACTCCAAGTCCATTACCCTTGCAATTAAACCGGCAACTGCCCCGAATTAATTCCAGCAGCAAGCCGCCGAAGCATCGCCTCTATTAATTAATCCCATCACAAGCAAACAGCCATGGAAATAAGTCCGGCAACCTCCCCCGTCAGCTTCAGCTACAAATCAAATGGGTGACAGAAGCTCTTTTCCAGGCCAACGGCAACTAGGCCCGGTGAAATCAAAACATCAAACCAGCTCCGGTCCCACCGATTTTCTTCACAGCCATAGCATCCAGCAACACCGCCCCTGCCAGTCTCCATGCCTACATGAAAATCCAATGGCCAGCCTTTATTCAGTTGATCGGCAGCTCCTCTAAACAGCAGCAATTTGCATCTTAAACTGCAGCACGATTTCGCTCTACGGCTAGAAGCAAGTTTCCTCCAACCGTTCCTGATTCCAAGCATTAGCAAAAGCCCATACCGATATCGCCACTCTTGCACCAAGTTTAGAAATCACCGCCAGCATCTACAAGAGTAATGCAATAAAATTTCAGTACTTCCGGTGCAAAACTGATTTAAAATTTTTTTATATATAAAACTATTTATCTAGGTATATTTAACCTTAGTTATTATTTTTGAATATGCGTCTATATATATATATTCTTTCGATTTTTAAAAATATAGGAAAATGACTAAAACCCCTATATTGTTAAAAATAAAAAATATATGCATATCTTTAAAGAGGAATCATTTTGTTAGCCCGGGTTAAGTAAAGGTCTCACTTAGCCCACCTCAAAAATCTTATTTAAAACAACTTTGTTTTTGTTTTTTTCTTCATACGCTTGTTTATCTAACTGTATTTAATATATAGACCAAGTTTTTTCTATTGTTGAATATATTTATCTATTTTTTTGAGATTTTTAAACATCTACGTGTATATATGTATTTAAAATACTCTTATTTTTAAAAATCTAAAAATATATATACATATATCAAAAAATGATAAAACTTGGTCTATATGTTAAATATACTTAAATAAACAAGTGCGCAAAGAAAAAAGTAAAAAAAAATTTATTGTAAATAAGTTTTGTAAAGTGGGCTAAGTTGGGCATTTACTTAGCCCGGGCTCCACTTAGCCCGGGCTAATAGGATCACTCCTAATCTTTAAAAATATTAAAACTTAATATACAAGTTAAATATACTTAAATTGAGAGTTTCATAAAACTTTAAAAAATGAATTATTTTTTAATTTTTTGAAAATATTTTTAGAGAACTGTTAATCTAAGTGTATTTAACATGTATATCAATTTTTACCCTTTTTTGATATTTTTAGATTTTTCTGATTTTTTAAAAATTAGTTGCATTTTTAATGATTTTCAAAATTTTGAAAAAATCTAAAAATATCAAAAAATAGTAAAAATTGATAAACTTGTTAAATATACATAAATTGATAGTTGTGTAAATTTTTTTTCAAAAATAATAAAAAAACGAGTTAAATGCACCCAGCCCATAAAGCCTAAGTGCATTTAGGCTTAACCATGAGAAGGGCGGTTGAAGTAACTTAGTACTGAAATCCTACATCGGCAATAGAACCTTTCACCCACTCATCTCGTTTTTATAAATTTTTACAATTAGTTTTTTAATTCATTATTTAAACAAATCATAAAATTACGAAAGTTTTTAGTAAGAAAATAAAAAGTTAGTTGCAAAAGTAAGGAAATAAAAATGGTTGCAAAAGCTTTAGTAATTCGTTCCAACCGGTCCAAACACCTTTTTTATTTTTTAAAATTTTTTTTTATAAACATGTTAAACTAGTTATGTTTAATTTATAAACCAAATTTTATCATTTTTGGAGACATGTATATATTTATTATTTATTTTTAAATATAAGGGTATCTAAGTCATTTTAAAACACCTTTTTTATTTTTAAATTTTTTTTTTATAAACATGTTAAACTAGTTATGTTTAATTTATAAACTAAAATTTACCATTTTTGGAGACATATATATATTTATTATTTATTTTTAAATATAAGGGTATCTAAGTCATTTTAAATAAATATATACACATTTTCAAAAATAGTAAAATTTGGTTTATAGATTAAACATACCTAGATTAGCATGTTAATTTAAAATGACTTAGATACCCCTGTATTTAAAAATAAAAAATAAATATATACACATTTTTACAAATGGTAAAATTTGATTTATAGATTAAATATAACTAGATTAGCATGTTTATAAAAAAAAATTTAAAAATAAGTGTTTGGACCTGTTGGAAATCACCTGATTTCTAATCGGTCTGAGAAGATCAGCTCACTGTATAAAATTATGTTAAAGATGTGCAGTTTTCATCTCTTAACAAACATACCCAGAACGAAGCAACATTAAAGACTTCAATGTTACGAATGGCATAGAAGTATTCCACCCATTAATAATATTATAGATGACTTGTATCTAGGAAATGTATAGTTTTCATTAAAATTTAGGAAGGATGCATTAATTAAATCACTCCCTACCCCAATTTTCATTTTTTAATTTGCTGTTAATTTGAACAACATGCTAAATTTGTCCAAGAAAAAAATTAACCATAGGTAACAGGCCTGATAAAACTGCTATTTAATTTCTGAGGATGCATTTATACGTACGACAGGCTGTGTTGCCAATTAATTGCTACTTCATTCGTCTATAAACCATTTGCATCGTTAACTGCCTTTATTTGCACGTTAGAACATCAACATTTGGATGGTATGTGTATGCATGTTTTTAGTAGTTAGTTTGATGATGACAACTGGAATCTGCAAAATCGAATCTTTATTTTTCATAATTGTGAAATAACATATATTTTCAATTTTAGAAAATAAGCCGACTATATGTTGTAAAATAAACTCTGTTTAGCTGAACAAACTGAGAATGAGAACTACGTAATTTTTAGAGTTTCAAATGCAAATGCAAATGCAGAAAAGTACGACCATCTATTCTATAAGAAATTTTTTTGCAAAATATCATTAATTTTTTAGGATGTAAAAAAATTGTTACATGTAATCCTTTCAAAATCTAAGATTTTGATCATTAATGGAAAATCTAATCCATTTATTGTATTTAACATGATTCGTTTATTTAGAAAAACCAAGTTTCATTCCAATCAAGTATGTTTATGGGCCACATTTGTTCAAAAATATATATATTCATATGTAAATTATGAAAAATGCTTAAATCTATTTACACTTGTATTATATAATAATACTTTATAAAATCACTTATTCACATAAAATTGATATTTTGGACGGTTTAGATGTCGAAAATATTACTTAAAAATTTATATTTTAGCATTTTTTATAATTTACACATGAATATATATATATATATTCTAACAAATGTGGCCCATAAACATACTTGATTGGGATGAAACTTGATTCTTTAGATAAACAAATGATGTTAAATACAATGAATGGGTTAGATTTTTCATCAATGATCAAAATTATAGACTTTAAAAAGGTTACATTGGTCCACTTCAGTTACATAAAAGCAAAGCCCATATATATATATGACAGTTATATTTAAAGAAATAATATTATTGTGCAAAAGAGTGTGTGAAAAAGGTAGCGGGGGTAAATTTTTATATCAATAAAGACACCCTTATTCTTGAAATTCCCAAAAATATAAACTAATGAGCAAATATATATAAATTTGTAGGCTATATTTGGCGAATATCTCATTGAAAACATTTTTAAGAGTAAATTAATCTACTTAATATGATACGTGCGTTGTACTACCAAATTATTGGTACATTTTGGCCACGAAATGTATAATGAGGTCCCCTGCTACTTACATAAATTTTCTTTACAGATGTTTAAATTAAAATACTTTTCATTACTCTTAAAACCTACATAGATTTCTCATTAATGCGTGTCTTATCTTTGAATATATCTTTTCCATTAATCCAATTTTTAAAATTTATTTTAGAAGTGCATTTGTCAATCATGAAAAGTTGTCAATCTACTTTTAAATCTAAAATTTTTCACCCTCTATAAGTATTTTATTTTTAAATTATTTATTCATATCTTCATATACAACAATCTTAGTTTTCAGTTATTTCTCCACGACTATTTATTTGTTGTAACTTTATTTTCTTTATTCCTCATCATCATTTTTATCATATCACATCACTCTAATGTTTTAAAAAATTTTATGCCAGAATCTTTCTTTTAACAATTTTAATAAAAACCAAACAAACCCCAAGTGTATTAATTATGTGATAAGAAATAATTTGCAAGAAATATAAATAAGAATGCAAGTGATGCCAAAAGGTATATGAACATGACAAAAATGATGGATTGTATTTTAATATAAATAATAATAATACGCATATGATACTATAATAACTAGAGCCAAGGCCTAGGTCTAGGCCTCGAATGGCAAGGTCTAATTGAATGGAATGAAATGTGATTGGGATAAAAAATTAGATATAGATACGTTTATGTGTTGAAAAATAAGGAAATATATTGACAACGAAAAGATTAGTATTGAAAATAAAAAAATTATTGGTCTTGTATAATTTATAAAAAGAACTTAGACATAGAATTGTGAATCAATTAGGGATGTAAATAGTGTTGGTCTCAACTTGAACCTGACTAACCTAATTTGATTTATAATGGATTAATGGAGTTAGGTTACACGGTTCAAAAAAAAATTATATAACCCAATTTGAACCAATCCGATTTCAAAAGTAGGTTGGTTTATAACCTAATGATTATTAACCCGACTTGACCTAATTTATACTAATGTAAAATACAATAAATTATTAAAAATTAGTCATATATTAGCACATAATACATATACATTAACTATACATTATTGCTTTGAAATAAGATTATTTAGTAATTATATTATTGTAAAAGTCATAAATTGAAAAGTATTCATATAAAAAGGATTAATTTTTATTCATTCATATAAATTTACATTCTAAAATAGAATTAATTAAGAAAAATATTTTTAAATATTATATATTTAGTAACTTGGTTTTTAATCCAAATCGAACTAACTTCTATAAGATTAAAATAGAATTAGGTTAAGACACGAAAAATAAGGTTGAAAATGAGTTTAAGTTGAGATTTTACAATGTAGGTTAGGATTATATTTGCTCTAACTCGAATCAATTCGATCTGATTTACACTTCTAGAATCAATCATACGCACTATCACCACAAGGACAATGCAATTATAGTGGTTTGATCTCCTTCACTTACTCCACTCTCTTCGAACACAAGACTTGAGTTCTACTAGTCAACTTAAATCACACAAGTTATAGCAGTGTATAGTTCAAGCAATTATCTTTTGGATTTAACACCTAACTCCAGGTGGCTAGTGAAGGAATTGACGCCCTTGATTTACTTCTTCTTGGTTTGATTGCTATCAACACCAAGATAATATAAAATAATAAATTCAAAAAAATATACAAACTAAATTTGTTTAGCACTTTTGCATTTCTGGCATGATTTGCATAAAATCTTCAAAAGAAAATACTTGATTAGCAATTCCTCTCTTGATCTCCTAGCTCTTCTTCATAAGTTGCTCTCCAAAGTGCATTTTTGACTTGACCTTGAGCTCTTTTTCATAGTCACAGGTCCATCTTTAAAAAGCTAGCTTGATGGTGCGAAAAAATGTCATGACAACTCATCCATGCTTGCTTATTCGTTTTGCTAGTCTGCAGAAAGCAATTAACCTTTTGCTTGGAAAACATCTAACATTTTTTATTTGAAATAGTCGACTGATTTGAAGATAAAGAGTGCATGCTGAATTATCAGTCAACCTTTTTGTTTAGAAAATTATCTAACATTTTAAAAACATTTGATGTTTTAGTCTAAAACAATAGACTAATTTGAAGATAGAGAGTGCAACTTGAATTATCAGTCGACCTTCTTATACCAAAACGTGTGAAGTTTTCTTTATTTCATAGAAAATAAGTTTTTTCCCAAAAATTTGAAATTTATTAACACAATCGTAATTCACAACAAGTTAAACTCAAATTTGGAGTCCCAAATCATTACAAACACAAGGTTTCTCAAACTAACTCATCCTTATCAAGAGTACAATCAAACCTAATCATACTCAAACATTAAAATATGATCAATTATAAGATATTCCCTTATCTATTGTTAGATCATACTAGTTAAGATAAGATCAATTCAAATCAAGATCAAGCATGATCCTTGTTATCATCAAAACCATGTATCCTAACAAAAGTAAAATTATTATTATTGAAAAATAAAAAATTATATTAAAAATTAATTTTTTAATGTGAAAGATTATTAATTGCATCTAATTGTATCCTCACAACCTTGAGGAGAAGGACTACCAACTCCAAGGGGATGTTTGGTAATGTGTAAAATGGTGGGATTGTGGAAAATTGTGGAAAATGGAAAAGAGAATATTTTGATAAATATGTGATTGATAAGAAATGATAGGGGTATAGTTGGAATAAATAGGTTTGTTGTATGTAGTTGATAGGAAAAATGATTATATATAAAGGTAAAAATGAAAAAAATAGTGTGATTGATGAAGAAATGATTGGCCTTGGAAAACTAAATACCATGGGAAACCATGGGAAACCATGCTTCTCAGTTACCAAACAAGGCCCAAGATTAGCCCTCAATAGTACAAAGAGCTATTACATGAACTTTTCTTAAATATGGGTGTATTTGGTCTCATGTGTCTTAATAGGAACAAAGCACCCATAGGTTAGAGCTTAAGCATTCCATTTCCCATGCACTTCCTTAATAGCAGGATCATACCTTCTTCTAAGACATAAGCAAACTGCCTTTAAGAAGGTTTAGGTATTCAAAAGATGTCTATGAGTTATTATCACATGAACATCATAATGAAATTTTCATCATGCTATACTTAGGGAGAAATAAAAAAAAAATTCATCCCTTTAGCCTTATCGAAGCCACACTTGGCAATGAAGAAGAGAATGGATTGTGATTTATCTCTTGTTTATTAATCTTCCCTTGTCTCTTTGTAAGGCTCAGTCATTTTACTCAATGATCTACAAAATCACTTATAATTTCACCGATTTTGTTCAATGAACGTTCTATTTCAATAGTTTGTTTTCCACATAACCCCCAATGTTAGAATAAGGAATGTCTCATATTCAAGGTCGATCCCTCATTTCCACATAACCTCAAGCGTTAACACTTTTTTCACTCTTTCCTTACACAAGTAACCTTGGTCCACCCTCTTGTTGCACAAACTTTGACATTATTATTATATGGGAAAATTTTAAGCATACCATCAAATTTTATCGTAATTTCAAATATACCTATGTAGTTTGTCTAAAATTTTATTCATACTTATGCCAATTGTAGAATGATAAATATGCCCAAGCCTCAAGTGACTGTATAATTACGCTAATTGAGATGTTCCGATTTGATCAAGCATGGTGATGTAGTTTTCAGCATATGCTTGGTTGAGGTTCAAAATGTGAAAAAGGCTGTTTTGATATCCTTGTTTATGAAATCTATAGAAGCTTTGGTATCCTCTTTAGTGATATTAGTAAACTTATAAGGATTTCTTGGCTTGATTTGTAAGGAAACTTGTAAGAATTTATGAGCTTGATTTGTAAATATTTGATGAAAAATGAGATATTGTAAAAAGGGTAAGATTCCAATAAGAAAGTGGTTATATGCTTATACTTTTCCAATTATAGAGTCATATGTGGAGCATGATCTATACGTTTGAACAAAGTCTTGAAGTCTTCATCCACTCCAGCGTGGCAAACAATCGCCCATCGGATACTTGGATAGCATGGATGGAATAGTAGCTATCAGATCAGCTTGGATGAGACTTTTGTAAAATAGTCCATATGCCCACTCACCGACCGTCTGCTTCACTAGTAGCCTTCCGTCTTTCCCTCTCTCCCACTTTGGATGGATTTTGCAACTAAGTACAAGTTTAACCAAAAAAATTCAAAGCTTGCCAAATCTTGCAAATAAATACTAGTAACTCTACAAAAATAGAGTTATCAATGTCTATTTTGCACTCATTTTGGATGCTAGTTGAGAAACAACGTATAGAAATTTTATTAAATTGCATTAAACTACATTTTTAGTAGAATTCACATTATTTAGGTCATTCTAATTGCATTCAATCATGTAAGTGCACATTTACTCGCTTTTATTCTTCTTTGTAGGAAAAGAAAAGCAATTCTGTGGAAAATTAAAGATTATGAAAGGACGGGAGTAAGAGGAAATCAAAGAAAGCAAGTGAAATTCAGCAAAGTGTCCAAGAAAACTAATGCCTCATCATCAAACTGGCGCTACAATGCCACAAACTGTCATAGGGTTTTCTACAGGAACTCTCTAGCTAGTTCGCATTCAAATAGCCTGGTGCCGTGACACCAACTCCATATGAGCACAAATTCTGCATGTGTCTTGCTCTAGCGATGGGGGGTATAAATTATCTTTTAGGGTTTGAGAATTTGGGAGTTCTAGAGCTCATGGCTGTAGGCACGAGGAGAAAAGAAGAGATTTTCAAGCCTAGGAGATTTTGAAGTGGAGATTTCATTTATTTGGTGAAAGTCAGCAAGTTTTATCTTCTCTTTCTCTTTTTCTACATATTTTTCTTATTCTTCATTGTTGGGTTGTATGTAAACTTGAATTTGATAGGATCGAATATCATGTTTTTGGGCTAAACTTCTGGTGATGGGAGATTGAGATGAGTTGATCTCTAAATTATGTTTAGTTTGACTCCTTTTTTTGATGAAATGAATATATAACTTTGCAGAGATTTGTGTTGTGTGAATTTACGTTTATATGCGGTGCAAGCCTAGCTACCTTGTAGATCTCTAGATTCGTACTTGGAGAAGTTGAATTTCGGTGAGATACATGTATAAAGCACAAGTTTTCAACTCTTGTTGCGTTGAATGTTAATTATGATAGAAATATACTTATTAACTCTATATAATCTTGAGTAGGTTATAAGCTAATCAATCTTTTTTCACTTATTTGCATGGGAACATAGTAATAGGTTGAAGTACGACTAGGTTTATATGCATTGAAAGATGTACACAAATATAAATGAACCTAGGTTCGTAATTCTCCACATAACTAATTGGAATGGAACCAAATTAACATAGCTTAGGGTCAATGACTCCCTATTTCCCATCCACTTTATCATTTCTACAAATTCCAACTTGTTGCTACTGAACCACTAGTCATTTAGTTAATTCAGTGCTTTGTTTAATTTCTAGCCATTTCTACACTATTCCTTAATCTTATAACACATAACACAATTGGAATTTAAGGATCGCTACGAGTAACCCTATCGTCGTGGGGACGGTACTCAAGTTCATCATATATTACTTAATCGACACGTATACTCGTGTTAAAACAAACATTTTAATTAGATGTATACGCAAATTGTTAATGAAGATTCAAATTCCGATTTCTAAGAACATGTTGAAACACCAACATATCAAAATAAGAACGAAAAGACCTGATTTCATCCACCAAGTTTTTCAAATTTGACACAGTGTAGCCAATGTGATTTAGCCAACTAATCAAGATTAAAGTATCATGGTTGGGACTTGAGTGTATATGATATGGTAATCAAGTGGTGTGTATTGTCTTAAACCGAATATCTTAATTTAAAAATTAAAGAAAATAGATGGGGGGAAATATAAAATACATGATTGAGGCAATACATGATGGAAAATGATTTATTAGAGTGGCTTGCCATTTAACAAAAACTTGAAGTGTTTTGTTTAAGGCTTTATTTCATGTTAAATAGAAGCGTTTATACGTAACCTCCTCCAATTTTAATATTTTTGATGGGTGTGTATTTTTACAATCATCTTAATTTTTGTATTATAATTGTGCTTCTTAGACATTCTTATAAATTTTTTATACAATATTTTACCAAATATTTAACAACATTTTACCAAATATTTAACAACATTCATATTTTTTCCCACTCCTATTTTTCCTACAATATCCCCCAGTGGACACTTTCCTGATTAAACACAGAGATGATACTGTTGCCATCACCAAGTTTCGAACCATCCTCACCCAGTTGTGGTGCAAGACGATGTAAGATCACATGATGACAATTTTAATATTAATGTTGGATAAAAAATCACTTTATCTATTGTATTTATCATGATTTATTTCTCTAAGAGATCAAGTCTCATCAAAATCAAAGACATCTACGGGTTGCATTTGCTTAAAAATGTATATTCATGCATATGAAGAATGCTTAGATGCATTTGCACATTTAATATGATGTGATAATACTTTATAAAATCATTTATCCACACAAAAATTATGTTTTAAACGATTTAGATATTTAAAATAAAACTTTAAAATTGATATTTTATTTTAAATTATTTTATTACATTGAATTCACATATTTGTAGATAGATTTATGCACAATAATATTCGACAAATGAAAGAATTTTCATAATAATACAAGTGGTGTTAAATATAATGGATGAAGTAAATTTCCATCAATTATCAAAGGTGTAAAAAAATGACATAGAAAGGGTTTCCAGAAGCGTGATCTTTCATAATTTTTCATGCAATCATGTCATGATTTATACAAAATGAGAGTGATATTACACATTTACAATGTGCGTCCCACAGTTTTTAGAAGTTCCAAATATATATATAATTTAAAATATCCTTGATTAATAATGTTAAGGATTTAATTTCAAAGGGTAATGATTCCATACTTCCCTTAAGTATGGAGGTTCTATCCTCACCCTTTGGTTTTTTAACTTTAAAATACATAATTTTTAAATTTAAACCATTTATCATGTTTAATACATCTTGTTTTTGTTATGCTAAAAGATAATCTTTATTTTTTTATTGAAAGTATACACTATGGTATCTGATATTATAATCAGGTACTTTTACAACTCTCACACAATAAAAAGACCTTAACAATCCTCACATAATTGATGGACTATTTTTTTATATATATAAATACTCCCATCTAGGGGGATTATGTAAAACCCCTACATTATAGGAAGAAACTGAAAACATAAAAACTTGCATTAGGCAGGAATCGAAACTGCATGGATGAGTAACCTGCCCACTGCATACCACTAAGGCAAATGCCTCAGTAGCAAAATAGTCTTTGGGTGTGTTTGACAATCGGTATAAAACGTCAAGTTAAAACTTTTCAATCTAAAATTTTTCACTTTCCACAATAATCATATTTTTTAATTATTTTTTCACATTTTCCTCTACAACTACCCTACTTTTCAATCATTTCTACACAATTACCTATACAACTAACCTATCTATTTTAACTTTATCCTTTTTACTCCTCATTATTACCCATATCACATCACATCGTTTTACAACTTTTATTCTCCAAAATTTTTCAGCAAAAGTTTTATTCATTCTCAAACACACACTTCATTTAAAACTTATATTTTGTAAAAATTAGCATCTTTTGAGAATATATAATTATTAAAATTTTAAAAAGTGTAGTAATAAAGGATTTAAAAGTTTGCAATATATGCAATTTTTGAATTATAAATAATACACATGGATAAACATTCTAGATTTTTTTTTATCAAAAAAAAACATTCTAGATTTTAAAAAATTGAAAAACAAAAATAGGCATGGACCCTGCATCATTCATAGTATATATTGACCCATTACTCAAATTGAAAATAAGATGAGTGGTTTAGATTTTACAAAATGTGGTCCTCTTTTATGTAACCCATTCCATTTTAATATCTTAATGGTTAATGTAAAATTCACTTAATGTATTGTATTTAGCATTATTTATATTATCATGGAAATAATTTCATTTGTTTAGCATCACTCTATGTGAGTTCCATTTATAAATACATAAAATCAACATAAGAGAAAATTTTAACATTAAAACTTAATTTTTAAGCAATATTTTAACATCTAAACTATCCAAATGTCACTAACATATAATAAATAATTTTATAAAGTATTATTATATGCTGATATATTTGCGAATGGATTTAAAATTATTTTACTAATTTACATGTAAATATATATTTTTGAGAAAATGTGTCACATACATATATTTTATCAATATGAAATTTAATCTTCTTTCTAAACAAATGATGTTAAATACAATGAATGAATTAGATTTTGCATCAATCATTAACATCTTAAAAGATGAAGAAGGTTATATAAAATTTCTTTCTCCTTACGGATTAATCTTGATGGGGCTCAATCTGAAACGTTTATTCTTTAGTGAGGTTGAAATGTTTATAATTAAAAACAAAGCCGCTTCAGTTGGAAACTTATATTTCTAACAATTAGCATCTTAATTTTTCAAAAATACATTATATAGGGTATAACAAAAATAAATTAATTCTTTTGAGAGTGAATATAATGTGTATTATATATAATATTAAAATTTCAATACATTAAAAGCTTTTAACAAAGATTTTTTCATTCGAATTCTATTCTTCCATTAATCACACAAGTACCAATATTGGATCAATATTCATTCATGTCCATTTCATTAATAATTAATACACCTTTAAATTTGCTAGTTGTAATCATATGTCCATATTCACACGTGGCTAGCTAGGTTGGCCTTGGCCATTTATACGCGAAGAGACGGCAAACGAGTGTAGGAGTTTGGGTTTGAATTTAAAAATAAATAAATAAAATAAAATAAAAAGTGTGGGAGTTTTGGGTGTGCCAAGATCCAAATCCAAATCCAAATGGGAAGACTTGCTGGTTCTCGCCACCCTCGCGCATGCAATGCAAATTACAAAAACGTGCGCCCAGCTCCCTTCGCAGTCCCAGTCAAGGCAATTATAAAATAATGCAACGGATGGGCGAATTATTGGAGTTGAACGGTGGTGGTCCCCAGCCCCACGCCTGGTGGGCCACCTCCGTCGTACGGGTTCTTACCACCCGCCCACGCCACACTCCTTCCCGCCCGTAATTTCAGCTCTCTCTCTCTCTCTCTCTCGAGCGCCGCCCCTCCTCCATCCCTTCATCGTCGGTCCTCTCCCACCTCCACCCTCTCCCACGCCTCTCCCCCAGCCTATCTCAACCGTCCATCCATCTCTTGATTTTCTTTCAACGGAATGGATGATGGAATTTCAATGCGAATCATATCGGTTGCTTTTCTTTTACTGCTATTATTATTATTATTGCCGCTTTAGAAGGGCATGAGTGCGTGAGTCCGGCGGGTGGGGCCCTCCAATCTCACATCATTAAGCATTTGGAGGTGGGGCCATCCGATGGGACATATCAGTTGACATCCATACCTCGCCACGTGTACAGTGGGGCTCTCGCGCCTCTGTTGGCTAACAGCGTCGTCGTCGTTGCTGCATTGCCACATGGCCATATGGGTATGCATATCATATCGAGAGATGAGAAGGGAGAATTGGAGGTGGTTGTGGGGTTTGCCTGTCCGTACGCTTTGCTTGATGTAAGACTTTCGGGACCAGCCGTGGGCCCCGCCTTCGGATTTGGTGGATCTCCACTAAATCCCTCAGATCTGGTCATTTGTTCCTAATCTAAAAATCGTTCTTTCTTTCTTTCTTATTTATCTTATTCCTTTTCAATGCATCAATTAATCATTTTGGTTTTTTGTTTTTCACCTATATATCTATGTACATAGAAATATAAAAATTCCGACGCATGCATTAAAATGATAAAAGACCACAAGGGGGTATTTTTCTGAAAATTAGTCTGATAAAATATGAATCACCATAATTGCCATGAGAAGGTATTTCCAGCTTATGTTCTTGTGCTTAGCTGCATGAATTTTAAGTACTTGTGGCTATGGAATTGGTCCCATGAGAATCTAAATCCAACCCGTGTAGCATTATTTGGTATATCATGGTAGTAAAAATATGAACGCGATTTTTGGGTGGGTCGTGCCAGTTAAAAATGTACAATCATGTTCAAATGATGACAAATACTTAGATTCATTTATAGAAACATTGGACTATTACAGCGATTTATGAAACTGTTCATTCACATAAGAAGAATTTTTAAGATCTTTACGTATGGATAGCTTTTAATTAATTGATATATAGATGAAACAATTTTATTGCATCGGTTTTAAACTTCTATTACTTGGGGGTCATGCACGGTCTTGGATTGGAACGAAACCTAATTTTTTAATTAAAAATAATTTTAAATATAATGAATAAATTAGATTTTTATAATCTTCAAGGTGGGACAGAAATGATGAGGTTATTAATTAGGATTTGAGACCCTTCATAACGATTCGGGTTATTTACATTTGAATTTCAATTCTACAGAATTGATTACATGAACCCAAAATTGTAGGGAATCTCTTCGTTTAAGGCTTGCCTTAGTGATATCAACCGAGGCTAGCTCGGTTGGTGTATCTGCGTCGCGCTGTCGGTGCGGGTTCGAATCCCGGATGGGATTTTCGGCCCAACAAAATATATATATATATATATATATATATATATATATATAGGAGCAGGTAGTCTCCTGGGTGGAGGGGGTGTGAGAGCAAGTAGTCTCTCGGTGGCCTGTTGGAAGCCGTGTCTTCCAGATTCTTTCGTGGAGCTGTGTTTCCAGATTTCGGGTTCGAATCCCGGATGGGATTTTCAGCCCAACAAAAAAAAAAAAAAAATATATATATATATATATATATAGGAGCAGGTAGTCTCCTGGGTGGAGGGGGTGTGAGAGCAAGTAGTCTCTCGGTGGCCTGTTGGAAGCCGTGTCTTCCAGATTCTTTCGTGGAGCTGTGTTTCCAGATTTCTTTGGGATGTTATGTGTGTTCCCAGATTTGTAAGAATGTCTCAGATCTTTAAAAAGTATGAAATGTGTTGAGATATATGTAATTACATACCAATGAAAAAGGCTTGCCTTAGTGATGAAAATAAAATCTAATTAGCCCAATTGTTTAACATCTTTTGTTTTATTAAGTTATCAAAAATCATTTTAATCTTTCTCAGGAGGGTCATTCCTACTTTAAAATAGCTCTAATCAAGTGAAAATTATAAACATATTTAGGGTGTGTTTGGTTGGAGGTAAAATTTTTGATGAAAAGTTTTAGAGGTAGAAGTTGTCAAATTGATAGAAAATGATGTGATATAATAGGGGTAATGATGAAGAGTAAAGAGAATAAAGTTAAAATAGATAGGTTAGTTGTATGGGTAGTTGTGTAGAAATGATTGAAAAGTAGGGTAATTTGTATAGAAAAATGTGAAAAAATAATTAAAAAATAGAGTAGTTATGAAGAGTGAAAAGTTTTGGGTTGAAAAATTTTAATTGACAAGTTTTGGCCCCAAACAAACACACCCTTAGAATCACTTGTTTATACATTAAAATATTATAATAATCTATAAAATCATTCATCTACGTAGGAAAATTGTTTTAATTGATTCTAAATAAATAATAGCCTTAAAATTAGTCTATAAATTAGACCATTTTGTTATTCTAAGTTTACACTGGTTAAAGAAATAGTTTTGATTGCAGTATATAGAACGGATTTCAAAGAATTTATCAATGCGAGCTCTAAATTCAGTACTGGAAACCTTTACATTTATACCTATTCATTTGAGCTATAATTTTGCATACTCATACACTAACGTTTCTATATTTTCAAAACCAACTGGTACTCATAAAATTTATGGATAATTTGCAAATATGCCCACTCAGTTTGACCAAAATTGTAAATATACCTACATTGTTTCAAAAATTATAAATAACACTATCTAGTTTAATCATAAATGCAAATAACCCCCATACGGTTATAACATTATCACGGTATGAGTATTTGCAAAAATATTCAAATTATGTAGGTGTATCTGCAATTTCATAAATTAAATGGTATACTTAATTTTTGAAAATAATTCTCAAGTATTTTAACCATAATTAAAAATAATCTCATGCTATGACGATACAGCAACGGTGTTATAATACTGTGGGGGTTATTTGCAATTATGGTTAAACTAGGTAGGGGTTATTTGTAATTTTTGAAATTATGTGGGTATAGTTGCAATTTTGATCAAACTAAGTAAATATATTTGTAAATTACCAAAAATTTATTCTACAATTATATCAAAATAGCCACAGCGGTCATTTTTTTCTACGATTATGTCAAAATCGTCACACCGATCATTTTTCTGTCTCTGTCCTTTATTTCTGATCTCTCTCCTAAGATGAGATGTAATTTTGAAATAAGTCTAAATTTAGAAGTTCTGATATTATTTTTCAAAATTTCTGTTTGAAGTGGAGCTGAAGATGAAGAAGACCAAATTATTATTATTATTTTTTAATTTTTAGGAACGAGAGAAAGACGGATGGCTTATGTAATTGTTATCTAAAATAAAAAAAATAATAAAAAATCAACCATTGTTTTTTTATTCCAATATCAATCTTTTTACTTTTCCCCCCTTTGTTTGCATTTTCCTTGTTGTCTCCTCCTTTTCATCTTTTCTTGCTTACGATACTCCCCAGCTAGTTTCTTTTGATAAATGTTGGAAATTAAAGAGGAAAGAAAAGGTAAATCTTTTAAAAGCCTCTCTCCCTCTTTATAATTAACTGCATCGATGAAAACAATGCAAGTTAACTCATGCGTCAGTATCCGAGCTATAGATGACGTCCTGTTTTCGTACTCTGATCATTCATCTCAACGTGTTGCAGACTTGCAGTGGATGATGATTGCACTAATATATCTGTGGCCCACCCAAGTTTTGGACCTCATTCGTTTTTAATTTCTGACATTTGTAAATGGGGGACATGGCGATGGAATGTAGTTCACATGGTGGGTCCCACCCCATGGGTTTCTTGTTCTCAAGTTTCTCTCTTTTTAAGTTTTACCATATTTGAGCCCAGTGATTACGGCATCGTGGCGCTCATGACTAGCGAGTGTCTAATGAGGTCTCCGGTTCCATCCAAGTCTCCGGATTATATTGTGGTGGAGCTTTGTCTCCATACTCGATATGGTAAAGCTTATGTTTTTTAAAAAGTTAAGTTGTAAGAACGTGTTAGGGGTTAATTATAATACAAATTAATATAATTATAAATATACAACAATCGATTTTTATTTTTTTTACGGTATTTATAAATGGGGAGCAATGTGATGGAAATGGAATTAGCTGATGAAAGAATTGAACTTTTCCAAGATGACATAAAATGCAATAGTTTCAACCTCGTGTTTAGATAACAAAAATGCAGGTTGATTTTTTTCTTTTAAGAAAAATGGAAATGTAAAAATGTTGCAAATGAAACAGAAATGAAAATGAGAAATATGGATCATGATATGGTGATTGAAACTGTATATTGGGTGGGCACTGGGTCAATTTATTACTGGAAGTACGTAATTTGGTGAATATCGCATCTACTTATTAATGATCTAGATTTTTTTGTGTTTGTTAGGATACCGGAATCAATACGAGTGAGAGTACACTGCAGAGAAGACAAGCAGTTAACGTGCAGCTATCGATATGGTCGTCCCGGTGTGAAAATTATTTTTAGTTCATTTACAAACGTGTGGTCTATCTAAAATCTTTTTTCCTGTGGACTTGTATGATTTTTTAAATTTATTCAGCATTCTTTTTCATTTTCAAAGAACAGTCAGATTTCATAAAGATAAAAAGTTAGATAGGGCTCTCATATTTTTGTAAAAAAAAAATATATATGGTCGCTCATGCACGATCGTATAACGAATGTATCCTCAGTTCACAACTTATATGAGATGATGATGGCATAGGATGTAGTAGAGAAAATGTGTTATTGTGTATTTGTAATAGTGAAAGTATATTGAAAATAAAAAATAGCTTTTTTTTTTTTTAGAAAGTGGAAAAAATTTTCTTTGGAAATTGGTAGACTTCATCCTATTTTAATTCGAGGACCATCCCATCTTTTAGATGTGAACAAACATCATGTGAGGTATCCTTATGTATATTTGGAAAATTGGAGGAATGATTGAAAAATTGAAATAAATTATTGTAAGATGTAAAATAAGCTTGTCGCTCCATCCTACGTGACTTTTGATATAATTTTGACATTATAATTATATAATTATTTTATTTATTATTATTATTATTATTTCTATATTCTAATTATTTTTTCACATCTTTCTATATAATATAATATCTATTTTATCTTTATTATCTTAACTCCTAATCATTACTCACACTATATCACATTACTCTATAATTTTTAATCATTTTTTCATATATTTGAATAAGGGATATTATTATGTATAGAAAAATAAAAAATTATATCAGAAATGAAAAAGTAGGCCTATTTATTAGAGAATGATAAATTACAAGGGAAAGAAATTTTTTGTAAAAAATGGTAGTTAATTTCATCTTATTCCATCCTGAAAATGCACTTCACGTCAGTTCTTATATTTCGGTTTTCCTATTTTATCTCCTCTAAAAATAAATAAATAAAATTTCCAACTTCACACCAAACATAAGCACATCCAGAATAGCTCCCTCATCCAAGCGCATACACAGTACTAGTCATTGTCGTCCATTTTTCCTGCTTTTACAACAGTGAATAGATGCAAAGGCCTATTCTTTCTTCTGGTTCCTAATTCTCTGGAACGTACGGACATATCTCCGCAGATGTTCTTTTATATCAATAGCCAAACAAGCAACGTTAATCATGTGATTCGTATCAAATCTTAGATTCCCAATAATTCCATATATATGGTCTTTCTTGATCAGTAGCGATCTGGGCATATTGGATACTGATGGATGGATGCATACAAGATAATATATAGATATGGAATGAGAATAATATAATAATGTTAATGGCCAAGACAAAGCCCAACCAACCATTAAATCAGATCTAAGACCAACGGCAGAAGTAATCACATAGTTATAAAATTAGTAGGCCACACAAACATTACAGCGTATCCAACATAATTACATTTAATAGATCTTGAAATATAAGCGAACCCATTTTTCTGATTGGTATTTATATATACCAGGACAACTAATATTACAATTAATCATAAATTATAACCTCTCACGCAATGGTGGAAAATATTTACCTTTATCACAGGAGAACAGTAAACTTCTATTATAGTGGACAATTTTTAAAGAGGAATGATCTTGTTAGCTCGGCTAAGCAAATGTCCTACTGAGCTTACCTCAAAAAAATATTTACAGTAAATTTTTTTTTTTCTTTTTTTTATATATTTGTTTATTTAAGTGTATTTAATATATAAATCAAATTTTACCATTTTTGAATACGTATATATATATATTAGATTTTTAAAGATAAGATTATTTTAAATACATATATACACATAGATATTTAAAAATCTAAAAAAATATATAAACGTACCCAAAAAGGGTAAATCTTAGTTTTATATTAAATATACTTAGATAAACAAGCGTATAAAAAAAGCAAAAAATTACTATAAATATGTTTTTTAAGATGTAATAAGTGGAATATTTATTTAGTCCGAATCCATAGGATCACTCATCATTTTTAAATAACACCAGTGATTGACAGGTTTGATACGAGGCGGATGCATTTGCATCCAGTGTCCCGGAGCACCAGGGCAGGGCGCTGCGCTGCGGGCTGAGGCAGCCCATCTTAGGATATATCCTTTTGGGCCTGCCCACAATGCAGCAAGACTACAGCGGAAGGATGCATGAGATTAGAAAAAGGAAGAAGTACGGATGTACGGCATGGATGCTATTAGCTATCCATTTGATGATTTGTGGAGTGCTGAACTGCTGATAATTGCGCATGCATGTCGAGTGATGCGGAATGGATCTGGGGGATGGCCTATAATATATTAGTGGTGGAGCAACGTGGTCGACCTACAAAAGTTTTATTCCCTCCAAAAGAATACTTCGATACTCGGGACACAGCGGAAGCTTCGTACGCATGTAGCAACTAGCACTAAGACTGCCAAAAAGAAAAAGAGTGGGATGCATGGACCTAGAGGCCAACCAGTGAGTAAATGAATCACTCTATGGTGGTGGCCTCCCAAGGTCAGATATTACAATTAAATTTATTAAGATAAGCCAAAACGTGGATTTTATGAAATGGGCACGTAAAACCAGACTGGTTGGAATGGATTTATCATCATAGAAATAAAAAAATTGCCCCTAAAACTTGGTTGGAGGTTGTTATGAAGAATATCAGAATACTGGACATAAATTTAAAGATGGAGCCCATATAACTCCTTTATTTTATCATTTTTTTATATTTTGGAATCTATGTGTGCTCAAGCATGAAGTTTCCATATATATAATTTTTATATTTTTTTGATATTTTGTGCATTTTTAAAAATAAAATTAAGCCCATTTGCATGCGCCGACACATGAAAATGAGTTTATCTTTTGATTTTTTTTTTTGAATTTCCCAAAAAATAAAACAATAAAAATATAAAATTTATATACATGAAAACTTCATGCTTAGAGGTTATATATGAATTCCAAAAAGACAAACAGCAGAATCCATGAAATTAACCCACAAAAATCTTGGTGGAATTCCAGATTTTTTTTTTTTGACACACTATGACGTCTTTATCGGATTCAAGTCATAATCATAATTGTTTACACATGTAATTTTATGATTCCGAAAATCAACCCAGGCGATTTGGGAAAAAAAGACATAAAATTGATTGCAAATATCGAAATGGTGCTCTTGGTGTCGACGTGCATAGAGGTTTCTCCATTTAAAATAATAATAATAATAATAAAACACTGAGTAAATTATACTAAATGGTTGTTTTGAATCCAATAATATCCAGAGGAGGATCTTGCTGGCACAAGTTTTAATAAATTATTATTTTTTGTGGAGACGGATAGGAAATATTGTTATTACTGAGAAAGGGAAAAAACTTTCCACGACGAACAAACAAACAAACAAACAAACAAACAAACAAAAATGTAATGGAGGTGGAGTTTCCCTGTCTCACTTTCTTCAAGAACAAGGCGCTCGGCAAATAAACAATTATCATGAAAAAACTACACCCACAAGATTCCGGAAAAACTGTTCAATAATTGCCAAAGAGAATCTGAGCGGTACGATTCCTCCATGAGCCTCGCATCAATAGAAAATAAATAAATAAAAATTAAAAAGAGGGATAAAGGTGGTCAGCAAAATATGGATCACTCCATGGAGAATCCACTACAACATCAGAGTGCTCAACCAGAATGATCCATTGCAATTGTTGATTTGTATGTACACATCACAAGAATTCAGAAGACTTTTTCACTGATAAATGAACAGTGACAACAAAATGTATTATGAATTTACATTTGAACAATGCCCATGACTCCATTGAAGTACATAACTTCACTTCAAAAGATATGCTACCTATCGCATCCCTGAAAACATCAATATTTGTACAAAAGATGATAATTCAGACTTTCGTGTGGCATACCCATTTGATCTAAGGAATATATGGCAATGGATAGAGTTCGTTTCAGATGAGAAAAAAAGGTTAGGTCCAGTTGGTAAAGGTTATGAGCAGACGGCCATTGATTAATTTCATTCAATTGCTCCAGACGGACGGTGCCAATCGATCGTCATGTTAGGTAAGCGTTAATTTAGAACAAAACTGGATCGAGGGAGCCTTGCAAGTGTTGGACATCCTTGCTTAGGTGACCTTGCAAAGTTTGCGCAGCAGCTAAGCAAAGCAACTAATAGGTTCTGTTTTCAGCCATGATTTCCTTCTAAGTCTTCAAGTGTCCTCCAAAAAAACTTTGTAAATGAAATCACGGAACCGTCTCAAGTACTGCTTTGGATCAACAGCTGATATTGAGGTTGGATCGTATTGGATGGATTTGTATGCATGTTCAAGCTTCTTGCTGATATCATAGTCTTGTAGTATGTCTATGATACCAAAGAACAGGACCACATCATAAATCTTCCCTGTTGCTCTGCTGATGATTTGGGCATCGCATTTGCTTCTTTCTGTCTGTTCCACCCTACCTGGCATGTTTGCCCCCAGCTTGACGGCTGCACACCTGCGGTAAGTATATATTTACAGAAAGCCAAACAATTAAGTGGGTCAGAATTAATCCTTGAGAAACAATAAAAAAGTAATTGCCGATGAAAAAAGATATAATGTCTGATGATGTTCATCAAATGCACCACGGATCCCACATTGTATAATTAGTGTGCATAATTACAATAATATCGCCAATAATTTTGTTTTAGTTGCTGGCTGATAAATTATCAGTTGGAAAACCAACATTTTTTTATTCCAATCTGTATCAATATTATCTTCAATTTTATTGATAATATTGAAAATTCTCTTATTCTTATTGATAATATTGATTGTTGTTATTCTATTATTGTTGTTGTTGTTGTTATTATTATTATTTGTGCGATCAGTTGGCCACCAAAACAACCTTAAAGTCAATGATAAAGCGAAGCTGTGGGCTAGAGAACCAATGCATGAAGAAGCAATTTGAAGAATCAACAAGCTCACCAAAATCAGTTTCCAGCCAATCAAGAATGGACTAATGTACAATCAACCTGATTGTAGCAGACGAAAATGTTTATTAACTTCAATGTGTGTCTCAGTCACAATGTTGATGAAACTTCCAGTGCATGTCATTAACAAATAGTTGCAAGTGATGTGCATTTTATTTGGAAAAATATAGCGAGTGATTTATGGAACTGGAGTGTACCGAGAAGGGTCATAAGGAAACTCTGGTGTATCTATTCTGGGACAATGAGGACCATGCACACGTGCTTCTTCATGCTGGCCAGTACCTGCAGTTGAGGACAGAGAATCTCAAGTGTCAAGCAGGGAATGAAGCTCATGCATTCAAATATTAAGGCTGGAAATAGCAATTCTCTGATGAACAGGTCCATTGTCAATGGAGAATTCACGAAAACTACATTAACTAGACACTCCTAATGGCAACAAGAAGAAAGCTCAGATTGCCTATGATAATTTTCAGGATATGTGCCACATAAATCAGTGCTAATGATTTGTGTAGCTGACAGAAACTCACATTGTGGGCACAACAAAATCCTTGTTTGAAATCGGTAAGATGCCGAACCATCCATAGAAATAAAAAAACACCATTTTCCAACCCAATCTAAATCATGATGCAAATACAAATTGGAATTTCAGTGCAGATTCCTACCCTCTGTCATGCCTTCATCCAAGGAGCATGATGCTTCTCTGAAATGCAGACCCACCAACAGACTGTAGTCCATAATTCTCTCCTGTTCAAGAAAATCACAGTCCCGATCCAATTGCCTGCAAGAGAAAATAGATTAACATCAGATATCTGCAGCACTCTTGAGGAACTAAAACAGCATGATTGGAAATTTCAGACAATGATTTTCAGATCCTTTGTGAGTACAGCCTGGCAAGAATCTGGCATCAATCAAACATTGCTGAGACATCATGTAAAATGCCTTTCCCTGTTCCCTTTCTCCCTCTTGGATGGGCATGTGAGCACTTGTGTCTCTTCAGGCTTTGTAGTAGAAGGCAAAAGAGGACCATAAATTAATTATGAAGTTACAATGTTGCACAATTTTCATTTTCCAAGAATCTTTCTAGATTTTGTTTTTTAAAGTAAACATCTTTTGGGTGGGTGGGTTGGTTGGTTGGGGATGGCGATAGGGATGGGATTCTGAAAGGTAGGTGGCCACCAAAAATTAGTTGATGTTGGCTTTCTGTAAAATTTGTTCCCAAATTAGAAAGATTGGTAGATGGGAAAAAGAAAATTTCATACTTAAGCTGTTCTTATGCAGCTGGATATGTGCAGAACTGGCTGAATTTTTATTCACCTTTGAAATTCTTGGAACCATGGTTTCTGCAATCTAAATATACAATTGAGGTCAAGATCCTTCAAAGTTGTGGTTTCATCAATCTCCGCCGCAGGCTTAACTGTTGTGCGGCCATGGGAAGAGCCTTTCAAGTCAAAGCGCCTGTGGATGGGATACTCAGAACAGAACAGATTCCCCATTATCAGAAAGAAGACCTAGCCCATTACAAAAGATGGCTGTTAGTTCAAATGGCAGACAGCAAATGATAGCATGCATGATGACGTGATTTGTCCTCACCTTCCGCTGAGCTGCACCAGTTAACTTTACACAATGGAGGCCATAAAACTTTGTTACCAAAGTATTCTCAAAGGCCCTGACATGATTATAGTATGTTGGAAGCATCCTCAAGAGCACCTAAACAATAAATAAATAAAAAAACTGGTTCATCTTCTCAATAAACAGATTCATGTCAAACAAAATGGCAAAACAAAAAAATAATAATCAAAGACATACTTTTACTTCTGATTTTTTCATTGTCTTTATCATGTAGCGGTCATCATGAGTTAGGTAAAAGAAGCTTCCACTTTTACCAGGGGATGAGAGCTCCCGAAGTGCCTCATTTCCACAAATAGATATCATATAATCAGCTTCATCAATTTTGAAAATATTTCGAAGCGTCCTAATAATGAAAATGCCACAGCAATTAGTAATGAAGAATTGGAGAAATTCTGCCCATGGGCACAAAACAAATGGAAGAAAATATCACTAATCCAACCTGAACACCAAGGGGCAGTAGTCCCTCCATCTGAACTCATAGGAGTGATGTGATGGAGTATGTTTTGTTCCTTCAGGAGGGAACTTTGTCCATGCCTTTTCCTTTGGATCAAAGGCTGACAGCTCCAAATCAAGGGATGTAGCAGGAGAAGGTTTTCCTACAGAATACCTGTATCATGTCACCATCCAATCAAAACAAACGTGGAGAGAATTGTAATTCAAAGCATAGAATGCAAAATTACACATGAAAGATTCACAAGATTCTAATTCTAACAAACACCACTTGATCCTGTCCTTGAACTCACTTCAATAATCAAACATAAAATCTAGAACGTCATCTTCATTTTCTTTATGAGAGGTGGCACGACTGTTGCCATCCCTTGTTCACCGGCTCTGTAACAAACCAACTTAACAAACTGGTGCTTGAGAATGAAGCGGGGTGCCTCAACCTAGCCAAACATTTTACACGTTGGATTGGGTTGGAAATCACCAAAAAGGGGCCCTTCCAAACAATACATGTGAGGAAAAAAAATGATCCAAAGACAGAATTATCACAATATGGATTCTAAAGGTGTCAAGACACAAAATGAATAAATGTAAGACTAAGCTGAAACATATAATTAGACATTGAGACAAAAAGCATGATCCATTTACTAAAATGAGAATACCAAAGGAGTCTCAGTGGTTCCTACAATGAATCCAGTGGTAACCCAACTGACTAGGGAGTACAGCCTACTTCTCCACAGATGAGATAGTCCTCAAAATCTTCAGAGTTGGGACTCAGGGAGGGTGAAATGGGTGAAGAGGATTGCCAACAAATAAGTCAAAAACCGTCGACAATAAAGATCATCATCATCGTCATCCTCATCATTATCATCAGCTGCTTCCCACTTATGTAGGGTCAGGACCCTGTGTAATGAAGATCTGACAGATGGCTGGAATGAAATCCGGAAAACAACGCTGTGGAACGACGCAGAGGAATGTCCTCTGAGACCTTTACAAGATTGAGCAATATATGGTATTCAGCAAGATTTACAAGATGAATAGAATTCATGGCAATATGATTTATCAAGCTGTCTCCCGATTTTACAGATTCAGAAATTCTTTTTCGATACTTTTGCCTGGATTGATATTTAACTCAAAAAATCAGGAAAAGAGAACCCGATGATGGTCCAGAGTCCAAAAAGAAAAAGCTGCAAAGAGAAATAAGATAAACATGTATATAATCCATTTTTCTCAATATTCAGCGAACTTCTAATTGTTTCTGTTTCCACCAAGTCCACGAACTTCAAACTCTGTCACTGGGACCATCAAAACAAGGATAAAAAATGATAAAGCAAATCTCAACCCAACAATTCAAACAATTCTTTTTTTTTTTTTTTTTTAAAGAAAAAAATTCGACCACCAATTTCAGTCATACCAGTAAAGAACCCAGCTTAAACTACGCCATCGAATTTGAACCAACATCCCAAACAATGAGACAAGCAAGATGATATCCAATTCTTATTTACCGGATGCCAAGCTGCAAACTAAGCATGAGGTCATAGTGCTTATGTCCTTTGGAGATTGTCTCCCCCTGCTTCTTGACCTCCTTAGCCTTCTTCCAAAGCGGCGGCGCCCTTTCCCCACTCGAATCCACACCTCCCACATGCAGATCAATGAACCCATCCTTCCCCTCCCGCTCCACAACCGAGCTCCCCACAACAATATCGCAGGTGATGTCCCCGTTCGTCTGCCAGACGCAAATCCTATCGAAACCTCTCTCTCCCAATCCCCACTCCTTCCTCCCACCACCACCCTTCGTCGTCTTCTTCTTCCCCTGCATCTCTCTGCCGTAATTCAGCATCTTCTGCCAGGAAAGGACCGAGACCTTCTCCTCCGCCGCCGGGCAGACGTTGAAGCCATCCAAATCCATCGAGAAAACCTCCTTCCGGTTCCAATCAGAAAACCCAACACCAGATTTCGCTGCAGAAGGATAATACGTGGCGCTCTGATCGTCCTTGCTCCAATTCCCGACGTAGAAGCTCCCGTCCGCCCATTCGAACTTGCCTTCTCCCTTGGGCAGCCCATCCTCCCAAAACCCTTCGTAGCGATTGCCGTTCGCCCAAACCATCAATCCCTTGCCCGAAATTCTTCCCTTCTTCCACTCCCCTTCGTACTCATTCCCGTTCTTCCAAACGTACTTCCCACGCCCGTCCTGCTCGCCCCACCTCCACTCCCCCTCGTAGCAGTCCCCGTTCGCGTACTCCTTCCGCCCTTCTCCGTGCTTCCTATTCATCTCCCACCGCCCGCTGTAGGTGTCTCCGGCGGGGCCCGTGTACGTGCCGATCCCGTGCATGAACCCGCACTTGAATTCGCCCTCGTAGGTAGCGCCCGACGGCCACGAGAACTTGCCCCGCCCCGTTATCTCGCCGCCGGCCCACTCCCCCTCGTACATGCAGCCGTCCGTCCAGAGGTACTTTCCGGCACCGTGCGGGACGCTGCCGACCCACTCGCCGGTGTAGAAATCGCCGTTCAACAGCGTGCAGTCGCCCCCACGCGCATTGCATTTGCTGCCAGCAGCGTGGCCGTCTTCCTCGCCGTCATCTTCGTCGTCGACGTGGGCTACCGCTGACATTGAGGAGAAGATGCCTGTCACAAGTTTCTTGGCGGATTGGGTTATCCTGGGCGTTGATTCTTGAATCTTCGGACGTTGCTGCGGCGGCGGCTGCATCATTGGATGATCATTGATGGTGTGGAGCAGCCGAAGCTGGTGTGGGATTTAGAAACGGAGGTGGAAGATGGTGGAGATACTAGAGAGGAAGGCTTCTTCTCTCACGTAGGAAGATTTCGTAATTCGTAGCTTTTTTCTTTTTCTTTTTTTCTAAGGAGGGGTTTTCGTTTTTTTGTGTGCGCGGATTCGAACGGGAAAGCGAAAGGTGGCTGCTGCTGTTACTGCTCCCTCTCTCTCTCAGCTCTGCTTTTCGACTTGTTTTCTTTTTCTTTTTCTTTTTTTCTTTTTTTTTTTTTCTTTTTTTTTTTAAATGCCAGTAACTCAGCAAAAGCAGCAGGCAGGAAGGAGGTTACTCAACGACTACTGCCATCGGCTCCACCAACCACCTGCTCTGTTTTCACTTTTCAGTTTTCACTGCTGAGGAGCCCGCCAGGAGAATGTCTGTGTCAGCCTCTTGATCATCCGCCACGACATAGGGATCTGGATTTGTGCAATTCGACCACGTGGTTCGGATTTAAGCAGCCAATATTTTAGTTTAGTCCCTTCAAAAATTAGTGTGGTTTTAGAAGTAACCGCTCACATACTCGGATTAGACGAGCTTGTGAGATGGATAAGTGTTATGGTGTAAAGTTAATCATAAAGCTTGCATTTCACAAATGTATGATTCTATCCTTTTGGTATGAATAAGGGTAAAAACGATGTGATTGTTATCTGGGGAAAAATGATGGAAAAGTTAAATGGGAGAGTCGTGTTATATAATGAAATTAATTATTAGGAGTAAATTGAATAATAGGTTGGGTAGTTTCATGGAAAAATGTGAAGTATTGTTGGAAAATAGATTAATTATATAAAAAAGTATAGAAAGTGAGAGGAAGTTTTTGGTAACTTTTTAAAACTTTCTTTACCCGTTTAGTAAATACAACAAGAAATTTTAAAATAGTAAGAAAGTAATTTAATATGATAAGAATAATAGCTAGAAGTACACGAAATAAAAATAAATAGATATTATAATTATATAGAAAGATAAAAGACAAATAGATATTAAAGTTAATATAAAAAGATTTGAAAAAAATAATTGGAATATAGAACTAACAATAGAAAAAGTATGGTAGTTAATTAATTAGAAATATAACATTATATCAAAAGGAGTGTAGAGAGTGAAATTTTCTTTTTGTTAATAAATTGATCATGTCAATTTTTCTCTTTTGACCCTTAGGTTTCTTGTTCACAATAAACAAATTCAGTTAAGAAATTTGTAGGTATGGTCTCGGAGTGCTAACTTATGATTAAAAAAAATACTGTTCTAATATTCTTATCTGATGCATGAACTTTGAAATTATGATTTAATGTATTAGGGTATTAAATGGGTATTTAGTTATTTCATGCATATGGTAAACTGCTAAACATTAGGGCTTCAATCAATTGTAATAGGAATATTCAAAAATTTAGAGTTTGTTTAGTAGGATATAAAAAAAAAATTTTAATTTGATATTTAATTATTTAAATATCATACTTATCATTATTATTACTATTTTCATGTTCTAATAAATTTTTAGGTGTATTTGTCTTCACTTTTAATCATTATATGTGTCCTCTCAATTACATCGTCATGTGACTTTTGAAAATTTTCTTCTCAAGTGTTTTGTTCATTTTTCTACATAGTACTAAATAGATTCTTAACGTCGTGAGGGCAAATATAAAACTTGGGGGGTAAAAAAAATAAGTGCAAATTTATCAAACTTGAAAGTAATTATAATATGTAACTAAAATAAAAAAATTGATGATTTCATACATAGAAATACGCAGGGTGTGTTTGGTTGGGCTAAAAAAAATTCCAATCAAAACTTGTTAATAAAAAACTTTTCACTCTCTATTATTACCATATTTTTTCATTTTTTCCTATACAATTATCTTAATTTTCAATAATTTTCATGCAATTATTTGTACAACTAAACTATCTATTTTAATTTTATTCTCTTTATACATCATCATTACCTCTATTATATAATATTATTTTCTACTTAACAATTTTTACTTTAAAAATTTTTCATCAAAAAATTTTACTCCTAACCAAACACACCATAATTAATAATTATAAAAAAAAGTACATGATTACCGCCCGAGGCATCGTTGTCTCACGTTTAGAAGAAGCGACAGTTACGCAAGTAGCACCATTTTCGAAAAACCCGGGTGTCGGCGTGTGTGCATGTTCCAACATCCAAGTGTAAGCCGCAGGTTTCATTAAAAAATGTAAGCCGGAGGGGAGGGAGAGGGGATTCTCGATGTTCCTGCCAGAGACGTGTGAAAGTATAAAAAGGCTATCATGGGAAATAATTTTTGGGTAATGCCAACTACAGCATATTTCATAAGGAAAAAAAAAGTTATGGGGTTTTGTACATATATAAAAGAGACAGGTGTTGAAAAGGTGCAATGCACGTTTTATATGGAGCAGACATGATATTAATACTTGGTGGACAAATAAAATTTTCAATAAAAAAATAAAAAATCCTTAAAATTAATACATATACAACGGAAATACTTCAAAGATTAATGCTATAAGTTATATGGAACCTCCTTGCAACCTCTTTTCATTTTTAAAATTCTAAATTATTTATTTTTTATGAATATCCATATATCATTTCATTAAATTATTTATTATTAATGAAGAATAAGGTGGTTAGGCATGGGTTTATGATAGGGTTTGCAATGTAAAGTATAAATGACACAAGATTTTTTTACGTGGAAAAGAAGTTTTTACATGTCAAAGGACTTCTTAGAAAAAATATTTTTACTGTATTCAACTTCAAAAATATAAGTGTGCCTGGTTAGGACTTAAAAAAGGGATTGGTGGCTGTCTTACGAAGGAAAAACAAAAGGTGGTGTGATCCCTTGCTGTTGTACGCAGTTAAGTTTTTATAAACTTGTTAATTTAGGAGTTTAATCTGCCATTCAAGTTTTAACATTTTTCATATGTTTATTTATTTATTTATTTTTAAACATAAGGTTATTATAGTCATTTTCTTGAAAATGAATACAATACTCGTATGTTTAAAAATAAAATATATATAACTATATCAAAAAATAGTAAAACTTAAATTATAGATTAAATACACATAATTTAACATGTTCATAAAAACTTAAAAAGTAAATAAAAATTGATTTGTGGCCAACCTAAGTTATCAACCACTTACACTAGCTGTCAAATAAATATATTCTATGGGATGAAGAGGGTATGGGGGGAATCTTACAAGTGGGACTACCTCTTTATCACTAAGCTTTGACTTCATTGTTGAGTAAAATTTCGTAGACGCCAGACGTGAGGGAAATTTCATCAAGAGATTGACTGAATTTTCCAAAGAAGATGGTTGTGTAAAAAAAAATTAGGATTCACTGGTGGGTTTTGCAAGCACAAGCTGCTCCTTTTTAGTGGCAATACTAAAGGCCAATCTATTATGGTTACTTAAATGATTGTGTACATCGAGCAAGATCATGTTGTTTTATGATTAAGATGAGTGTTAATGTGCATAGTTTTTCTAGAAGCCACACATGAGGTAGTCAACCAAACATTATTAGTGTGATAATGACCCCAAGCATTGAAACCTTGTCTATATGTTGAGGTAAGGGTTAGTAGAGGCACCAAGTCAAGGTTACGACCCAAGATTGAGGCTTAAGCCTTATTAGAATCTTTAGACCGCATTAATTATGTAATTATCATCATATCAAAAATAATTTTTATCGAGAATTTATATTTTTTTAGAAAATAGAATCTATTAAGAGTGAATATATAACTAGTAAAATGAATAAAACATACATAGTATAAATAAAGTATATAAAAAGCTTACAATACATATAATTTTCAGAATTATAGATAAATCCACATGGATGAACATATTAAATAGTTTAGATTAAAAAAACCAAGTGGCCTTATATATCAAAGCATTATTTTTACTTTGAGCTCACCTTGATAGTTAAATTAAAATTCAATATGCTAATTACATTTGAAATTAATTATTTAACTATCGCATCAAGTTTGTTTGATAAAAGTGATGAATTTAAAAGTTAATATAAGAACATGTTTTTGTTTGTATACTTATTTTAAAACTGTTGATTCAACATCTATGCTATTTAAAATACTCTTGCTATATAGATAGGTAAGTATATAAATCATTACAAAACATTCATAAATCTATGAATGTATACAAGTGATTTTCATATTTTATATATGATTACAAATATTTTAAAGCATATGCAACCAACTTAAAATTTTGATCAAAATGTTTTTCAGTACCATGATGAAAAGAAGTGATTTTAAACAAAAGAAACGATTTGATTTTAACTTAATAATAAAAAAAAAAGGCGAAAATTGGGCAGTTAACTGAAGTCGTTCAATGGGATAGTTTGCATCTAAGTATTTCTCATAGATAAATACTGAAAATTGATATGATTTTTAAAAGTAATATGACATTCCATCAGTGAAAACGATGGATGCATTTAAAATACAATTACTTCTGTTTTGTTTGGATACTGAAATTACACCTACTTTGTTAGAATATTGGAACTGGGGTGTGTATTACCCCATATTATGTATACCTCAGAGAAAAAAGCAATATAATAACTTAACGAGGGAAATGCATTGGGAAGTGTTTCTAGAAACGTAAGCGAATTTTGTTAAAAAAAATATATATATATATATATATATAGAGGAGAACGATGAAAATAAAATGAAAATACTACGATGAATCATTTTATGAAAAAGGTAAAAATACAAATAAAATTAAGCCACGACCTATGACATATACCAGGGCGGGATCCTGCAAGGCCGCCCGTATATCACACGACTTACAAGTAAATTTTTAAAAAAAATTATCTGCTATAGATATGCCCTCTCTAGATCCCACTTTTCAGAAATTTCATAATTTCTGGATATTTTATTTAATTTTTAAAAATAAAAATTGACATGTGTACATATGTCGATATCTATTCTTATTTCTATTTTAAAAAATAAAAAACCAAAAGCTTTTTAAATTATCAAATTTCATATGTGGGTATGATTTATACAGGACACATTCTTCTATAAATAATGAAAAGGAGTTTTTCGATTTCTCGTAAATTGTATGATATACATGCGGGTGTGTGCCTGTGTACGAATTACCGGATTGGATCATTACACTCCATTCTTGGGGGGGAAAAGTGCATAATATAAAGAAGGAAGGAATACTGTAGTAACTATAAGGGGCCATAAATCCGAACGCATAGCTGTGTGACCTCATTAATAAAGGTGACGTGCAGGGTCGAATTTTGGAAGTTGGAAAAGTTCAATTGGGACGAAACGGGTCAAGCAGCAAGTACAATAAAAATAAAATAATAATTAATTAGTTTTTTTTTATTATTTACATAAAAAGTTTCCAGTCAATGTTGAAGAACGCGAAGGCGGGCGTGGGATTACGTAGAAATCGTGGTCACCACTCCAGTAGGGGAAAAGAACATATAATTATTTTCTTGATTTCCGATGCTAACCCGTAATTTCTAGTATAATTAGACTACCTGGAGTGCTGGTTTGGGTTTGAACTTTGAAGCCGAAGAGACGAAAAAAGAGAATCAGAAAGATGATGCTTGACTTTAATAAATTCGTTTTCAAAAATAATACTTACAAAAACTAGTTTTTTGATAATTAAGAGGACTTGAATAAATGATTGTAGATTTAAGGACGAGGAAAAAAATAAGAGGGATGGATTTGTAATAAAGAGAGGTTTTAATAGTTTCTTTGCATATCTTTCTAAATTAATTGATGCGATATTTTAATCATTTATAGTGATTCTTACGTCATAAATTTTTGTTAAAATGTATTTTGTCGAATCATCATTCACTATCATATATTTTTTAAAAAGAACTTCTTGCGCAACTTTACCTTTAAAAAGAAATTTTTGCATATAAAATTGATTTTTATATTTATACACGATGGCCTTAATTTTTTTTTACAAAAAATAAAAAATAAAAAAAAATTGTAGGTGCATTCCATTCTATAGAGTGAACGCAACCTGGTTAACTTCTGGCATGAAGTAGACGTACAAAATCACCCACTCATATCTAAACATTCTTTCCTTATAAGAAAAAAAAAGGCAACAAAACAAATGAGCAAAAAGAAATTTCAACAAAGCTATGCTCCACATTGCAAACGGTTCTGATTATCAAAAGGTATTTTGGTCAATTTATTTTACAAGTTAATTGCATCATGCTTCATCTAATTATGGAATAGATCATGCCTTCAAATTTATAATTTTAAAGCCATTTATGTAAATACGAACTTTAAGGGTAAAAAAGTGCAAATTTTGCAAACTTAGAGTGCCCTGTGAAACCGCGTACACACATGCGTTGCTTCTTAAAGTCACGGGTGGCATTCTTGTGCCAGTTAACTCATCTTTGAATTGAAAAGGGAGCATTTGTCTTCCATTTATTAGTGATAAAGATATATATATCTCTATAACATAAAAAAAATAAAAAGTATATAAAAAGTTTATATACATATGGAAGCCTCACCAAGACCCTTTTTATAAAACTTTGCAACTTTTAAAATTTATTTGATATGTTAGTCAGATTTTTGAAAATGGATAATTCATACCCGTTTTATCTGTTTTTAGAAATTCAAATAAAATACTGAAAAATTCAAAAAATAAAAAAAGATATAAGTGGAGCCTGTAAATGTATTAAGAAAATAAAAATATATTTTGGACGCCCTTGGCTGGGGCCGCATAGAATCCGAAGGCATTATTAAATTATTAAAATATAAGATGGGAGAGATGGAAAGCGGCTGCATTTCCAACATCCAGTCCAACCGCTTGGTATACTTTTGTCTCTGATAGCGCATGTGAGACAAATTGAGGTGCACGTGAAATGTATGCCGCACCGACCCAGCCGGAGGCTACACGCAGGGTATAGATGCACACAACTTTAGGGCGGACATGCAAATAAAAATCCCGCAGCTCACTGAGAGGATTGGACCACTTGGGCCATAGCCATACAACGGGTGTGGGCGCACCGCGAGACAGGCTGAGTCAGTAGCCAGCGAACGAGGACTGAGAACGTACATGTTGTTTGGAGTCAACGCTGGGTATAATTGTTGGGGGACCACTTGGATTCAGCCCAATATACGGACGCAATCTAGGCATCTACCGCAATTTTCTACACGTTGTCCGTAAGTCACTCGGCCTGATGGGTGGTTGCTTTTCAAAGGAAAAATCATTGCGCGTACCTACGAGACAATTTTTTTTTAACGAGATTATTTCTTTTTCAAAAATCGATATTACATGTGCATGGCAATGTTATTAAAACCGGACCGGTCCGGTCCGACCGGGAACCGGTCCCAAATCCGGTTCGAATCACTACGGTTCGGTTCAAAAGCAGAAAACCACCCGAACCAGTGAACCGGCGGTCGAACCGTAGTGACCGGTTCAACCGGGTTCGACCGGTCGTAGCATAAACAAATAATAAATATATATTTTAAAAAAATAGACAGAAGGATCGAATCGATCGATCAGCCGACGCCCGAATCGGCGAATCCCCGATTTCTTCCCCTTGCTGGAAACCCTAGCCGACGCCCTCTTTCTTCCTCGTCGCCGTCCGCTGCACTCGCAGCCATCCAAGCGCCTCATCAGTGTCGTCTTCGTCGTCGTTCGCGTCCGTGCCATCGTCTTCGTCGCCGTTCGCATCCGCAGCGCTGCTGCGCTGTTTCTGCCTCGCCCGTGCCATCGTCTTCGTCCGTTCGTCGCCGTTCACGTCCGCAGCGCTGTCGCTGCCGCGCCCGTGCCATCGTGTCCGTCGTCTCCGTGCTGCTGCACTGTTTCTGCTTCGCCCATGCCATCGTCTCCGTCGTCGTCGACTCGTCAGGCACGCACTGCCGCCCGCCATCTCTGCCTCTGGTTGCTCCGGTCGCCGTCTCTGCCTCTACTTGCTCCGGTCACCGTCTCTCTGATCAGCAGCGAAACTGCAACGCAGCATATTCACATTTCATTATTTCAAATTTTCAATGCTTTAATCTTCATTTAATAAATTTTAACATGTTTAGTAGTCTATAACTCTGTATAGTTAAAATATAGTATAAATTCATTTTGATGATTTAAGTTTATAAAATCTATAGAGTCTACTGTTCTACTTGTTGCAAGAAGGTCTCAATGAGTTTTTTTTTTATAACTAAGCGCTTTTGATTTTTCTTATTTAAGAAGAAAATTTATCATTTTATATTTTTTTGTAATGAATTTGAAGTTAATAATTATAAAGTGATCAAAAATAAATTGCAAATATTTGTTGAGAGGATAAATGTAAAGTGTTAATTTGAATTTCAACTCAGAACTCAATTTAAGACTGATTTTTACTAAAAGGTTTAAGTCTTTCAGGTCAGTTAATATACTTAATTTTTTAAAACTCGCTGTTAATTTTTTCCTGCATATTTTGTTCTTATATTGTGGTCCTTAAAATCCAACATATATATTTAGGATTTATAAAAACATAAGTTTATCAATATATTTATTTAAAATTTAAAAAAATTTAATATTTATGATGTCATAAATATGTCATGCTGACGTCACCGGTTCGAACCGGTTCGAACCAGACCAGTTCCTTTACCGGTTCAATCACCGGTTCGGTTCTGACAACATTGGTGCATGGACGAGAGTTTGCTGTTTTTCCAATAAGGCGTGTTTTTTCTTTATATATATATAAGGCTAGATCAATCATGAGTCCGGCCCAAAAACCTATATTTTTTTCATTTTTTTCATTTTTTCTCGTGAAGATAGACAATTACAAAATGCCTCTGTTTTTAAAAATTCAAAATGAATATTTAAAAATATTCAAAAATGATAAAACTTGAT
Source organism: Annona cherimola (assembly GCA_030490835.1). NCBI lineage: Eukaryota > Viridiplantae > Streptophyta > Magnoliopsida > Magnoliales > Annonaceae > Annona > Annona cherimola. The sequence continues at coordinate 73,697,968 of CM059973.1, forward strand.
TTATAAATTTAATACACCTAGATTTACTTATCCATAAAAAAAATAAAAAAAAATATTTTTGGGCCGGACGCATGGTTGCCCCCATGCGTCCTGCCGTAAATGATCACGGCACATATATATATATATATATAGACACACACACACACACAAATGATCTGATATTACAAATCAATATATGTATAATCCTCGAGGAACCAAATACTACTCTTACCACTGAAAAGACGAAAAACACCCTCACAACTGGAAGGAGGAAAAACCAACTAAGATTGCGGGTGCTAAGTGTTGAACTTATGTCCCTGACAATTGAGTAAATACGAGTTACCACTGAGGCGTTAAGATAATTTCTAATTGTAGTATGAGTCGATACATGGTGTATTTAGAAAATGATAAATTTTTTATCAAAAGCTTTTAACGTAAAAGTTTATAAAATGGGAGAAAATAATATAATATAATGGGGTTAATAATGAGAAGTAAAAAGAATAAAGTTAAAATAGATAAGTTAGATGTATAAGTAGTTGTATAGAAATGATTGAAAAATAAGGTAATTATATAAGAATAAGTAAAAAAATAATTAAAAAATAAGATAATTGTGGAGAGTGAAAATTTTATATTGAAAAGTTTAGTTTCATAAATTTTGGGTATTGCCAGACACCCCCTAAATATAATATTATGTATACATTTTACCTTATCTACGAGAAATATCTCGGGAATGGACGCTGATGTCATAGATGATGCAGCTGCCAAATCAAATATCTGGAATCCATTAACTTCAAGTTCACAGCTTCAATTCTTACAAACGTAAGCAGGTGAAACAGGTACTGGTGGCCAATATACATTTCATGCCATCCAAAAGGTGCTATGGTCGCGCCAAATGCACAATGTCTGGGCGATAATTTTTTGGGGTCATTTTATACACATTGACATGACATCTGACACTACAAATAAGCCCTTTTACAACTTTCATGTTACTAAGAGAATTTTTATAAGGGGTTGAACGCATGATCTTACCAACCTATGCCATTAGCCGTGACTAACTGAGATATTTCCTAATTGGCTTAGTGATATTTATTGACAATGGGTCTTTTTGAGCATGGGGGTGGGGATTGGATGGTGAATGCCAAAAAGTAACGTATTAATTATCTAATTATTTTATTTTCAAAATTTCTCCTTATATTCTAATATTTTTCACTGCAACTATCTTATTTAAAATTTATTTATACTTTATCTGTTTCATACTGATTCTTTTTCGCATTTTAAGAGTGGATTGATGAGGATGAATGAAGATATGAAATGAAAAAAATGTAAGAGGTGTATTAGAATGGGAAAATAAAAAATATAGGTTATTATTTTTTTAGAATGAGAAAAATATATTTGGAAAATGAGAAATTTTGGTCCTTCTCCATCCCATTCAGGTTACCGAAAAGCAATCACTTTCTAATTTAAAATATTTTTTAATTCTAAATTATTATATATACTAGTTCTCCACGTTCACAATTTTTCAAGGTTAAAAGTTACATCTATTGAAAAATTCTATATGATATAAATTATTCTTATAATTCAATAATAATATTCGCTCTCAATTAATGTTGATTTTTATTAATAATAAAAAGGTTTTCATGACATGTAATTTTTGGCATTATAATCTATGGATACATCTAAATAATATTAGTGTGTTAGATTTTAAATTGTTTATGACAAAAATAAGTACTTTTACCATAAGCTAAATTGCTACATGTACCAAGTTAACATTTTCCATATTTCAATTTTGGTGTTATTATCAAGTATATATATTGGTAGCTGAAGATAACTTCAAATAAGGTGGATTGCGAGTCGGGACTCGGGAATGCTTTTCACAAAAGCCTAAGCCCTGTATTTCACATACTAGTTATGTAAATGCCTGTCCAATTAGTTGATTGATGAGTAAAGGAAAATTTCTCTCATGTCTACAAAATTTGACCATTATTTTTTCTGAATTTATAATATTTTAAAATTTTTTCATATACCCTCGATATTTTATCCATAATTCTACATATGCCCGCACTGTTACAAACCGTGAAGAAGCAAGAGCCCAATCGCCTGCTCCCGGGGGCAGGCAGCGTTCCCTGCTCCCTGGAGATTATACCCATTTTTAAAATTTTTTTTTTGAAAATTTGTCCTAAACAGTATTAATCCAGGTGTATTTAACATTTGTATAAGTTTTTTACCATTTTTGGAGTATTTTAGATATTTATTTTTGATTTTTGAAAATCAGAATTACTTAAAATGCCACTGATTTTCAAAAATCAAAAATAAATATCTAAAATACTCCAAAAATGGTAAAAATTTATACACATGTTAAATACATCTGGATTAACATTTTTATAAAAAAAAATTCAAAAAAAATAAAAAAAATGGGTATAAACTCCCGGGACCAGGGAACGCTGGAGCAGGCGATCGGGCTCCGAAGAAGCACGCCTCTTTTTATTTGCAATTCCGAAAATGCCCACATTATCGGAAATGCCCAAATGGCTGGAGTACAACTCACCGTCGTTGCGTAGGAGGTGTTCCATACAAACTATCAGCAGATCCAGCGGCCCTTTGACTTTAATTTTTAGCTACTGCAGCATCGTTCTCCACACACCAACTAGCAATTTCAGCAGCAATTCAGGCCAGGATCAGGACACCGATTGACATGCTCTCTAAAATTGAGTTCCAAACGTAGTGGCTGAGGAAGATGCTCGTTATAGGATGCTACAGAATCTTCTGCTTCAGCGCCCATTTCTTGCAGAAGGACTCTAGCGCAACCACGTGCTTGCCTTCCATATCTACGAAACTGTTCATGATGATGTCATCGCTTTCCACGTTTGTTAGCCCCACACCTTTCAGTCTTTCACGATGAACTTCGAGAACGGGTCATTGGCGAGGTTGAAATTCTAGATAATTTTTGGCAAATCTACAGGAGTTATCTGAATGGCTTCCGGGAGCTCGGACACTGAGAAAGGCTAATCTTTGCCGGTGACCTAAAGGTAGGGTGCGTTCAACAGCCCAACCTTGGAGATCGCCATGGCGAAGACCCCCATGCCATGGAAGACGAGGTGGGGCATGCTAAGGTCCCGGCAGACGGGTAGAGTACAGCCAAGGAAGAAGTCGAACCCAATGCAAGTAGGCGAGTTGTTGGCATCGAACATGCGAAGGAGGAGGCGGTGGAAGGGGTGATGGAGGGGCTTGGTGGCGCACTAGAAGGACATGTAGAGGTTGGGGGAGGGGACCTTGTCGATGCTCTCGTAACCCTTGCGGAGGTCGTTGATGAGGGGAAAGTGAAGCTCGGTGGTGCAGGTTTGGGGATAGGTGGACGTGGAGTGGAGGATGAAGGCTGAGTTGATGGGGGTGGTGATAATGGTGACATTGAGGCCTCGGTGGGAGAGAGCCTTAGAGAGGTCAAGTAAGGGAATGGTGTAGCCCTTAGCGATGAAAGAGAAGATGACTACATGAGATAGCGGCTGCTGCTGCTGCTGTTGGGGGCTGCCATGAGAGGAAGAGAGTGTGTGTCACCACCTGTTGATACCCTATTTGGGCGACAAACCTAGATCTGTTATGCTTCAATGTATTTAATAATTAATATTTTATTCAATAACAGCTAAAATTAATCACAAATATCTACTAAGTTAATAGGAATAATTCTCATTAATTTATTACAAGCTAACAAATAAAAATAAATAAATTAATTAAAATGTCTTTGCTGCACCATTTCAGCCCATTAATCTGCATTATTGACCGGATGGTCCCGCATCTCCTGAAATTTAAATTACTTAGTAATGAGTTAAATAACTCGTAAGCAAAAAATAAACCACGTATATAATAGTGTATAACATCATGAAAATACTATAGAAAATGCATCAACCACTGAGCCAATGTGTAAGGTTTTCTACGTTACCTACAAGGAGCAAACTCACGACCTTTCAAGATATAACATACAGTCCAAAAAGGAATAACCACAACCCATTAAAGTAATAACACACTGTCCACGAAGGGACTAAAGTACTTTCTAGCATGCATAGGACCTACTAAGAAAATAAATAAAAACCAATATACATATCCTCGGGGTCCCACATATGCAATTTCATTCTACTTGGTAATAATCATGATGTATTACACACACCATTTTCACTTAGGCATCACAACAACTATCTCAACCCAATTATCTATCTTACCAAATTAAAATAATTTGTCATCCATATTTAATTGGGTAAACTAACTCACTGAATTTAATTAAATAAATTTAAGAAGAAACTCCCATCATAACTAGCAAGTAGCCAAAATTTCAAAATGAACAATCACAAAAATTCTACATAACATAACTTGCTATTTCCATTTATTTCTCAATAATTCTCAACATTCTTTTTTTTTAATATAAACACTCTATATCAAATCTCACTCTTTTTGTTCCAATAACCCTATTAGAGAATAAAATAATTTATTGAAATTTAATTATAAACTCTTAAATCCATCCGCTATTGATACATCATAATTTTTATCCTCCATCACACCCTATGTCATGTTTGCTAGTCAAAATATCTATCTCTACAATTTATAATTATAAATACAAAGGATATCAAATAATTAATTTATGGTTATATAAATTATCATATATCAAATAATTAATTTATTGTTATATAAATTAATTATACAATTGCTAACAAAAAAATATAATTTGTATATTTTTATACTTACGCAAATAATAACATCTCATATAAAGTTTTATAAGCGGTTCAGACCTACAGTAACTTAACGGTACAGATATATTCAATTTATATTAATTTCAAACATAGGAATAATTTATAGAGAAAAACAAATTTATTTATGTATCATATAAATTAATTATACAACATTAGCATGAATATATAATTAATGTATATTAAATTTAACAAATAAAATACTTCTACCAATGTTCAGTGAAACATCACAAATATACCACAAATGGCATATCCAGGTAATAATCCATGCTAAAATGTTCGGCTAAGCGTTTGATTATTCACAAGAACTTCTAAAACTTTCAAATTACCATTTCATTCCAATATATCACTTTCATGCCCAATCTCAATTCATTTTCCTTAGATAATGTCATCTGATGCATAAAATAAAATCCAGCATTAGAATATCTCTACGCACCCACATACTCAATTTCAAAAACACAACACATTAACAATGATAATCCAAGATATCTAAGGGCGACCGACCTGTAATTATAAATTTTAAACATAGAAAAAATAAAAATTCATACAAGCAGTGGAATCCGGTCCCTTGTCAATAGTAAATTATAATATTGAGTTCCTTGTTTAATATAGCAAGTACTACCCTTTATTTCATATAATTATATTTTTTGATATTATGTGTAAACTACTCACATGTCAGATTCAACCACAGCCAAAATTCTTCTATAAAATTACGAACTCTCATATAGTTGGTATTTAAGTCAAACCCAAACACCGATACAGTTCTTATAATATTAACATAAACAAAACTCCATCTAAGGGGCCTACACATCCGTTTGGCTCTCATTATAATACAACCCAACCAAAAATAATGTGTAGAGCTTCATCATAATATTTATTTTATAGAAAACTTGAATATTCCATTTAATCATCATCTGCAATCTTACATTCATAACAATCTGAAATATATATTATATACATTCCCTAAATATTACCACCAATTTATTTACTATTTTTCATATTGTTCTATGAGTAAAATCAATGATTTACCAGTTCCGACATTAAAACAATGTCTCCAAATTAGGTGCTTCATTACTTCTAGCCATTCGATTATATTATAATATTATATACTCTTTGTCACCCGAGTCATGCATTTAGGAACTAACATTCTCCAAATCATCTTTTTCCATCCTAAACAGCAATTGTAATAAAATTATTTTTATTTACCTCGATCTACAAAATGGCATCAATTACACCGAACACATACCACTCTTCAAAAATACAACGTATTTTTATAAGTTAGATCAAAATAATTTGATTAATGCAATATACGTGGCTCAAAAATAGATTTAATTATTTCTTCACTTACCTTTTTATAGAACCTACGGAGTGATTTTCTGAATGAAAATAATTTCTTTTTTTCCCGCTCTCAATCCGCAACAAATTCCATATTTTCCTAGCTTTCTCCGTTCATTCCTTTCTTTCATCACAAATCGTAAATAAATAAAATTCTACCAAATCCATGTTCATTCACACGTTTTCTCTTTCCCAAATCCTCACTTAATTGCAACCTCATAATATTCTCTTTAGCAATTATATAAAAATGATTAAAAAGTAAAATAGTTATAAAAGAAGATTAAAGAAATAATTTTAAAAATAGCTATGAAAAGTATAAATGGTAAAAATTGATTTATATGCTAAATACACTTAGATAAACAAATATACGAAGAAAAAAGTAAAAAAAATATTATAAATAAATTTTTTAAGATGAACTACACAATATATTTACTTAGCCCCGATCTAATAGCATCACTTCTCTTATTTGTACACCAAGCCACGAGCAACAAATTGTGCAGCGCATTAGTTGGCTATGGCCACTGACCAACCCATGCGTGTATTGCTAGCTGGGAAGCTCTTCGATCCCGTAATCCCCAAAATGCGATCCTGCAATTATAGCACGTTTCCAGGAAATAAACAGCTACTGGTGACTAATATATATGATAAGATGTGCCTTCCTAATGACATGATCGGTCTTTTTCTAATTGAGCAGACATGATGCGCCAGACCAAATACATTCGTCGGATACAAGAAATTAATATCGAATATACGTACGTGAATGCCACCCTAGCAGTTACAGGGACGAGAGCAACGTGAAAATAAGTTCTACTTATTTTTTTTATGCATATTTCGCGGCAGCTGGCCCATCGGATATTCATGGACGAGTGGACCGTTTAGATTGTCTTATTAAGAAAATAATTATGTTTTTAATGGCGGCATGAATCAGAAAATGTTGCAGAGCTCGAGAAACACGAGCTGGTGGGAAGTAATTCGGACGTGGGACCGGTCAAAAAATGAAAAATGGCTCATGCCACTTGGACCGGCAGATCCTCGCTAACAATTTCCAAACGACGCAACAACCTTTCGAATTTCCGTGCCCTTCAATTAGCATTGATTTTTTTTATAGGTATTATATGCACTGTGACATCTAACGTTACGTATCAAGCCCATTTATAACTTTCATCATGTAGAAACATCTTATAAATATTTCTACAATTAAAGAGGACAACTTTTAAATTCTCCACTAATTCGAGGATAATTTCCTAGACCTCCAAAATTGAGCGGATAAATTTCCTATGCTTCTACACTGGGAAGACTTGAAGCACAAACATGTAGGTTGATAGCCCACGTAGGTGATCAACTGGGTAAGACCCCACTGGCTAATGAGCCTTGATTCTAGAGTTCATATGAAGCTAACACATTTTACCTCCTTAAAATTTTTCAACACTATAGGTGTATTTAATCCATGTGACCAATTTTACAAATTTTAAGATATATTACTAAAATTTCAAACATACGATATTTTAGTTATTTTCAAAGTTAAAAATTATTAAAATATTTTTATATTTAAAATTAAAATATATATATACGCATCTTCCAAAATGATAAAATTTGATGAGCAAGTAGTTGATAGTAATGCTCTCATAGTGTGCATGTATTAGTTTTGGAGCTTGAGTTTGGACTTGACAATTAGCCTAACTTAGTATTGAATTAAATATATTTAATACAAGAGTTCTACAAAAAAAAATTCTAAAAATGATTTTTGACAAGATGTACAGAAGATTTTGTGAATCTAACTACATGTAAGAGTGTTAATAGTCATGTTAACCCATTAACTTACCTGTCCAACTCGTATATAAATGAATTTCGGTGGAAATTTTTGAATAAATGGTTTATGATCTGTCAACCCGTTTAACCATTTAAATAATTAAATAGATTAGGATTGAGATTTTACAACTGTCAATCCGTGTAACCCATTTAATTTGTTTAATTGTAGACCCGTTAATAACTCATTTAACCTATTTAATTGTCAACCATTTGCAATATGTTACAAAGCTATATATATTTTTTCTAAACCCTAAATTAATTTTTCCCATTTCAATTTCCTATTATCTATTTTTCTCATTGTGATTGTCTATTTTACTTTTTCTGTTTATAACTCTACAACATCTTCCCTATTATCGTGGTGTGGTGTTACCATCATTAGCCCTGCCGTCACTAAGATTTTTCTTTCTTTTTTACCTCTCTCCACCTTTCTTTCTCTTTCTCTTTATCTTCGATCATTCTTCTTTTTGTCTCTCTCTTCTCTTTCCTTCCCTTCATCCCTATCTTTCCAACTCCATCTCCATTATTATTTCCTCTCTTTGTCATCTCTTTTTTTGTCAAGTTGTTGTCATTCTTTGTGGTAGCACATTAAATATACATCTCTTTCCTAATGAAGATCTAACTATATCGTGTATCATGTCAATGTAGATCAATTTACCACGATAATTACAAACAACACACATTCAACTTTAAATTAGTTTGATTTTAACTCGTTCACAACATATATATATATAACCCGTTAATAACTTGCCAACCCGTTTATTAAATGAGTTTGGATTAAAAAATTTTAAGTTGATTAATAAATGGGTTAGGATTAAAATTTTTTAAATAGATTAAAATTAAGATTAGACTCTAACCAATCCTACCCAATCCCTTAACACCTCTAGATGCATGGGGTCAGGTCCCTCTTCAATTACATGCGGCTGCTCTGCTTTCTCATCCGCATTTGAGCCCACAACCAAACTCTCTTGATCGGAATTATTAATTTCGCATGGATTGGAATTTTTCTTTTCATAAAAAAAGAAATCTGGCGTGTTTTAAATATTTTAGCCAAATTTTTTGCTATGTTCGTAATCCGACTAATTAGTTTGACTCAGAATACTTTTTAATAATTAGAATTTATTAGTCATTCAACTTACTTGCTAAAATAAGTATGTAACTTACAACTTTAGCCCTTTTATTTAATCAGAAAATTTTAAAATCACTGTTGATCCTGAGTTTGTAGTAAAACCCAAGAGGAGAGGGGTGAATTGAGTTCTTGAAAAAAAATTTCGTAATTAGAAGCTTAAACCCTTGTAAGTTTAATCTCCTTGATGAAACGTACTATGAGATAGAATGAGAGGGTGCAAATGGAATATAAAATGCAAGCAATCAAAAGACGCAAAAGACAACAATATATAGTGGTTCGAGCAACCTTCCATACTCCACTTTTCTAAGCACACACCTGTTGTGTCTTGGGTTCCACTATTGTATATTCAATACAATCTAGAACATCCGCTCTCTTCTAGATTCTAGCTCTAAGGGGCATATACAATAATCATTTATTGGTGAGACCAACTCCAACCAACCAAGTTTAATCCGTTTGTGAGACAAACTCAAACCAATCAAGCAAAACTCATTAGTGAGACAAACTCAAATCAATCCCTTGTTTTGCTTCTTCTTGAATTCGGTCTCCAACACCGATCCAAGGCAATAACACAAAACAAAATAGATAAAAGAGAATTTACACTTTACAACGTGTAATCAATCAGCTCCGGAAACTCCTTGTTATGTGAAGAAGATAATCTTATAAACACACTTGAAGTAGTAGCACCTGAAGCTTCAATAGTTGTTCAAATGACTTCAATACTTTAGAATAATGAAAGGTGTAAGCTCATCTTATGTTTCTCTCTTTCTTTCCCTCTTTTCTACCATGTTTATGTTCATACTTCAATGATATTTATAGAGGAAAAAAGATCTAGCCGTTGGAGTAGAGGTTGACGTGCGTTTAATGCTATAACGTTCGAATTTTCAACCGTTATATGTTGAAGTCGTAAGTGGAGTCGACTTGGGATGAATAAAGTCGACTTGGGTTGCAACTTCACTTTGTTAAAACTTGCCGTCCAAAATTTTGCCTTAGAAGTCGCAGGCGAAGTCGACTTGGGTTGAGACTTCACCCAAGTCACAAGTGAAATCGACTTGGGTTGGGACTTTACTTTATTGTCTGTCCAAAGTTGCAGACGAAGTCGACTTGGCTGTGGGACTTCACCTAAGTCGTAAGTGAAGTCGACTTGGGCTGAAACTTCACTTTGCTGAATTTGCTATTCATGAACTTGAGCTATTGAAACTTAAATTATTTCACATTTTTATTTTCATACATATAATTGGAGACAAAATATCTGAGCACACTTAGACAAATTCATTAGAACATTTTTAATGATATTTCAATTATTTGTTAATCATCAAATTAATCTGTCTTAAAGCAAGCATATAATCAACAATTACTACAATGAATTTTGTTACATACGGCCACGCTTTTGAACCAAACTTTCAATTTGATTGTATTTACTATCCACTATAACAAATTTCACTTAATATAACTAATTTTTTGCTGCATATAATATATACCGGATTACATGGGATATATTTTGGCTATAATTAATCAATTAGTTGTAAATAATTGTTTTTTCGAATAGTAATATTTGGTTAAATGTAGTCATTTTTTACATTATATGCAACCAAAGATATATTTAAAGTAGCAATTAAAATTTGGCTGCAAATAGTAAAAAAAATTTGTTCACAATTAACATATAATTTGGTTGCACTTGAACAAACTTAACCAAATTAAAATTTTAGCTGCAAAAAGTGTCCACATATGCTACATTGTTTATAGCGTACCAAACGCGGTAAGTATATTAACCACAGTCAAAGTTTTATTATCATTTACAGCTAAATTTTAATAGTTAGATTAAATATTACTTAGGATAGTATTGATGTAAAAAATAACTAACTAGATATTACTACTCTTAAAGTAATCAATTATTCATAGCTAGGTTATTTGTTATGGCTAAAATACATATAATAGAACACAATATATATTGTAGCAGCCTAAAATTTAACTGAAATTTAAAATGGAAAGAAGAGTATTGTGGTGAATTAATGTATTAAATAGCTAACTCAATTCAACTAAAATTTGTTATCACCTGGAGGACAAAGAGTTGATGTAAGTGTGTAAGATAAAAGACACTAAGTTAGATAGAGATACTTGCCTTGTTTACTTTTCTCCTAATATTCTCCATTAGTGGCTTGGTCATAAAAGGAGTAACACTGTAAAAGAAAACTCAACCAAAATTTGAAATTTTTGTTTTGTAAAATTTAAACTTAGGATTGGATTGAAAATTAACGAAAGCAACCCCGCAAGCCGGCATATGTAGAACGCGGAGTCCAGAACTAATTCCAACGCAACAGCAGCAAGTTCCTGGTTCCCCATGCCGTGGCATTTGAAATTAATATTTTGTGGACCCCAGAGCCATGTCGTGTGAATGCTTTTAATGTCCCCAAGGAAATCAGGACCGTTGGTTGGTACTAAACCCAGGAATTCAGAGCCGTGTGCTGTCCCCTAAAAGTGCTTGGTCGCAGATGTTGACAGAATTTTGACGGCTATTAAAAAAAGAAAAAAGACAACAGAAAAAAGAGGCAATGCTCTCATGAGTCACGACTCGAGTCTCTCACCCCGGTCTACTGCTACAATCGCTCTCTTTCGTGGTTAGTACGACAAAACCATTTTGTACCAGCGTCCCGAAAATAGAAGCATGCAAAACAAATGGATGGGTGGGTGGTGGTCCGCATTTTACTTGGAAAATGAGGAATCCAAAGGCAGAAGAGGCGTTTCATATTTGTGGGCCTATGGACCACGGTCTATGAAAGCATGGGGCTAGCGCTAGCCCAGAGGTGCCGAAGGAAGGTTGCCATACCATTCCACGTGGACCGACGTGGGTGCATGTCTAGACTGGGAGAGCACCCAAGCTAGTGGCCCGCAGGATATGGAAAAACGCTGGTGGATTTCCCTATGGGGCACGGCCAGCGTTCGTAGGTGGGGCTACACTCGCGGTCTTTTTGTCTCGTCGCTGTTCCTCTTTTCGCACGCAACCCGCCCCCTCCGCTTTTGCAACCATCACCCTCGGTTGTGGCTTTGGGCCCCGCCATTTGCCAATCATCGTGACCCACCGTCCTCGTCAGCAGAAACGGTCAACATCGGATTTTTAGTTTTTAATTGGATGGGCTAGATTGAGCACCAGCCACGTACATGTTCCAAAGGATTTAATTGTCTATTTTAAGATTCTTAAATAGAATCTGTATTTCCATTGAAAAGATAATTTTAAAAAAAAAAAATTTAGTACAATTTTTTATATTTTGAATATAAAATTTCTTATTCCTAATATATTTCAATATATAGTTATCTAGATTCTATTCAAGAATCATGGCATGAAAACTCGATGAGATGAATGGGAGAAGAATGCAATGATGTGCATGCCTAACTTAAAAAGTTGCGTTGAAAATTAAAAAAATTACTTGAAACAAGAAACTCATCTCACATACATAATTATTTAAGCCCCTAATCACTTGGATCGATTTGACGCGTGCGGTCCACATATGGTTGGGAAGGACGAGAGCTGGTTTCATGGGATTGATGTTGGGTAACTGGGAAAGTATCAAGCAGCTGGTGAAGTAGCCTGAAATGCCAAGACAGATGTGGCCTGAAGCAAATCAATGGGCGAGCTGATTGAAAAGTGTATGAAAACAATTTATTATTTATATAGAAAATCTTAGAGATAAAACATTCGGCTGCTTTGGATTCGGATTTCAATCCACCAAAATTTTGAATTATCTCCATTTCTTCTGCATGTTCCCATTTCACATGTCCTAACATTTCCCATTCCATGCTAGTTTTTGATAGATGTGAATCACGAGAGTGGAATGTAATAAAATAGATCTGTTATATAAGGCTAAAGTGGAAACAAAATAAGAATGAAATGAAGAGTTGTATGTAAATATATGAGAAAATGATTAAAATATAAAATAAATATAGAAAAAGTAGAATAATTGGGTAATTAATATATTTTACTTTTCTATTCCCACTCATTACGTTTCATTTACTATTTATTAAACACTTTAAGGGTAACAGTATATTATGTATTTGATCGGGAAAATAACATTGAAATTTTAAAAAAAGAAAAAGTAAGACAGTTATGTATTAAAAAGTAAGACAGCATATTGAAGATAAATTAAGACAGCCTATTGAAGATAAAAATATATTTTTTTAAAATAAAAAATTTCATTCTATTCACATTCCATTCAAGCTCTTTTTACATGGAAGTAGAAGGGATAGTTTAGAGATGGGATGGGATAAGAATTTGGGATGAAAATATATTTAAAATGGATAAAGATGTATTGGAAATGAATAAAATTGTATTGGAAATAACTAAAAGTGTTATGAAAATGGGTAAAAATGCATTGAGAAATGTCATATCTCATCCAATCTTTGAACTAAATGTTCTTATTTTTCCTTAGCAGAATCTCTGTTTCTCAATTCTCATATCTCATTTTAGAGGATATCAATTTTCTACGATCCTACTTTTCCAATTTCTCCGGACCAACGGAGAAATGAAAATTTTCTTAATAACACTTTAAATTATATGTAAGTAAACAATAACTTGTTTGTTGCTTGGTTGAGTGCACTATCAATTAAAATTTTGAAAATTATTTTAAATCCACATAAACCAAAATCTACGTGCTTAAACCCTCTCTCACGGACCCTAATCTTATTTACCCGAGTGCACTTAGGCTCAGTGCACCCATGTGCATTCAACTTATTTTTCTAAATTTTTAATTTTTTTATAAAATTGTTAATATATGTGTATTTAACATGTGTATCGATTGTTACTAATTTTAGAGATTTGTAGATATTTTCTTGGATTTTTTAAAATTAGTAACACTTTTAGTAATTTAAAATTACTAAAATGTCATTAATTTTAAAAATGTAAAAAAATCTACATATCTTCAAAAATGATAAAAATTAATATACATGTTAGATATATTTAGATTAACAATTATGTAAAATTAATAAATATTTGCACGTAGGTGTACATTATCACATTGTTTCTCTCACCCCACACAAGGTTCAAATCTATATACTAAAAACGAGCACGTTGGTCTTACATTCTTCTTCTTTGATTATATCAACCGACCACTTTTTATGGGAAAATTTAAGATGTATGTCCCCCATCCCGCAAACAAGGCTAAGAAAAGGACACTTCCGAGGCCTCTACAGGGCTAATGCGCTATAATGTACAAGGGTTGCACAAATTTTTTTTTTAACCTATCCATTTTTACGGAAAAGTAAAGAAAAGAGACATAAAATATACATAATTGCAAATGATGCTAAGAAAGCGAGAAAAAAGACGTGTTCTTATGTCATACCTTCTTTTCCAGTTGCATCCAAACATACACCACACCGAAACTTTGTTTTATATTTCCATCGAAAAAAAATTTTGTTTTATATAGCTAATTTCTTAGCATAAACAAGTATTTTGGCCGTGAAACACAATTATATATACTACGATGAAATTTAGGCTAAAATGCAATATTTATTTTATTTTGTTTTTATTTGATTTTTTCATAAACATATTTTCCTGTATTTAATCCATATATTAAAATTTGTCATTTTTACGATACTTTTACATATTTATTTTTTATTTCTAAAAATTATTTATAATTTTTAGAAATAAAAAATAAATTTGTAAAATATTGTAAAATGACAAAACTTACATTGATTACATTTACGAAAATATATTTATGAAGAAAAATTAAAAATATAAATAATTGTAAAAATAAATGAATATTACATTTTATGCTAAAATACATAATGATATATATAATCGGGCTTCGGCGGGCAGCAATTGCTTATTTACTTATGAATATGCAATTACTTTTAAGTAATAATATTTGGTTAAATGTAACAATTTTTACATTAAATACAACAAAAAATGATATTTAATTTTGCTATTAAAATTTGGGCATAAATAATAATAAATAGAACTTTATCTACAACATAGGAAGTGGTTGCCTTTTTTAGCAAATATAGCCTATGCACGTATTGAATGTGGATAAAACTTGATTTCTTAGTTAAATAAATGATATTAAATATAATGAATTGATTGAATTTTGCCTTGATCATTAACCTCTAAAAATTAGTAGGAGTTCCATGAAATCACTTTTATGAAACTCGATTTCATAGGAACATCTCCGATAAAAATGTGTAGAAATAGCCATAAAATTTGGCTATTAAAGTGCAAATAGTAATAAAATTTGGCTGAAAAAAAGTGGCCGCACGTAATAAAATTTTGTTGCAGTGACAATGCTAGAAGTTTAAATAAATGAACTAATAAAATCTGTGGAATTAATATGAGTTTTGAAATTGGAATATTTAATGAGATAAAAATAAACAAATAAACAACAAACCTTTTGCATTTATTTGTTTATTTATTTTTTAAAAATGAGGCTGAAACAGGCTGAAGTTACAGCACAGGGATTACACTTGTGAGTCGAGAAAGTGGGAATCTAATCTACCGTCCATGATTTGGAAAGTTGTACGCATGCATTGCAGCGTATAGCATATGATTCCTGAGTTGAATTTAAGCAGCATATACATGAGACTGGCATATACGATGTTATCGGAACCATCCAAACAGCAAATTAAAATTAGAAGAGTGGAGATAGGCATCTTGCAGTAATTAGCATAAGCACATCGGTAACCATCTTGTTAGCTTCTTAATTTTTACACGAAAATGGGGCTAAACTGTTGATTTTTGAATTTTTTTTAAAAATATATATACACCTACAAATTGTGAAAATTGACATGCCAATTACATTCGCTTGGACCTTATGAAAGTTATTTAAAAAAAAAAACAAATATGTGCCATTAGCAGGGGCTAATGAAAGAAAGGCTGATTGATTCAAAGGCTAATGAATGTTGGCCACCGGTGACTCTTCCAACCAAATACCTTAGACTTAGAGCAGGTGACGGTGCGATTTCGATAATACCACCAGTAAATTCATGGAGATCCAATCTCAGTCTCACGCCAGTGACGCCAGAATATCAAATAAAAAACTGACACCCGAAGATTTGGGTCAGAAATCAGTGACTTTTTCTGATATGGACGACCACAGTAACTAGTGCGCTCCAGTTCGTGCGACCGAGGGAGTGTAGGTTATGGATTGCTGGTTGAAAAGTATCAAGGAAAGCATATCCATATTTTCAGACAAAGCTAATGCCCATCTATGACCTGTCTCTCTCTCTCTCTATATATATATATATAAACTTCGAAAACCCTACCCATTTTTCATTTCCACACGAATCTAAACCATCCCTGTTGTATTGCCCCCATCATACACCCTTCCAATCAAGATCCCCGAAATAAGATTCATCCGCAGCTCTAAAACTTCCAATTGGGGAACATCTCTGAGATCTGATCGATCGGCAGCTCTAAAACTTCCACGGCACCAAACGACTACCCAGATCAACAAGTGTGCATTCTCTGCTTGCTAAGATCTGATCTCAATTCCTCGTTTTGATGTGGAAGGAGAGACTGCTAAGTGTAAGATTGCCAGCCACGCACCAACCAAACCGCACCCAGCATGGCTAAATCTCTTGTGAAATGACATCATTGCAAACAAAATTTCATGATTCCTTCTTGTATTCGCAAAGTGTCATGCCTGTCATATCACTCATTTGTGATTTTATTTTTACCATCAACACCTAGTCCTTTCCTTAGAAACCTTCTCGTGGAAAGACCTCATCTGCAGCCCAAATTCCAAGAACGAAGCTTGTCTATGGAGATCTGGATCGTTGCACAGATCAACACCCAACGTCACAGAACTGGTAAAAAAGCTGCAGGATTTTCGCTTATGTGATGAACCAAAAGCTATTATCGTGCTATTATTGTAATACGTACGAGGTTGGTGGCTGGGGAATCAATTACTATTCTGTTACACATGCTTGGCGAATATAAATCCCGGTATCGATTCGAGGTTGAGATCATTACTCAACCGGACAGCTTGCCTAGGAGTATTTTGTAAAGATCGCAATCAGGCTCCCATCTGGTCCCATTCAGTTGGCTTGAATCTATAAAGCATTCAGTCCTCAAGCTCCCCAAAAGGAATGAGGACCAGAACTTACAATAATGAGAAAATCATAACCACTACAAAGACGAAAATAAAGTATAGATTATTGAATTCAGTCCCTATCCTCCGTGCAAACGAACATATAGTTCAGATACATCAGAGCAACAAACACGTTAAAAGAAGCATTTCAGTTTGATGCTGTATACATCCAATTTCTGATTTTCAATGGAATGACTTTGGGCTTGTTTGGCCACGCTTCCAGAAAGAGGCAAAGTTATAAGTGAAGTGCTTTTGCTTTTTTTTTTTTTTTTTGGATGTACTTTTGAATAAACAATACTGCCTCCACTTCCAACAATGCCAAATAGACAACTTGTGGTATCAAAAAAAGGACAAGCCTCCATCCCCTCTAGTTTTGAATTCAAATAGTTCAATCAGGAAACTCTAACACTATCAAGCTCAACTTGCGCTACTGCAGTGTTGATTGCATCCACCAAACCCATCTTCCCCTGACTAACTGCTTCGTCCATTGCGGTCCGCTCATGACTACACAACACGCAATACCACAAATATTCAGATGTGAATCCAGCTAGTTTACAATGTATGATATTTTAATCTATCATCAAAATCTAATAAAAACAAAAACAAACAACTGCATGTATACAATGGAAAAAAGACCACAAAATGGATGGCTAGGTTGGTCACCAGAAGACCTGGAGGATATGAGTAGGGTCCATTAAATGTTAGGTCAATTGCGTCAATGGCGTGGATCATGGACCACTTGGCTCCACTAACATGAGGATAAGCCTTGTCATGCTAGGCTGACAGTCAAGAATTCACTTCAGGTTGCTGGTTTTAAACTTTGAAGATGGCATACCTGTTCAGAATGGAAACATCAGCGCCCGCCAAAATTAACTTCTTTATCACCTGCGCTTGTAAATTGACAAAGCCAGCCACAAAATAAGCTTTTGGGCATGACAAATCATGAAAGGTTAGAAAGCAACGCCTTTTACCTCAACATGCCCATTGAGGCAAGCCCAGTGGAGGGGAGTGTTCTTCTCTTGATTACAAGCATTGATATCCTGCATTAAGAAAGATGTTATAACAACTCGGGAAATAGTAGTAGAATTATCTGAAATGCATACATCATAGTATGAGAAACAGCTAACAGAACACGGCAAACTCTACTAAACTCATTCAGCAATTTCAGAAGTATTTCCAGTTCTTCTTTCTTGCTTGATACTAATATTGAACTGAGGAATTCGTTGCTCCTTTTTCAATCAAGGGAACATCAGCTTGAGATCCCATTTGAATGAACAGACAGGAGCCTCCCTTTTCTATAAAAGGGGGAAGGTTACTTATTGACATACTGCGAGTCCTGGGCTCTTCCTGTTCTGTGCTTGCTGCCTTTGGCTTCATTCTCAGCAGCAGCCTACCACATTACTGGTTGAATGAATCATCTGGCCCAGCCCCAACT
Organism: Annona cherimola; assembly: GCA_030490835.1. Lineage (NCBI taxonomy): Eukaryota > Viridiplantae > Streptophyta > Magnoliopsida > Magnoliales > Annonaceae > Annona > Annona cherimola. The sequence continues at coordinate 73,716,457 of CM059973.1, forward strand.
TGGTTGGTTGTAAGAAAGAAAGGATGGATATTCAATTCCCAGGGGCAGCTTCGGCCCTGGCAGTTAGCCCATCATAGATGGAATTAAAAGGCCACAAGGAAATTTGCAATTATGATTGAAATGCCTTCATCCATTTAGTTTCTTTTTGAGCCAAGTGGTCAAAACTTCCACCCTGCAGAATATTGACTTTAGGAACTTTACACAGATTCAAGAGATGTTAAAATGGAAACACAATTGGATCTTAACCCTTTCTTCTTTAGCAACTTCTGTATGATGAGTGCATGTGCTTGAGACAGAATGCATGCATTAAATTTTAGGGATGTTGAGCCTTTTGCTTGATCTCATCCTTTATTATAATTGCTAAGCCTACCTAGCAGACATCATCACGTGGCCATGGCAGTTAATTATCACTGTGTGCTTGTTTAATTCTGCAGTGACAAGTAACTTTATTGCAGGAAAATATAGCCCGAAAGTGTGAGAGAGAGAGACGGATTCTTGTCCAAATATATATATGGGAGCTGTTCCGTTGCAGCACAACTGCACTAGAACAGCGGTACATTTGATCAAAAGTGGGCCCCACACATATTAAAATGCAATGAAACTTTATACAATCATTTATCCATATATAAATTTTATAACAAATGGTTTACATGTTAAAAAAACCACTTTAAAGTTGTTATTTACATCAAACTATTTTATTACGTTGAATTTGTGCCATTTTCAGATGGGGCCCATATACATATCTGATTGGGATGAAAATTGGTATGATAATAGAATACATTATTCTAAATACAATTGATGGAGTAGATTATGATTTTATGATCATGTGAGGCCCATTTCGGTGACGCTGCACCTGAATATTTCTGTATGTGTGTGTGTGTATGTATATATATATATATATATATGAGCCGTGATCATTTACGGCCGGACGCATGGGGGCAGCAATGCGTCTGGCCCAAAAACATGTTCTTTAGATAATTACAGAAATGGCATTGTGTTTAAAAATCCAAAATAAATACTTTAAAATATCCGAAAAGGGTAATTTTTTTTATAGATTTAATACATCTAGATTTACTTGTCCATGAAAAAAAAGAAAAAAAATTTAAAAAGAACATGTTTTTGGGCCGGACGCATTGCTGCCCCCATGCGTCCGGCCGTAAATGATCACCCCTATTATATATATAAATATTCAAGTGCAGCGCAACTACACTGTAACAGCAGTGTGGTTGCGCCAAAATGAGCCCCACATGATCATAAATATAATCTACTTCACTCATTGTATTTAGAATTATGTATTCTATTATCATACCAATTTTCATCCCAATCGGATGTGTATAGACTTCATCTGAAAATGGTACAAATTCAACGTAATAAAATAGTTTGATGTAAATAACAATTTTAAAGTGGTTCTTTCAACATATAAACCATTTGCTACAAAATTTGTATATGGATAAATGATTGTATAAAATTTCATTGCATTATAATATGTGTGGGGCCCATTTTTGGGCAAATGTGCCGCTGTTCCAGTGAAGTTGCGCTGCACCGGAACAGCTCTTATATATATATATACATACTCATATATGAGAAATATTTAGGTGTAGGCGTGTAGCACAACCGCACCATTGTTACAGTACAGTTGCGCCAAAATGGGCCCCACAAATTCAAAAAATTATAATCTACTTCACCTATTGTATTTAGAATCATATATTCTATTATCATACAAATTTTCATCTCAATCAGATATGTGTATGGACCCTATCTGAAAAAGGTACAAATTCAACGTAATAAAATAATTTGATATAAAAAACAACTTTTAAGTGGTTTTTTCAACATGTAAACCATTTGTTATAAAATTTATATATGAATAAAGTTTCATTGCATTCTAATATGTGTAGAGCTCATTTTTGGGCAAATATGTCACTGTTCCGGTGTAGTTGCGTTTCCCCGAAACAACTCTCTCTCTCTCTCTCTCTCTATATATATATATATATATATATATATATATATAACCTACAATGAAAATAACTTTTCCAAAGAATGCAGGATGTATATAATCCTATAACGGGAAAAATTTGCTGTAGTTAACACAATCCTATGATGGAACAAACCTGCTGTAGTATGAAACATACGATGGGAAATTGGGAATAGCTTTCTGAGAAAAATAGTGCCATCATGAGAACAGTAATAAAAGAAAGATAATTCCAAATAACAATTGTGAACGTATGAACAGATTGATCTGCAAAAGATCTGAATTGTCAATCTGACAAAGAATCAAGAGCTTGGCTAAAGAACAGTTGGACATTAATAGATTGTTGATACCATGATGACCATTTGATAAGTTGGATATGATCATTTTGTGGATCACAATTGACTTTGGAGCTTTAGGATTCATGTGCAATGTTTGGAATGCAACGGCTTCATTATCAGTTTTGTTAAGTTGGACCATCAGCCGTATCCCATTTTGACTAATCATCGTACCCTGGGGAAAAAATGCATGATTCACAACACACTTGGCATGTTAATTTATTGAAACTCGTGACCAAGCACCTGTCAATAGTCATGCATCAATCACTTTCAGAACAATTCCAAATGTTCTGGAGTAAAAAGTTCGATAATGGCTAATGTGCAGTTATGTGCCAGCATTATTGAAAACAAACACATCAGTACACACAAAACAGTAAATGTGAAAAAGGGAGCCCAAGCTTAATCTTCAGATAGAGTCATAGACTACCAAAGTCACCAGTGAAGTTGAAGCACAAAAGACATTCACAAGTACCATCATCACCAGAATACAGGGAATTTGCGCCATAAACTCTAATTTTGTATATTAGCATTTTAAACTCCGAAGTTGGCGTATTGACATATTACACTCTGCGAAGTTTTGGTCTTTGCATTTTAAACCCTCACTCCTAACGGCGTTAAAAAAATCGTTAAATCCATGTATAATATCGAAAATACCCTTACATCTATATAAAAGCAAGGCAGTTAAATCCATGTATAATATCGAAAATATCCTTACATCTATATAAAAGCAAGGCAGTCATGGCTCAAAACCAACATCATCTACGCAATGAAGCCACACGATTCTGAGGAGTTGATAGCATTCAGAAAGATGATATTGGTTTTGGGTCATGACTGTCTTGCTTTTCTATAGATGTATGGGCATTTCCGTCATTACACATGGATTTAACGGTGTCTTTTAACGCCGTTAGAGGCGAGGGTTTAAAATACAAAGATCGAAACTTCGTAGGGTATAATATGCCAATATGCAAACTTCAGAATCTAAAATGCTAATACACAAAGTTAGAGGATTTATGACGCAAATTTTCCCCTGAGTACCATTATCACCTATGAAACAAAATTATACAACTAAAACTTGGAAGGCAAAAAAAGAAAAAAGAAAAAACAGAGAAGCGCTTTCCTACCACCCCATTTTCGATAAGATAATCCACGATGGCAACATGTCCATTTGCAGCAGCCATATGAAGTGCTGAAAGAAGTTGTTAGTAAAATAAGTTTTGTGCAAAGGACAAGAACGATATGATCCAAATATAGAAGTACATAATATCCTTATGTCAAATATGCACAAAGGAAAACATGACTGATGTTGGCCAACACAGCATCAAAGTTTGAAGGTCATAACCATGACTACACACATGAGGCACAATAAATCTGCCTTAATTAACTAAGTAAATTGAATGGACATGTGAGACACATGCCATCATGTTTCACTCCCATCCAAAAAAAAAAAAAAAAAAAGAAGGTAAATTTTGGTTGATATTGTGAAGAATTCCTCCGGCTACACAGGCCTTCTGTAGCACAAAATATCAGAAAATTGCCAAGGTCAAAATATAAAGATCATGGAATATGGCAAATATGGATGTCACTCCTAAAGTTCAGTTCCCCTTTCCAAACATAATCACAGCTAGCCTACATGAACCAAGAAACAATATGCAGTTGACAGGTCTTCAATCTTCCACGTAGATAAATAAATAGTTATAATGAGTAAATGATGAACTTCATTGACTTCATCCATCACAAAGCAAAATGTCTGAACATCCCCGTTTCTTCATGCTTCTCAATGATACCACTCTGTTGCCCAAGAATTTATGGAATTAACTCATGGAACAGAAGTTATCAAGCCCAGCAGCCCAAATAAGCTACTGAGTCCTTGCTCAGCCTATTCGATTGTGGTTCCTATTAGCTATCAGTCAATAGTCAGGAACTGCTCGGGTGTGATTCACCAAGCTGTTTTCAATAAGACCATTCATTTTTCATACAAGTCATTCACATTGCATGAGTGATAACTACTTATCCCACAACTTCAATAATAATAATAAAACTAAAAATTCTTCTTCTGCATATCTTTCATCCACTTGACAGCATATGCAACCTCATTAAATAACCCTACAAAAAAACTACCTCCAGTGTCTAATCTTTGCTGTATTTGTCATCCTTTCATTGCATGCCAATAACACTATCTATCTATCTATAAATCATCATTGTTGTTATCAACGTAGCATCACACTATTTCCAGTAATGTCGTCAGGTTTAAGTCCTGTCTTCATATTGGACCTATCCAACAATATTCTACATGATAACATGCAGTTTCCAAACATTGCCACCCAGGATTTTAGTTTCAGCTAAACTTCATTATGGTTGTGTTTTTTGTAGGGTAGTCACCACCATTCTTTCAGTAAATGGAAAAATAGAAAGCAAGGCTGATCTCTCAGAGATTCAAAGACTTGCTTAGTTTTGCAATAGGAAGGTGTTCTGAACCCATTGTGCCCCCAAAACTGGGTTGCCACTTGCTACTAGGTGTTCAATGAAATTCGCAATCCAACAGCAAGTTCTAGATATATGAACTCTTGAGTTGAAAATATTTACCAACAGTTCCTGGTAATTTTTGAATAAGCATGTAAATTCAAGCTAAAATATATTAAAACTCAATAAAAAAAACAATGCAAATCTTCAAATTCCATGTGGCCAACTATTTGAATATGCAACAATTCAGATAACCTCTGCAAAACACTTGAAAGATTCAAAATCAAAAACAGAAAAAAGATAGTAGCTGCACTGCAATTCAAATTTCTTCAATCAAAATAAGTCCAAACAAGGAATTAGATCCAAAGATACTCCTCAAGCATATACATTAATTCCTGACTCGCGATTCCTCAGGAACAGAATTGTACTCTCTGCCTAATGCTTGAAGAGTTCTTCTTTTCCATTACTCCTCAAACTCAAAGAAAAATTAAAGAAAATGGAAAGACAGTAACGAATTTTAGTTGGAATTCCTCTCAAGACCAAAAACCTCCTCCAAAGAGCCAAACTCTCTGATTTCAAAAAAACAGACACCATCAAAGGAAGAAGGTTCAATTCATAGACCAAATTAGTGACAAGTTTGAAAATTGCTAAAATCAAGAGGGGAATTCGGGTCATATGGCAGTTAGGGCATCCATATGTGAAGTATTTCATTATATTTCACATAATTATTGAGGAAGAAGCTATTCACCTCTGTTCAAATGGGGCGGTCTTTATGTTATTCATAAATGCCACACTGGCACTTAAGATTAGTGTCAAACTGTGCCCACCCCAAAAGACAGCAAACACAAAGAAAAACAAATGGGTCGGGCCCTGACGCTAAAAGCGATAGGGTGGCTTGACTAAGGGGACATTTGGTAATGGATATGCGTGGAATGGTATGAGATTCCATAGGAAATGTACCTACGCCACATTTTTCAAACAATGATTTAACAACCTAAAAACCCTATTTTTCCAACTTTACCCCTATAATCTTATCATTTTTCTTTCCAACTACTATATTTATTTCAACTTTATCTCTTTTATTTTATATCAATCACATAATTCTCGAATGTTTTCTTTCTCGCTTCCCATCCCATACCAAAATACCATGAATATTTACATTACTAAATGGCCCCTAATTTAAAAAAATCCCCAAGTGATATGGGGTGTCTACAAGTTGTTGCGATTGACTTGACCAAAACATCCCATATTCTATAACCTGCATATTAGAATTAATGAGGAAATTCAATTTTCAAGGGTACTTTTCCTCGAAGAACAAATTTCATTGATAAGCCATAGTTGTCAGGGCACCAAAAGCATAAAGCCCCAGTCAGCTTTGTTCTTTATTTTAAAACGCTAGTAATTAAGGAGAAGCTGCAATAGACCATGGACAGCAATATCAAGGGCAGTTGCATTAAGGAAGAACTCAAGCTGGTGCAATGCAAGCTTGAATGAAGGCTGAGTTTTAATTGTGTGTCAAATAGAAAAGAAGAAGTGATTCAAAAAGTAGAAAAGAAGAAAGTAACCCCCAAACGCATTGTGAGACGCAAGTAAGTTGGTGTCAATCTGTAAGAAGCTGACTACATGTTCAAGACCTTCACACAAGCAGCTCTAACTCATCATTTGAAACCAATTCTGCCTTCAGAAACATTATGAGCAATAATCATATCAACCTGATCGGCCTTCCGAATCCTTAGAATCGAGAGCAACGCCCATGGTAGCTAAGCTCATCACATCATCCAGCTCATCATACCGAGCGGCCTGCAAGATCAATAAAAGCATTCCAAATAAAGAAGAAGAAGAAAGGTGGAAGCCTCTGAGAACATTCGGACCATAGAAATTACAGATAGCAAAGCTGACGAACAATTAGATTCAAAAACCAAAACCAAATCCAAATCCATCAAGCTGTTGAAACTAAAAGAAGCATGAAATACTCGCTATGAGGGCTTGTGGGCCGCCAAAAAAAAAGCCATCGACGGAAAGCCGCCGAGAGAGAGAGAGAGAGAGAGGAGTGGACCTCAAGCAAAGCCAGGATGTTGTCAGTCGAGCTATTATTGGGACCTTGCTGGGTCTCGTTCGCTTCCTCTACCATCGCTGCAGCTGGAATGCTTCCGTTGAGAGTCCTCGTCAGTTAACGGGTCGGGTTGTACGCGTCCAAAACTAATTCTAATTTATTTAAAATATCAGAGCGTAATCTATCTATTAACTTATAAGAAAATTTTCAATTTTAACTCATTTACAACTCAAATGGCTCCTTTGTTGCGGTGAAGGGATGTAACAGGCGAGAACATCTGGATCCGCTGATTATAGAAGCCACCGCTTTATGTTTGGGATTAAGGTGGGCATTGGAGGGCCATTTCGGCCATCTACAAGTGGAATCTGACCCGTTGACTCTTATTGATTTTTTGGTAGTCGTTTTTGGTAGTCGAACGCCCCATTAGGGCTCCTGTGGGTACCATTGTCGCACAAATCCGCCAGATTGCCCTACAGGCCCATTCTTTGTCTTTCAACCATGTTCTACGGTCGGGGAACTCCGTGGCTAATTTTTTGGCTGATTTCGCATCATTTAATTTTTTGCCTGAACAAGAATGGTGGTGCCTGAACAATAATGGTGGGACAATCCACCCTTTTTTTTTCAAGAAAAATTCTGTACAGACAATTTTTTGGCAATGTTATATGATGATAGCCTTATCCCTTCCACATCTGATCCCTCTCTTTTTCAGAGGTTGGCGGGATAGGGGCTCATCTTTTCATCAAATAAATAAATAAATAAATAAATAAAAAATAAATGAGTTAGTTAGTTGTTAACGAGTTATATAGTAGATGATTTGAAGACCTACACTCTGGTAGACGATAATCTCGTGGCGAGAGGCGAGAGTGTTTTCGAGACGAGGGAAATGAAAATAGAACAGTAACAATAAAATAAAAATCGGTCAACATTGAAAAATGAAAATTAAATGATAAGAGGAAAACTTGACAAGAGAAGATAACCAAATGATTTATATATATATATATATATATAACTTTAATAGGTTAAATGGGTTGAACGGATTATATGGGTTAAATGAGTTACTAAATGAGTTGATAACTTATAAAATCTTAACCTTAATCTGTTTATTTAATTAAATGGTTGAACGAGTTGGTGGATTATAATCTATTTATTCAAAAATCTCAATCCAAATCTATTTATAAACGGGTTGAACGAGTGGGTTGACGGGTTAACCATGACCATTAACACCCCTAATTGAGGTAGGCCCATCGTTAAGTCGTAACGCCCACACGGCAACAAAAAACCTGAAAAACATGTAAGGTCGCCTTGTAAATAACACGATTTGTGTATAAAAAAAATTTTAATTTTTGGAAAAATTATTGCATGTCCGTAACATTTGCCCTTAATTTCTTATATATCTATAATATTTCATAAATTTCTCTTATACTCATAATATTTCATCTTAAATTACTCTTATACTTACGTAGTCAACAAAACCATTATTTACCATAATAAAAAACGATTTTGCCCATTTGACATTCATAATTGATACAATTTAACCTTAATATGATTTAATTGCTGAAAATAAATCAATAATATGTTGCATTAAATGATTCAAAAGCCCTATTAAAGTTGAATCATTATAATTAGTAAAGTTTTAGAGGGGCAAATAGTATTTTCATTGAATAGATAACAGTTATGTTAACAGCGTAAGTGTAATAGAAATTTAAAGTCAAATGTTATAAGTATAAGAAGAATTTGTAAAACTTATGAGTATATTATGAATTAGATGCAAATATTATGTGTATAAAAAGAATTTTTCATAAATTTTATAACAGATTTTTTGTTAACACTTACAACTTTTCAATCTAAAATGTTTTATTCTCTATAATTATTTTTTATTTTTTCTTATATAACTATTTTACTTTTCAATCTTTTCTATATGATTACATGTACATCTATTTAATTTTATTATATTTACTCTTTATCATTACCTTTGTCATATCGCATAATTTCTTACATTTTAAAAATTTTACATTTAAAGTTTTTATGAAAAATTTCATCGCTTCTCAGACACACTCTAAAGAAAAATTTTCTAATATACCCAAAAGTTTACAACTCATTCCAAGCATTCTTAACCATAAGCTACATAGTTATTTCAACATGAGCCAACTTATACATATCTTGTGCGTGACTTGTAATGAGTTTAGAGTTCCAAATATTCAGCTCAACTTGTGTGGTTCTTTGTTTAAAAAAAACATTGAAATTAATCGTAGTTTCGTCCTTTTTTCTCCATTTTTAAAATTTTTATTTTTATTTACAAGTGGAAATGCATAAAAAATTTTATAATCGCATTTTAATATTATAGATTATAAAAATTGTTAGCAGATTCCTTCTTCGTTGCATCTAATGTTATGTCAGCAGTTTTACATGGAAGAGGACGCTCCTTTCTATAATTGATGGTATTGATATCGGAGAACCAGCGGCGTGGAGGAAGATTCCAACAATCGGCGCAAGTGCGGGCGGCCGCTAGCCTGCCACTTGCCGCTGGAGAGGAGCTAGGACTCGGGCACGGGCGGTGTCCCGTGTCTGCTGTGTGCTATCACCGGGGTTGGTGCATTATTTTCTTTGCGCTTGTGCACTTTCATCTATTTTTTTTTTAAAATTTTTTTTTTTATATAATTGTTAATCTAGGTATATTTAACATATATATTATTTTTTACGGATTTTTAAGAATTTTAGATATTTTTTAATTTTTTAAAATCAGCTGTCTTTTTGTAATTCATAAAGTATGAAACTGCTACTAATTTTAAAAAATAAAAAATATCTAAAAATATTCAAACATGATAAAAATGACGCATGTTAAATATACATAGATTAACACTTAACGGTTATATAAAAAATTTAAAAAATATATAAAAAACAAATTTTTGCACCCGAATGTACTATATCATGCTCCTGCTCTTGTTTTTTACGATAGTCTTAGACCGATAATATGAGGGCCGCACATGATACCTACTTTTTAAATTATTTTTTGGAGTAAATTCCACTAAATTTTTTACAAAATTCTATTTATATTAAAAATTTTAAAACAATTTTAGATATACCTATATATTTTGCTCAAAATTCATTCATACTTGTAACCCTTTATGAAATAACAAATATAAACCCTAATTATAATTCTAAATTACAAATTCATGTTTAAATGAATTTTTTAATACTTTTATAGCTATAATATCATACCTTCACTACTACAGAACCATATGTCATTTGAATGCGAATTTTTATTTAATTAAGTTTATAGATAAGTTTTTGAGTATATTTGTTATTTCATATATGAGTATAGGTATAAATAGAATTTTAAACAAAATACATAAAAAATTTAAAATTTTTTTAAAGTGTACGAGTGTAGGTTGAATTAAGATAAAATTTATAAGTATATATGGAATTCACAGTCGATGAGTTCAAATGCCATTTTTTAGGATGGAGGATCCATGCAAGTGCCTTTTTTTCTGAGGATGGACGATCAATACAAGAGTGCAGGTGGACGATGAATGCAAGAGCGGCGAAATCCGGAAAAAAAAAAACCATAGAGACATACTTGCCAAGAGAACAATTAATGTTAGATACAAGTTGAGCAAATAAACATGATTTAATTGAAATTAATGTATTAAATCTTACAATTAACATGAAAAAAGATGATAGGCCCGTTGGACAAGTCGGCCCATGGCTCGAACGTGAAACGCTGGTGTTTGTAACCGACACTAACCGTGCAGGCAGGACTCAAGCTAATTCCGAGTAGAGAATAAATGCATCGTTGATGATTCTTGTCGGAGGATTTGTAGATTAGAGTCCTAAGTTTTTACTTTGTTCGCGCTTTTTGTTCCCTTAAGTTTGCTATTTACAAAACAACATCCAAGTTTCAATAATGTACCGTTCTAATCCCCCAAGCTGGAAGAATATATAATTTTGGTTCTCTAATTAACGTTTTCCATTAGCTGCTCTCCAATGACGTTCACAAGTCAAACGATATTCATTCACATCCTAACTAACTGACTTTACTTTTAATTAAACTGAGTAATTTGATATACAATTTTATTTTTATTATCTAAAAAATATTTTTTTCATAGCTATCTTATTTTTTTATTATTATTTATTCACATATTATATACAAATATCTTATTTTTTAATCATTCTATTACGACTTTTCATACAACCAGTCTTAGCTATCCCATTCTCATAGTCATTATCCAGATTAAGTAAAATTAGGGAGATCATAAAATTAGGCTTCATTACAAAGAAGACGTAAAAAAAAAAAAAAATGAAGAAAAGGTAAAATTGGCTGAAATACATGGAACATTTTCATCCATAAACTCCCTTCCCAAGGGATGAAACAAAAATGTTCCGCACTCGATTGATAGCATAAAGTCGGCCAAAAGTCTGGGAAGACACTCGTTCTCAAATCAGCAACCATGCACCTCAGACTCATAGTTGTTCTACCGGCATGCTGCTGCGAATAAATCTCAGCACACAAAGCAATACTACTTGGCCAATTTAATTTTTTTTTATATTTCATATATTATAGTGTCTCAACTGGTGCTTATTACAATTGGACTTTGATACATTCTTACAAATTTTTAAATAATAATTTAATTTTTCTAACAATAATTCCTAAAATACTCACATAATGAACGCTCTCACAAAAGATTTGGAGAGGCTGAACATCATCACTGAAATCCTTGCATGTGGTTGCCTCGTTTTTAAACAAAGATGCTCATGCAAAAGGAGCATGTCTTTGACCTCTGAGACAATGCAGCCCACCTAGTTTTTTAAGTGGAAGTCAATGACTCCCAGAAGAATTCATCTGGTAAATGCTCCCTCCAACAAATCAATAAATTCGAAGTGCACACCGGTCAGCATCCCTAATATTCTTCATATGAGCAACGAAAATAGATCAAGGGGCGCCCCAAAGCCACGAGATCTCGTTCTTGCTGACGAACCCATCATGCCGTTGCCATCGACTGCTGCCTCCACTAGAATCGGCGAATTCATTGCTGCAGTCATCTTCCCACTGTCGTGCGTTGTCGTTGCTAAATGGCTTCCCCATGGCCAGTAAAAAACCCAGGAAATCACCTCCGGCCATCGTTGTCTGCCTGTACGCATACAAGGCGTGACAGAGAAAAGAAGTATATTTTCTTCCCTCTGACTATTGAATGGTGCGTCGGAATGGCTTATACTCGGATGTTAGATTTGCAAAGATATGAAACCTCAGGGTTATATTTGCTATATTTGCTAAGATATGAAACCTGTTTTTACATCACGCTCCTGATTGGGGCAACCGCTCCATGAGATTCGCCCTCATGCAATGGGATAGCTTCATACATTCGTTCTTTATCCAAAAATAATGGATTAGTGTTAGTGTTGTTCATTTTACAATTGATGCCACAAGTCTAATAATAAATACACTTTTATGTAATTGTTCACAGAAAAATGTGATTCGAATTAAAGTTAATCCAAACAAATGCAATTGAATGAGCGGATTTCAACTAATTAGACACGTATTTGTGTGATATCTCATCTTCAAAAATGGTTTTTTTTTTTTAAATAAAAAAGTAACAACCTACATTTTCCATTTCCAATGCAACTTTTTCTCAATTTTCCTAACCTTTTCACATTTCCAACAAACAGCAAATACAAACAGCAACACTTTGTATATCAAACATTCTCATCTCATTCTCAAATCTCATCCATCTAAGTGGTAAACGGGAACTATTTTTTCTCTATTTGTTTGGATTTTAATGATAAGGTTGTGGTAAGATACAAGGAGTTAACCAGAATCTTAAGCAGAGCCATTAAACAATTGGAGTTTCATTTATTTTCTCATCCTTTTGTATTTTGCAACTTTTTACCCGTGACTATTGAATTTGCAGAACCACGTCCGCTTCAAATTTTGATTGCAAAAGTATCTCATTTATATTTGCAAAGGTTTCCGATGAATGGGAAAGTTGACCACTTGACGTTCTGACCAAGTGAACCACATTCTAAAAATAAGATTATCTGGTTCTAATCATATCTAAGTAGGTCATTAAATCAAGCCAAAATTAAGGTTTTCAAATAAAATTCATAAATAGAATTTTCCGTAAAGTCAGTAGACAGTTACGACTTGTAATTAAAAAAAATGCGATGTGTCAAAAAGATAATGAGACAAATTCCAAAGACCCTTATGTAAAAATTCATCTGTTTCAGTATTTTTGTTTGTTGGTGATATCTATTTCACTTGTAATTCTTCTATGGAACTGTTCCTGATCAAGTTTGCTCGTGTAACCGCCGAACAATGGGACGAAACTAGATGAATCGTCATTTATAGAAATTTCTAGTTATTGCGGCATGTTTCAGTGGGAAAATGTTCTTGAAAATGTTGCTTGGAGAGGGAATTGGTCGTGATGGGCCTTCTTTTTATGTGCTGATTGTACAATGCACTTGTGACAGGGTCTCTGATCCAACGAATTACAATGACTTTTAAAGATCCGATTGGCACTTGGTAAAATAAGAAAGAAAATTTTTCGATTTATTCTGTACACCTTTAAAATGATTTGAAATTTGTGGACTTCGGCTGCGGTGTAGTTGGTCCGTGGTTCAAGTCTGGTGAGGAGCACCAGTCCTCTGCATGATTATTGATGGAGCTTTGTCTTCATATCTGTAAATGGAAGCTTGTTAAATAAGCGAAACATATTGTCTTCATTGTAAATGGGCTTGATATATAAAAAGATGTTACAATGTATGATATACAATACCAATAAAAAATTAATTTGTAATTTTAAATATCTAAATGTCTTTTTTTAGCTATTGTCACTGTATTCTAATTATTTTTCATATGTTTTTATATAAATTTCTTATCTATTTTATATTTAATTTTCTTTGCTTTTAATCCCTACTGTATTATATATGTGGATGTGTAGATGATGAAATTTACGAATATATTTTTTTTATTGGTGTATTTTACATTCATCTCAACACATATTACACTGAAGTTCGGAGACATTCTTACAAATTTGGAGACACTCAGCCCCCCCAAAGAAATCCGGAGACACGGCTCCACCGAAGAATAAGGAAGATACAACTTCCAACAACCGAACAGGAGACCACAACTCCTACTAACAATTTTTTTCACTTCTGGCCGAAATCCCGTATGCGGGATTCAAACCACACACCCCAGCGCCAACGCCTGCACAGCTCTATCAGGCCTGCGGTGACCAACCGAGCACGACTCGGTTGGTAAATTTACGAATATTTGATTTCACAGGGGGTGGGAATGGTAGGCACAAAATATGATCTTTTTTCCCCTCAAGAAGAAGGGCCCATTTGGAGTGATTTGGCAAGTCAATCACACTTTTTATGCCTAATGCAGTTTATTTAGTGTTTGGATAATACTTAAGACCATGATTTGAAATTATAAATGTGAAAAATTACGATTTGATATAAGCTTAAATTGCCAGTAGCATTGGAATTGACAAACCCTGAAAATTTATATTACGTGCAACTTTCGTCTTTTACCCCGCCATCATGTGCACGTGCAAAAGGATTAGTAGCTTCCAACGGTATTTTTTAATTATTTATTTACATTTTCTTATATGACTACCATAGTTTTTAATCATTTTTATATAATTATCTATGTAACTAATATATTTATTTTAACTTTGTTCTTTTTTACTTTTCACCATTACCACATCATTCTACACAATTTCAAAAAAATTTATGCCAAAAAATTTTCATCTAAAATTTTTATCACTTCCTGAATGCGCTACTTAATTATAAGTTTATCAATTTAAAAATATTTAGTATTTTATTTTGAATTTTAAAAATAACATTGCATGTATCTATCATATTTTGTTCTTTTTCAAAATTTAAAATAAAATATCAAATAAATTTTGTCATGTTTCAAATAGATAAAAACAAAGTAATGCTCTCATATGGATAAAAATTCCAAAAAAAATGATCAAGTGTGTGTTTGGCAATTTTAAAAAAAGTCAACTTGAACTTTTCACTCTCCATAATTACCTCATTTTTTAATAATTTTTTCACATATTCCTGTAAAACTGTCTTACTTTCTAATCATTTCTACATAACTACCTATATAATTAACTTATCTATTTTAACTTTATTCTCTTTACTCCTCATTATTACCCTTATTATTTCATATTATTCTCTTCAAATTCAAAAACTTTTATGCTAAAAAACTTTACATCACTTCCTAAACACACCCCAAATCTTTTTTTAATTTTTATGTCTACATATTCTAGCAAACATTTTCTTATATGATTTGCTCGCCCTATTTTTTATTATTATTTGTACATCTTAATATTTTTTATATTTTTTGTACAATTATTTTATCTATTTTAACTTTATTTTTTTACTTATAATCTTTCCTCCTATTCTATCATTACTCTCTAACATTTAATTTTTACCCATTTTCTATTTACTTATACATCTTCCCATGCCACAATTAAAACATTGATGAATATCTAAGCATTTGCTAGAGAACTTGCAAAAGTTTAAAAAAAAAAACCACATGTTAGTGGATATAATTTGACATTTTAATTATTTATATGCCTTATTTTTATATTATTATTTTTTAATTTCAATCATTTTTACATATTTGTCAATAATTATTCTATTTATTTTAACTTTATTTCTTTGATAATATATAAATTAACTATGATAAATTATAAATTTAAAACAAATATATAAACTAAACAATTTTATTATATTAATTTTAAATAATTTTCAGATGAAGAGATTTACATTTATTTGGATGAAACTTGGATGGGCAGGGCATAGGATGAATGTGGGAATTGAGATGGGTTGTACCAACTCAGGAATTGTCCAACTTTAATCTTATATTTTTAAAGTTGTTGTCTGACTTATTTTTAGTACCAGCCAGGGCAATGACCACTCAACATACATTACTAGGGGTGAGAATTGGGCGGGTCGAACTGTGACTCGGCATATTTTTGACCGGATAAACTTAATATATTGTTTATATAGTATAGGAATGAGTTAGAAATTTTGACCTGAATTCAAAAATAAGGTCAAGGGTGGGTCGACCATGCCTCGACTAGAAGAGTTCGATCTGCTCCGCATATATTAATTTATTAAAAATTATAAGCCTATGTTTAAATATTGTTATTATTTTCTTTCAAAATTTTTACCTTTTTTATAATCAACTCTATCAACAATAAAGAATCAATTAGAAGAATATTTACATATATAACTCTTATGTATAATTATATATTAACCTATTTTAATAAATTTATACTATATTTTCTCATCTTTGTTTTCCAAATTACATGTTTTTAATAATTAGTGAAATATTGAAGAATATAATATTTAAATTTAGTATAGATATACCTTTATGTTTTATAGGTATATAAATTCTTAAAATCATCTTATTTGACCCATGTTTTTTACCCAACCCGCTATTCTTAAACCGGTCCGATACCAACTCGAAGTTTGTTCGAGAACCTATTAAAAAAAAAGTGAAGGTCAAACTGATTTTGTCTCGGCCCGGTATAAAAAGAGGGTCAAACTCAATTTTTTAAAAAATAGGATTAGAGTTGGGCAAACCCTGACTTGACACGGCCTACCCCGATTCCCACTCCTACCAAGTACGAGTTGGTTGCAACAAAACGAGACGTGGATGGGTGGGCCATAGGCTGTATTTTGATTTTTTTCATTCGTAAGGAAAATTAGAATTTTATCGATCATGACTAGGGGTAGGAATCGACGTGGGAATCATACTGGAACAGTGAGGTAGGTTGAAAATAATTAGTTTAAGGATTTGTATATCTATCGAATACAAAGTCGTATTTATATTAAATTTAAAGTTAAGTGCTTCAATATTTTATTAAGCAATAACAAAACGGTTTTAATTATAGTACAAATATCATTAATCGTAGATAATATAATAAATCTATTGCAACTAGTGAATAAGATGTATCTCACTGAATTTTTTTTTATGACTTGAGTTATTGTTCGTGTTGATGATTCTAGCTAATTTTGAAATCTTTTAGTTTTTACAATATTTATTCAATCTAAAATACCCATTTATATTAAGGAGATGTTTGTTTATGCTAAAAATACTTCAAACTAAAATTTATCACTCTCAATAACTACTATATTTAAAAACGTCAAACTAAAATTTATCACTCTCAATAGCTACTACATTTTTTCAATTATTTTTTAAACTTCTTTTGTACAACTGTCATACTCTTAAATCATTTTTACACAACTATCCATATATTTAATATATCTATTTTAATTTAATCGTCTTTACTCTTCATCGTTACCTTTATTATATCATATCATTTTTTCAATTTTAAAAATTTTTATACAAATTTTTTTTATCAAAAGTTTTATCACTTTCAAAACACACCCCAAATTTATATGTTAATTATATAAAATTTAATTTAGAGCATAGTTAATTATAAATAATTTAAGAATTTCAAAAAAAGAGTAAGATTGAAAGTATGCTTACAATTTTTAATAAATAAATATATGTGGTGTAGTTGAGGATTCTTTGGGTTGGAATATAGTTGACCTACTCCAACCCTATTTTTAAATTGGTGATACTTTTATAAAACTCTTTTTATATGTAACCATATTTTGTTTTTAACGTCTAGATAATCGAAGAAAAATCTATTTTATCTATTTTTATTTAGCATCATTTATATTATTATGAAAACTCTTTCAATTGTCTAATATTATTATATATAGGGCTTATATACAAATATGTAAAATAAACATGATAAAATGATTTAAAGAAAAATATCAATTTTAAGTAATATTTTCAACATCTAAGCCATCTAAAATACACTTACTAGGTAGATAAATGATTTTGCAAAGTATTATTGAATGAATTTAAGTTTTTTTTTTAATTTACACATGAATATATATATATATATATATTTGAACAATGTGACCTATATACTAATAATAAATATCTCAAAAATGGAAGAGGTTCATAAAATCATTGTGATTTTAAAATTTCTTATTTAGATTTATGTCCATACATAAAAATATTACTTTTATCCCAAAAACACGGGCCAAGCAAAGGGCGAGTTGAGCCCTAATTCTCGTGCCGAGATTCCCGATATCACAATTTGCATGGAGCCTAGCTTGCAGAGTTCTGCTCAATCCACACTGCATAGGGAAATAGGATAAGGGATGGATACTCGACGTTGTAGCCTCGCCACCAAAACTCATCATAACATCTTCCTCTTCTTCCTCTTCTTGCTCCATCTGACCTTGTTGTCCTCTTTCTCCTCCTCTTCTCGATTTGATTTTCTTTTTTGTCTTTACTCCCCTCTCCATCAATCTCTCCTTTATGTATTTTTTTAATTGGAAGAGAGCCTCAAAAAGGAGGTCTGACACCTAATATCAAGATCTAGGGTTTCTTCGTTTGTGAAATTCTCTTTCATTTTTCTTTTTTTAGATCGTTCTTTTCATTTTTTTCTGTTTGGATCTTGAAGCGGTAGAGATATGAAGCAGATGGATAATATCATCAGCAACCACAGGTGATGGAAGAAGACAATAAGGTAAAGAAGAAGTGTCATTCATGCAAATCGAAAGGCTCCAAAGGATCCCCTCCTGTTGCAAGTGCTCTCACTTTCTCTCCCTCGCCTTTTCTATTCTTGCTATAGCTGTTAAATTGATCCATCTCCTTTTCGAATTATCAAGTCCTGGTTTTCACTCCACTTCCTAAGAATCACTAGAATTGACGTGACCTATGGTGATAAAAATAACAATGAAACTAAGAATTTGTTGCCACAGGAGCTTTATTTCATGCCTATGTCTCTCGTTTGCACCCTCCAACGATCTCCCAGCCCCCTCCTTGGCAATATTTCGATCTCTCTCCTCCCTCCCCTCTCTGACAAAATCGTCATAACCCCACACCCTAGTCATCTCTCTCACTAATGATAGGGTTTTCTAACACCTTGCTGTCTTTCGAGAAAATTTATTTCGCACCTCCTCCCCTGGATTTGTCTCCTAGACCTCTCTTCCCCTTTTAGCTTTCTTCTCTTGCAGTGACTTGAGCTTTAACTTTGACTCTCTCATCACTCAAATACTTGCAAAATTTTAGTATTTTAAGATCGATTACAAAAAATTTCATATGACATAGAAAGTAGCAGACATCCAGGATCACCCGGCAGATGTGCACGCGATGGATTTGATGGCGATAACTAAGTTTTTGCTGAATGAGCAGTTGAAGCATCCCGAATGTGAAGGAGATTTCAAAATCCTCCTCAGCCACATTGTTCTTGGCTACAAATTCGTCTAAACTGCCATTAATAAGGTCTCTCTCTGTCTCTATTGATGTTTACATATCTTTTTGATGATTTTCTATTCTGTCTCACTTGCATTTTTTTTGTTTGTTTTCGATTAGTGGAGGAATCTTTTTTGTAATTCATTCTTTTTGTGCTTTGTCATTTCTATTGGGTGTTCATTTCAATTTGTATCGTCACTAATGGAGTGAAGAAGATGTTGGTGATTATCAATGTGACTTATTTTTGCATGTTGTTTCTGGATTTAATTTGGTCTCATGAATTTCAGACTAAGCTGCTTTGAAAATTGTTGTTGCTGGTCGGGATCAATTACAAAGTTTGGAGGAACGGGTCATGATCAGTCAGTTTTGTTGGATGTGCAAATTTTCATTTGTGGTGTGGATTTTATGTAAATTTGTCTTTTTCTTTGTTTTACAAATTCTTTTATGATTGCATCTGACTAATATCTTACAGGAAAAAGGTGCTGAAGTGTTATTTGTCTAGTGATCTTTAAATGCAGTCAGGATGGTATTATTGTTCAGTCAAATGATCTTGTCTGCTTTCTTCCATGTTCAATTGCTTATTGACTAATGTTTTCTATGGCTATGTGTACAAGTGAAGTTTACAATAGAAGAACTTAGGATGACTATGGATAAGAAGTATGACATTAGGAATATGTTTGTCATTACCCAAGTTGGTCATGGTACGTTACGTTATGCTTTGCTGCCACTCCAAGGTGGACATCAGCAAATCACAATAACTACACATTAGTGTACATGCATATGTTTTTTAATGCTGATACATTGCTTTTGAATCTCATAGGCAAGTCAATCCTCACAGATAACCTTTGATTTTTTTATCTTATTATCTACTGTTGCTACTAGGCTTGATCCAATATTTTGAAAAATACAAAGTATAATATCCGTTACATTGTATGTATACCACAACCTAAATTTTAGATTATTGATTTAGCCTAATATGTTTATAATAAAAATCAAATATAAAATAATGTTATATTCAAAGTACATTAAAAACAAGACAATCAAATAAAAAGAAAATAGAAAAAAAAACTTATTGGTTTGGAAGTTTCAATGGTATCTTGAATGCTGCAAACAATGTGTCATCTCGCATATGGATTACTATGAGAAGCGGGTTTGACCATGATAAATTGAGGTGATTACTCCATCCAAGGTTATAATTGTTGGAATAGGAATTACCATAGGTGCGAGCATCGTATTGGTTGTTGACTGCAAGGTTTTACTCGCCTGAGTTCTCTTGGACAAAGAGATTATACTTAGATATATAATGAGATACTCCACAAATCTCACAAGAAACATTATGAGATGGTGTTGCACTTTGTTCTGGTTTTTCTTATTTTTTTCTAGTA
This sequence comes from Annona cherimola, assembly GCA_030490835.1. Classification (NCBI taxonomy): domain Eukaryota; kingdom Viridiplantae; phylum Streptophyta; class Magnoliopsida; order Magnoliales; family Annonaceae; genus Annona; species Annona cherimola. The sequence goes on from CM059973.1 coordinate 73,736,957, forward strand.
ATAGTTGTTCCATTTTAACATTGAATGCATTGAAAGTTTTGACTTCGTACATGCCCCCACATTGAGAGGGACCTCAAACGTTGCCATACTAGAAATCGTAGGGAACCAAGTTATCAAGGAGTGCGAGTGCCTTCTTGTCTATGAGTCGTATAATCGTCTATCAGTAGCTAAGTTGATGGTGCTTCTTGTCGGTCGGTCTAGTCCGTTGAAGAAGTTTTCAATTATATCTCCTTGTGGAATGTTGTGACGCAAGCACTTTCTTTACAAGTCTTTCATCCGTTCTCACACATCATAGAGAATTTATCATCTTTCTAAATAAACTAATCGATTTTATTCTTGATCTTCTTGATTTTAGTCGGAGAAAAATATTTCTCTAAAAAGGTAGTAGACAATTCATCCCATATGGTAAACGAGTCAAGTGACATAGAAAAGAACCACTCACTCAATTAAGAAGAGAGAACAAGAAAAGTTGAAGACAGATGACTTATCGTGGGATTCATTGGACATTAATTGTGTTGCAGAAACTAAGTGATGTGTACATAACGGTTCTCAGAAGGGAGTCCTGGGAATTAGTTCTGTTAAACCATTTGGATGAGTTCTGGTTTGAGTTCAAAGTTTCTTGCCTTGATTTTAGGTTCCACCATATAAGATTTGAAGTCTCTAGGTTCTAATCACTTAAGCTCATCCTTTTAGACGGTTCATTATTTTTTGTTTGGTCTTTTGCATGCTCCTATGTGGTAGATCAGGGTTGTGTCGGTTTGTTATTGTTTCTTGTGAAGTTTGTACTTGAGAGGATTGTTGTTGTCGATATTCATGAACTCTCCTCCTAAAAATCTGTTCAATCTCATGATTTGCAACAAAGAGTTTCTCAGCAACTTGTTTTGCAAAATTCCTAGTATATTGGTGCATATAACAACAATAAATCAATAATGAAGTAGAGCACTACAAACAAGTAGTAAGAAAGAAATAGAAGAAGGAGTAGAAGGAGAATAAAGAGAGAAAGAAAGTGTTTAAAAGCAAAGCTCGTAGTAACACCGAATTCTCTGGCAACGACACCAACATACATATTCAATTCTCTCCACCAGTACATGGGTTGTGAATTGTAGTATTTAAATAAGATCAATCCTACAAAGAATTTGGAACGTAAGGTGTTGATTTCAAACACTTATGTCAAACACCAAGAGAATAAGATAGGAATAAGGAAAGAAATAGCAAAAAGAAAAGCAAATCTTGAGAACGTAAAACGAATAAGAAAGAATCAAAAGATGAGAGTACCTAGGATCTAGGATCTCACATATGATATCTGCAACAAACACATGATATGTTTATTTAATTCAGATATTACATGTTAAAAGAGAATAAATCCTAAGTTGACCTTGTACTTTCTCTTGAGACCTACATGGTATATCCACTACATTGTACGCGTGTTATATCCTAAATTCTAGATTATGAGTTTAGCCTAGTATATATATAAAAAAATCAAACATAAAATAATATTTATTCGAAGTACATCAAAAATAATACAACGAAGTCAAAAAAAGAAGAAAAAGAAAGTTTGTTGGTTTAGAAGTTTCAATGGTGTCTTAAACACTCTAAGCAATGTGCCGTCTCATTTCTCTCATCTTGCTTTTAAGTTTCTCTCACTCCAAGACCTTAATCCTAACTCTAAGGATGTCTAAGATACTCTAGGTCATATACAAAAAGTGTCTATACAAAAATCTCTTGAAATTTGCGCAAACCAAGTTTGACATAGACTCAAACTGCATGACCAGGGCTCCACAAGATTTGAACTATATGGGACCTAACTATTCATTGAATTTTCTTCCTAAATTTTGAGGTGTTTCACCCCAACGCTCTCTGAACCGTGTTGTAAATTCTCTAACACGTTAAACCATTTTATGTGCTATTCTGCTTCAAACTTATGCCTTGAATTTGTATATAAGTTCCACTTCCATCGAGGCTTCTCAATTTAACCTTGTTTATATCAATTTTGCACAAAATTATCTTGTTTTACACAAATAGAATCAAATGATTAGTGTTCGCACATAACTAAGCTTAATCAATCAATATTTGATTCAAAAACCTTCCAAACAACTTGATTTTCATTCAAAAATTAATCAAAATATAAAGTACAAATTTGACATAATAAATTCAAATTTCTACATTAAATTAAGCAAATATTAAAGAGTTTGAAATTAGAGCATAATATTTTAGAATCGAGTCTTTCGATGACTTTGAGCAAAAAGTGAATACCATCTTATATGAAACATAATCAGTGAAAAGTTTGAACAAAAATTTCTAAGCCCTATACTTATTAAAGATCCAAGTTAAAAATCCTGTCCCACTTAACTAAAACTGTATACATTATCACGTTCTTCTGCTTGGAAATTTAAATGTTAGAAGTTCAAAAATTTTGTCGCTAAAACTCCTTTTTTTCAAACAACTCTCCCTTTTTATCTTTGTTATCTCAACACACGATTTAGCAATTTAATCCTTTAATGGTACTAACAACGAATCGTATAAGTCAGATTACCTCACATTTCATCAAATTCTAGTATTTAAATTTTCTCCACAACTCATTTGACTAATTCATAAAATCATAAGGACTTAATGAGATAACAGCTACGTTCATATCAAGTATTAAAGATTCAGAATTGAACCGTCTCAAAACTGATTTGAGCTTTTTATGCAAGCAAGAACCAGAATAACATTGTAACAGTCGTCCGTTTTCATCCGTTTTTTAAAAACAGATGAGATTTATGGCCATGCAGAAAACGGTGGAGATTAATGGCCTTAATATCAGTCGTTTAACGAATGAATTAGTATAAAAGGGGGAGATATGAGTGGGTTTTAGCCATTGAAGGAGAGGTCGCGCAGGAGACAGCGGAGAAGAAGGAAGAAGAAAGAGTTGTTGTGGAGGTAAGTTGAGTAGAACAATTTTTTGGTTAATCTCATCAATTTTTCAATATATGCAACTCATTTTGGTAGATCTAAACCATTCACGATGTTTCTAGCATGGCTAATTAGTCATCTGAGTATAATTGAAATATATGATGTTGAAATTTTACTTATTTCAATGAGAAATATCAAATAAAGGATAGAAAATGCTATATGATGAAATAAACGTACTTCTGGGCATAATCAGAGAATTTTGACCGTACAATAACAAGATAATCATATGTTTAGATTGTCTACAAAATTTCAACATGATCAGACTTATAGATTTCTAGATATAGCAAATTTTTATGAAAATTTGGAGTGGTGAATATGTATTTTAAGGACAAAACACAAAAAAATAATTACAGAAAAAACAGATGCAAAAATAATAATCTTACCCATTACAAACATTATTTGAGATATTTTACAGTACATATGGTGAATTAATTTTGTTAAAAATTAGTTTACATAGCTATTTGAAGCGATGTTTAATTTTAACCCTTTATTAAACCCTTTATGTCAAATCTGATGATAGAGATGTTATTTTGAGAAATAGACTGTCTAGATTATAAAACATAATTTTATAAGCTTACTCCTAAAATTTCAGATCAAACAGAAATTTATATTAACAGATATAAGCTATTATATTTAGAGAATACGGACCGTTGAAATAAATAAATAAATTTCTGGACTGGTGGGCTAAGCCCATCTTGACGAGCCTAGTGAACCAGAAAGCCCAGAAGCAAGTCCACTAGTCCCAAGCCCACAGAATTCAAGCCTAGCCCACATAAGCAACTTGACCCAACTTTCAAGCAAAGGACCTAACCCACCTGTGCCGGCCCAGTATAGGTCTGGCCCACCGGAACAGCCCACTGGCGGCCAACTAACGGCGTCGGCCTGCCGGCGAAAAAAAAAATACAGAAAAATTAGAAAAAAATATAGAAAATTATGAAAAATACCTAGAAAATTAAAGTCAATATTTAAAAGCTTAAATAAGTTTAAACTTATAATTTTTATGAAAAATGAAATTATTTAAAAGGTGTGATGCTATAAAAATAAATAAATAAATTACGAAAATTTAAAAAAAACATGAAAAACTTAAAGTAAGTAATTAAAGAAGTATGAATCCAAATTTATTTTTATAAAGTTGTTTAAAAGTGGAATAATATGAGAATAAATAGGAGAAAATAGAATTTTGGACCGATTAAAATTATGAGAAAATTTGGAAAAGTCATAAATGAAAATTTAAGTAATATTTATGAAAACTAGAGTAAAATAATGAACATATTGTAGTGAAAATTAGGAAAAAAGACTTGAGGCTACTACAAGAAATTGGAAAAGAGGAGTTTTAAAGTCTACTTAAAGGTAAGTAAATTTTTACCAAAGCATGACTTTGAAAATATTATGTGAATATTGTGATTTGCTATGAAATGTGATTATTTATTTAAATTGAAATTTTAGTAAACTTTTACCAAAGCATGACTTTGAAAATATTATGTGAATATTGTGATTTGCTATGAAATGTGATTATTTATTTAAATTGAAATTTTCTTTCAAGTTGGTTTATTCAAATATGAGCATTATTATTTCAAAATCATGTTAAGTAGCGAATTTAAGTGGTGCATTAATCATAGTTCATAAGCATGATGCATAATTACATATTGAGTTTGCCGCCAAGGAGTAAAGTAGTATGGTAGTACTTGGGTAGCGACCTCAGGACTACTAAAGAAAATGAATTAGCTCACGAATGTGTAGCACGGCTGCACACGAGTACAAGTAGATGACAATACCCACAGTGTAAATGCATGATTTAAAATTGACATATGTGTACACGTGTATCAAGATATTTTTATTAATTAGAGTTTGTTGTGCATAAAAGACAATATAGATGTTGTGTTTGTTTTTGAAAAATCAAAGTAATTGTAAAATGAATTTTGTAAAAATATATTTTTACTTACTGAGCTTTCAGCTCACATAGTTTTGTTTTCAGTGAAAACACAGGGAAACGATGATAAATTAAAGCCTTCATCAACATAGGAAAAATGTGAAACTAGCAGAGCAAAGGACAATGAAGTTTAGATTTTTATAGAATTATCTTATAATGTTTACTGATTTTAATTATAGACACTGAATATGTATAATGATTTCAAAATGAACAAACTTGAGATGTAATAATTAAAACTTTTATGATTTTGCATCTTGGTATCTATTTCCATTTTGGGAGATTTTATTCTCAGATTGACATAGTAGATCTTATTCGTAACACCTCAAAAGGTGAGGTGTTATAAACATCCACACTTAGGGTGTGTTTGGTAATGAATAAAACTTTTGATAAAAAGTTTTGGAAAGTAAAAGTTGTCAAATGATGTGATATGATATGGGTAATGATAAGTAGTAAAGAAGATAAAGTTAAAATAGATAGGTTAGTTGTGTGGATAATTGTGTAAAAATGATTGAAAAGTAGGGTAGTTATACAGGAAAATGTGGAAAAATAATTAAAAAATATGATAGTTATGGAGAGTGAAAAATTGTAGATTAAAAAGTTTTAACTTGACATTTTTTGTCAATTGCCAAACACACCCTTAGTGTTTTTATTCTTCTAAGAGCCTGTTTATTATCTTTGGTTCAGATCTTTTTCTTTCTTTTTTAATTTAAGTCGGGCTTTGATTCCCTTCACTATATTTTAGGAGCTCTAGGAAAAATAAATTTTCACAAGTCATGAGGTTAACTTAATTCTCATTAAGCTTTTTGGCTCAAAATTCATATTCGAACATGGATTCAACTCAAATAGTAGGAATTATGGATAAGAAAAAATCAAATTTAGGCTCAATGTGAGGCAAACAAAGGTAATTCTTTCAGAAATAGGCTCATTAAAAATATCAGACAAAAGAATGTCTCAATCATATTTCATAAACAGTTGGTGTTGAGGAACATGCAAGCAATGGTGGTGTCAGGTGTGAATTTAGCAATCAGAACCCCAAATCATTAACCACGATTAGAGTAAGGTTCAATAAAATCGGGCGTCTCACCATCACAACAGCCAGCATCTGCCGAAACTAATTCTCTTTTTAGCAAATTGATTCCATGATAGCCAACCAATCTTCATCATAATGATTAACAATCTATAGCTAGAAAATCCAACGCTCCATGATAAATTTGATTATCCCCAATTCAACGACAACCTCCATTCATTCAAGTTATCGAATCCAAACCATCCATCAATGTGCAACAAGGCACGATGGCCAGGCGATGCATGCAATTACAACCTAGTTGAATTATTTATGTCGCTAATAGTTCGCCGGATCTAATGGTTTTCTACTGCAATGGGCTGATTTTCATGGTTGATAGGTTTTCTAGAATTGTTGAAGACGACAACAAATCTGTCGGATTGTTGAAGTCCTCCATCATTGTAGGCCCCAATTTTGTAATGGGGAGAAATGGTTTCGCACGATCTAGAGAAATCATAGACTGCAGCTATGGCAGACGTCTTCTGGAAAAGATGGAGCACCAAACAAATGGTGCTTCAACGATGCACCTATAGTTGTTCACTTGCAATCTTGTAAGGGCAAAATTGTCATTTCTACATGTAGACTACTGCCGTTTATGCTGTTTATAATTGTATGTGCATGTAAAGAATTATGGATGAAATGTTGTGGGTATCATGAAAATTATGAAAATGTTGTGAGTATGAGATAAATTATGGGTAAATGTTGTGAGTATTAGTGGAATTTTCCCTTATCATAAATTAATATATAATTGGAAACATAAATCACTCAAAGGCTATATTATTTTCAACATGCAAGTTCACAAATGGATAATCCTACACACAAGCCATGCGATCTCAAATTGGGAAACAGAAATCGACTAATTAAGATTAGATTTATACATTTAAGTTTATAATTGTTATATACAGGGATATTTTTCAATGAACCGAGGTGCACTTAGTTTCAGTGCACCCGGGTATATTTAACCCGTTTTTATATTTTTTGAAATTTTTTTATACAACTATTAATTTAAGTGTATTTAACACGTATGTCAATTTTTACCAATTTTGAAGATTTTTAAATATTTTTTTATATTTTTAAAATCGGTGGCAGTTTTATAATTTGTGCATTACGAAACTGTCACTGATTTTAATTAAGCAGATAGAAGAAATTTCAAGGAATGGGCGATTTTATCATCACATATTTGATTAAGAGGACTATTCACTTGGTGAGGGGTCGGCAGGTCGTACCAATGATAAAATTTAATATATAAATTGAACAGTGAACACACGCGTATTAAAAAATATGGATTATACAAGGTTAAAGTAACAATCGTTAGTATGAGAGCGTGGTCTCTTAATATTACGAAGCTTGTGTGGTCTCCCTCTTTCTTTCTTTTTTTCTGATTAAGGAAATGGTGGTTGAACCCTCCACCAAGTGGCATCATGCCACCATGTATTACCATTAGGCAAGCCCATGGACACTTTGTAGTCGCCCTCTTAAAAATTGTAAAAATTGTCTCTGGACTTTATCGTAAGATAAATTGAGATGTAATGTATACCAATAAAAAAAAAATTTCGTGTGAGATTCTCTGTTGACGCAAAGATGTGCAGGACACCGCCTGAATATATGCAGGCAAAATGCGCCACGGAAGCCGCACCTTTTCTGTAGCGGCCATCAACTTCCTTTGTATACCTACGTACCCAAGCAGCAAGGAGTCCGGGCTCTGAGTTCTGGTCATGGCGCAGGCGCACTCATGTAGCGGAAGGGAACAAACGAAGGGCGCTGAGCTACTTTCCATAACCATCTCAGCATTTGGCAACAAATTGAAAGATGTTGATTACCATGGACTGGAGTGATCCCAAATTCAAGTTCAAAAATAACACCAGACGGACAACAATGCACCGAATATGGGAGCATACTTGTCACTTGCACTACAATGGCAATCACCAAGGAGCAATTTTTAGCTACCCCAGTTTTCTTGGTGTTTTCAGAGGGGGACTCCTAAAAATTTGTTATGGCACTTGGAACAGAAGCAGCATCCAAGCTTCTGTTGTTGTCATGGGTCTTCTGCTCTACTTCAATCATCGGCCTTTCAGTGGCCCCTCGGTAGATTGGAGAGAACGTTGCTGCAGCTGATGCAATTTGATCAGGAATAAATGCTGTAGTCAGTGAACGGCATCAATATTTGCTAGCATGTCAAGAAAAAGGTTCTCCCACTGTCGGAATGTTTTCATCAGATAGAAGTTTCCAAGCGAAGATTCCTCAAACAAAATGAAATGAGTTTTCAGAAGTTAGAAGTTGCAGTATCATAAGATAAGATTCGGTGTGAGGATGATTTTTTTCGTGCATAACAAATCTAACAAGTCACCATTCTAAGAGGATCGATCATATGCAAGTAGAGTAACAAAGTAGTGAGATTGTCAACCTATTATGAGCTGACATTTTCAAGTAGGCAGAGAAATTTGCAGGTTGTCAGGGTTCCATCTGTTGGATGAAACACTATTTGCCATACGTCTGAACAAGGAAAACGATAGACCTTACCATGAATAATCTTTTAATCATTCCACGGCGAGCAATGAGTTCTTCAGTTCATCAATGTCCTTGAGAAGTTCTTCATTTTCCAAACTCCGACAATGTACCTCAACCTGTAAGACTGGATTGTCTACAATTTTTCAGTTTCTCTACATTTCAGGGCAACGACTGTAGTTGCAATTAAACAATGGCATGCTTGAAAAAAGATGCCAGAGCAACGAATGCAAAAGAACACATTTTGGGGGAAAAAAAATAAAAAGAATTATCAAGATCCAAAACAGAATATCATTTTTGGATGAAATGATAATGTAGTTACCTGAATTGGAGTTGTGAAGCTCCTCAAGAGTCTCTTCAACAAATGCTGACGTTGAATTTCCGAAAGCATTAATTTTCATATCCAAACTACGCTTTTCATTCTCAAGAACCACTTTCTCTAACAATAATGCCCGTAGTTCATCAGTTTCTCCTTTAACAGTACCCTTATGGAAATCTCCACATAGAGCAATGAACTTCTCCCTAACAGCAGACATCAATATGATGTGATTGTGACTAGATCCAAAATTTGATTGTGTCCAGGACTGAAGGTTAAGTAAAAGAGATGACAAAAGGATCCAAGATGCAATGGGAAAAAGGTAAATAGGCGTAACTACTAACCTAAAGAGTAAACGAATGGAGATTCTTAACCAAGTAATCACAAACATCAACATTTGGCCAGCAGTATCATTAGCTCAGCAGGCTAGGAAGTTTGAATCAGAAGGGAATGGAAATTTTTTTTTGACTATCTTGAACTGGTCTGAAATATAGAGAATACCACAATCTGATCCAAGGCAATGAGAAACATGCAAGTAGACAGGCCAGCATCATGAGTTGCATTGCGTCAAGTGTCCTCAAACACTCAATGGATGTCCTTACCTCTCTCGGTACATTAAAAGCGGGGTGTTCTTTGGATAATGCAAACACTTTACAAGTAAATCATTTACTCCTTAACTCATTTATGTGATATCACATTTACCTATATCTACAAAACTCTATCGAATCTAATTTTCTGCATCATTATTTATACGCATTAAATCAATTCAAACATGTTAATAGGAAATGACCAGGTTTTTTTCTTTTTCTTTTTCCGAAGGCAATGACTTACCTTTTGACTGTTAATGAAAGCATGCAAAGGTTGTCTGCACACAACCACACACATCAATCCACCATTTAATGCCATCAAATTCCTTGTCAAGATAATAGTATAATAATGACAATAGCAAGGGTGATGTCCCATTTAGATGTTTAAAGCAGTGAAAATGCATCTCAGTGAGATAGTCGATACCGGCGATCAGTCATTCTCTTCTGCATTTCCTCCCAGTTGCTTCTCAAAGAACTCAATTCCTTCTTCAACAGTTCCATTGAGGTACTTGCAACAGCTGTTAACAAAAGGAAAAACATATCCGTAGAGATAAAAGGAAAGGAAGAATAAGATATTATATGACCCTAGATGAACTATCAAAAGATAGCTACGGAGACAAAAAAAAACTTGATCCTGTGGTTCCCATAAAGTCTCAAAAGATTAATTCCAAATAAGACAGATAAGATCCAAACGTGATCGTTTGTTTACATTCCAAGATTTGACGAAAAGAAAAGAGTTATACCAGCTACTTGAATCAAGTCATTCAACTCGAGTTCCCGGGCAATGATCAACTTAATATGCTCTGATTCTCTAGTCAGCAGATGCTTCTCAACTTCAGAGCATTTTACCATCTCGGATTCTATCTCTCTTGTCCTCTGGATATTCACCTCAATATCTTCATTCACCTAGTACACATATCACAGTCACTAAGAACTCATCGCTAGAACAGATGTATCGAGGAAGATCTGTTTTATAATTATCAGCGACTAAAACGCTGGGTCTGGCCTGCTATTTTTGGGAAAGGGATTGGAAGCGGACAAGTGAGAGAGGAAAAGGGAAAGAAACGAGAAACCCCTCCGTCGTTCGTGTAGCAGGCTGCAGCAGCAGGGGGAAAAAACATTGCAAAATACCTGGTCTACCATGTCCTTTAATGACGAGATCTGACAGAGAATCGCCCCTGAATCCTCCATTTCCGTGCTCTCCCTTCCCTATTTCGCTCACTTATTTCTTCAGGAGTCAGGATGGGATTTGAAGACGAGTAAATGAAGAAAGGAGGGAGCCGGTCTCAGAGTTCCCGGCATTTTCATTTGAAAACTGAGATCGAGTCATCGAGCACGCCCAAGGTACGGTGCACAATGCACAGGTCTACGTGGAAATGAAATGAGGGCATCGTGTGGTAAAAGTAAGGATGGGCATCATTCCATGTATTTTTCAAAAGATAATTTAATATTTTAACTAGTTAACTATAATATTTTTTATTTTTATTCTTATATTCTAATTAGTTTATGTTATAATAATTTTATTTATTTTCACTTTATTCATATCATATTACATTGCTCTTGTAATTTCTAAATTGTTATAAAAAAAAAAGGTAGTTAATTACGTATTGGAAAATGAAAAGTGCATCTAAATGAAAAAAAAAAAAAATCATTAAGGATGAAAAAATTCATCACATTCATATCTCGTTCCAGCCTCAGCCTCTAGCCAACCGCCGAACACATGCGTCGCCTGGCGCAACCCAAGTCACATACGACCCATTGAGGCTTAACAGTGCCCTTTAGTGGCGTTTACGTGGCTGGACGTTTGAATATGATCGCAAATAGGCTGGTTCTCTTTTCCTCGCAGACGAAATTATTTGATTTTCTTCTGCTTCTTAGGTCTCTGCAATTCTCCCATCGTTATATATATAAAAAAAAAAGTCTATGTAATTCATTCAGTCCTCCCTCCGCATGTAATCAAAAGATACATCCGCAAGTCTGTGGTCGTCCCTAACGCAGGGGAGGCCGCAGGCGAGGATATGCGGGTAACCGTAGAAGACTGTTATATGTTTTCGAGACAATTAGTCCGTTCTTGGGTTTCTTTCGAAAGTTTTGATCGTTGCATCATCTCATCCACAAAAAAACAATTGGTAGTCGACGGCAATATGGAACAACTGAACTGAATTCTAAATACAAGGAATCCATCAAATGTACAATGTGACTATCGTGAAATGTACAAGGAATGCATCTAACGCTTAAGCACCTACATGGCTGCACCTATGTGGCAACCACTTTTGGCGGGAAAGCACCAAATCACTTGCGGCCCAGCCTTTGCAAGTGCATCTGGTGCTTGGCTGCAGCGGCTTTGTCTGCAGCCTCCCGTTTCATCGCCCTCTTAGCCCGTCGACCTATCACATCCTTGGAGGCCTCCTTGTTCCTTGGACCACGGGATGAACCAGCACTAGCATCTTGGAATCGATCTTGATAGACAGGCCTCGCCTCTTTACGCCCCGCCCGAATGTAACCATTGTCCCCCCACCTTCTATTACCAATGCGAATGCTTGAGGAGCTGTCGAAATAGGTTTCTTCTTCCAAATCATCCTCCTCATCCTCACAGAAATATGTGAGTTCTTCCTCTTGGTAGGCAGCTTCTTCCTCAACCTTCAATGTAAGAGGAACAAACCAAGTGGCTCTAACAAGTAGGCATACACTCTCCTCGAACATATAATCCTGTATACTGTTCACAGAAAAGAAACCAATATTTCAGTTTTCCATGTGGTGGAAGGAAGCTGATCTAAGACAGTTCAAGTTCAAAACCATTCCTAACATTACCCCCGTCTGTGAGGTCATAAAGCATTTAAAATTTTTTAAATAGCATTTAAGAAAGGTTTCTTTCCATGCACATTGTGGTAAATGAGGTGGAAGGTACCACTGCTGTTTTTGTCAATGTTATGATGCATTCCCGCTTTAGTAACTAAAATATGACAATCACCTGCCATCAAGTGACCGATGAATATGGAGAGACTGAAATGGAAGTTTGCATTGTGGGCAGGAAGGATTGTGATTATATGTCGCCCATATCAGGATACAAGTCACACTGCATGAAACAGAGACAAACAATAGCAAAGTTAATTGTCATTCCAGAGCATAGCAGAACGCAAGCTCAGATTGATACCCATGGACAAGTTTCCAAAGCCTCCGAATCCATTAGAACTACTCGTTTTTCATATATCCTTTCTTTCTTTCTTTCTTTCTTTTTTTTTTTTCCAATATTCAGTACATGTTTCCAGCCCCTACTTTATTATTTGCCATCTAGAAATCAGCAAGCGGTAAAAAGGGAGTTTTCAGCATTTGTGTCAGATGGATGTCCTCCACTCTTTGCATGAAGTCGTATGCAAATTATCTGGAGAAGTTATTACAGGCAAATAAATGACATGAATGCATTTGTCGAATTCAATTTTTAATTAACGGCTACTATTCTACATGAGAATTGAGAGCACTATGTCCCACAACCGTTATCGCATTGCATTGGGGAATACTAATGCCATTGGACAATAACATATGCATGTTTTTCCCCCATCGTTAAAGAGGAGTAAAAACCTCCTTTTTACTTGGCAAGGATTTTTGCACTCTCTTTCTTCCAAAACAAACAGACAATATCGATCCACTTCTCTACATCCTTCTTTTCTCCATGATCGCCTTTTTTTTCCCCTTAGGAAAGAGTACATTTGTCTTTTTCCATTATCTTCTCTTTAAATTGCTGGAATTACTTTCCAAGGGCTGACACGATTTGGCTGCCTTATATTATAATTCTATTTCCTCTCATTTTGCCTTCACCCAAAGTGGTTCCTACTGAAAAGTGGTTAACTCTCCACGACCATAATTCACTGAGTCACACACGTGAAAATAAATAGATAAAGATTTTTAGACAAACCAATATGCGTGCTCGCAACCTTTTACAAGAGCAGTCTCCTGAAGGGGTATCCTCTCCAAACAGATTGCACAAAACCCATGATCTTCAACCACCGCATGGGATGGAGTGCATCCACTTCCCTTCGGATCATCAGACATCTGATAAATTGAACAAAGGATAATACAAGATTACGATCAAAATCAGCAAAGATCCTCATATTAAACAAGAAAACATTTCAATTCCATTTTTAAGTGCTGGTGTATAAAGACAAAATAAGACTACTGATTTCTTGAAGGGGCTTTCCACTCAGTCAGAAAGTATGGTAACCTGCACTACCGCAATCTAGTATGTACATAGTACACATGATCTCATGTCTAACATAAGGGACAGATAAGAGTAACGTTTACTAGGGAAGCATTTCTCACCCAGAGGATAAGAAGAAAAAAATTAGCTTGCCATGCACATCGAACTGGCAAAACTTTGCTCAGTATTTTTTTTGCAAAGGTGAAATTTTTCACGAAAAGCCTAATAAATAGCAGGGTGTCCTTAACTTTTCAGTTCCACGGTTAAAATTTCCTTTTCACCTGAAGTGTTCTCACAAGATAAGAATTATCAGAACCAAAAGTGGCTTGCATAGAGTTCCTAGTCATCCGATTGACAAGCCATATTCTCCACCAATGCTAATTCAACTCTATTTCAAATGGTTCCTCAAATTATGATGTTCAGTATATCTACTTCATCCATCTTTGGGGAATTGGGACCAAGAAGATGCCCAACAGAACGATCTGATATCAAGGGAATTTCACTGGGCACGCATGCCTCATAAGACCCATTACTCTTATTACCCATCCTTGATTTTGCACCGAAAGCAATCTACTAATAGTTTTTATTCATGATATCATCTCATGACAGGACCTTACATAGGCGGGAAACAGGTTATGATGATGGTGGTGGTGGTGAGTTAGACCAACCCAAAAAAAAAAAAAAAAAAAAAAAAATCCTACTCTTCTGTGGAAAAGACGAAGTAACTATTTCAAGGTTTATTTGGATGTTTTGATAACTTCCATGTGGCTATCTCCACATGCACATTATGCAGCACAATTTATTGGCAGCTAAGAAGGGAAACTGTGAAGTCTTATTAGCCCACTTCATGGGTCAAGTGCTAAAATGTACAAAGGCTCATTTCCAGTGCATGAATGGCAACGCGCATATAGAATATTCTATGATTTATCAAAGCTGACTGAGATCGGATTTAAGAGATCAAACTAACATATTATTAGATGAATAAATAAGCAATTAAGATGTTTGATAAGGCTAATTGGTAGATACTATATATCCGCTTCTATATATGTCAGCTAGCAACAATGATCTGAAAAACTGTATGATCCTGCTCATTATCATTCAAGTAGATTTTTTTCTACAGGAAACGAAACAAAATAGAAATAAGTTAACTCAAGATTTCGAGACCAAAACACAGGTCCAGGTAAGAGCGAAGCCGAGCAAGTCATGCTAATGTCCTGAATGATGTTTTTCCCAAAATTGACTCTTCAATTAATTTTCCAACAACTTAATGTATTTAAAACAGAGATCCGATCTTCATTAAAGCATCTCAAAAGATGTCCCCAGAGGCAACGTTATCTATTTATATTTATTTATAACTACATACTTGAGCACCATAGATCGGAGACGTTCCCGCAGTCAGAGAACAAAAGCAGATCTGCAAATACAAATTCAATCGGCAACAGATGAAAAGCACTAAATTTTCCCAACAACACTAAGAACAAACAATACAGTTCTGGATTGTCGTTTTAATGACATATTCACGCTCTCTTTCCAAAATCCAATTATAAAATAATATATTCTTTTCTAAAAATCAAACAAAAAGCTAAACAACGGCAAGATCTAAATTCAAGAACGCAACACTAATACAGGATTCAAGTCGATCAACAACTACGGAAGCAGGGGGATCGGCTGTTACCTTCGCCGGAAGGAATTGACATGAACCGATAGTTGGCTCTTTTTCGTCCATGAAGAAAGAAAATTTCGAGAGAGAATCGAGATAGAATCTTTCTCCCGGTCCAAACCAAACGCCGTGGAGATCGAAGATAGGAACCAAAGGCGGGGAAGAAATGGAGCTAAAATAATAAAAAGCGGAGTTCGGAGGAATATAGAAATAGATTCGGGGAGAATAATTCCCTCGAAGTCTTCCCTGCCTGGCTGGTGCTGTGGGAGAAAACGTAAAAAATAAAAATTGAAGGGGAGAGTTTCGTAAAAAAGCAACTGACAATCCACGATAAGCACATGCGTCCACAGAGCTTGGGAAGGGTTCTGACTGCCAACACCGTTTCCCGTGGTGGCCTGTTCCGTGGCTCTCCTTGCATCTCAACGCGTGTCATCTCCTGACCCAGATCGTGACCGTCCGTTACACGAATATCGCATTGCAAACAGGTGCACAAGTTGTCAGCGCTTCGGATAAATAGAAAAGTCAGCGAACGACATGACCGACAGTTGTTTACGGCTGGGATGATTGACCGAATCCACGTCAACTTGGGCAGAAAAGGGCAGGAGTACATAGGAAAGCCGCTCGCAGGACGGCGCCGGAGACAACCAGAACCAGAACCGAATTTAACGTCAAAAAGGAAGAAATTTTTTGAATGTTTATAAGTGGATCTCAGCTTAAACTGTACAAATGTTATCAAAGCAAACTCCCGATCTGGAGCAGAGGGCTAAAGTTTAATTCAATTTAAGAAAATGATATAATATAACATAAATAATGAATAAGAAATAATGGAACAAAATTTAAATTAATATAATATTTGTATGAAAATCTGTGAAAAATAATTAAAATATAAAGATAATAATAAAAAATAAAAATATTTAAGTAGACAAAAACGTCAAATTAGATAAATATATGAGCCGAAAGAAATTTGGTTTTTTAAACTTTTTATTACCAAAAAAACCTTATATTTAACTTATTAACTTCGAATTTTGAAAATACTGGTCATCAAAGTGCGAGTCATGGCCAACCTTGATTGATTCAAGAGGAATGACATACAATACGTATAGGGCCATTGGCATGACACCCGATCAAAACCTGATTTTTTAGTTTAAATTTAATATTTTATTCATCACGCGCTTCTTCAATTATATCCACCAATAGCATAAAATTTTAATAAAATATGTTTTTAGATATAAATTAATATTTTCTATAAATATGAAGATAGATACATTTTAAAATTATTTTCTACATATAATTTAAAATATCGATACTGAATTTTTAGAATAAATGTTTCAGTTCATGGTAAAGTTTTTTATTCTTATTAAGTAATAAAAATGTAAGTAATATGAAATTATTTTAGTTTTGAAAATATTAATAAATAAATAGGATATTTAATAACATACGTACATTAATAATTATATTTGTAACAATATTTTAAATAATTTTCTAATAATTTAATTTTAGCATATTCGTAGTAATTTTATTGGATTTTTTTATCGAAGCGATAACGCTTACATTATTTTAGCATATTTTAAAATAATAATGCCTATCATTTTATTTTTTTGAGAAAAGGAAAGCACCCTATCCCACGACCCTACTCGCCTGAGAGGGAGGAGGGATAGGATGAACCAGAAACTTTCAATGCCAAAAAATTGTCAATACAAATTTTTTCCTGTAGAACCTGTGGGGGGATACCCCACCAAACTTGATGGTCAACAGAGGAAACAGAAATAGCGTCGGCTAAGGCATGAGCCACAGCGTTCCCCTGCCTAAGCACATGATGAACAGTGACACAGTTGGAAGAAGAGAGAATAGCCTTGATTTCGTTGATAACAATCCCAACAGGAGAGGGGACGGGGCCGTCAGTCGAAAGCAAGTTGGCAAGAAGAAGCGAATCGGTTTCAATTTGCATTGCCGGCAAGTTGGATTCCAGTCCCCAAGATGCACCGAGAAGGAAAGCCTTTGCCTCCATGAACAATGGTTCCATAAAGCCATCCCGGCGCCATCCTTTTGCCGCAACAAAGGCACCCCTTGAATCGCGAATGACCGCAGCGAACCCCGATGATGAGTTCCTATGCTGCATGCGAGCGTCAACATTAAGCTTGAAGACCCCATCGGGAGGTTTAGTCCATCTGGGGATCAGGGGTCTATCAAAAGTGCCATCCAAAATGAGGGGAGAGGCCCTACGGTGCTCCTCCAGGTACTCCTTGCACCACCAGAGAACGTTAGCAAGATCCGGTTTTGTCCCGTCAATCCTGAGTGAGTTTCGCAGAAACCAGATTCTCCAGCAGCAAATGATGAAAAGGCACAAATCGTCTGTCCACTGGTTTTGTACTAAAGAGGCGATTAATTCCTGAACCGTAGCCGGGATAGTGATCCTCCTTGCGATCCAGAACCAGATCCCCTTAGTTAGCTCGCAATCCAAAAATAGATGATTGGAGTCCTCCATTCCAGACCTGCAAAATAAACATTTTGGGTCAATATCAATACCGCGCCTATGGAGATTCCAGAGAGTCGGGAGCCTATCCCTGAAGAGCCTCCAACCAAATATAAGGATCTTGCTTGGAAGTTTAGTCCGCCAGATTGCCTTAAAGATGAGGGAATGAGGAGAGCCTCCAACTCCCGAGCTAAGAACTCTGTAGGCCGATTTAACGGAAAAGACCCCACGTGGTTCAAACTTCCAATAGATCGTATCATCATGTGAGAGAGAGGGGGGGACCCTGATTGATAACGCGCCACCCTTCCTCACCAACAACTGCCAGGATGCGGTCCTTAATCCATGTGGACGAAGCATCGCAGATAAAATGGCAAACCCTAACATCTTCAGGAATAGACAATGGAAGGGGGCCGGCTTTTGTTATCATGGGTTCGACCCAAGCATCCTTGAAAAACCTCACACGGCAGCCGTTTCCAATTCGCCATTTGCATCCAAACCTGATCACGTCCCTGGCCCCCAAAATGCTCTTCCATGTAAAAGAATCGGATGATTTAGCGCAACAGCTCCAAATATCCCCATGCGGGAAGTATCTGGCTTTAAGCACCTGAAAGCAAAGAGAAGTCATTACCGAAGAGAGTCGCCAGGCTTGCTTTGCAAGAAGGGCATAGTTGAAGACATTGAGGTCCCGAAAGCCTAATCCATCAGAGAATTTCGTCTTGCACATGTCTTTCCACGCTACCCAACTCATTTTCCGTTTGCTACCCGACTCGCCCCACCAAAACCTGCTTAGCATAACATTGAGCTCAGAGCAGAAAGATTTGGGTAGAAGGAAGATACTCATGGTATATGTCGGGATTGCCTGAGCCACGGCCTTAATCAACACTTCCTTACCTCCCCAGGAAAGAAGCTTCCCCTTCCACCCTTGAATTTTACGCCAAATCCTCTCCTTCAATCCCTTAAACATGTTCCTCTTCGATCTCCCCAGCCATGCCGGAAGTCCAAGGTAATTCGTTAACTCATTGCCAGCAGCCCCAAGTCGAGCAAAAATGTCATCCCTAGTGCCACTATCAGTGTTGGAGCTAAAAAAGATGGATGTCTTATCGACGTTTACAACTTGCCCCGAAGATTCGGAATATTGGCGAAGAATGTCCAAGAAGGCACTGATATCAGAAGCCGAGGCCCGAAGGAAGATAATTGCATCGTCAGCAAACAAGAGGTGAGTGAGCGTAGGCCCGTGAGGGTTAATTTTGATTCCATGGATACTCGCTCGAGCTGCCGCATCAGATATCAGAACAGAGAGGCCTTCAGCGCACAGAATGAATAGATATGGAGAGAGCGGGTCTCCCTGTCGAAGACCCCTCTGAGGCTGGAAGTACCTCGTCATGAAGCTGTTGACATTTACACGGTAAGACACAGTAGTGACACAGCTCATAATCCAGTTAGTCCATGTCCGGCCGAAATTCATTGCGTCCATGACCGAGATAAGAAACTGCCACTCAATACGATCATACGCCTTTGACATATCCAGTTTAATAGCCATCTCTCTCCGTTTCCTTCCCTGACCCCTGCGGAGGTAGTGAACAGCTTCATAGGCTACCAACATATTATCTGTAATCAGGCGCCCCGGGACAAAGGCGCTCTGCTGCTCACAAACAACATCATGAAGGCATAATTTGAGTCTATTCGCCAAAATTTTAGCCAAAATCTTATACATTACATTGCACAAGCTAATGGGGCGAAAATGGGACAAGTTTTGAGCCCCCGCCCGTTTTGGGATCAAGACCAGAGTAGTAGAATTAACTGATTTCAATTGGGAAGCCTGGGCATACGGATTATCATTCTCCATGAATCGTTTGCACCAAAGGAAGATATCCTGGCCCACAGTGCTCCAATGTTTCTGGAAAAAGCCAGCTGACATCCCGTCGGGCCCCGGGGCTTGGACCTATTCCAATTGGTAAGCGCTTTGCGACATTCGGTGATCTTCCATTCCAAAAAATCCGAAGGAGGAGCCGAAACGGGGGGACTCGACTCCCACGCTTTCTGTACAATATGATGCGCATCTTTATCTCTGGCCCAAAACAATTCATAGCGAAACTCTCTTGGGGGTCTCTTCCTGGCTTTCCTCGAATCCAACAGCAGAAGAAGTGGGCAATGATCGGAAATAGTCGCCGACAAGTGGGAAAGCTTGGCAAAAGGGTAGAGAGATAACCATTCTGTCGTCGCTAATCCCCTGTCCAGCCGGGCTTCCACCCTTTGAGTTCCCCTCCGATTATTACTCTAAGTCATGGGGTGACCCACGAAACCCAAGTCCATGAGATTGCAACTGTCCACAACTTCACAAAGGAGATCCATTTGGTTCTGGGAGCGACTTCTTTGGCTAAGATATTCTGTATGTCCCATGACCTCGTTAAAATCCCCCAAAACAAGCCATCGGTCATTTGAGCCACCTTTCAGTTGCTCCAGCATTTGCCACCCACGATGACGGTACTGAGCCACCGGATGACCATAAAACCCTGTAAATAGCCATCCTAAAAAATCCGCATGGATGTGGTGCGCAGAGAAGCTCAAAATCTTAGCAGGTTGGGAGTTATTCCACAAAAGAGCTAAGCCACCGCTTCTAGCAACCAGATCCACAGCGAAGCAAGAGTCAAAATTCAGCTTTCGCCTGATACCCTCCATCTCCCTAGCCGTACGCTTTGTTTCACAGAGATAGACAAGATTGGGACCTTGATTCCTGACCAATTCAAGGAGACAACGAACTGCCCGTGGGTTCCCAAGCCCACGACAGTTCCAAGCAAGGATGGCCATGTCACCTGAGGTGGGACTGAGGCTGTCCCTCAGTCACCACCTCCATTATGCCACTGAACTTCGCCCGTTTGGTGCATTGGCCAAACTGCTCAGGGGTACTACCCTGGCCTCTTTTCTTAGTTGCATCAGATAAGCCCATGATCTCCTTCCTCATATTAACATCTGAGAAGCCCCCATCAATCGCCCCCCTTGCCAGCCTTTTCCATCTGCCACTTGGTTTTGGGGTAGTCCCGTCCCTCACACCACACCCCATATCCTCTTGCACAAAACTTTGGGCCACATTCGTTTGATTACCGGGGCTGGAATGGGTAGGAGGCTTTTCATCCATGATAGATTCATCAACTGCCTCTTGCTGTCCTAAAACAGCAAGATTATGGTCCTTCCCAGGCTTAAAAGCCTCATCGTCTTGCTTTGGAACCTTCTTTACATCATGATCATGTTGTGGAGACCCACAAATCTGATTGCCGTCCCCCCAATTTTGATACGCAGGCAGGTTGTGGGATTTGTTGAGAGAACTGAGCAGTATCGGCTCAACTGGTATGGGCGCTGCCTCTGTCATCTCCTCGTTGTGCTCCTGCATTGAATCGTCTCCCCCCATTACAGTTCCCGGCTTGAAGAGCTCAGCCTGCCATCCAACAGATTCCGTAGCAGCAAAAACACAACCCGTTGTGACGCCATGGTGCTCATCATTCGGCAAGTCTGAACTCAGATCTGCCAGTTTAGATCTCCCGCACAATTCACCACCGGAACTGGGCATTACCAGGTCCATCTGTCTAGACATGCACCCCTCGCTGACAATCTCAGGCGGACCTTGCCATGAGGCGTGCTGAACAGGCCCATTGGGGGTGTCCATCGACAAAGAATTATGGCCGACAGCCATGGGCTGATCGTCCGCTGTTGACCCCGACCAAAGGTCCTTTTGGGGCTCCCCGCTGCTGGATCTGTTTGGCCATAACTCAGCTGGATTCAGATGCTCGGATGGCAAAGATGTGTAGCCTGTACCGCAGATCTGAGCATTGTCAACTGGCATTAACCTTCGGTCCATTTGGGGAACCCTGCTTCGGAGTGGATTCTGGTGCTCAGGTTGCAGCAAGATTGACCCAACTTGCTGCTGCACACCCCATGTGTTTCCCCCAGATGCTTCTGCAATGCCTGTAGGGAGTTCCCGATGGGAGTCTCCTTTCTCTCCAAAGTATTTCACTGGTAGCACACGGTTCCCGTAAGTTGACTGAGACCGAAGAGTCATTGGCCTCGTCCCCACCCTTAGACAGCTGTCGTACTTCATGTCAGCTTCACAAACTCTCTCCGCCTTGTTCGCTAGCTCGGGGCAGTCTTTGTGCGCGTGCCCCATCATCCCACAATAGAAACAGAAGGTTGGAAGCTTCTCGTATTGAAAGCTGACCCATCGCTTGTGCTGTAAGGCCACTTGGATGAAGATCCCTCTCCTCAACGGCAACGAGCAATTTACCGTGACTAGCAACTTCAGTTCCTTCTCTATTTAGGTTCTTTTGTAAAACTCAAGAATAAGATGCATACATTAATTTTTTTACTGTTACAACAACAAACTCTAACTTATTTATTTATTGGTTCTTTATTATCTAAAGGAAGACAAAAGCATCTTGAATTAACCCTTGTCTTTCACGATGCTACCAACTAGGGGTGTAAACATGGCCCATCTCAAGCCGAACATGACTAACCCACTCCAATTTAGGGGTGTTAATGGTCATGGTCAACCCATCAACCCGCTCGTCTAACCCATTAATAAATGGGTTTGGGTTGGAATTTTTGAATAAATGAGTTATGATCCGTCAACCCGTTCAACCATTTAATTAAATAAACGGATTAGGGTTGAGGCTTCGCAACCCGTCAATCCGTCCAACCCGTTTATTTAACCCGTTCAATCCGTCCAAGCCCTTCAACCCGTATAACCCATTTATATATAATATATTATAATATATCTATATAATATTTGAAATTTTTTTAGCCCTGCCTCTGCCCTTCCCGCTCCCTTATCCCGCCCACGTAATGTGGGCCCTGACTAGCAATAACCTAATCAGCTAATCCCATTGGCTGGCACTGCTCCCGCAAAGATCCACAACCCTTCTGATTCTCTCTCTCTCTTATGGCGTCTGGCTGCCCTGCCCCATCCCCGTCCTCCCCTGCTTCGCACAATCGTGACCCCTGTAAATCCCAATGAGCGGTGTACCAATCTTCTCCATCTCGCATTCTCGCCCCACCTCCTGTCTCTTATGGCGTCTGGCTGCCCTGCCTCGTCCTCCGCTGCTTCGCACTGACGCACAGCCCTGGACCCTGTGAATCCCAGTGAGCGGTGAGCCAATCTTCTCCATCCCGCATTCCCGCCTCACCTCCTGTCTCTTACGGTGTCCGGCTGCCCTGCCCCATCCTCCGCTGCTCTGCATAGCCCTGGCCCTGTGAATCCCAGTGAGCGGTGAGCCAATCTTCTTCATCCCCATTCCCGTCCCAGCTCTTATCTCTTACATCGTCCGGCTGCCCTGCCCCGCCCTCCGCTGCTCCGTACAGCCCTGGCCCCTGTGAATTCGAGTGAGCCAATCTTTTCCATCTCGCCCCACCTCCCAACGATGACTTGAACACGGTCCTTCAGCGCAATCCTTCCCCCACTCTCTCTTACGGCTTCTTAGCAGCCGAGCGTCCTGCTGTCCTCTGCTGCTCCGCACAGCCCTATATCCCAAATGAGCCAATCTTCTCCATCCCACCCCACCTCCCACACGAACCAGCCGAGTGTCCTGCCATCCTTCGCACAGCCCTGTCCACGCTCGCCACGCCCCAATCTCTCAGTCTCTCTCTCTTACGGACATAACCCTAGATTTCTGATAGCTGTGTGGCTCTGATCAGGTTCAACAACTGATTTTCTTCTTCGATTCTAGAATTTCTTTCTCATTTAGGTAATTCTACTTTGTGAACTCGTCTAATCTACTGGTTTCGATCTGTGTTAACGTGTGAACAATCAAATAATTATGAATACTAGAAATTATAGTTGTTTCATATAAATTACATTATCATGTCGGGGTTGTATAATTTATGCTTTTGTCTTGTTATATCTGATATATATAATTAAGTATTGCATATATAATTAGGTATTGTATAATTTATTCTTCTCAAATGTATGTTTATGAGTTCCACATTTATAACATTGATTGAATGGTTTGATAGAAATAAAATATGTTGTATTTTGAAACAGGAATTGGCATTAAAGAGATGACTTGAGATTGGAGCTCATCTTTTCAAGCCAAAATAGATTAAATTCAGGTATGTTAACTTCGAGTTATTTAATTTATTTAATTTACAGACTTTATTGAATTTTTTAGGATTAAAATTAGTAATAAACACAACCAGTTAACAACCCGTTAACCCATTTATTAAATGGGTTGTAAATGGGTTAGGGTTGAAGTTTTTTAAATGGGTTAATAAACGGATTAGGGTTGAGATATATTAAATGGGTTAAGATTAGGTTTAGGCTCTAACCCGTTCAACTCGATCCGTTAACACCCCTACTCTAATTTATAATAAGGTTAGGTTAAGCATTTTGCGAAAAATAGATTTCGTGACCAAATTTAAACCAAAAACTTTTGAAAGTAGGTTGGTATAAATTAGGTGATTGTCAACCTAACTCAATCCGATTTCGCAAGTTAATGTAAAATATAATAGATTATTAAAAAAAGTCATACCTTAACACATAATACATAGACATTAACTAAACATCATTGTTTTAAAATAATATTACTTAACAATTATGTTGCTATATAATTCATAAATTAAAAGGTATTCATATAAAAGATTAATTTTTATTTTTCATATAAATTTATATGTTAAATATACTTAATTCAGCAAAATGTTATATATTTATTGGGTAGATTTATATTTCAAACAGAACTAATTTATATAGATTTAATTTAAGGTTGAATTGAAATTTTAAAAATATGAATTAATATAAGCTTAGATTAATATTTTACAAATAAAATTAAAATTAAAAGATCCCAAACTAAGGACGTGTTTGGAAAGTGAAAAAAATTTTAGATGAAAATTTTTTTATATAAAAGTTTTGAATTAAAAGAAAATGCGTGATAGTACAAGTAAACAATGAAGAGTAAAAAAGATAAAATTAAAATAGATAAGTTAATTGTATAGCAGTTATATAAAAATTATTAAAAAATAAGATAGTTATATAGAAAAAAGTAAAAAATGATTAAAAAATAAAATAATTATGGAGAGTAAAAAATTTTATATTAAAATTTTTTAACTTAATATTTTTCTCACAGTGCCAAATGATCCTTGAGTCAACCTATTACCCATCCCGATTTCCCTGCCAACGTCGCCTACCACCGCTTACGCCGGTGCGGTGATAACGTACATCATAGATTCATCCAAGTTGAGGTGACACCTGGCATAAGCAGAACGTGCAAATACGGGCAATCAGCATCCCTGACGCACGAAACGGTTAGTCGCGTGGCACACCATTCCCACCACACGTTCCCCCGCCACAATCCACGTGCTGGCAAAAAAACTTGGAATTCCCTGCCCAAGTTCTGACATGTATGTCGGGGTCTTTTTTGGCCGCGTGATGGCAACCACCTGAGAATGTCAATGTAACCGTCTCTTTTTTTTTATTATTTGATGAAAGAGAATGTAACCGTCTTTTTTGATTGGAGAATATTTTACATTATATCTCAATTCATATTACATTCAAACCTGAGAAAATTCTAATAAGCTTACAATGGAAGACGACAACAAGCTTCCACAATCAAGTGAGGAGACCACTAGCTCCCATCCAAGTATAAAGGGGGACCACACATGCCCCCACCCCAAATATGGTTCAGAATCCCACATGAGATTCGAACCAGCACCGGCTGCGAACGGAAATCCCGTTCCGCAGCCGATGACCAGACGAGCACCTCGTCTGGCGAGAATGTAACCGTCTTGAATCTTGATCGAATAGGTTATTTTGCGGTAAATATTAGCATAAATAATGAATATAAATGGCCCCTAGTTCACTCGCCATTCCCACCCATAATCTCACTAAAGCTATAAAAGTTCTGACCAAGGCTGTGGCTCTTGAGCATGAGGCCACCTATCATCTGAAGCACAAGTTATGCGGGCTTGAGGCCGAACTTGAACCGCATAACAAGAATGACAGTATCATGGCTTGCTTTTTTTATTATAGGGTGTGTTTAGCAATTAATAAAAAATATCAAGTTAAAATTTTCAATTTAAAATTTTTCACTCTCCACAATTATCATACTTTTTTATCATTTTTTCACATTTTCCTATACAACTACCCTACTTTTCAATCATTTCTACACAATTATCTACACAAATAATCTATTTATTTTAACTTTATCCTCTTTACTACTCATCATTATCCCTATCACATCACATCATTTGACAACTTTTACTCTTCAAAACTTTTCTTCAAAAGTTTTATTCATTACCAAACACACCCATAGTTTTACCTAATCTTGCTTTACTGATTTGTATGTTATGAGCGGGATAACTAGGATATTACTTTATCTAACTTTTTTTTTCCGCAATGGGATACTTTTATCTAACTTTTGAATGTTGAACTTCCTACTTATTTTACATTTAAAATTTGGGTTTAATACTTCGAAAAATGAATTTAGTCCTATATGCTATGGGGCCTCACTGTTTAATGTTATCTGCTTTGATCTCATAACTTTATGGCACTTTTTTAAAAATGTGTTACATCGTATTTAACTTAAGACCTACTTATAAACTTCTAAAAAAAACTCTCTCACTTTTAATGTGAAATTCAGTTTTCGACGGTTACAAAAGTGTTTAAATTTCAACATTCAAACGTTGGCTAAAGTCCATTTTAGAAAAAAAATGTTGGCTATAGTGGGAGAAAAAAATTCCTCACTTTTTTTATACACTTTTTCATGTAATTTAATATCTTAATTCCACTTTCTAGTCATTATCTCTACAATAATTATTCTTCTACCTCTTTTCATATCAAACTACTCTATTGCAATAATTGTCTTTATTATCTTATATCATTCTCTCACTTTTTCAAATTTTATTTGTAAATTTTCTCAAAAAAAAATTTCCAACTTTTATATTGCCTTAAACGCACCCTAAATGAGTAAGCAAATCCTTGACAATAAAATAAATATTCAAACAACACTGTTTATTAATATTTATTGTTATCATATTGTCAAATTTTGTTTTAATTAGTCTTGGTTGGGTTGTACGCGTATCAATCCAGCGCATTTAGGTGGTTAGCTGTTTCATTCTCACCTTGTTACTTTTATTATTATATCTTTCTAAATAAAAATTTCCATTTGAAAAATGTAAAATTAAATTTTACCTTTATTTTTTGCATCTTTTTATATGATTTAACATTTTAACAACATAAGTAGCTTATTTTTTTATTATTATCTTTACATTTTAATTATTTTTATATTTTTTATACAACTATGATATCTATTTTAATTTTCTTTTCTTTATTCATAATCACTGCTCTTATTATATTATATTATTTTTCACTTCTTAAATTTTTTTCTCATTTCTACTTTTTTATTTTTATTTTTACTGTTTTTAAAACAAACATTAAGGGGTTATTTATAGCTAGGATGGGATGATCTTGGAATGAAAATTTTCATTTTTCAAAAATGCTTTCTTATTATCGAAAAAATAGCCTACTTAAAATTTCAATACACCTTTGATCAATTTTAATAGACCTTTTTTTATTCTTAATACGCTTTAGTCTAAAATTTTCATCTCATCCAAGCTTTGTTTTAAAGTTAACTAAAAAATTAGACAAAAATAAGTTAATCTAGTTAAATATCACATGTTTTAAAGGCTACTGATCGTCTATGACCTGGGAAATGGGGCCATTTCTTACAGTTCGTAAAAGCCCCTTTGCTCCTATTTTTTTTAGTTTTTGGTTTTTAAAAATTTGCCATTTTTGAATTTGTTTATATTATTTTAAAATTTAAATATAAGAGTATTATGTTCATTTTTGCAAGTTGAATACGATTATAATACCCCTATGTTTAAAATTAAAATTAGTCAATCTCGATTTATAGATAATATACATTTAGATATAATTTGAAAAATAAAAACTAACAAAATGCATGCAAATATGTTTTATAACCAATTGGAAATGTCGTAAATCATCACGATTCTACTTTAAAATGTCAAGAGATCAATTTACGCCAATATCAACCGATTTTAGGCATACCTAAAAATATTTTTTATTTTTGAAATTTTTATAAAATTATTCTCTTAAGTGTATATAATAAATAAACCAAGTTATAACATTTGTAGAGATGTGTAAGTGTTTTTAATTTCAAAGTCAAGGGCATTTAGTTATTTTAAGTAGCTAAAAATACTAAAATACCCTTGACTTTAAAAATAAAAAGTTATTTATGCATCTTTAAAAGTTGTAAAACTTAGTTTATGGATTATATACACTTAGAAAAATAAATTTGTAAAATATTTTTTTGGATTGGCCTAAGATCCTAGCCTAAGAAAATCATAACCCTTTTAAAATGAGACTAAATAAATTAAATATAATTAATCTAAAAATAAATAAAATAAATCATTCGTAAATAAGGGATATGCTTGAGTGCAGCTTTGTGTGCCGTAAGTGATGAATAAAAATCTAACCAACTAATTATGCTTACAATCATTATCGAATTAGAACCAGTTTACATCCAAATCAAATATCTTTATAAGTCAGCAATTGGGTCGTAGCCAGGTTGATCATGGATGCGGACAATGATGTCGGGGAAGCGAGTTGAACCCTTTGTAGGGTCAAAATTATAGTGGGAACTTGTTATTTGTCATGTAGGTTGATAAGAGCTTGTTGTCTTATGTCTCTTCTTTGGATTATTGAGTTTTATTGTAATATGATATGAGATGTAATATTATGCACCTAATAAAAATATATCTTTAAAAGTCACATATGAGATAGTATAAAATTAAGTTAATAAACTTGCTTGAATCATATATCAATTTGAAAATTATATATTCAACACTCAAATGGTCTAAAACATCATTTCTAAATAAATTAATGTTTATATAAAGCATCATAATATTATAATATATTTAAAAATAGATCTAAATATTTTTTTATAATTTATATATCATTATATATTTTTTAAGTGCACCTCGATCTTGTGCACCTAAGTGTACTGGCCTTTTGGTGCACCTTTTTTTTATGGGTATATTTACATACATCTTGACACATATTACACTGAAGCTCTAAGACATTCATACAAATCGGGAGACACACAGCTCATCCAGGAAATCTGGAGACACAGCTCCACCAAAGAATGAGGAAGACACAGCTTCAACCAACCGAACGGGAGATCAACTGCTTCTACAACAATTTTTCTTTGAAATCCCAAGGTGGGATTCGAACTCTAGACCTCTGCTCCGGACGCTCCACCAATAGCAGGGTCGTGCCTTTTGGTGCACCTTAGTAGTTAACTCATTTTTTATTTTTTTTGTAAAATTTTTAATCTTGGGATGGGGTGATAGGATTTATGGTGGACATATGGGATTTGGCATGGTGTGACTGGATTTAT
Organism: Annona cherimola; assembly: GCA_030490835.1. Lineage (NCBI taxonomy): Eukaryota > Viridiplantae > Streptophyta > Magnoliopsida > Magnoliales > Annonaceae > Annona > Annona cherimola. The sequence continues at coordinate 73,766,034 of CM059973.1, forward strand.
GGTTGATAGATAAGATTTGGATTGATCAAAGAAAAACTACATAAATGTGGATTGGAATTAAAGATTTGGAATCAAAGGATTATGTATGGGCAGCATCACAAAGAAAATTCAACAACATCATACTAATTTGCAGAAACTAAGAGAGAAAAATGCAACTGATGAAAAGGACCAGCAAATGAAAGAGCAGTAAAACATTATTAATTCATGTTGGAAGATGAGGAAATCTTATGGAAACAGAGGGCTAAGGTCATCGGCTATAGCGCGGGATAAAAATATGGGATTTTTTCGCAAAGCTGCTTCGGACAGAAGAAGGAAGAATATGATTAGTGTCGTCAAAGACGAACATGGGCTGAATCTCTAGAAGCCAAAGAACTCGCAATCTAGAACTATAATATATTATTAAATTCAGAAAGGATTGAGGGTGTAAATGAAGTGGCAAACAAAATCAGAGGACGAGTGATGAATCTGAACAATTAATTTCTTACCCGACAAGTAACCTGAGAAAAGGCTTGGAAGGCAGTGAAAGAAAGGTTTGGAATGGTGTGTGGAAAAAGGTTCAAGATTGGCACCACAAGCTCGTGTATGGAGCGAAGAAGTATTTCATTAAGGCTGTTGCTCAAGCAGTTTCCATTTATATGATGAATCTCTACTTATCGCCAAAGCAGGTTTGCAATGGTTACAATTCTATACGCAGCTGGTTGGTAAGAAGAGAAAAATTGGAAAAGAAAGACGAGGTGGCTGTCTTCGGAGAAACTCTGCTTATCTAAGGAGAACGAGGGATTGGGCTTTAGGAAATTATCAACATTAAACTAGGCATTGGTATCAAAGCAGGCATAGAGACTTTTAACTGAAACAACCTCCCTTTGCTGCAAAGTCTTTCACGCAAAATATTTTCTTGAATCTAATCTCCGGAATTCTAAATTTGCATTTGGCTCCTCATGTGTGTGGAGAAGCATCTATCAAGCTCTCTAATTACTGGAAAAAAGGCTGTAGCTGGCAAGTTGGGAATGGATTGAAAACAAAGTTTTTCAAGGATTCATGGACCCAAGATAGACTATACAAGGCAGGCCCTCCGCCTAAAGGAATTGATTAGGATGTATGACATATCAATGGCCCAGTTTATTGACTACAATAGGAAGGTTTCAAAAGCGTAGTGGGAAAGAATGGCTGGAATCAAATACAGAATATTCCTCTACCTAGTTCAAAAGAGGATGATTTAGTATGCTGCAGCTTGAAGCAAATGACAAATATTCAATAAAATCAGCCTACGAGGTATTCCGCAGGGAGGGAATGATTATGAATGAACAGGACTAGTGGATGGTGGATGAAGAGGAGGAATTGATTCTTAAGACTATTTGGAGCTGCAAAATACCAAGAAAGATCCAGAATTTCAGCTGGCGAATTGCGGGAAATTCCCTCCTCTTTAGAATTGCTTGATCTGAATTTAGAGGTTTGCACCCCCGAAATGTACCGGGAATCTTTTTTTTCTTTTTTTTTTGGGTAAAGATTTTGTAGATTGTTGTTGTGGGGAGGCTCCCGTCTCACGCGTCTTCATAGATGTGCGTGATGTATGCGGCTAGGAAGGATAGCAATCCTATGCTCCCAGGCGCATACATCTATTTTTTTTTATTTTTTTTTCAAAATTTTTTCATAAACTTGTTAAACTAAGTGTATTTAACATATATATCAATTTTTACCATTTTTGAAAATTTTTAGATATTTATTTCGGATTTTTAAAAATCAGTGGCATTTTAGTAATTTAAAATTACCTAAAATGCCAATGAATTTCAAAAATAAAAAATAAATATCTAAAATACCCAAAAAATGGTAAAAATTTATACACATATTAAATACATATATATGTTAACACTACTGTAAAAAAATTTTGAAAAAAAAAAAAATAGGTGTGTACGCCCGGGAGCAAAGGATTGCTGTCCGGCTAGGAACCTCTCCTTCCTCCTCTCTGCACATTGTACACTGTAAAATAAAAAATATATTTTTTTTCGAAAATATTTTTATACAGTTGTTAATATATATTTAATCTATAAACTAAATTTTATTATTTTTAGAAATGTATATATTCTTTATTTTATTTTTAGACACCAGAGTATTTTATTTAGAATGACTAAAATACCCCCATGTTTCAAAATATAAAATAAATATATATTTTTAAAAATGATAAAATTTAGTTTGTAAATTAAATACACATATATTACCTGTTGTATAAAAAATTTCCGAAAAAATAAAAAATTATTTGTCCGGCGCAAATGATCAGCCCACACTCCACAACCTCGTCTCTTTTATAATATGTATATATAGAGGAATATTCAAGTGGAACGGCACTAAAATAGGCCCCACATGATGATCAAATTATAATCTATTCCACCAATTATATTTAGAATCATGTATTCTATTATGATACCAATTTTCATCCCAATCGAATATGTGTATGGACCTCATATGAAATTGGTACAAATTCAACGTAATAAAATAGTTTAATGTAAATAACAACTTTAAAGTGTTTTTTCAACATGTAAACCGTTTGCTATAAAATTTATATATGGATAAATGATTATATAAAGTTTCATTGCATTTTAATATGTGTAAGACCTATTTTTGGGCAAATGTACTGCTGTTCCGGTGCAGTTGAAAAAACAGCCCTTATATATATATCAGAAATATTCCTATTCTATTATCATACTGAATTTCATCCCAATCAGATATATATGTGGGCCCCATCTGAAAATGGTACAAATTCAACGTAATAAAATAGTTTAATGTAAATAACAACTTTAAAGTGGTTTTTTCAACATCTAAACCATCCAATGTATGATTTATATATGGATAAATAATTATATAAAGTTTCATTACATTTTAATATGTATGGGGCCCATTTTTTAGGCAACTGCACTGCTGTTCCGATGCAGCGAACAACTCTATATATATGTGTGTGTGTATATGTATGTATGTACGCACACACATATCCGCCAGCACCATTTGCTTGGATCGTCATTTCATCATTTTTGTTTATTTTCTTTGCCAATTTTCCAACTTCAGCTGCCTGCTTAATCATTTGGTCGAAATCGACCAAACAATAAGATCTTTTAATATGCTATCACATCTTATTCATTAATAAATAAACAACGTATCACGCAGAAAAAAATATATTGGCTTGAGATATTTGAAAGAGACACTAGTAGCACATGACAGTTGATAATTATCCAAATCAAATGTATCAAGGTAATTTGCATATATACCCATATAGTTTTACCGATATTGCAGATATACCCACGTAGTTTTACGAAATGCCTATTACCCCCACATAGTTTGACCAAAATTGCGTATTACCCCTACGCTGTTAATTGTCGTTAATATCTACCGTTATATTTTCAAAAATGATGAAAATGCCCTCATCTTCATGTGGTAATATGCAATTTTGGTGAAACTTTGTGGGGGGAGATATGCAATTTTGGTGAAACTATGTGTGGGTAATATGCAATTCGTGAAACTATGGATGAAGGCATTTTCGTCATTTTTGAAAATATAACGGCAAATATTAACGTTAGTTAATGGCGTGAGGGTAATACGCAAATTTGGTGAAATTATGTGGGGGTAATATGCATTTCGTGAAATTACGTGGGCATATCTGCAATTGGCATCAAACTATATGGGTATATATGCAAATTACCTAATATATTATAATATTTTAAATGAAAAAACAATTATTCGGTGGAGGTTGATCCTATTAGGCCCGAATAGTTACATTTTTTATTTTTTTGTTTTTTCATGAAAAATGTTGTCCTAAGTGTGTATTTAATCTGTATACGAAATATTATAATTTTTGAACATTTATATATTTTTTAAAATTAAAAAAATTGCTTTTGAAGATATTTAATACATTGTTGATATTTAAAATTTTAGCTTGTATAATATCAATTTATATATTTAATACATTCTGTTAACTTTTAAAATTCAAACTTGTATAAATATCTTTAAAATTTTAAATACATAACTTTTTTGTGAAAACAAAAATATAAAAATGAAAATGTAAATCAGCTAACTTTATGTTAGGCCGGCTTGAAGGGACCAAACCCCTTATCTGGAAGGTAAGAAATATATATATGGAAAATGTTGGACTTCACCGTGTAGTTCATGTACTGTGGGCCTCACTTGATCATGAATTAGAAATCCACGTCACCCATTGTATTTAGAATTGTTCACTTTATTAACATAATAATTTTTATTCAAATCCAACATGTAAATGATCTTCATCTTAAAATGGTGTAAAATTAACATAATAAAATAGTTTAACGTAAATATCAAGTTTAAAGTGGTATTTTAAACATCTAAACCGTCTAAAGGGTGATTTTTATATGGACAAATGATTATATAAAGTTACATTGCAGTCTAATATGTGTGGGGCCCATTCTACAACGGATTGCACTCTAATTGCACATGATTATATATATATATATATATATAACGTTTCTGTGGAACTTTTTGATTTTATATAACTTTTTTCATTTTTAATATTTGGTTGATGAAAAATCTACTTCATCAATTTTATTTAACATTATTTATAGTTCTTGAATACTATTTTATTTATCCGATATCACAATATATTAGCCTATTAAAAATCAACGTAATAAAATAGTTTAATATTAAATATCAAATTTAAAATTATACTCAACATTTAAACCGTTTAAAATATTATTTCTACGTAGATATGTAATTTTATAATATATTATTACATTCTGATACGTATATAAACGAATCTAAGCATTTTTCATAATTTACACATAAATATATATTTTTCAATAAATACGACCCATAAATATATTTGATCAAGATAAAACTTGATTTTCTAAATAAATAAATGATGTTAAATATAATAAATGGATTGAATTTTATATCAAAAATTAAAATCTTAAAAATTAAGAAAGTCACATGTTACATGTTACGTAGAAGGTCAGCCTTTTTTATAAATACTTGAGTTATACCTATATTTTCTATTATGTAAAGTGCGACGATTTTTTGAATTTCTGGTGATGAACCGATGTTCATTTTATTGATTCTCAAAAAATAAAAACATTAAATAAATTTAATTATTAAATTCCATCCGGAAGAAAAAAGTGATCATGGCCGTACAACATAAGCAGCCACCAGCCAGTGAAATAGCGAACATGATCAAATCCCAAGGCTCAAAGAGCCCTGCTTAGTTCTATTCCTATGTGCCCATGGCTCTTCCATCCACCAGCAGTCCAGCTCTGGTCTCCATATCCACTCCGAAATTCTCGCCGAAGCTTTCTTCCCAGCCATTTCCCAGCTCATCTCAAACTGTTCCCACCGCCGCCAGAAACAATCTCCTCCTCGCCTCCTATGCCAAATCCAAACCCATTAACGAGACTCTCCAGCTCTTCCACCTCATTCCCCGCCGCGACACGATCACATGGAACATCGTCATATCCACCTGCGCCCGCAACGGCCGCCCCGACACTGCTCTCCGCCTCTTTGTCAACATGCTCCTCATCTCCTGCATTCATCAAACCCCCGACCACCTCACCTTCAGGGCTGTCCTCAAGGCCTGCGCCCAGACCGACCGTCTTTTGACGGCATTGCAGGTGCATGCTTACATGATCAAGCGGCATGGCGTGTCGTCGCCGGACTTGATTTTGAATACCGTTTTGGTTGACTTGTATTGCCGATTTGGATCGATGGACACGGCGCGCGAGGTGTTTGATCGGATGCCGGAGAGAGATTCTGTTGCGGCTGTTTCTCTGATGGCGGGTTACAATGAGGTGGATCAGTACGAGGAGGTCTTGAGGATTTTCAAGAGAATGGTCAATGGTAGCTGCTCGAAGGTGAATGCTTTTGTTTGTAGCTGTGCGTTGCGTGCCCCGGCTGCTCTTGGGTCATTGCTTGATGGCCAGCAGATTCATGCTCTGGCTGTAAAAATGATGTTTCAAGCAGATTCTTTTGTGAGGACTGCTCTTATTGATATGTATGCTAAGTGCAACGTGATTGAGGATGCAATAAAGGCATTTGAGGATATTTCGGAGCTAACTACTGCCTCTTGCAATGCTTTGATGGCTGGGGATCTGACAAACTATGAAGTTCTGGACATATTTTCGCAAATGAGGGCAGCTGGTTTGAGTCCTGATCAGAGGACCTATGCAATTGTTATTCACGCCTGTGAATATGTCTCCCTATCTTTAATACAACAGCTGCATGCTTTGGCTATGAAGCTAATGGGTAATGAAATCGACATGTTTGTAGGTGTGGCACTTCTAGAGAGGTACATGGAACATGGCTCTATTTTTGATGCCAGAAGAGCTTTTGATGCAATCTACAAGAAAGATATCACTGCCTTTAATTCAGCTATTCAAGGTTTCATAGGCGTTGGGCTTAGAGAAGAAGCTGTGAACTTATTTTATGATGCCCTTTGTATTGAGGTGGAACCAAAAGAAGTGATTTTAACATCTCTCCTGGTGATTGCTAGAAGACTGGATGAAGTTAAGCAGCTGCATGCTCTAGCTGTTAAGTTAGGTTTTTGTGGAGGCAGCTGTGGGGATTATTTGGCTGTAGCTAGCTCCTTGGTTTCTATATACTCAGAATTGCATTGTTTAGATGATGCAGTCCGGATCTTTGATCAAATGTTATTACGTGATTCGGTCCTCTGGACATCTCTGATCTCAGGCTTTTCTAAGAATGGAGAGAGCCAACTAGCATTAGAATTGTACATCAGCATGGTGTCTGAAGATTCCATTGGTCCTAACCATTTCACATTCCCAAGCCTTCTGCAGGCCTGTGCTAACCTTGCAGCAATGGAAGAAGGCAAGCAAATTCATGCCCAGATCATGAAATCTGGTTTCAATGTTAATTCCGATCCGTTCATTAATAATGCACTAATAGACATGTATGCCAAGTGCGGTTACATTACGGAAGCTAGAATGCTATTTGAGAAGATGCCAGAGCGAGACTTAGCCTCATGGAATGCTATGATTACTGGCTTTGCTCAACATGGACTTGCAGAAGTGGCACTGGAAACTTTTCAAGAATTGCTGGATCAGCCAGACATGAAACCAAACCATATCACATTCACAAGTGTCCTCTCTGCTTGCAGTCATGCTGGACTTGTGGATGAGGGATACCATATTTTTGGGTTGATATGCAAACCCATGATTGACCATTATGCCTGCCTGATTGATCTTGTTGCACGTGCTGGTAGGCTGGAGGAAGCAAGGAATCTTATACTTGAAATGCCTATTCACCCTGATGAATATATATGGTCATCTTTGCTTGCAGCAAGTGCTGTTCATGGAGACGTTGAGATGGGTGAGTATGCTGTCAAAAATCTTATGCAACTGAATCATGAAGATCCTGGAACTTTTGTTTTACTTGCAAATATATATGCTGCTATTGGGAGATGGAAAGATGCAAAGCAGGTTAGGAAACTGATGAGAGATCGAGGAATTAGGAAAGACCGAGGAGCTAGTTGGTTACATATTGGTGGACGAACACACCATTTCTTTTCAGAGACAGAAGTTCATTAACAAATGGAAAGGAGTACTGTTCACAGAAGCATATATGATGCCAGGTCTGAAGAACCTTTTGGGTAGAAACACAATTTAATCAGGAACAGGAGGAACACATAAAGGATTACAAGCAGTCAACGTGTATAAGAACCCCATTTGGTGAAAAGAGGCCTGATTGGTGGGTGGATTCTGCTTCCTTGTGGTGTAGGGATGATTGAGCCCCACAAGTTTCCTGTAGTGTGATACTGATTGTTTTGGAAGATAGGCAAGGTTGTAAGTCCAATTATGACTTTATTGGGTGTTGCTGAATTGCATTCTCTGAAGGCACCTTTAACGCAGATGATGACAACATTCGCAGCACATGGTTCAAGGATGCAACAATTTCCGTTGCTAGTGACTAACATTGGATGCCAATAGTTGTTCAACTGTTTCTTGAATCTGAGTAAAGCCACGTCAATATTTTATACACGCCCAGTTGCTACTGATGTGAAAGCTGCAAAATTCCAACGTGATCTTGGATAGGGACGCTCTTCCAAGGCTTTTGTGGTCTTGAAATGTAGATGCGTTAAAGGTTGCTGCAGATATATAGAGTCGTAGTAGAGGATAAGATTGTTGAGCAGATTTTGTTGAGACAGAATTCTGAAACTTTCCATGATACGTGACTAATTCCAGGTAGGGGTGCAACTCGGGCTCATGAAACTCGGGTTCACCTCAACCCTAACCCTAACTCTATTTGTAAAACTTCAACCCTAACCCTAACCCTAACCCTATTTGTAAACCTCAACCCTAACCCTATTTTTGAAATTCGGGCTCGGGTTGAGTTTCGGGTTGAGTTTCGGGTTGACATCTTCTATTAATATGTCTTTGTTACTCATCTTATATATAATTTTTTTATCACAAATCTATTATATAAAAAAGTTTTAAAAACAATTTATTGTATGAAATTAAGAAAAATTCAAATACCGCTTAAGAGTAGAAAGAAAGAAACTTGTTTTGAGCATTCTCTTTGTATCAAGTAGAATATGGATTATGTGTAAACGTTGTCAATAAAATTATATTATTAATCATTAATTGTATTTTTTTACTCCTCTATTGTTTTAAGCTTATTTTACAACTATAATTTTAAAGTTCTCATAAATTTTCCTGTTGAAAAAAAAAATCTCAAAAAAATTTAATATTTAGTATCACAGGATTTCGTTGGTCAAAAGGCTTCAGTAGAAAAGGCGTGAAGAGTAATTTTTTTAAAAAAAAACTGTTGGACCTATATCGTAATGTAAATTGGGAATATGTATTTTGTTGAAATCACTTAAGATGTTAGATTGTCTTGGCGATGAGCTGTCCATGCCTGCCATGCCGTACTCCTGTTGTCCATCATCCATCCATGAGTAATATGTTATTATTATAATATATTATTATTACAATATATTATTATTATTATTATATATTATTATTATAATATATTATTATTATAATATAAATTATATATTTTATATAAATGCAAATTCGGGTTCGGGTTTACAGGGTTCGGGCTTGCCTGAACCCGAAACCGAGCCCTATTTGAATTCGGGTTCGGGTTCGGGCTCAAAAATCGGGTTCGGGTTGAAAAGCTTAGAGTTCCAACACTGCATATTTTCGGGTTCGGCGGGCCGGGTTCGGGCTGAACCCGGCCCAAGTTGCACCCCTAATTCCAGGTTTAGATTTGATGAATTTCAATGACGCTTTTTTATATACCGATGTCATTCAAATTACAAAATGACATGGACACAGCTTGAGCATGCACCTGGATTATATATAGATATAGAGAATGCTCGTTCTATAAGTGGGAAACTTGAGGTGATTGTGCTGCTTAACTTGGGCTCCTTTTATATGACTGTCCTGACCTGAAGAAGTCATTTTGACTGAAACAGTCTAGCTGGTTGGTTATGGGAGCTTAAAACCTCCAATTAAGCCACAAACTAAAAAAACGCTCAAAAAACTTGTTCGATCAAGCAGCTTGATTACTTGTCATTTTGTGAACTTGGATTTCAATTTACGAGTCACGTTAAGAGGCCATAGGCCACCGGCAGACTGTAAGCAGCCCATGTCATGTGAACGTTTTAGGTTTCTAAATTCACGGAAGAGCTGCAGTCGTCCAGATATTTGATAGAAGAAGATTTAATTTCCCCAGATACTCATGATTAACATAATAAACACATATCGCAACTACTCTTCCTGTAAAAAGATACAGCAAATAGCCAACGACCGAACAACTGGATGCAGGCAGCTTACAAAGACAACTACAGCACAAGCTCTCAGAGAGGCACGTATGACCAAAGGATGAAACAATCAAGATTGAAGAAAACAAATTAAATTACTAAACATCTGAGCGCATACTAATGAGGGCTACCATAAGTATGAGCTGTAGAAAGCGCAAACTACCTGACCACAAACATTTGAGTGTGAAGAAGACAGCTATGCCAGCCAAACATACCCAACAATTCCATTGCTTATAGCCACAGAAGCAAGAAGGAAGATAACCACAAACATCTACAGGAAAGAGGTTAACTACGCTTCTTCAACATTTGAAACCTGAGTTATATGGAAAATGCTAACATACAGCCCAAGCCACAAAAGTAGGATGCAGAACCATTCTTGCTGTTGAATCCAAAAGCTCATCCTGCACTCGGTGTTGATGACTTTTAGCAACTGGATGGTTGTATCTTCAAAACCTGGGAGATTGGACTATTGTCATCTTCTGATCAGTGGTGAAGCAACACTTGAACAACTATCAACATTCAACCAACGAAACTAACACCTCGACAATTAGTATTTATTATTCACTGGAATCATCCTAATGCACCAGATGGTCTAAGGATATGTTCCTGCTCTGTAGAAACCGCATTCGCTACTATGATGCAAGCTGCTGGCTAGCATCTCTCATGATATAATATATTGGGGAATCTACCCAGTCCAACACAGTTATTAATTCAATACCCAGATCCAGTTCCTCAATCTATACTCATAGAGTCCAAGCGAATTTCACTGCAGTCATGGTCAGAAAAAGGCACGGCTACCATAAAATACCCTTGAGCTATCCTTCTTCTTCTCTGGTTCCAACTTCTTGTTAGGGACTTGAATAACATCTCCGCTGTTATCAGACACCGGCATATCAAGATCCATTGGCAGTTTCATCTTTGCCAGTGACTCAGTAAACTGATGCATGCTGCGCATGTACATGTCGACTATTTGTTGCTGCATTGCAGCCTGCTCAGCCTCAATGTTGATGTTGCCAAGCGGTGCTGTAAACACCGGCCCCAATTCAACAGAACCAAGATTGCCCTCTTTGGCACCTTCTTCATCCTTGCTTGAGAATTCAGATTCCTTGCTGTGTCTTGCAGTGCTTCCTGTCTTTGAAGTTGGGGTATCTGGGGAGGCCCCAGGGCTCTGGTGAGCATCGGTGGAAATAGATGCTGCCTGAGAATTTGAAGACTCACCTATGGCACGGTTCTTTGAATCGGCTGAGTTCCTGTCATCGCTTAAGCTGGTGGTGGTAGAGCTGAAAACCCCAGAAGTCTGGATGCTGCCGTTTGGAGAATTTGAGGTCATATCATAGTCATCCACACAGTGGGGAGAGGCTCCAAGATGCAGGAACGGAACTGATCTCACCAAAGCATGTCTGGGACCAGAGCCACGGCCTGCCATGTCAAAATACTCTGAGACCATTTGCTGGTTCTCCCTCACAACGTTTATGTCTGGAAATTCAATCCTTTCATACTCAACTGGGTCCATATCACCTGGTGCCTTGCAATCCAACAACACAACCTCTGAACTAATGGAAGAATTAGTCGGCTCAGAGAAGGCCTTTGTAGATGGATTGAGGGCTAGGGTTAATTTGACAGTCCCAGCGGGAGAATGGAAGAGATCAGTCGATGAGAGAGTGAAATCCTGTGTCACCTTCCCCTTGCCAGCCACTGACAACAATGGAACCAAAGCAAACCCAAGCAGTTGATCTTCCAAATAGTTTCTGGCTCTGCTAAGCATCCAAATCTCACATTTGAGGACAGCTTCGGTCTGAGTGACCTTAATCCTTAGGTTCTCATTGAATTCGGGGTTCTTGCCCCCACCATTCACAATACGCGTCGAGAGCGCCTCATCAGGGCTGCATGTAAGGGAGAATTTGGCATACACATCTTGTTTGTCATAGATGCATATGTTGTGGATGTTCCGGGCATGGTGAACATAGATGTCAAGAAAACCCGAGGACCCATCGCCGTCTGCATCTGCCATTGATTCTGAAGTGGGATTGTAACGAAATCCTGATGTCTCATTAAAGGAATCCATGGGTGCTGAGGTAAAAACTTTCAACCACTGTCCCTTTATGAGCTGTTCTGATGTGGGCGGGGACGGTTTTGAGAAGTCCCGTCTAGACAAGAAGGGAGGAAGAGCGAAAAGACTTACAGTAAATCTGCGCTCTCTTTGCCATTATAAATTTTTGCTGATATGGGTTTCCAGAGGAAGACAAAATTCCACGAATCTTGGCTAAGAATAGTGAAAAGGGCGGAGAAAGACTTACAGTGGGTGACGGAGTATGCAACCTATCGCTTCATCTTCTTGAATTTTTGCTGATATTGGTGCCTCAACGAGCGTAGGAATGAAGAAAGCTAGAGTGGGAAAGAAGTGAGAACGAAAAAAGATAAAAAAGGAGAAAGACTTACATATGGGGTAGGTGGGATTGGAAAAACAAAGGAGAGATTGATGATGATGATGATGTTATGGGTGCATTTCTTTCCTTCTCTTTTCCCTGTTGATTAATAGCGTGGCTGAAGGAATTTGGGATTTATTTGGTTTGCTTTGCTTCACAAGTCAGCTTGGAGTGAGGCAAGGATCTGCTCCACTGAGAGAAATGGGAAGGACCCACCAGGGCCCATTCTCACCATGATTCCACCTCATTCTTCCCCTGCTTTTCTTTTTCCTCCATCCCAACTGCTCTCCAAGCAACCGGACAACGGCTATATGAATTCGGCAATCCTGTTTCGTCCTCCGCAGGGAATCCACAACCGTGGTCTCCCCTCGTCGATTCTTGGCTTGTTTAAATAATATGACAATTCGGAGTAAATTTCAAATATATATATGTGTGTGTGTTCATGAATTTTATACCTAATTTTCTTTTTCTTTTTTTAATTCATACAACTAATTTTATTTATATTCACAAACTTTCAAAGATTTTAAATATGTTGTTTAAAATTCTACTTATAGTCATGCTATTAGAAATTTGTTAATGGAGTCATCTTCTGTGAAATAATGAATATGATCATTCATAATTATGATTTTATAGTATAATGAATTTTTGGTAACTCTACAATTACAAAATCATATATTATTTGAATATGAATATATAGTTTTGAGCAAACCAACTTCAAATTACATTAGGACTTAGGTATATTCATCATTTTGATTCATTTAATAGATTCCTAAATGTGTGGGTATATGCACAATTTTAAACAAAATATATGAGTATTTTTGAAAAAAGTTCATGGTTATAAATCGAATTAGAAATAAAATCAGTAAGTAACGTAGAATTTGGCTTGGATTATTCTAGAGGAAGGCTTCAGCCTGATGTGCCAACGTGTGAGCTATTTGGCTAGATACAAGGTATTTGAATAAGATGAAAAAATAGGATGAATATGTAATAATATCTATTAGGAATGAGAAAGTGATACTGAAAATATAAAAAAAAAAAAATTGTATTGAAAAATAAAAAACTGCATTAAAATTGAGAAAGTTATCTTTGAAATACTAAATTGCATCCTATTCAAGTTTCAGAATGCTCTGGAATAAGGAAATGTGAAAAAGCATTCGACCATGCTTAAAATTAATATAGAAAAGGAGGCTTTCTTGAAAACCATGAAAAGAAAGATCCACCAATCAAGAAAGAAATTATAAGATATCCCTAGATTTATTGGAGATTATGGCCCAGGCCTTACAAAAGAATCAGAGAGATCATAGGAGAGGGGAGAGAAGATGGAAAGTAGGGAGAATCCAAGAGTTGGGAGAGAGAGCTTTTTGCGCCGAGTGTTGCCTTGTAGGGCTCACAATCAAACGAGTGTCGTTTATCTGTTGTGCGGAGATCGTCAAAGATCTTATCGTGTAATTTGACGTGATCATGATTGATAGGGGACTATCAACAAATTTTGAACCTTCTCAAGGCGATCCCTCAATGTAACTTGCTTGCGTTTTGGCTCCTTAATTCCATTTCACTATTTTCTAATTCGGTACTTTTGCATTAATATTGCCTCCAAATGGAAGAATTGCTGTAAAAGAAACTGTTTTTTTTAGCTGATGTGCCACTCTTTTTTGGGTGTTAGATCATAGAAAAATATGGGAGTGGACCGTCCAATCCGCCTGGGACGTGAGCTGGGTAAAATTAGGGGTTTTCTTTGAATTCCAAAAGGTATGGCGCACCATATCAGAGATGTGGGGCATACTGCCTCATTGGCATGGTTGTCGGGCACTAACTCGCGTCAGAAGAGAATTTTTAATGCCGAATAGTTTTGATACTTCGCTGCTGTCTCAATGTTTTCTACCTGCATTTTTAAAGTTAGGTTGGGTTAGTTATGGTTGAACTTTATATTTGCTCTTTATATTAATCCTCATTCTATTGTATCCAAATAGGCCTCGATTTAATATTTTTGAGCGATGAATTTGTCTTGTTGTTGTAATATAGGATAATTGCAATTAGATTCAATTTTTTAATATAAAAACTAAGGTAGATAAATAATTTGTAAAAAGGCTAACAAAAATTTGTCAATAAGACAATAACTATCTAATCAAACTTTTAACGATTTTAGAGTTGTAATTAATAAAGTGAGACTTAATTCAAATTAAACTGACATGAATCTGTTTTCTTTAAAAATATTTTATGAATTTATGGACATGAATTGCTAACCCAACACAAATATAAATTTTCTGTGGGCGCATTTACAAAGTGGGTATTTTAGGAATTATTGTTAGAAAAATTAAATTATTAATTAGATATTTATAAAAATTTCTCTGAGTTTGAGATACAGAATATACGAAATCATTAAAAAAAAAAAAACAAATACGAAGCTTCGCAATGTGCTAGAAATAAAGTTAGTTTTGGCTAGAAATCTAGAATCGGTGTGCAATATCAACACGCACAGGCTGAAGAGTGAGTTGACCAGCCCAACTCCGATTCCGTGTGCGCTTAAGGAGGAACGACTAGCGTTAGGTCGTTGGTAGGCGTGCAAATAAGGCTCGTAAAATTCTACTTTGCCTCAATCCTAACTCTAATTCTATTTCTAAAATCTCAACTCTAATTCTAATCTTAATCCTAACTCTATTTATAAATCTAAACCCTAATTTTATTTTTGAAATTCGAGTTCGAGTTGAGTTTTAAACTAGAATTCTAGTTGAAATTATTCTATACATTTATTATTTATCTTATACTTATTCAAATTTAAATCTATCATTAACAAAATAAAAAATGATATTTTTCTATTTTCAAGAAAAAATTCAAGTGTTTAAGAATGTAAAGAAAAAAAATCTTATTTAAACATTCTCTTTATATTAAGTAGACTAATAATCATTTATCAAAAAAAAAAGTAGACTAGTAGCATGTTTTAGAAAATGAAAAAGTACATTATTTTTCTGTTATGCAATTTAATATTAATATCATAACCATGTACATAAACATTAATATCTAATTATAAGAAAAACCTTATAATGTTAATCATAATAAAAAATATTCAACAATCATAGTATTAAGTTAAATAAATTACAACAAATCTGTTTTAAGTAAAATAAATATCTAACTACTGATATCATATTGAAACGACCAAATGATAACATCCTACATGAGTAATTAAGTTAAAACACCAAATAAAACATCTCAAGTTCTAAAAATAATTTTCATTTTTTTTGTTTTGAAACTGCCACTAAACCAAACTCTTTTTTACTAAAAGAAAATACAAAAATTTTATATTATATAATTAAACTAAAGGAGGAATAATGTTTATATATGGTATAAAATAAATATAATATATATAAGGGGAATGGAACTAGATTTATATGAAGTATAAAATAAATATAAAATATACGTGTTATATATAATTTGGGTTCGGATTCGGGTTTAGCTCAATCCAAGTTCAAGTTTTTTTTTATTCGGGTTCGGGTTGAACCTGGAAATCGGGCTCGGGTTATATAGTGGACAGTTTTAACACTGTTTCAATTTGGGTTGAGCCCGACCCAAATTGCGCCCCTAGTCGTTGGTTGCACGGAGAGAATATCAGAATAACGCTAGAAAAAAAGGGATATTAATTGAGGATGCTTCAACGAAGCCTCCTTTCTACGTAATCTTTTTTATTTTTAACTCCTTTTGAAAAATCTATTGTATCTATTGAACTTAGTATCACTTATATTATTATAAAAATTCTTTCATTTGTTTAATATCACTGATATATTCTTCATCTATAAATATGTAAAATTAATATAATAAAATAATTTAATACTAAATATCAATGTTTAAATAGTATTTTTAACATTTAAACCATCTAAAATATCATTATTATGTAGATAAATGATTCTATAAAATATTACTATATTCCAATATATACATGAATGAATCTAAGTATTTTTTCTAAGTTATATATGAATATATCCATTTTTAAGCAAAGCAAAGGTAGCATATACACATATTAAATTTGGATGAAATTTGTTCTTCTAACTAAACAAATAATGTTAATTACAATAAGTGGATTGAATTTTTCATCATGCATCAAAGTTTTAAAATTTAGAAGGTTACATGGAACCGCTTTGATGTAACTCGGTTACATAGAAGCGGGTCCGTTAATTAATTTAACTAACAAAATTTATTTAAATTTAGTGAAAATATTTTTTGCTTAGTTGTATTTAGTTGGGTAAAAAGGAAATAGAAGTCTTTAAAACATAAATTTTGTGAATTAAAATGATTAAATTAGGATCTATCTCAAAATATACAAAATTCTTGAATGAAATCTATATCCAATTCTAACGATGACTTTTTCAAATTTCAATACAGTTTTTATATTTCTAACGTAATTTTTTTCATTATCAGTAGATATCATTACATTTTCATATGTATGTTGTTTTAGAATTAAATATTCTCAATATTTAATGCAGCTAATAATAAAAGATACATATTAAGAATTCATATTAAAGATATAAAATGGCATATCTATAATTGTATAAGAAAATATATGAAATAATCTTGGATTAGAATTACAAGGTGTGGTTCGGAACTTCGGATCCATGTGAACCCTAGTCCCCGTGACCTCGGATCCTGTTCAAATCAGGGTCAGGTTAACCAAAGTTGCGGTGTTGCACCCGTTGAAAGTCGAAATGGTACACTTGGTTGTGGCTCGCCCACGTCGTCCAAAAATCCCAGTCGTTGAAAAAGGCATGGAAAGCCACAATTCCTATGCACTTACTTTCAGATTTCTGCCCTTGGTTAATTACTGTCTGCCGTCCACGTACCCAGTTTTTTTATTGCTCATAAATTGCACGTATATTGCATGAATCCATTTTTCACCCACCCCCACCTTCAGAACCTCAGATACATTTTATTTTCTGGGCCTTTTTTATAGGCACGGTTCTATCTATTTTCTACTTTTTTTTAACGAGATTGGCTGCTTATTTGTTCAACAATTTTAATTTTATTATCATTAATATTTACGTATCTAATTATTGTTTCAAATATTTCTAATTAATTATCGTTCCCAATTTTAATACAAAGATATATTTAGTTTATTTTTCAATTTTCTAGTCATTTATTCTCATTAATTTCAGTGTTATTAAAACCGGACCGGTCCGACCGGGAACCGGTCTCGTATCCGGTTCGAATACTAGCGGTTCGGTTCAATTAAGAAAAACCGCTTGAACCGTCGAACCGACTGTCGAACCGGAAAGACTGGTCCAACCGGGTTCGCCCGGTTCAACACTCCCGCGTCGTCTTCCTCGCGAGTCGCGACACGCCAGACGCCACCCCTGCGCTGCCCGTCCGCCCGAGCCTCTTCCTCGTGTCCGCCCGCCCGTGCCATTGTCGCACGCACTTTCACCGTCCGCCGGGAAGTCTCGCCGTCTCTGACTCTCTGGTCGCACCCACTGCCGGCCCCGTCTTCGACCTCATCGCCGTTAGCGTCCGCCAACGCCGCCTCGTCTTCCTCGCGACAGTCGCCCCCGTCCTCGCCGAGACCAGCAACCGAAATACCAGCAGGCGAAACAGCGGCGACCTCCATTTCCGGCGACCAGCAGGCTGCCCCAAAATCGATTTTTGCACAGCTGCAGAGCCGTCGCCCTCCGTTTTCTCTCAGCAGACACAAAATTGGAAGGAGCATGCTCTTAGGGAGTGACGCCAAAAACGGAAAACTCATTATTGTGCCAACCTGCTCGTCGATCATCCACCTTTCTCGTTTTCCCTTTTTCCATGTCGATGCAGAAGCCATTAGCGACCTTGCGAATGGGAGGAGAAGAGGAAAAAAAAATTTTGGTGGTCCAGCGGACCATTGAATTCGTGTATACATAGATCGTTATTTGCAATATAGAGCATTCAAAATAATTTTATAAAAATTCCTTAATAATCTAATAGAATCTCCAAAGTTATGTAAATATAATTTTTGTGTAAAAAATTTAAATATCACTAAGTATTGCATCAAAACCTCAATTTCAATATAATTTCTCTTAAAACAAAGTGAAAATGATATAAAATAACTACAAAATGATGTAATTTTCAATAAAGTTTTTATTTAATAAAAATATTAATTCAATTAATAATATTCTATTTTTAAATTGACATTATCTTCCATAAGATATGAATTATTATAATCACATGTATCTTTATACCGACGAGTAATAAATAAGAAAATTAGATTTTAGGTGAATTTCTTAGTACCTAGGACGATTTATGTGCAATCTGGAAATTTATTTTTAATATTTTATTTATGTCATAAAATTTGAGTGTCTCTTAAATGTCGTTAGATGCTATTAGATATCGTTAGATGCTATTAGATTAAGGTAGATTTCATTAAATTATATTATCTGGGTTTTAAGTTCTATAATTAACGTATAAATGACCTTATAAAGAGCTGAAGATCATATTACATGTGCTAAATTAGGATTAACTTATTGATATTAAAAGCTAAATGCTGTTAGATGTCGTTAGATCTGGTTAGATGCTGTTAGATGTCGTTAGATGTTGTTAGATGTTATTAGACGTTGTTGGATAAGGTAGATTTAATTAAATTTTATTATCTGGGTTTCAAATTCTGTAATTAAAGTATAAAAAACTTATAAATGGCTCATAATCATATTATAGATGTTAAATTAGGATTAACTTATTAATATATTTACTTAAAATTTAAAAATAATTTAATATTTATGACATCATAAATATGTCATGCTGACGTCACCGGTTCGAACCGGTTCGCTTAACCGGTCGAACCGGTTCGCTTAACCGGTCGAACCGGTTCGAACCAGACCAGTTCCTTTACCGGTTCAATCACCGGTTCGGTTCTGACAACACTGATTAATTTACATTTTTCTCTTTTTTCTTAATTTTCAAGTTCTTTTTTTAAAAAATCTCTTTTCACTTTCTTTTATCCATTCACAAATGAGGGATAATTGTTTTTAAATGTTCATAGTATAAATTATGTAGAGGTACTCGTACCACTATAAAGGAGAATGAAAACATCACTCTGTCCAAAATTCATTTCGTCGCATATAATGTGGAAGAATATATGCTTATATGCTCCACGTCGTCGCCTGTGTGCAGGACATCCCGGATTCGAACCCTACGGAGGAGAGAGCATTCTCTCGCTCGCTGAACGTAATAATTTAGTGTGTTTGGTAAGACATGAAAATTGTTAGGCTATAACTTTTCATTTTTTATAATTGTCTTAATTTTTATTTTTTTTCACATTTTCTTATACAATTATCTTATTTTTTAATCATTTTTACACAACTATATATATAATTAACTTATCTATTTTAACTTTTTTCTCTTTACTTCTCATCATCATCCTTAATATATCACATCATTTTTTTTATTTTGACATTTTTTATACTAAAAATTTTTCATATAAAAATTTTAGCATTTTCCAAACACACTTTTAAAAAAAAAAGTTAACGTGAAAATTCATTATGGAACTGATTTTTCTTGTGGGATGACAACAATATTCAGAATGAATGTAAAATAGACAAAGATAAAATAAATGAATTTTAAAAAAATAAAAAAAATGTAAAAGAGTAAGTTAGTTATGGCGGGTTAAACACTTCGTTGAAAAAAGTAAGAAAGAAAATTTTCGTTCTCTTTCAAGCGTACTTTTCCCCCTTTCATCTCAAAGAACACCAAAGAAATTAATGAAAATTTATATAAGCCATAGGATTACGTGTTTAATCGGTTAGGTTAACCTGGGACCCGACTTACCCAGTCCGGTTTGTAGCAGTTCAGATTAAGATTGTTTAAACTGCAAACCCATTTATATAACCTATATTTATCCACTTAAATAAGGAAATGAATTGGTCATGAGTTAATTTAATATCAATTATAAAATATGGTAGTTACATTTAAAATCAGTCATTGAAAACAATTTTTTTCTTTGAAATCCTTTTCCATGGAATCCCTAATATATAAGCTCTTAATAGCATACCCTACTAGAAGTAATTAAAACTATTTGTTGTACTTTACCAAGTAAGGTTTAGTTTTTGCATTTTATTTCATTATAATTTTTTTGATGATATTTATTTCAGTATAATTAAATTAAGTACTTAAAACCATTTAGCATATTCTTTTTTGCACTTTATTGCAAATCGGAAATTAGACACCTCAAAAATCGGACTACCGACTGCTAGGCAATAATACCTCACTTCATTTATAATATTTGGATTATTTGCATCCATGATAACTCAAAATTAATATATCAAAACTTATTTATTTTTTATTATTTATATTTTGACAATACTTTTAAAATATTTTTCATCCATGCAATGTTATTAGCTTTCATCTAATGACAGTTAAATGCTTGATTGGGGAAGCGACTACGTCAGTGAGCTTGCTCTCTACCTTGAGATTATTTCTAAAAAAGTAAAATACTTTCTTATAATTTTTATTTTTGAATTTTAATGTAATTTTATTTTTCATAGATAATTATTTATTTATATATTATTAATTTATATTTCATTTTGCAGTGATAGATATTCTAAATAAATATTAAATATTATATTATGAAATAATTTTATTTGAATACATTTGTACATTAAAAAGAAATTAAGACTGCGGGGTGACTTACAAATGGAGCACCTAATCGTCCTTAGATGAAAGCTAACAAGGATAGTATGAATGAAAATATTTAAAAATTATTCATATAAATAAAAATAAAAATAAATGTTCTAAAGAATTTAAGATTCATCAATGGAATATGTATTTCTATTCCCAAAATAACTTGTCAATTTTTAATACAATTTTTTTTTAAATTCTTAATGCATATCAATATATTCTTGTCTCATTTCTTTATTCCATTTAAGGTTTGTGAGTACTTCTCAACAGCCAACCAGGCAATGCTAGGGTGACCGCGATCTCAGGCTGCTAGCTTGCTTTCGATTGGGAGCGTCATCCCTTGTGTACGTGATGGGGGGGCTTTGTCTCCAAGTGTATTGTATGTGATGGGGGGGCTTTGTCTCCAAGTGTATTGGTTGGAGCTAAGACTTCTTCTGTGATTGATGAAGCTTTGTCTTTAGGTTTATTAAATAGAGAATGTGTTGTTTCTTTCTTAAAATTTTTGTAAAAATATCTTTTTATGGGTATTTTACTATTGCCTTAATTGATATTTTTTCAGCTAAGCTCTCAGACATTCTTACAAATTTCTTACAATATTCTAAAAACGACTAATAATATTTTTAAATTTATCTATACGAGGGACACTCTTGCACACCAAGGGGAGACTGATACCACATACTAAACTCTTTACTGATTTGTAGCTGTGGAAATTTGAACTTAGTTCCCAGCTCATTTGGGGCAAACTAAGTTACCATGACGGTAGTACTGTTTTAGAACTTTAATGTAATAGAAATTAAGATTGATGTAAATATATATAAATAAAAAAAATACTTCTAAACAAATAACTTCATGATACAAATAACTTCTTGTATTGATAATAAAACAGTTATTATAGTTGGTCATTAAATTCATTTATTTTCAAATCAAAATAGAAAATGACATATAAAATATTTTCGAGGTTTGAACTTTGAAACACGAGATCATTCACGATACATGATAGGAGCCGCTTACGGGGGACAGGCCGCATTCGTTATTCCGCATGTCACGCGTGCCTCATCAAACAGCCTATGTTGCATTCAAAACCACACGCATGTGGATAGCATACAGTCGACGACAAATCATTACACTAGATGTATCATGGATGCTGGCATTTAGCACGAAGATTGGAAGAACAGAGGCACAAATGTCTAACTAGCTAGTATCAAAAATCATGAAAATAAAAAATACATAAATACTAGGCATTGATCTCATGCAGTGTCTTGTAATGTGTAAAAGTAAATAGTAATAATAATAATAATAATAATAATAATAATAATATTCATGACGATGAAGAAATTAATTATTTTTATTTATGCCAATCATGTTAAAATTGATTTGGAAAAATATTAGAACGGATGAAAGATTTTTAAAATCTTTAGAATGAATAAAAATAATTTAATTTTTGACTAATATGGATGTCAATGCCTCTTATTATAATAATTTTCACTCTTAATGTATGCCTCTCAAGCATTTGATTTGACATTTTTCCTCAACTAATTATCCTCCTTTATTATTATTAATTTTATATTTCAATTATCTTTACTTCGATACAACTGGCTTACCTATTTTTACTGTATTATCTTTACTTTAATGATTGTCTTTATTGTTCTTTTACTTCTTCAAAAGTGTTATCCTTTGTACTTTCTTACTTGTATTTTTACATTTTCCTAAATGGATTCTATAACTCAAATTCATTTTTCTACATTTTCCTAATAATTATAAGCGGACCTCGTTACTCAAAATTTCTTTTTCGAAGACGTGGAAAACAACGAGAAAGTAAAGGGCTGTTCAAGAACATCCAATGTGATAAGATGATGAGTTTTACAATTTTAGATTACTTTTCCTATTCTCAAAATTTTCATTTATTGTACAATTTCTCATTTTATATTATAACAACCTTATTTTAATATCTCATTTATAATATATAACAACATTACCTTTTCCTTTCCTCCTACAAGTTTTCATTTTCTAGTTCACACTTATCTCTCCTCATTTAATCTTTTTGTTAATCATCTAATCTGTTCGTCGAAATCCAATTCTATAAGGTGCTTACGAACATGACCAAACAATAAGAAAGTAAATTGTACAATGGAGTTTGGATTCTAAATATATAGAAAAAGCCGATAGTAAAAAATAATATGTCATCAAGGAATAGACGTACATTTCTTTGTCGAGTTTAGATTATATGTGTGTAATTGCATGACCTCTGAGATTTTTTTGAAAATTTATGAAAGTGTTTTTTTGGAAAATTTATGTAGATGGGATAAATTTGCTTAAAAGTAATTATAAAAATATTGTTTTGAAAAATAAGAGATAAATTCCCTAAACTGTAACTTGAAATCCGAACTTTCCACACCTAAGGTGAGACTCTTGCCAGTTGCGCTTGTTGCATGTTGATAAAATTATTCATTTGTTATATGAATACTTAGATTGGTTCGTATATGCATTAGAATATAACAATATATTTATCTATATAGTAGTTACATTTTTGACTATTTAGACATTGAAAATATAGATTTAAAATCGATATTTAACATAAAAAATCTTATTAAGTGATTTTACACTTTTGTAGATGTGGCTCATGCATGATCATGCTAGATAAATGATAGAGTTACCATGATATTATAAATGACATTAAATATAATAGATGAAGTAGATTTTCATTAATCAGCAAGGTAAAAAAAAAAGGGCTTATAAGCGAAACTCTATTATACTACACATGAAGTTATTTATGTTGGATAAATATTTGAGGTGCATTTGGGAAATACCAAAACTGAAGTTTTTCACTCAAAACTTTCTTCACTTGACTTCTATTTTATTTTTCGATTATTTTTACCTATCTTTCTGTGTAACTATCATATTTTCCGATTATTTATACCTGTAGCCGGGAGCATATCACGTTATTTCCCATTTTCAAAAAGTTTTTTTTTTTTTTTTTTTTTTAATCTTTTCTTGGCTTCCCAAACACAAGCACGTAATGGACAGATGTGATTATAGCTAAATTAGGAAATATGTAAATTTTAAAATATAAAGATTAAGTGATAAGTTCACCCAAACAGCCAAGTCTGGCTTCTATCGGCACACTACTTAAAAAAGAAAGCAATAAGCTTTTTGAATTAATCCGAATCAACGAGGCTCACGCAACGTATACTGACAGGGTGAATTCTTTTTCCACCCAATTGTTTGAGGACCCACCATATACTCATAGCTTTTGGCATGGACTCGTCGACGAAAAGATGTTGATGGGTTAAATAAAGGTACACCCAAGTTTCATAAATTAGATTGATTAGTAGGGGGCCACATGGACAGATGTGTGCCTTTTTCATCGGCCTCAAGGGAATGGACTAATTGCCTTACTCACGTATTAACTGCAGATATTCAAATGGTCACAAAAACCTCAAATCAAAGGGTTAGTCTGTTGCTGTCCAACGTATTCTACTGTAACTCATGCTGCTCCATTATTGGTTAATTATAAGTTTGATTTTTTTCTTATTCCGTTTAGGTGGTGTGGAAATTCTTATATTTTCTCTCTTTGGTGGAGGTATTTACTGTTTTTTCCGTGTGAGATATTATTAAATATAAATAATTATAAAAAATAGGTTGGTGGAGCACCACCGGAATTATTTCTCCTTGTGAGGGTAATCTGCTTTTCAAAGACGAGACTAATTTCTGAAAACTTGGTCAGATCGACATTCACCTAACCATTGCTTCTGGACTTCTGGTGGCATATATACATAATCACGTATATACGGCCCTAAAGAGTATTTTCAATACCTCATCAGATGTGTTTGCTTGTGAGGAACCAGTTACCTTTTTTAGGTGATTAAAATCGCAATTGACGTTGATTCCTGAAGGTCACGTCCCTGATTACATGCTCATAATTGTTTGTACATATAATATATTTTTAATAAAATAAAAATCTAAATTTTCTCTATTTAACCTTATTTAATTTTTTTGATGGCATAGCCAAGTCACTTCATTACTTTGAAGCGTCATAGTCTATTTTCCTGATGACATATCATTTCTTATATATAATTTTATAATCATATATATATTTTTATTGATGTTCTATACATTGAGACATTCTAATATTACAAATCAGTTCCGTTCATAACTCTCAATTATGAAAGGACATCTGTAGCTACCCTTACACTCACAGGGAACAAGTATAATTTACTAAAATCTCTAAACTAGACAATTTCAACACCTAACTAGAGGGGTACAAAGTTTTACACTCTCACGCAAAGGAGAATTAGAGCATGGACATGACCAACGAGGTAAACCTATAACCATGTATTTTGAATATGAAGTCATTTCATAGTACTCTCTATTGATCATTGATATAAAATAGAATTTATTCATTATATTTAACATGGTTTGTTTGTTAAAAGATTAAGTTTCATCTAAATTTATACGCAAAGGTCACATTTGCTTAAAAGTACGTACGTTTATGTATAAATTAAGAAAAATATTTAGATACATTCATATATGTATTAGAATGCTGTAATATTTTATAGAATCATTTATCAACATAGCACTGATATTTTAGATGGTTTAAATATTAAAAATATTATTTAAAAATTAATATTTAATATTTAATTATTTCAATACATCGATTTTGCAGTTTGTAGATAAAATCTATATGTAGCTGTATAAGATAAATAAAACGTTTTCATAATAATATAATAATACTAAATATTAAAAACGAAGATTACTTAATGCAAGAGAGGTTATATATCTTCCGAGTATATTCTCAACCTCATTCAAGCGTTTATCTTTTTATCGAAAAATGTATTTGGAAGTTTGAAAATGATGACATCATGGACCATGGTAGGTTGGTGGAAAATGAATTCTGGAGACCTTGACGCCTGCGTAACGCATCAATCACACCGGTAACCAGGAAAAAGCCTATTGCGCTAAAATAATATTAAATATGCACTTACACATATTCGACCGAGTTGTCATTTACCCCTTTATTACTCGCTTGCGTCACCCTCCCAAGTTCTCAACTTTTGCTTATTTTTGTCTTCTTCCCTAGACTGGTGGACTTGAATGTGGGATGTTGAATCTATACTACGCATTTATGCTTGGCAGGAAAAAGAGAGAATGGCAAACGTAGTACTTGCAGTGCACTGAGGTTCCACGGAGACTGATCCTGTGCTCCCGTAAGCGTAGCAGCATTGAGCCTCAGTGAGCATTGGAGCATTGAGCCACAATAACTAATGCTTCTGGATGTATATATCTATTTTTTTTTTTTTTTAAAAAAAATTTCATGAACTTCTTAATTTAAGTGTATTTAACGTATATATTAATTTTTACTATTTTTGAAGATTTTTATATATTTATTTCGGATTTTTAAAAATCAAATGCCGCTGATTTTCAAAAATTAAAAATAAATATCTAAAATACTCTAAAAATAGTAAAAATAATACATAGGTTAAATACACCTAGATTAACAATCTTGTAAAAAAAAATTTTAAAAAAAAATTAAAAAATAGGTATATACACCCGGGATCATTGAGGCTCAGTGCTCCCAGGACCATAGGATCAGCCTTTGAGGTCCAACGTGTGTTTTTATTTATTTTTTTTTTTTTAAAAAAAAATATTTTAGACACGAGCCACTGTCATATTCTTCTCTATAACTATCTTAATGGTATTAAAGTCATTTTAATTAAATTTACACGTGATTCACAACAAATACAAATGCCATTATAAGAAATTTTATTTCTTACAACCATTTTTTAAATATTATAAATCGTGAAATTTTTTATGAAGTTAATCTTTTCATTTAGATGGGATATTTAGTAAAATATCATTTAGAATTTGGAAGTTGCAAGCATATTAGTTCTGTTAAGGTTCCAAGTATGGTAGTTAAAATTTTTCATTAAATAACACAAACAAAACTAGTAACAAACATTGCAATTAATTTATAGTCTGCAAGTATTATTTTCACTAAAATTACTCTAAAATCATTGAAAATATTAAATATATCATCAATTAAATATTTCAATAATAAAAATTTAGAAATAACCTAATTAAAAATTACAAGAAAATAAAAATATTTTATTTTAAGTATTCCAAACATAAAATAGATTAATTTGTGTTGTCAAATTTAAAAATTTTCATATTTCTGAAAACTAAATTTTCTAGTTTATAACATAAATTATTTTAAAAATATAAACTTTTATTTTAAAATATTTCTTGATAGATATAGCTTATAACTGAAATTCAACTCTGTTTATTTATATTCTTATTATCACTTAATAAGTGTGTTAAATATTACCAAAGATGTCTGCATTTATAAAGTGAATAAAGTTGAAATTGATTTTAAAAAATCCTAAGAAATATAATGGACCATGAAAAAAAATATTAGGATCCGTACTGTAAGTCCTGACATCATGTAAACTTGAAATTACTTTTCTTTTTCCCCAGCCAAATTTTTTCGTGCTGTAGAGAATAATAGAAGGGACGTTTTGCAAAATCGGAAAAAAAAGTTTTTCAGGAAAAGATTTTTCTTTCCACTTTCTATACATCTTTCCACATATATTTGAGCTTGCCTTTGCTTTTAGATTCACAACCTACGTGAATTTGGGAAACACTGGTTAGGTGTGGAGGTTTTGCAAAATAGATTTTGTAGTTTCGCACAACTAGGACTTATATCTTCTAATTTTTTGTATCTGTAAAATGTATTATCTAACTTTAAGAGCATTGCAAAAGACCCCTGATGTCACCGTTGGTGGGGCAGTCTGTTTAGTAATGTGGATACGAAATGCATAGAATAAAATTCTTGGGTTTTGGTTAATAATTCAATATTTACCGTAACTCCATAAGCATAGAGGCTACATGCTTACCATTGGTTTTTATTTTAAAAAATTTTAAAAATCTAAATTATTTATTATAGCTATCCATTTATGATTTCAAAAATTATATGTATTGCAAACTTTATATATTATATTTTTCATAAATTTAAATAGTCATATATTCGTATATACACTTTCAAAAATACCATTTTTTACAAGATATGAGTTCTTAACGAAAGTTAATTTTGATAAAAAAATGAGTTAAACATGATAAGTCGTTTAAATTTAAAAATTATATCTTAAAATTTAAAAATCAGGGGTAAGCATGGAGCTTTCATGCTTATGATAAGTACCCTTAGACTTAGTACAGGGGTTTGTTTTGCAATAATCTATTACAAGGGGGATTATTTTGCAAATATTTGAATATCAAGATTCAACTATTCAAGATCTAAGTTTCCTGTAGGGAAGCGAGCGGGGGCACGGGCTTTTGCTGTTGGCCGCAGCATTTGTGTTTCGAATCCCTAAAGCCGCGGTCTGCAGGTGAATTAATTTCAATTTCCTCCCTAAAAAATGAGGTTTTACAGATTCCCCTTGAGTGTTAGTCTCTATATATATATAATCCCTTCATAGTATGGGGTTAGGAAGGTCCTCAGCGGCGTGAGGATTGTGAATGCACTTAATTGTAATATCAGACCAGTGTATAAATTTTTTTTAAAAAAAGTTTCCTGTAGCGAAGGGTAAGCACCAAGATTTGAGGGTAGTAGTTAAGAAATCTTCCCTGTCAAGGTAAGCAAAGCTGTCTGAGTTTGAGGTCGGTTGAACTCCGTACAAAAGAAACTTCAAGGTCGGGTTATGTTCCGAAATTTCAGACGGATTACCTGCTCGAGCTAAGTCCGTAACAACCTCTGCCTACATTCTCCCCTTCATTTGCGACCTTTTCTTTTTTTGATTGGTATATTTTACAATCATCTTAACACATATTATACTGAAGTTCGGAGACATTCTTACAAATTTAAAGACACTCAGCTCCCCTAAAGAAATCGGAAGACACAGCTCCGCCAAAAAATAAGAAAGATACAACTTCCAACAACTAGACACATGAGACCACAGCTCCTACAAACTTCCGGCCAAAAATCCCGAAATCCCGTACGCGGGATTCGAAACCGAACACCGCAGCGCCAGCGCCTGCACTGCACAGCTCTATCAGAGCTGCGGTTTGTTGTACCATCGATGCGAAATTATGAGAAAGCAAGTTCTCGAGATCGGAATTCAATGGAAGCAAGGCCATGAACCCGGCAATCTTGGATTATCGATTAGGTAGGCCTGGAAGGCCGATAATTGGGCCATCTTATCGACCAAATTAGTATGACCAAGACACGATGAAACATGTCCAACGGTAAATGTCGGTCAGATGTCACTCACGCTTCTCAATATTCTTCTCCTTTATTTATTATTTACATTCCCATCTCCATGATTTTTTTCCCCCTCCTTTCTATTCCGGATATGCTTGCAATGCTTCCTACTCATGGTCCGGAAACTGCGGAATGTGAGGGCTTTTTTCTTGTTTTCAAATGGACACCTTAAGTTTCCAGCATATTTACTTTTTGACCTTTTTTATTGTTCCAACTAGAGACTTCCTTTACAAGATCTATTTTTATAATTCAATTAATCATTCAAACTAATTTTTCCTTCAATAGGTAATAACCATATTCGATTGTGCAAGAGACACCACTCCTAGCAAATGGGAGATAAGTCCTTCTCTGAGGTCAACCCTGAACCACTAACACCCAAGCAATGATTATGCATAGACTCTAAAGGGACGTTTGGGATTCAACATATATGGGATAGCATGGGAATTCATGGTGAATGTCATTTCTTCATGTTTTTCAACCAATCATTTAATAACCCAATAATCTTATTTTTTCATTTTTACTCCTATAGTTCAATCATTTTTATTACAATAACTCTAATTATTTGAACTTTAACTCTATTATTTCATATTAATTATACAATTTGCAAAATATTTCATTTCTCACTCTCACTCTATCTCAACCTCACCAAAATATCAATTACCAAATGTCCCTAAGTTACATATATATGCTAAATGACTTCAAATTTGACAAATTAGCACGTATCTCTCCTAATGTGGGTATATGTGAGATCTGCCCTTATATAAATATTTTATATTATTTATTTTTATGTTTGCATAAATAATTGTCATGTTGAAATTATATTAAAGTAAATAATATTATTTTCACTTACTTATATTATTCACTTTTACATTTTTTTATTTTCTTCCTTTTTTTAGAAAAGATAAATTTTCTTTAAAAATATTTTCTATTACTATGCTTTTCTTAAATTTAATTAGGTCATATATTATTAATTTTGCTTAGATAATTTACTAATTCATATTCATATAAAAATTTAGACTTGTCTTTACGAAGTTAAACGAAAATTTGTCAAATCCAGAAGTTAGAGCTTAAGTTTTACGAATACAATTAAAGTTAATATTAAGGGTTAGATTTTATAAATGAGATTAAAATTTGTGTTGACCGAAACCTAAGTTTCATGAATAAAAGTCGCACTTCTAATTAATTATTGCTAAGAGGAGTTCCTGTTAATTTGTGCACGTATGTGTATTTTTTAAAAAAAAATTCATAAAAATGTAATGCACATATGTATTTATTTCATATATTAAAATTTACAACTTTTAAATATACATATATTTTTAAAATTTTAAAAATTAATATTTCTGGGTAAATTTACTTAAATAGAGGTGAACTTTTGGTCCATATCTTCATAAAAAATAAACAATACATAAAAAAGATAGACACATAAACCAGATAATTTTGGAATTCGATCCAATGCACTCGGGTGCACTCAACCTTAGTGCATTAGGGTACATTACTCTTTTTAAAAATTTTATTTTTTGATTTTTTGGAATTAATATATGGCCCAAGCACGAAGTTTACATATATGTAGTTTCTATATATTTTATTTATTTTGATATTTTTATAATTTTTATAACTTTAAAAATATAAGCCCATTTTCATGCGGCAGTGCACTGGATCGGGTTCGATAATTTGGCTCATATATCAATTTCAAAAAATCGAAAAGAAAAATTAGAAAAATTAGAAAAAAAGAGCATGCATTGCGCACTCGATCGGGTTCCAATAACAGGAGCTTCACTTATGCCGTTCTAAGAAGATGAGTCCTCTGTTTGGGTTACTAATGGAGTGGAACACATGGGTAGCAATGGATGGAGTAGTTGTTAGCACTAGTAGATGGGAGTTCGAATGGTGATGGAGGTATTTTGTTCCCCCATTTATTTGGAAATTGTGTGTCCCCTATTCTTTGGTGAGATGTGTCTTCTAGTTTTCGGGTAGAGTTGTATCTTCAGATTTTTAGACAAAAGTAGATTTTTTTCTTTAAAATTTTTTAAGAACATTTCAAGGAGTTTATTGTAATAGATATTTGAGATGAAGGTAAGTATACTAATAAAAATTGCTTATGATTATTAATTAATGATAACACATAATTCGGCAAAATAGTACTAAAAACTTCCAAATTTTCACTGCAGATAAGCTGGAGCAGTAAAGCGGATTTAACTTGATTGCGCCATTCATATATATTAGGCAAGCTTTGACTTTGAGATATATGCAGATAAGGTAGGTCCACGAATGTGATGCACATATTAGGATTTGGCACCTGCCCCCTTGATATGCCATCTCAACTACCATTAATTATTTGATTTTTCTTTATCATACTCATTGATGTTGTTTTTAATATCGAAATTATAACTTATTTATCTTTTTTATTCTTTCTCATTGAGAAATGTATTTATGTTATTTCGTTGACACTAATGCCTACTATTCAAATATATCATTAATTCCAGCACATTCAACCTCAAAGACGAAGAGAGATATATGGAAGTGGTATAAGTGGCTAAATAAAAATAATAACGGATATACAGAAAAAGACTTGCTATTTATTATTATTATTATTATTATTTTGTTAGACGAGCTTGCCTTGTTTAAGACTCTCGTCATCAAGAGGGCGACACGATCAGAAAAGAGCCGGTATTAATATGTGGTAGTAGTGGAGGCATGTTTCTCCGTGCACGAGTTCATCGAATTCAATTTCGATTCAGATCTGTATAAGCAGCTTCGATTCTCCCATCGTCCATATTCGGAGGTCAGAACCATTCCTGATGATATGCTTTGGATCCAGTTTTTGAAGTTATATCCAAAGCAATCGAGTTTGCAGCTGACATCTACAGAAAACAAACCAAAACATTTTATATCAACGGGCAATGTCACAGGAAGGTACATACAGTCAATGAGCAATATTTAAAAATATAGGATCTTTTGAAAATAATGCCTATTTTATTTGAAAAATCAAAATAAAATGTCAAAAAAAATTTTAATTTTACCAAATCTAACATAGAGTAACGTCTTAGTGAGGCCACACTTGTATCAAATTTTTTTAAAAAAATAGGTCTACCAGCCTGACGCATTATCAGAGCCCTACTTTTTGATGAAAATATTTATTTTGTTAATGTCATCGCTTACTGTACTATTTAAATATTTTTTGTTGAAATTTTGTGTCGGTTCGGTAAGGTGGGTGAGAAGGGAAGCGGTAAAGTGAAAAAGGAGAGATTTTTGGAAATTGTAAAAAAAACGTGATAATTAAATAATAATTATGTTAAATTATTTTTTGAAAAGTATACAAATGAATTGAGGAAATGATTTTCCACTCGTGCTGGTTACGAAGGGACCCTTTATTGACTAGACCCTTTACTCTTGAGGTATTTTTTTTGGGTTTGGGCCCCGTGCTTAGTCCTCATAGTTAAATCAGACCAAAAGATACTGTAAAACTTACACTAGGCCCGTCCGTGTTTGGGCCCAAGGAGTTCTGATTGCCTTCCAAGTCTTTCGTTCTTAGCCATAAGCCATTTGCTTTTTACCCAAGGATCAATTTGAGAATCTCTTTTGTCCATGTGTTTTTCACAGCAACTTTGTTTTTTTATATTTTTCAATTTTAATCCTTTACAATTTTGTCATTATACACTCTATAAACGATATATGAAGTTAAGGTGGGCTTCTTCCCGAATTTTGAAGACATTTTAACAGCATAAATTTTTTAATATAATTAATTAACTTAATCATTGGAATTTCCAGCAATGATAGCCGAGGCCTGATCATTTCAAACACATAATTGTTTTACAAAATTATTATTCTAGTTATGTTTAATCTATAAACTGATTTTTACCAATCAATAAAAAAAATGGTAAAAATTGATTTATAAACTAAGCATAATTAGATCAACGGTTTTGCAAAAAAAATTTAAAAACAAAAAAAAAATATTTTTGGACCAATCAGACCGGTCTGAAATGATCATTTTGCGTGATAGCCACAGCCAAAACCATGCAAGACTCAATAGCCAAATGGCTTTCATTCTAGATTATCGACCTTTTATGTATTGAGAGAGGATTGAAGGGAGCAACGTCATCTCTTTGAAGGTGAAGTACTTTTAAAAAATACCATATATAATTTTTTTAGTATATAAATTAGTAATTACATCTCAGTTAAAAATTTAATACCACAACATAATATTTTTATTGTTTATATAAATGTTATATTATTCTTATTTTTCTGTAATTGTATTTTATTGAACATTATATATGGTTTTGATTTTAAAAATAAGCTATTAATATTATAAAAATCCGTACATATGCATGTAAAGTTTTAAATCTCATTTCTGGATGTCATTTATAACCGATTATATACGTATCCGATATATTTAAATTTTTACACAGAAATTTTTATGTAAAAAATAACAAATGAACGGTTTCGATGTTTCATTATACATCACGAAAACCCAATTTTAAAATTGCTTCATTCCAACTTTTTGTGTAAGGATTTTCTGTGTTGTTGGTCCGAGTGTCTTTTTTGTTGAGGGGGACAATCGTCGGACTTACCTTGAAAACATTTGGACGTTGCCTAGAAACTATCCATGTCCATGGAAGCGGATTAGGGACTGCCTCCGTAACTACAAGAGAGCATGCGTATCCAATAGCATACTACTTAAGATAATATGCTTTCTTCTAATGAAGTATTACAAACCGCGTCCCACGTCTACGGCAGTATGATTATATTCATCATGAGATATTTTAGGTTAAAATAGAATATTCATTTATTTTTACAGTTATTTATATTTGTGATTTTTTTATAAATATGTTTCCTTGTTAAGTATATTCAATCTATATACAAAGTTTTACTATTTTACAATACTTTTATATTTATATTTTTTATTTTTAAAAAATCAAACCTTTTAAGGTTGCAAAATGACCTAAATGCTCTTGAAATTAATGATTTTTGAAAAATAAAAAATAAATATGTAAAAGTATTGTAAAATGAAAAAACTTTGTATATAGATTAAATAAACTTAAGAAAACATATTTATGAGGAAAAATAAAAAAAATATAACTAATTGTAAAAATAAATGAATATTATATTTTAGCCTAAAATACTTCATGATATATGTAATCATACTTGATGTCGATGACCTGTTTCGTTTACGGCTTAAAATAAAAATAAAAATAAAAATAGATAAATCAACTGGAAACAGAGTACAGAGTTCGGGTGGTTTAAAGAGTTTTAATGGGCTGCATCATCCACAGTGCATATGCATGGATGTGAATATCTAATACTGTATCTCTGCCCACAATTTCAGATTACTGTAATACGGTAATCACATTACCCTATTTTTCACAATTTCCCCTTATTTCTCTTATGATTTTCATTGGCGGTGCTCAAATATATGTTTATATCAAAAGGGGAATCCATCTCTCCATTTGGAGGCCACCATGACGATGCATCAAAATTCAACTAGTGATGTTATTTAACATTATTTATTTTTATTATAGTATCAAGAGTAATTTATAAATAAATTATAAAATCTTTCATCTAGATTGAAAAATGATTTAGATGACTTGGATGTCGAATTAACAATTTTGAAATTAATATATAAATCAACAACTTTATTACATTGATCTTGTATTTTAAGTAGATAGGGTTGTTCGGTGGTTTGATATATTTATATGAAACATGATATGAGGTAAAAAAAAAAAAAACACTTTTTTGCTTTGACTTACACACATTTTATATAATGAGATCTTAATCATTTGACTATTTAATTTTTCGAGATCCACTTAACCCCTTTAAATTTTAAAATTTTGATTTTTGATAGAAAATTTAATTAATTCATTATATTTAACATCATTTGTTTAATTAAGAGACCAAGTTTCATACAAATAAGTATGCGTATGGGCACCATTTCCACAAATGTATATATATATTCATGTGTTCATAAAAAATGCTTAGATACATTTACACATCTATAGAATATAACAATACTTTATAGTCATAAAAATGATATTTTAAATAATTTAGATGTTGAAAATAATACTTTAAAATTAATATTTTAGTATTAAATTATTTTATTATATTGATTTTATACATTTATAGACAGGACGTATATACAATAATATTGGACAAATGAGAGAATTTTCATGATAATACAAATAAATACTTAATACAATGGATGGAGCAAATTTTCAATCAACTATCAAAATTTTAAATATAAAAAAGTTACATAGAAGCAAACCTGTTAATTTTCCTATCACTACTTTATATTTCAATTAGTTTTATATTTTTATATAATCGTGTGATATAGTTTATGTTTACTTTGTGTACTTTTAATCATTATCTCTATTATTTCATATTGATCTCTTGATTTTTAAAAACTGTTTTTATCATGTTTATTATTAATCTTTTTTATAGTTCAATCCATTTTCAACCTCTTAGCAACCTACGATTCAATCCATTTATATTAAATGGATTAAAGTTAAAATCACTATTTTTATAAATGAATTAGGATTAAATTTTTTAAAAATAAATCGTGATTAGCATAAGGTTAACCTCCATCTATATAATACAATGTGATTACACCCCTAATCAATAGGGTTATATCTTCAAGGCAGGCAATAAAAATTGAAGAAATTGTCTTTTGGTGTTTCACAGGTTAAAATTAGCAGTAGACATACAAGTCATAGAAAAGCTGTGGCAACTGTCATGTTTCAAAGTTACGGTTGAGATGAATATAAGATAAATTTATTATTATAAAATTTAATTTTCTTATTTTTTTTCGTAAAATCTTTTACATTCATAGTACACGGAGAAATTTTTTTAATTAGTATGTATATATAATATGATAACTAATATTATAATCAAGTATATTCGTCATCCGGACACTATAGAGGGAATTTTCTATAACTATCCCCTCCATTGAGGGGAAATCTTTAAAAAATTCTGCTTCTGAAGAAATTTATAATAAACCCTCGCAACCAAGAGAGAAATGTAACCGCCAAACGACCTTCGCTTGTCTGGTCACCGGCTGCGTAACGGGATTTCCGTTCCCAGCCGATGCGTGGTTCGAATCCCTCATGGAATTTTAAACCATATTTGTGGTGGGGGCATGTGGTCCCCCTTTATACTTAAATGGGAGCTAGTGGTCTCCCCACTTGATATGTGGAAGCTTATTGTCATTTTCCATTGTAAGCTTGTTAGAATTGTATCAGGGTTTGAATGTAATATGAATTGAGATATGATGTAAAATATACTCCAATAAAAAAAAAAAAAGAGAGAAATGTAACCCATTTGAAACAAGACTAGAAACCGCACATATTAATTTTTAGTCTTTGGTGGGTACCACCTGAGCTATCGCCGAGGTCCAAATCCAGCCCCATTTCTCCATGGACCTTTTGCTAGCTGACACGATCAAATGCTTAAGCTTCACAACTGCTCATGAGAATAAGCCGAAAATAAAAGCAGTCCGTTGTTTTTGTGACCCTGAATATCCCAGCCATTAATTCACCGCAAAACTAGGCAGAGTGTTTATATCAGAAACCCTTACTTATTTCATTTTCTGGCGGCATGTTCCTTAATCCGTGAATATGTACAAACAGTGCAACTAATGACGTTGCTCGATGCCAACCAACCGGGTGCTATCCTGGTGTTGAAGGCATGGGTGCATTAGGCCTCATGTCCTTAGTGTAACTCCTCACAGGATTAGTCTAAGCACTGGCACTTTGAGAGCAATGTATCTCAAAAAAAATAAATAGGAGCAGCGTCTCTCCGAAACTTTAAAAATGTTTCAGGACTAGGATGTAATAGAAATTGAAATGACTATAACTATATACAAGGGGGGATAAAAAACACAAACAAGCAAACGTACGTTGCTCAATGCCAAGATCTTCCGCTGGTGCACCCACAATTTCGCTGGCCCGATCTTGCCACCGTTCAAACCCACTCAGCCAAAGTAAGCCGTACACATCCTCGATCCGTGGAACCATGCGTTCTCGCAGGGACTCAGATATGACTGAAGATAGGACGGCGGGCCCCACATCTCCCGGCCCCCACATGCATGCCACATGAGATGGCCCATCCCAGATTTTCACCTTCCACAACCATCTTTTTCTGAAAATAATAATAAAAAAATTATAAAAAAGCATCTCCGAAGCCAGCAGCAGTAGCCAGCCAAGCGTATGCGCCTTTTTCGCTCCTTTTCTTTTCCCAGCTTCAGCTTCCAAACTCGGAAGAAAGCAAACAGCAGCCTGCGGCAAAAACAAAATGGCGGACTACAGCGCAGCAGCAGCGGCGGCGACTCGCCCTCACACGCGCGAATGCTACACGTCCGAAGACGACGAAGACGACAACGGCAACTGCAGGACCACGGAACCAGCGGAGGGCAGGCAGAGGACCACCGAAATGGTGCCCCTAGCCCCGGGCCCCGGCGAGTCCGCCAAGAAGCCCCGCGGCCGCCCCCCCGGCTCCAAGAACAAGCCCAAGCCCCCCGTCGTGATCACGCGGGACAGCGACTCCGCCATGCGCCCCTCCGTCCTCCAGCTCTCCGCCGGCATCGACATCGTCGAGACCGTCTCCGCCTTCGCTCACAGCCGCCAGCTCTCCATCTGCGTCCTCAGCGGCACCGGCGCCGTCGCCAACGTCACCCTCCGCCACCCGACTTGCCATGCGTCCACGCTCACTCTTCATGGCCGCTTCGACATCCTCTCGCTGTCTGGGGGCATTCTCTACCCTCCCCACCCTTCTTCCTCTTCGTCTTCCACGACCAAACCTCCCTCTTTCACCATCTCCATTGCCGGAGCGCAAGGCCAGGTGATCGGAGGGACCGTTGCCGGAGCGTTGATAGCAGCCGGGCCGGTTGTTCTCGTTGTTGCTTCTTTCGCTAATCCGTCTTTCCATCGTCTGCCTTCGGAAGAGGAAGAAGCGGAAGAGGGCAGTGCGAAGAAGGGAGCTGCGTGTGGAAACGACTCTGGGAACAGCAGCAGTAGCGGCAGCGGCATGTCGATGTCTGTTTACAGCGTCGCCGCTCCGAGCCCGTTGAATTGCCAAATTTCTTCGGAAGTTCTGCCATGGGCGCCGTCGTCTCGTCCCCCTCACCACTACTGACATCCCCACGTACCGAAAAACGCTGAAAACCCATCACAGTCCATCGATTCTGGGCCTTTGGTATTGGCAAATCGCTTCATGTCCTTCTAGCTAGCTAGTCTTCTTGTAGCTCGATAGTTTTAGATTTTTCTTATCTTTTCTTTTTCCAGTTTCTATTGGGTGTATTGGGATTTCGGATTTCGCCCGCTTTTCCAGCTGGTTTCATCTGTTCCATGGTTTTCTGTGGGGGTTTTCTCGAGCTTTTGTCTTCAACAAAGGTCTCAGCAGGCTTCCTTTCGGATGATGGGAGATGGGTCCGTCGGTCGGCGTCTGACCTGATGAGGACGTCAGTCCATTCAGAAATTCCTCTGTCAGTCACGAAGACTACCCAATCTATTCCCAACTCGGTTGCGTTCCTCGGGAAGGACCGAACGTATCACCTCCATCTCCGAAGCAAGCAAAGCAGTAACTAAGCACAGACTGCACAGAAAGGGACAGATTGAGAGATGGATAGCAGCGAGAGATGCGTCCAAACGAAAGGAAGACTACTGGAGCACGCCAGTGTTGACTGTGGTCGGACTAAAATCAATGCGTGTTAACTGCCGAGAGATGGATAATGGATGGGCTCGGATTCGGAAACCTCTCTCTGCAGTCTGCACGAAGCCACAAACGCATAACAATAGAAATAGTATAGTGGAATATTGGGGTTTCCCTTGCCTCCCCCCTCCTAAGCTAGCTTCCTCTACTATGGTCTGGTCTCTCTCTCATATTTTTTTTTCCCTATATAATTGTAAGCTGAAATGAAATTATTAGAGATGGGTGCATGCCAAACGTACTGTCCCACCCCATGCCGGGGCTAACGGGTGTGTGGGTGGGGTTGTCTTGTCGTTCCACGACGACCTTATCAACTAACTTGGCCGTCCATGGCAATGATAGCGATAGCTTTGCAGCTGTATGTCTCGCTAACCTTTGGCGTCTCTATCTGTCCCGTTCATTTTCTCTTGGTGGCGTTGAATTATCCCGGACGTTATAAGTCTAACATGGGAGCACGTCAACGCATGAAATGCATTGCACCCATCATTCAACAGCCTAGCTAGCTTGCCTAGCAATAGTCGGTCATTTATCTTCCCACTTTTTAGATCACAACATTGCAAATGCTTGCACCGCTAACTTTGAAGTGGTCGGATCAAGATGCGCGAAAGACCTAAATGTTGAATCCTCATTTCCGTATCACGCCAAATGCATAGGGGCACAGTCATATCGCTGCCGAAGTGAAGCTTGATCAAGCAAGTCGTGAATTCAATAATTTTAAGCCCAGTTAATCAAAGTTAATAACCCTAGGAAGGCCTAATCAAGCCCATAAGACCGCATTCAATAACTCTCTCGACACCCGTTATGTACTGTTAATGCTTCTGTATGAATGAAGGCTATCGATGGCTCTTTGAATTGTGAGTTGTAAACGGTGGGTGTGAATAAAGTCTATCATTGACTTTTTGATTTGTAAGATGTAAATGGTGTGGGTAAATTTTTGTATGTATTAACTTACACTGTGACGTGGCTATAACCAAGTCGCTATGAATTAGTCGCAAAAAGCTTTAGGGACGATTTTGTATTTTTGTCACTAAAAGTTTTTTTTGATTGCCAAATAGTGCTTTGTGCGATAAAAATGCAAACGTGGCCAAAAGTATGTGCAAATGATAATTTTCTTGTTGTTATACCAACTATAAAATTACAATCTCTGTTTGTAAAATCCCTAATATTAAAGGTGTGTGCATTGTTGTTGAAGGGCTCTATTATAAAATATAGAGATTTGCTATTATATACAGTATAAAGATTGCATCTATGTCACATGCGCTAAATCACTTTGTGTTCACAGGTTGATGGAAAGGTGGCCGAGACAACGAAGACCACCCAATGCACGCTCTAGGAGATATTTTCGGTGATCAAGCGTGATGTTATTTTTTATTTTTTATTTTTTTGATAAGTATTCATATATTACAATCTCAACTGGTATTACAATTAAATTCTGAGATATTTTTACAATTTGCTAACAATTATCTACTATTTCTAAACTTTCCCACCGGAAGACGGCTCTTACAAACTTGGAAAAACTTACAACGCTACCATTTCAGAAATGATGTTATTTGAGCATGAGATCACTTCGGAAATTAAGGGCAATCTCTTTCCCACAACATCATTAATTTTTGTGACCTCGTCGCTCATCTACTAACAGCTGTAGGAGACTAGTAGAAACCAGCTCGTTTGTAGCTAGCTATACCTGTGATGATACGCCTGCCCTGTGTCACTATCCAAACCCATGACGTGATGCCTAGTCAACGATTGCGGTGGATGGATTCGGTTTCGGAGGGGCACGTTGTCTGATTAGTAGCTGTTCCAGTTGGTGTCCGTCAGTCCTTCCATCCTTCTCCGTGAGAGCGCTCGCACGACGGGTGTTTAAGGATCATGGTCAACCAGCCGACCTACCCGTTTAATTCGTTTATAAATAAATTTCGATTGAAATTTTTGAGTAAATAATTTATAATTTGTCAACTTATTTAACTATTTAATTAAATAAACTAATTAAGATTGATATTTTTTACAACCTGCCAACTTATTTAACTCATTTATAGGGTATAAGATACAATATACATCTTTAAATTTTCGTCCTTATTCTCATTCCTGCTCTTCGTGTGCTGCCCCTCTGCGATTGGTCCCTCTCTTTTGCCCCGTTGTACCCTAACTCCTAAAATAGCCGCAGCTGCCGCCTTCTCCTTTCTGTTTATTTCGCCCGCCCTTTTCTTGCGCCTGCAACCTCTTTTCCCTTAGATAATTCAGCCCTACTTGTTGTAATTCTTGCCGCCTCTATCTGCCTTTTGACTTCTAAGCCCCTGATCTCCTTTCTCCACATTCCTGTGCTAATGTCTGATTCCTGCTCCCCTTACCCTTCCTCTCTCTTCCCCTTAGCTTGTTGTAATTGTGACAAGCAGACAAGTCTCCTACTCCATCGCTGCTCTCTTCTCGTGTCCTCCCTATCCGGCCAGCTCTTCTCACACTGCTTCTTCTCCCATTGTTATAGTTCTAGAAATTTCCCCCTAAATATTTTCCATAGTGTGCCTTATCCTGCTTCCATTTTCGTGAGGCCCCAAAAAACCCAGACGAGTTGACATCAATCCTGTGATCGTCTGCCATGGCCAACTTCATTTTTTCCCCTGCTCGAGGTTTTCACCTCCTATTACATTTTTCCTAGGGCAATGAAAGCACCTGTTTAGATGGCCTGACCCTCCGATCGTCGGTCACAATCTTTTGCATCCTCATTTTCTCATGCATAGTTCCCCCCACACTGTCGTCGTTGGGGCATTGGTCATTTTCAACACCAGCTGCAAGTGACGACCTCGTGAGTTTTCTATACAATCTTTTAAGTTAATTGGATTATATTTAATAGCATTTTAACTTATGCAACAATACACAACTTGTCAACCCGTTTATTAAATGAGTCATAAATAGATTAGAGTTAAGATTTTTTAAATGAGTTAATAAACGTAGTAAGATTGCAAATTTTTAAATGATTTAGGATTATGATTAAGTTCCAACCCGTCCAAATCCAATTTGATTCATTGACCTATATTTTGCTGCAAATAAGAATAAAAGTTTAGTTATCATTAATATAAAACTTAAAAAATACCAAACGCAATTAAATTAAAATTTGTCTTCAAAAAGGGAATTAACCACGTTCGAAAGATTTTGCAGCGGCAGCTTCTTTCCCTCCGTCCTCCTCCAAGAGAGAGATCATTCTCTAGCATATAGAGGCCATACGTATTTAAGCTTCATCATTTGACTGCTTAGATAAATCAAGTGGACGGAATGTGACGAAACTTTAGATGAAGAATGATTGTTGTGTTGATAAATTATATATTG
This sequence comes from Annona cherimola, assembly GCA_030490835.1. Taxonomy (NCBI): domain Eukaryota; kingdom Viridiplantae; phylum Streptophyta; class Magnoliopsida; order Magnoliales; family Annonaceae; genus Annona; species Annona cherimola. Next base: position 73,808,140 of record CM059973.1, read on the forward strand.
GGATTGAAAGGTTAGTATTCAAAATGAAAAAAGTAAAGTTATTATATATACATTAAAAAGTTTTTTTTAATGTAAAATCCGATTCCTTACATCTCCAATACAATTAATTTGGATGATCCGGATGTTGATTTTGCAAAATCCGATTCCCTCCATGCATGCTGATGTTGCGAAGACCGAGGCAGGACCGTTACCCACCCCAACTCAAATAACGAAAAAGAGGCCATGCGTCTCTTCACGAAGGATGAATGCGCGGCAGCGTGAGGCAAAGGCGTAATTGCTCCCACCACGTTTCTCTCTTACACGTTACACCCACTGCCCACGGTGCATTCGCAGGCGCTTCTTTATCCTGCAACATAAGGCCCTTCTGTTTTCTTAGAACAACGGCCCCACCGTCTTCATTCGCTTTCAGGAAGGACACGTTTGGTTTTTCTAGGACAGGTAAGAAAACAAGTGCACATATTTCCTCTCATGTGTCATCCCAACAGCTGAATCCCGCCCTCTCGCAGGTTCCTGGAGCAATCAAATTTTCTAGAGAAGGCATTGGGTCTCAAATATGCACTCATCACTCCACATCCAATGATGAAAGAGCGAGTCTTCACATCAAAAAAAAAAAAAAAAAAAATGATGAAAGCGCCGGTCGCACCCTGCAAAAGGGAGTACCAGTTTCCTCCCTTTTTATAGAGCCACACTCAAAAACCGAGTAAGGGATAACTTCAAGCACTCACCACCTTCACACAGTAAATCTCATTCTCTCCTTTCTCACTATTCACTCTTGTAAAGTTAAGCTCACAGTGTTTTGTAAATTAAAGTGACATCCCCTGACCTAGTATTCTAAAACTGCTCGTTGTGAAAATTATTCTTGTAATTTTTTTGGAAGCTTCAAACACAAGCTAATTAAGCCTTTTTTTTTCTCTCTCTATGTAAATCCATATGTATTATATAAAAGAATGATCCTATTAGCTCAAGCTAAGTAAATTATTCACTTAGCCTACCTCAAAATCTTATTTAAAACAATTTTTTTTTACTTTTTTCTTCGTAATTTGTTTATCTAAGTGTATTTAATATATAAATCGAATTTTACCATTTTTGGATATGTATATATATTTTTTTAGATTTTTAAAAATAAGGGTATTTTAAATATATATATATATATACACATAGATGTTTAAAAATCTCAAAAAAATAAATAAACATATTCAAAAATAGTAAAACTTGGTCTATATGTTAAATACACTTAGATAAATAAGTGCACGAAGAAAAAAGAAAAAAAGTTATTATAATTAGGTTTTTTAGCTAACAGGATCACTCCTATACTCTCTAGGACAACATCAGCTTTGTACTCTCGATTGTGCCAGCTTTGGCTTCATCGCTGGCTAGTGGTTGTCTTTCAAACACTACAAAGAAGTGAACACTCTCCATCATTTTAGGGATGACTATTTTTTTTTATTGTTCCTATCAAAATTTTTTTTTTAAATTTCAGAACATACTATATAGTGAGGTTAATAAACAATTTTTTCCCCTAAGTCTAAACCATCTACCACGTTTATCCATGTGTTTATGTATGATTCCAAATCTTACACTATATACACCCCATTTTTCTAAACTAATAATCATATATTCACTCTCAAGAGATTTTTTTTACGTAATACAAGTTTATGTGGAAAGCGATTGATTTTTAATAGCATGATAAAATCAACACTTATTAATAAAGTATATAGCTAGCAAAATTATTGTTGTAAGAAAAAGTCTGAAGTAAAAAAAAAGGGGTTGAAGTAACTTTTGGTGTTCCTAATTATGAAATCATTGCCTTAATAATTGGTGTTCCTAATAATATTATCATTATTGCAAAAGGAACTTTTTTAGCCTAATAAAACATATTGTCCCTAAAAGATTTACTTTTGCCAAGGTTTTTGTATTTTTAAATTATAATTCTGGTTTCATAGAATTGCAATAACAGTCCCTTAAGCTAATCAAAGTTTTAGTTCTTACCGACCTTTTATTTGCAATCAAAATGCCATTTTCATGATTTTATCCCAGCTCTAAATGAATTACACTATTTCGAATGTGTTTAACATTTTAAAAAAGAAATAAAATTTTCTTGCTTTTCCACATTCTTTCCTACATGAGTAACATCTTAACTGTCTAACTACTTTATTTTTAAACTTGTTTTACACTTTTCGATTCATCTATTGTATTTATTTCAACTTTATTTTCTTTACTTCTAATCATTATCATCATAAATTACATCATTATTTGACTTCTAAAAAATTTTTCCTCAAATTTTTTGCTCCTATTTTTTACAAATGTAAAAAACGCAAACTTTATTATATTTCTTTGCAAGACCAATTTTATTTATTTATTGTAAGAAAAATATTTAAAACTTTATTTGGGTGATTTACTATATTTTTGGTGGATTAGAAGGACTTTTTTTCAATTTATTTCATAAGTTAATAGCGTTAGGGATTTTTTTAATAATATTTTAAATGTCGATATTTAGCAGGAATTTTTGTAAGAAGAATAATATTTAAAACTTTAACGAAATGATTTAAGATGTTTAATTATTTAGTGGATTAAAACCAAGAATGTTATTCGGGGACCATTTCCAATAAAATCTTAATTTGTAATCGTAGTTTATAAGATGATTTAAGATAGACGTGGCTTGCATATATGCTCCCTTCATATTCAGAATTTCCAATAAAATCATTGCAACTTCCTCCAGCTGAGACATGCACGTAATATCGTATTTGGGAAGGTTAGAAGTCGATGATCTACTCGTAGGATGGTTAGATCTCAAATATTTAGTTTCACGCTGAATAAATTAAGGACAACACGAATACGTTTTTTTAGTAAGAATAAAGTACATTTATAAAAACACTAACAAATCAAAGTGATGTAATCGATCTATGGGTTATATCCACGACAAGAATATTGGTTTTAACTAGCAGCCATTATCAACAGTTGAATAGTAATCAAAATCTTACTTTTATTAGAAGCAAGGGTTTCTTTCGTTGCGTGTGGCCCACCATTAGCAACCGAAATCAGATTTGGACGTTATTAGGAGGTGTCGAGGCAGCATTTTCTTGCTTAGACTAAAGTTTTGATAATAAAAAAATTGTGGTTGTGCAGGAACTTTGGGCATGAAATATTAGCAACCAAATCTCTTCTTTTTAGACGTAAAAAGTCTTTTTATTGCCGTAGAAGGCATGCCACCTAGCATTGACAACCAAAAATTTTATTAGTAACAAAATTTGAAATTCACGCAATCAAATTTTAGTTGCTAAAAGTCAATTTTTAGTGATCGTGACCCAACTGGTATTTCTAACGTTATTTTCTAAATATCCCAACTGGCGGACACTTATTAGAACTTGGGGAGAATAATACTAACACTTTTACTCCACATGCAATGCTGCTGCTGAGTAATGATATCATGCTGCTGCCAAGATTTGAAACCATGACGCACAACTTGATCGGGTAGTCACCGTTGCCACTGAGGCATTATGTCAATATGACTTAAACTACTCATTTTACCTACTCAAAAAAATTAAATTATAACATAAAATTTACTTTAATTGGCGTTTTATATGGGCCACAAAATAAAATCAGGTTAAGCGAATAAACATATCAACATTAACATATTTAATAATTAATTAATTCTAATTAATATGTTATTATGTATTCTAGCTAGCTAAATATATAATTTTAATAATGTGTTTGGTTGGAAATAAAACTTTTTGATGAAAAATTTTCAGAGAAAAAGTTGTCAAATTGATAGAAAATGATGTGATATAATATGAGTAATGATAATGTATAAAGAAAATAAAGTTAAAATAGATAGATTAGTTGTATGTATAGTTATGCAGAAATAATTGAAAAGTAGAGATGTTTTGTATAAGAAAATATGAAAAAATAATTAAAAAATATGATAGTTACGGAGAGTGGAAAGTTTTGGATTGAAAAGTTTTAGTTGACATATTTTGTGTCAAACCAAACACACCCTAAATTTCTTAAATTTTTTCAATCTTTATACTAATATGAAAATAAGAAGATTGTTATGTTATGATACACGGTAGTCAGCCCTTAATTATAGATATATAGCCACATATGTAAATTAAAATAAAAACACACTTATATTTTTTAAACTCTTTTTCAATTTAAATCAAAATCAAGAAATCACATGTATTTTTTTATTATCTCTAAACTTTGTGCACTTCAAATAGATATAAACTTTGCAAGTTAATAGTTTCAAGCTAAAAGCCAAGGGTCGTTAGGAAAAGGTTCAAAGCACAAATGGTACCGAAACGTTCCGTTTCCGGAGGAAATAAAAATCTGAGAAATCTTGCGAATGGTTGATAGGAGGATGATGATCAGCAGAAGGCGCGTGCGTTTCCTACCAAAGCCATCGAACGAGTGCCTGCCAAACGACTCACCACGGTCGATTTTTTTTTCTTTTTTCTTTTTTTTGGGTTCTTTCGGTGAGGATGAGAATCCATAGCTATGTATGGATAAATCCAACGAACCCTAGCTAGCTATGTATAAGCTATACGCTGCTGCTGCTCTACCAACCCTGGCCCGCCCTGATGCTGGAATGTATCGTCTCTGCAGGAGGAGTTGCATGCGTGCTGGATTCCTGCAGGCGTGGCCAGTGCCAGATCAGTCGGCTGCTTCTCAGTCCACGTGGCTCATTCTTATTCGGTCTTCTGCAACGCCTGTTTTCGTTTTCACCACCCAACGACGGCGGTGAGAAAAAATGCACCACCTCTGCTACATGGCCCACACCAGCCACTGCAGTCATATCCTCTCTCTCTCTCCCTCGCTTTCTGGCACGACGAGACGATGGAACTCTTTTTTGGTCTTTTCACTCCTCTCTTTTCTTTTCTACGGAGGCTAGACTGGTGGCCTAGGCGATTCGCGTCACGTTTTCACTCGCTGCTGGATACTTGATATTGACGCCGAACAAATGCCAAAAGGTTAGGGTTAGTTGATGAACGGAAGGGATATGATCTGTTAGTACCACCTGGCACTTCCGCCGCGAGCAGATTGTTTGCTTTTAGTCGCGCGCGAGAATCTCGTCATCTCTTCGCTATGCGGGCCGTTGCTGCGGCTAGGGGACGGGAGTTTTCTTCTTCGCATAGAGCGCGGACTTCGGTGCTCGCCTGCCTAATGTTCTTCTTCAGCGCCAGGAATGAGTATGCCTGACGACTGAGTCGTAACTCGCCAGTAGCTTGTTTAGCCGGACGACCTTGGGCGGAGCCACTTTTTTGAAGTTTGATATATCTCCTATTGCGAAAATGAAAATATCTAAAATTTTAATTATGCCGGCTTTTGGTCCACCAGGATAAGAGGTAAAAAAAGCAGCCGTGAAAATATTGAAAAGTTAGTTCAACTTAGGCAGCGTTTGGTAAGGAATAAAATTTTTTTTATATCCAAGATTTTAAAATGAGAAAAAATAATTTGATATAATAGGAGTAATGATGAAGAATAAAGTTATGATTAGTTGTACAAAAATAATTAAAAAGTAGAGTAATTATATAGGAAAATGTAAAAAATAATTTTAAAAGGATAATTGTAGAGAATGAAAAATTTTAGATTAAAAAGTTTATCTAACAACTATTATGGGAAGATAAACATGCCCTTGATATAATAAGGGTGATGAATAGGAGAGAATAAAGATATATAAGGTAGTCATATAAAAATATACAAGTTATTAAAAAATATACAAGCCTAATAATAGAAAAATAGGATACTTTGGCAATTAAAATATCAAATCATATTAAAAAGTACATAAGATAAGTGAAAATTTTCTATTTTTACCAAAGATTTCGATCTTATAAGCGTAAGCCCTAGATATTATACATTACTTCTCATGAAAATATGAGTCCGATGTATTTAATCATATAATAAAATTTAGTTGATTTTTGAGGTAAATACAAATACTCCCAAAATTGTTGATTTATGAAATTCAAAAAATATATATTGAAAAATTATAAAATTTGATATATGACTTAAATATATTTGGGCTTGTATTTTTATAACAAAAAATGTAAAAATGCACCCGTGAGCCTAGGCGAGAGGGAGCCCAGGTTAACAAGATCATTATTCTCTGTCAAATGCTTATCAAACTTTTCATATAAAATTTCCAACCTTTATAGATCACAACTCCATTTCGAACTATTAAACTTAATCCTATCAAATAAGAGTTTTTAAAATTAAAATAAAGAAATCTTGGTGGTATAAAGAAATATTTATAATTCTAATAAGTTGAAGTATTTTTATAAGAGAAGTGATCATGTTAGCTCAGGCTAAGTAAATGTTTTACTTAACCTATTTCAAAAAAACTCATTTATGATAATTTTTTTTATTTTTTTCTTCATACACTTGTTTATTTAAGTATATTTAACATATAAATCAAATTTTACCATTTTTTGATATGTCGATATATTTTTTTTGAGATTTTTAAATATCTATATATTTGTATTTAAAATACTATTATCTTTAAAAAAAATTAAAAATCCACATATCCATAAATGATAAAACTTGATTTATATGTTAAATACACTGAGATAAACAAGTGTATAAAGAAAAAAGTTAAAAAAAATTGTTGTAAATGAATTTTTAGAAATGGACTCAACGGGATATTTGCTTAACCTAGATTAACGAGATTATTTATCTTTTTATACTAGGACTCCTAATTAAAAGACTCTAAATAAGTCATGATCTCTCGTAGGAAAGTTATCTCAAAGTTTTATTCCCACACAAGGAAAAGGGAGAGGGAGAAGGTATTGCATTCACATAGTCTTATGTAGATCGTGTTTTCGCTCTTGATAATCGTGGTGGTATCTTCGAATTTAATGGCAAGAAATTCATATATGTTTCCGATTATAAGAAATCCAACCTAATTTTGATTCGAAAAAAATCTAACCTAATAGCAAAGCCCAGATCCATTCTTTGAACTTATTCATATGTAAAAACCGGATGACAAATACAACCAAGGCTCTGTTAGATAATTTTTCGAAACAACATCCGATAGTTATCCAGAGAATTTAACATCTATAGTCGTAATTTGATTTGGTTTTCAAAGAGATGATTTGGGTTTAATTTTTGATAAAATTTTGTTTTGATTTTATTTTATGGCTCTTTAATGTCTCGTTCTTGCAAACCATGAATTCTAGATTTTGTTTTGATTTTATTACCTAGACCTTTAATGTCCTCTCTAGACCATAAATTCGATCGGAAATATGCAAACCATAAACTTTGTACGCACATACATGTGCAATCAGGATAAGCATATCAGCACACCCAAATTGAATCAGATTCACACACATTAGCTCAGATGGATCTCTCTTCCTTTGACCTTCAGCGTCGTCTGATCGGATTACCAAATTTGCCTATAATATAAAATGCCATCATTAACCGGATTAACGTATTAACCATCATGGTATTGCCAGTATCTCTTAAAATTTGGATTATGAAAACGTTTTTCCATGACCGTTAGGCCTGTTGTCAGATGTATTTGGTGATAAATTGGGAAGACGACGTCTTTGTGTGGTTCTTAGGCAGTGCACTAATATCCGTACCCATGCGACCTCTGTGTTGATCCAAATCATTGATCTATTTTTGGTGGTTTTTGACTATCCAATGTCTAGCTGTATGAGGTGTTGATGTCGGTTGGATTTTACCTGAAAATTTGGCAGATAATGGCGGATGAAATAGCAGAAGCCTACAATAATCGGCTAGAGTTGGAAACATCCAAAGAACAAATCAATAAGCTAAAGGAGATTATTAACACAACAATTGTGCTGATTCCAAAAAAGAGGAGAGCAGCAAGAACTACAGATTAGTTTGTACAATATCATTTACAAGGCGCTAGCGAAAGCTCTAGCAAATAGATTGAAGTGTTGTCTTCATAGAGTTACTTCAGAAGAGTAAAGTGTCTTTGTTCCACGAAGGCTAATTACATATAACATGTTAGTAGCTTTTGAAGCAACGCACGTGCTAGAAAATAGCAGAGGAGCTAGAAAAGAAGAAATGGCAATCAAACTAGATACGAAAAAAGCATAAAATCGAGTTGAGTGAATTTTTGTCTTGGATATAACGAGAAGAAAGGGCCTCCGTGAAAAATGGATTTACTAGATGAGAGGCTGCATGTCCTCGGTTTCCTTCAAAGTATCTATGAATATAGCATGAACTTCTCCTTTCTCACCAAGCAAGGGACTTAGGCAAGGTGATCACCTATCATCTTATCTATTTTTGTTCTCTGCAGATGGGTTATTAGCGCTGATCCAAAAAGCTGGCTTTAATAGAGACATTCACGACATTAATGTACGTAGAGAAGGTCCAAGGCTAACACACCTATTTTTTGCAAATGATGCGTTGTTGTTCTTACAAGCCAACAGAGGAGAGACTGAAAATCTTGTTGAATATCCTAAGGGAGTATGAGAGCGTTTGGGGGTAGAAAGTAAATAGAGAAAAAAAAAACTTCTATTTTCTTTAGCAAAAACACGAGAAAAGAAGTTAAGAGAGAAGTAGAAACAATAATTATGGGAGAAAGCAATCAAATGGATGGATACTTGGATTCCACTTTGGTTGGGAAAAAACAAAACAAAAGCCTTTCAAAGAATAAAAGAAGAAAAATTAGCAAAAGATTCAAGGATGGAAGAGCAAGTTAATATCCAATAGAGAAAAGGAGGTTTTGCTAAAAGCAATGGCTCAAGCAATCCCAAGCTATTTAATGAACTTGTTTCTCATGCCAAAGAAGGTTTGTTAAGAATTAAATGCAATAATGAGTAAATTTTGGTGGGGTACAAAAGGGGAAAAGGAGAATCGGCTAGGTAACCTAGAAAACTTTGTGTTTACTAAAGGAAAAAGGTGAATTGGGTTTTATAAAAACTATCAATGTTTAATAAGGTCTTAATTGCTAGGCAAGTGTAGAAGCTAATGATAAAAGCAGACTCTCTAAGCCATAAAATCTTCAAAGAAAAATATTTTTAAGTTAGAAAACATTTGGGAGAGCAGAGCTGGTAACTGTTGTTCATACATCTGGAGGAGCATTGTAAGTGTGTTGCCATTGACGCAAATGGGGATGAAATGGAAGATTTGTAATAAGAGGAAAATAAACCTTTACACAGACTTGTGAGCAACAAAGAAAATTAGAAAAGTGGGTCCTCTCCTAGCTGATATTGATAAGAACCAGAATGTAGCTTTCTTCATGGATGAGGAGAAGTGGGAATGAAAAGAGACCAACATAAAAAGGATTGTTGGAGAAATAAGATGGAAGATCATCAAATACATTCCTATCCCAAAAAGAGAGATTGAAAATACTTTCTTCTAGAATCTAGAAAAGGATAGCAAGTTCAACGTGAGATCCACTTACAATCTAGCATATGAGGAGAAGTTAAAAAAAGTTGACAGCCAAGAGAATGCTAGAGAGGAAGAACTAACAAAAAATGTTGCTAAGAGGATATGAAAAATGAGTCCCAAAGAAAGTTCAACCCTTTGAGTGGAGAATGTTAATGGATTCATTGCCAACAAGAGAGAACTTGGTCAATGCCACTTACTTTTAAAAATCTAAAAAAATATTTAAAAATCTCCAAAATTGGTAAAAATTGATATATATGTTAAATATACTTATATTAACCGTTTTGTAAAAAAAATTTCGAAAAAAATGGTTGTATGCACCTGGGTGCATTGAGGCTCAATGCACCCAGGTGCATATAACTGGAGCCCGTTGTTATTCATGGTATAAACTTATTATCGATTTCCATTTTAAGCTACAAATCAAATCATAATGACTAGTCTTCCTAACAGACAATTTGACCGAGTCTAGATTCAAAGTACTAGAGACCAATAAGCTCTATCTTAATATTGGATATTATCTAGATTTTCGTAATATTTTTGTTCCAATTTTATTTCTTTATCAAAACTTCATATATTAGGTTACTCATTTAGTTTTGATAAATTAAAGTTCTGTTTGTTTAAGAATTCTATTTTAGTTGATAATGAAAAAGAATTTTTGCAATATATACCTATATAGTTTAACCAATATTGCATTCGTGTCATTAAGTTTACCAAAATTGCAAATATGTTTACAAAATTTGCATAAATTTGCAAGCATGTTACTTCTATTAGGATATCGTTAAATTTTTTATAAACTGACAAAATGCCCTTTGAACCAAGTATTACACTTGCAATATTTCCAACTATTGTAGACATATTTGCTATTTCATTATTTCATATATTTTTCTTATATTACTATTTTAGATTGTTTTTACAAATATGCTTATAATATTTGCAAAAATTGTAAGTGTAATATTTGACTTAAAGAACATTATCATCATTTTACAGAAAAATCAAATGGTGTCACGTCGGAAAGGATAAGCTCGCAAATTTATGAAAACTTTTGTAGGCATACTTGAAATTTTGGTAAGTTTAGGAACATGGATCTAATATTGGTTAAACTTTCTAGGCATAGTTGTAAAAATTCCTAAAAACTTTATTTAGCATGGGTATACCTATTTATGTTAAATGTGAAATGATCGATGAAAGTTCTTCAATGTTATGACATAACATATTAGTTACATATTGAAGGAAAGGATGCCAAAGTTTATGAAAGATAGAGTATTGTTTATTCTAAATTTCATTAACTTTAACACATATCAATTATATAAAAATAACTATACTACAAGAAAAAATTGTTTATGTAGCTTATAAATTATGTTGCATCTAATATGAAATTGTTGCATATTGCATGTATTCATCAAAAAATGTCTTTCTACCTAACTGCTATACATTTCAATTGTTTCTTTATACTTTTCCATATAACTATTCTAGCTATTTTTACTTTATTCTATTTATTCTTTTTTGATAGGATTCTATTTACTCTTCATAAATACTTTAATTACATCACATTATTTTCTCACTTTTCAAAATTTTTTTCACCAATAACTTTTTGTTTAAGAGGGCCAATTACATGTAATAAATTGCATGCAGCCCTCTATACGATATTTATCTTTCTTTCATTTTAAAATTTTTTTTTAAAATTTTTTTCATAGACTTGTTTTCCTAAGTATAGTTGACCCATATACCAAGTTTTACTATGTTGCAATATTTTTATATTTTTATATTTATTTTTAAAAACCATCAATTTTAGAAATATTTGGTCAATTTAACCCTTAAAACTTAATTTTTAAAAATAAAAAATAAATATATAAAAATATTATAAAGTCGTAAAGCTAGGCATATGAGTTAAATGTATTTAGGAAAATATATTTATGAAGAAAAATAAAATTTTCAAAAAATTTAAAAATAAATATTATATCGAGGGCTGCATACAATTTATTGCATGTAATTAGCCCTCTTCTCAAAAATTCTGTCAATACTACATAAACCGTAAATAAAATGAGAAGATCAGAAAGATAAAAAAATAAATAGTTTTGAGTTGAAAATTATAATAAATGCAAAATATAATTTTAATTAAAAATTAAATGTCCTGTCAAATAAATGAAAATTTTTTACAAGATATAAGTTTTTTAATGAAAGTTATTTTTAGTAGTTTGATAAAATAAGGTGTTAAGCATGATAAAAAAATATATTTTAAAAATTAAAATAAACAAGAGTAAGCATGGAGCCTCATGCTTACGGTAAGTTTTACATTGTATTTCATGTAGACCTTTCTAATACGCACTGTCAAGAGCAACCTGTCCAAACATATCTAATTAATAACATTGATAATATGTAATGTCGAAATGATTACATACAGACCACATGTTGTTAATATATAATTAAGGGTTAATTTTAAATATACTTACAATCTTTGTCTTTAATTTCAAATATAGCTACTATGTATGAAATCTTTCATATATACCTACTAAAAAAAGCCTCAAATATCAAATATACCTAAATCCGTTAACGTCTGTTAGAAAAGCATGAAACGGAGTAAAATTGGCTGGATAAATTTTGACAAATGACCAAATTACCCTGAATCATCTTCGCATGTTTCATCCCATAGCATTCTCATGCATTGCTAGCCATGAACCCCATTGGGATTTGAGAAGCACAAGAACCCCATCAACCTCGATCTCGTCAGTCACCTTCCCATCGTCATTGAGTTTTTCCCTTTCTCCTCCTCCTCCACCGCTTTTGGCGGCTTCAAGAAAGACGGCGACAAGGAGAGAGGAGACCTACTTGCACTTCTTTGTCCGGTGTGGGTGAGGCCCACCGATGGGGGGATCAAAGGCAGTGTCAGTGGGGCAGTGGTGGAGGATCGAAAGTGGCAAAAGGGGGCTCACCGTCGATAAGCAAGGAGATGCGGGCGAGGAAGAGGACGATGTGGAGGTGGAGGAGGACAAGGGGCTAGCGGTGGTGGCGAAGCAGAGGTAAGGACGAATATCGGTCGAGCTCCACACCTATGGATCTCGACTGTCATTTAAATCAATAACAATCATGCATTGTAGTGGCTAATAGCGTGCTTACCCTCCCGGTGACTGTAGATTTGGAATCGAATGCCAAAAAAAAAAAGCACAACGTCCATCTCTTCTTCTCCAACCCACATGGATAGCAACAACAAGATCCAGCTAGCTGCCGTTTCCAAATCCGCCCCATCTTCTCTGACGCTCGATCAAACGCATTCATCTACCATGATTTCTACCACGAAATCCAGATGATCCGTTGATCCCGAACGCCACTCCAATTAATAATTGTTGCTTTTCAATTCCGACTATTGGCAACGGGCAGCCACCCCCTTCCCAAATCGACAGCAGCACCTCCCCTGTTTCTCTTCTTCATGGTTTGCGAAAACCTTCACACCAATCTGAAGCTCCATGACGTCAACAGAATTCTTAGCAACAGTTGAGAATTTAAAAACAGGTCCCTCGTTTTATGAATTAAAATTTTGAGAAAGAAAAGAAAATACAAACAAAAAGAATTTTGCGGCCAAAGCAACAATCTGCTTAAGAGTAGCAGCATTGTATCTACTCATTTAAAAAAAAAAAGAAAAAAAAAAGAGACAATAAGCAGCATAGAAAAAATAGCTAAGAGACTGCAGACTTGGGATGCCGGATGCCACCATGAGAATCTAAGAATCTAAGAAGAGGTACCTGTAGACAGGGCTAGGGGTGAAACTTATGTCGAGTTGAGCCAGACCTGATTTTTTATGGTGTTAGAACTCGCTTTTCTACAACCCAAACCCGGTTAACCCGATTTGTAAATGTGATAGTGTTAAGGTTCGAGTGAACCCGAACCCGAGCCCGATTTTTATTTTATATGTATTATAAAATATATTTTATATATAATATCTAAACAATATTTCTTTATATTTTTGTATTTTATGTTATTTATATTTATAAATACATGTTTGACATATTGTAATTATATTATAAATAAAGTATATTATTTTCATTTATATTTATCTTTTATTTCTATAATCTTCTTCGTTTATCTTTTTTTTATGTTAAATTTTTCTAAAGATATTTTTTATAGATGAATGATTTTATTAGTCCGGACTAAGCAAATGCCTCAATTAACCTACTTCAAAAAACTCATTTATAACTAATTTTTTATTTTTTTTTCAAACACTTGTTTATCTCAGTGTATTTAACGTATAAAACAAGTTTTACAATTTTTGGATATATGTATATATTTTTTTAGATTTTTAAAGATAAGGAAATTTTAAATACATATATACACAAATGTTTAAAATCTCAAAAAAAATATATACACATATCTAAAATGATAAAACTTAGTTTATATGTTAAATACACTTAGATAAACAAGTGTATGAAGAGAAAAATAAAAAAAGTTATTGTAAATGAGTTTTTTGAGGTGGGCTAAGTGGGACATTTGCTTAGCCCGGACTAATAAGATCACTCCTCTTCTTTATATTGTTATATTTTTTAAAAATATGTCGTTTGATCATATATTATTATGTTTACTTATATAATTTGTTATTATTTTACATTCATATAAAATTTTATATCTATTACTCTTACATAAAATGTAAATTTTTCAACCTAAATTTCAACCAAAACTCAATTTTTAAAAATAGAGTTAGGGTTTAGGTTTTACACATAGGGTTAGGGTTAGGGTTGATGTTTTATAAATAGGGTTACGGTTAAGATTAGGGTTGAGGTAAATTCGAGTTTTATGAGCCCAAGTTGCACCCTAAGACCAGGCTTCAAACCAAGCCCTAAACTCATTGACAAGCATATCCATCATTTTCTTACAACGTTATCAGTTTTCTAACTAGCAATGACGGTTGCGGGTATATTTGATAGTTGGATCGTTATTAATCGATATGTATGAAAATTTTCATACTTAGTGTGTATTTTTGAAATTAAAGAATAAAAGTTATAGGTATATTTAAAATTAATCCTATAATTAATATGCCTATATAAGCATGGTATTTTAGGATTATTTAGGAAATAATGTTGGCAAATGATTGTGCACGTAGTTGCGATTTGGGGTGATAAAAAGCTGAGACATGTCACATATATCACCAAAACCATTTAATGCACACCATTAATTTTAGGTTCATAGTACGTTGTTTGTTTGTTCCGAGCCATTCAATATTCATTCTATCTAGCCCAGGTCGAGTGGTCGACGATTTTTCTTAAAAAAATAAAAATAAAAATGAAAAGGCCGTTTTCATGGACACGTGCGATTGCGCGGTCTGCCTTTTCTAGTTTTTGTTTGTTCTCATGCGGTCCACGGTAAGTTGATAACTGCATGCCAGCCAGAGACCATCTTCGTAGGTAAGCAGAAAGGCTTTGAACGCGGGTTGGCATTTAAACTCCTTGAACTTTGGCAGGATAAAAGCTGGCAATGAAATTGATGAGAGAAGAAGCCAAACGCGTCTGAGCCACGAGGATGAGATTTTCCACTTGAAGCCATGCAAGAGTAACAGAGCTGTTAACCCATTTCGAATTCAACCACACCAAGAAAACATGAATGGCGTCCAAAAATTAAAGGTGTCGGTTTCTGTCAAAGTGAGTATACCCAGCTATCAACGCCATCTTTCCGTCGCAAACATGCAATTTCCCAGATAAGAAAGAAAAAAAGGAAATTTACCCTTTTCAGAACAGAACTCAGACGGCTGGTCCGGACTGGACAAATCATTTTCAAAGCATAAAGCCAGGCCAATGGACTGCAATCACTCCTGCACTTTGATTAATGCAACAGCAGGCTCACATGTAGAGAAAGGAAGCGGTCAGTCAAGCCAAGGGACGCACGCCACTTCCTGATTTTGGATTTTAAGGTATGTTTGGTAAGAAAGAAAAAATGTCAACTTAAAATTTTTTAATTTAAAATTTTTCGTTCTCTATAATTATAATATTTTTTAATCATTTTTTCACATTTTTCCATACAATACCCTACTTTTCAATCATTTCTACACAACTACTCACACAATTAACCTATCTATTTTAACATTATCATCTTTACTCTTCATCATTACCCCTATCATATCACATCATTTGACAACTTTTGCTTTTTAAAATTTTTCATCAAAAATTTTATCCATTCTCAAATACACCCTTAAAGAAAGACTAAAAATAAATGTTCCAGTGTGTCGAAGTTAGCCGGTGATGCACGACCCAGCCCAGACAATTATTAGAAAGGCAAGGTAGCTATTCATCATTTGCAGGAACTGAAGATGGTAGAACAACGTTTTCGGGAACCCAAATCTCACGAGAATAAACTAGAAGCACCACGCCAGTAGTCGCCTTTGTACCCGAACCCCATGGAAATATAAATACACAACACAACACAACTAGTGGTGTTAACGGATCGGGTTGAACGGGTTAGAGCCTAATCCTAATCCTAACCCATTTAATATATTTCAACCCTAATCCGTTTATTAACCCATTTAAAAAACTTCAACCCTAACCCATTTACAACCCATTTAATAAACGGGCTAACGGGTTGTTAACGGGTTGTGTTTGTTACTAATTTTCATGCTAAAAATCTTCAATAAAGTTTATAAATTTAAATAAATTAAATAATTTGAAGCTAATATACCTGAATTTAATTTTTTTTGGCTTGAAAACATCAGCTCCAATCTCAAATCATCTCTTTAATGTCAATTCCTGTTATAAATATTATATATATATACTATAATATATTATATTAAATGAATTATATGGGTTGAACGGGTTGGACGAGTTAAATAAACGGGTTGACGGGTTGCGAAGCCTCAACCCTAATCCGTTTATTTAATTAAATGATTGAACGGGTTGGCGGATCATAACCCATTTATTCAAAAATTCCAACCCAAACCCATTTATTAACGGGTTGAACGAGCGGGTTAACGGGTTGACCATGACCATTAACACCCCTAAACACAACACACCTAAGGAAAAAATAGCCAACAGAGGCATAGCTAAATTAGTAAAGTCCTTGTCTTATTTCCAAGAGAGTAAGAGTTTTGATACCTGCTGATTAAGATTTGTGTCTCCGGGTTGAGGAGCGTTGGTATTTGTTCATGGGTCAAGGAGATAAGCTTTGCTCCTATAAATTAAACTTCTTTTTTATGTAATTTCATTCGTTTTAAAATATCATTAATATGTAGCCAACTGGGTGCTAGCTTGGTTGGTCTAGACTTTGGCACAACAGCCAAGTGGTTATGTGTTCGCATCTCCCCTTAGTGGGAGTGGGAGCTTTATCTCCCATATATATTGGTGAGAGCCTGTGGTCTCTCTATAAATAGGTGTAAGTTTATTGTCTTTCAAACAAAAATGTGAGAGCTTGTTGTCTCCTCTGCATTGGAATGTAATATGATTTCATAAAATGTACAATTGTATTAATCACAAAAATATTATTAATATATAGATAACTGATTCTGTAAAATTATGTTATATTCTAATATATATATATATATATATATACATATGAATGTATCTAAATATTTTTCATAGTTATATATTTTTAAGCAAGATTTTAAAACTGAAAAGGATTACATAAACATGCTTCTATATAAGCGGACCGCATCCAAGAGGAAGGGATTTGATCATTTCTGTATAGACGATACCAGGCCTTGACCGAGGCTTTTTTAGCTCGACCGTGAAGCTCATGTTGTTATTAATACTGGAGCCGGTCTATCACAAGATAATGCCATCTGAAGCAGCTAGCCGTAGTCAAGAAATGGCCTAGTGATAAAAGTAAATAGATAGTAATAATGGGTCCCAACCATGTGAATGTTTGGATTTTTCATTTGAAACACTTCCCATGTGATAGAGACAAGTGCATGAATTGCCTCATCGTATTAGTTCTTTTGCCAATTCCTCTGCTTTTGAAGCAAGAGAGTAATAGAAACTTTCGGGGGGAAACATGAAAGTAAGAGCTAGTATATCCACGTTTGATTCAACCCATTACTTCCTATTTAAGTTTATCCGTCCCTCAGCAGGGAAATTTTAACTCCTGGACTTTGGATGGAGAAGAATAATCCCATGTCAAACATACCTTCTTGTGCAACGTGGTTTTGATGATTATAAAACACTTATTGCTAATGTTAATGTAGTTCTGATTTCTAGCCTTTACTGATCTGCTTGTTATGTGTCGTAAATCCAATGTCCTGATACATGCATTGAATCAGTGTAGGAGGATGAAGTTTCGATTAATTCATCATTATCTTCCTTTGTTTGCAGATGAAGGTGAGTATATATGTCAATCCCTCATATACATGTATATGTATCATAATTATAATTTTCTTTACTGAAAGAGATTATATAGAAATGTCGTTTAAAACGAGTTAGTTTTTTGCTGCAAAAAATATAATTTTGGTCAATATAGTTGAATTTAGCTGCATATAATTGGCTATTTAAGAGTGTTGTCACTTACTAAAATGCAATCATTTTAACATTAATGCAGCCAAAAATATCATTCAAATGCAAATAATAATAAATTTTGGTAGCAAATAATAAAATTATTTGGCTGTATTTGACATTAGGTAAACAAATCTAATTTGACAGCATATTTGAACTTTTATGGAAAGGAATTTTTTTCTTTAAAAACATTTGGGCATACGAAATTAAAATTGCATCCAATCCTTAATTAGTCCAAAAGGATTTGGAGGCAAATGGTTTGCACAGAGGCTAAGGCCACACATTATGATCACAGAGTGTCGAAGAGGTAATCACGATTAGTAATGGGTTTCCTAAAAACCTCGAAACATATCTTAGAAGTCACACTATAATAATAATCATTTTATACGGCAAAAAAATTAAGTTTTAGCAACGAACACAATTCGTAGTTAAGGATAGAATATCGTTGCTAGTTCACTTTTAGTAATCCTCTACAAAAGGGATTTAGCAACCAAAAATCTAGATTTTTATTACTAAAAATTCAGTATTAGCAATGATTTATAATTTTTTTTTGATAAGGGCAATGATTATAATTTTCATTATTAAATTTCTTTCACAAGGGAACTTTAGCAACGAAACGGCAAGCAATTGAATAGTTGTCAATATCATACAAAATTTTAAATTAGCAATGAAATTCTAACTTTCATTCTTCAAGCCTAAATATTCTTGGAGGATATATATATCATCATCATTTCCCATATTCGGGTTGTACAAAAACGTTATAACTTTCATGAGTCGCAACGGTTACAACTCGAAGGGTTTGGTAGAAGACTGGAAGGTGGTTGTTTTTATCTAGGAAGTTCAATTGCAGTGGAAAAATGAAGGGAACGGCGGTTGAAATGAAAATGCTAGCCTTCCTTGAAAGGACAAGGCCATTGACAAGGTAAGAGCCCTTCCCCCAAACTAAAATCAAATACCCACTTCACTTCAAGAGAGAGAGAGAGGGAGAGAGGGAGAGAGGATTGCAAATGATATATGAACCCGTAGAAGCAATTACAAACTAGAGAAAGTCAACAAGAGGAGCACTATTAGTGCTTGGAAACACACAGAGAACTAGAAGCAAGTAAAATCCATACTCCAGAGTAGGAGTGGAAAACGCAAGAGCAACGGATAAATGCAACGAAGACATGGGCCGAAAGCAGAAGCAACGCACACCAGTCTTGTAGCAGGCTAGATCCATGAGACACCCATCACAGATGCTTGGGCTGACCACCGATGGGAGGCTTATTCTCGGCTTCTTTTGGAGGCTGCGGCAGCGAAGTTGGTGGAATAGGCGGCAGCTTTTTCTCCTGGGCAGAAACGGCAGCGGCTACACCTCCATGTATTGCAGTGGCAGCATCAGGAGCCTTAAGTGGCCCTTCGTCCGCCAGGTCGAATGCCTGCGGGAGAACTTGAGAGGCTTGACGCCGATGGCGAGACATTGAGAGGGAGGCGAAGGTTCTGCGGAAGAGCTGAGGGCTGTGGGTGTGCTATTTCACAAGGAAAAAGCTGATAGTATGGTTGGGCATGATTATCGATACAATACAAATCCATCACACACGTGGCAAACTTTCACATCAATGCACACTGCACCACCAGTTGAATTTTGAGCGTTGTTGTTTTTTTTTTCCGTTGTATTTACTCTCACTTATGTGGTCGTAAATCCGGCATTTCTTTATGCTAAATGCAGTTTAATTTCTTTTTACAATTTTGGATTAGTTTGTGTAGTCTGGGGGATGTTGTAAGTCAATCGAACCACTCAAAATTTTTTGCTTTAGTTACAAAATTATAAATAATTCAAATAAATTTAAAATTTTAAAAATATATCCAAAATTTTAAAAAAAATAGCACTACCACAAATAGTAGCATTCAACACAAAAGTGGCTAACCATTTTTCTCCATTTTTTTGTTTTTTTGTCTGTTGATTATACCCATTAGCGATAAAATGTTGTCATCTTATTGCTAATAAATATAACTACCCATCAACAATAAATGAAGCATTAAATTTTGTTGACATTATATTGTTTTGTTAGAATGTAGATTAAGGGCTCCTTTGGCAGTATGTTCGTGTGCTGTTAGTAATTTTATAAGTTTTGAAAATGCAGAGCTTTATGTAAAAATGCTGTTATTCCCAGAAAATAGCATAATTTTAGTCGAAGTTGATAAGATTGTGGAAAGTTGGTAATTAATACCTCCGTCAAAAAAACTGGCCCTAAAATTTTGCTAAAAATGATGCTTGGTCAAACATGCACTAAGCTCATTATTATTGTTTCATTTTACTATTTCTCACTTGTAAAAATCATTTTTCTTCGCCGTCACTTTCCTTCATCTCCATAATCGAGTCCTCCTCGATTACTACGAACATTGGTTACAACTGTAATTGTGAAAAGAGATGATATGACAAATGGGGATGGAAGTTAAAATCAAGGATCAAAGAAAACATGCATATAATTTAGCAATATAATGCATGCAGCTAACTCCATATATAGAAACATTTAACAACAATTTTTAGAAATACAAATCAACAAAACTATTTCTCACAAAAAATTTGCTTTAGTTACAAAAATGTAAATAATTATTATGCCTTTTTAAAATTTACAAGTATATCCTAAAATTACAGAAACTTCTAGAAATACAAAGCAACAAAACTATTTCTCACAAAAAATTGCTCTAATTACAAAATTGTAAATAATTCTTATTACTTTTAAAAAATTACAAGTATATCCTAAAATTACAGAAACTCCTATGTTCATTGCTATCATTGTTTCTCACTATTCCTTCCTTAATGAAAATCATTTTTCTTTGCCTTCACCTTTCCTTCGCCTTCGTCGTTCCTTCACCTTCAAGTCTTCGGTTACTCAGAAGTCAATTACAATTGCAATTGTGGAAGGAGGTGAGATGACAAATGGAGTTGGCGGTTAAAATTGAGCATCAAAGGAAGACACGTGTATAATCAGGCAATATAATCCATGCAACTAATTCCGTATGTGGAAACAAATTGTATTGATAATAATTCATGACGATGAATATCAATGACATATACAAATTGTCACTATTTATCATAATAAATTAGTTGAAGAAGACGTTAATGTGGGAAAATCTTATTGATTAAATCCATAATCATCCCAGGATCCTCAATGCTAAATCACTAAGAAAATAAAATCATAAGCGATAGCGTACCTGAATCCATAGGAGTAGTTGCTGTTGAATACGAATGTTTTCTGGTCTTCTAAGTTAATGCCCTAGAATTTTCTGGAGAAGATGACTCCTGTTTTCCAATGATAGAATATTAGAAAAGAGACCTTAATTAGTGCATAACCTGGGGACCACAACCGTTTATATAAGAAGCATATTTTTTGTATTTCTAATTTAGTTCATCATAAAAATAGAAATTAAAAATTAGGTTGTAGAGTTTCTACGCATAGGAGATCCATTCTTTATTAGATGATTTAAACCCATAAAACTTTATAAGATCGCTTTAAAAATTGGGCCGCTATTTATGATAGCGTATATATAATTAATATATATGTGTGTCCAAAATTTCAACAGTTAATAATAACATTTAGATATGCAAGTCAATGGTATTAGTTATTATTGAAATATGTGCTTTAGTTATAAAATTATAAATAATTTCTATATTTTTAAAAATTTCAAATATGCCTTAGATTACAAAAACCTAAGTTCACCACAATTATTGTTTCTCACCACTAGTTATTTGCAAAAGACATTCTCCTTCACCTTCACCTTAGAGTCCTCCTCGATTACTCCGACATCAGTTACGATTGTAGTTGTAGAAGGATGTGAGATGACAAATGGGGTTGGACGCTAAATTGGAGCATCAGAGAAAGACACACGTATAATTGAGCAATAGAATTCGTGCAACTACTTCCATATGTGGAGAAACTTATATTAATGATGAATATTATTGTTACATGTTAAACTTGGCAGCCTACATTGCAACAAATCGGTTGAGAAAAGCTTTAACAATAATTTTTAAGGTTAGTATATTTTCATCACCAATAACAAGTTACTTTTTGCAACAATTATATCATAATTCTTAAAACCTTAGTGCTTTTTCAACAAAACATTGACTGTTACTAAAATTATGTTGCAAGATATTAATTAACTTGGTAGCTTTTATAAAATGAATTAATTAATTAAAAAACGAAGAAGATAGAAGAGATGGAGCTGTCATCTTCACAAGGCAAATTAGTACGAGACCACAAAAAAGGAAGATGATAGGTCAATTTTAAGATTTGTTTTTCCATATCCGTGGTTATGAGAACGAAGATGACTAATTGGGACAAAACTTAAGATGAAATGGTTAGGTTTTTATATTTTTTAGGTAAGAAATTATAAAGTTATTTAGACTTCTATAAAATTAAATGTTGTTCTTATAACATTACTGGAAGTATCCATGTATATTTGCAGCTCACATTATTGAGACGCGTAACTGTTTTTTAACGCTAAGAGAAATTTTACTATTAGAAATGAAAGCCTATGTTTTTCACAACAACATTTAGACCTTTACTAAAACTTAAAATTTCATCACTAAAGGTTCACGATTAGCAATGAATTATATTTTTTACTTTGAGCAATGAAATGGCAATAAAATTATATAGTTCCTGAAATTATTTAGCGATGAAATTCTAGATAAATGCTTCTATATAACTTCTTTCATTTTTAATATTTTAATGATTTATAAAAAAAACTACTGTCAATATCATTATGCATGACCCTCTGCTACGAACATATAAAATCAACATAATAAAATAGTCTAACGTTAGATACAAATTTTAAAGTTAAACATCTAAAATATCATTGTCGTGTAAATAAATGACTATAAAATGTATTATTATATTCTAATATATACTAGGATAGATTTAAACATTTTTCCTAATTTATACATCAATATATACTTTTGAGCAAATATGGCTTATGCACATATTTTATTTAGCAAAAACTTGATCTTTTTGTTAAGCAGATGATGTTAAATAAAATAAATGAATTAGATATGAATCAATTATTGATATCTTTAAAATAGAAGTGGCTACATAAAATTGCTTTTATGTAATCTGAAATCGTAACTCTTAACACTGAGATAGAGTTCATTATTAAAGCTTGGTGTAATACTTTTTTATTCTTCATGTCATTTTTTTGTAACCAGAAATCCTAACTCTTAATAGTAAGGTAGAGTTTGTTGCTAAAGCTTAGTGTAATACTTTTTTATTCTTTATATCATTTTAATTTATGTAACATTTAATTATCAATCCTAATTCTTTCTTATTATTACTTACCTTTTCATTTAACATTTTCCATTTTATTTTTTAAAAAATTTATTCTCAACTTGTTTAATTAACATCCATTCAATTCTTTTACTTTTCCTTTTTCATATTATTTTTTGATTAATTCCTAAACATGCCCTTTAAAAGTACTTTACTGGTCAAAATTCAAAATGATGTTAATTTTAGGAAAAAAAATACTCATAAATGCAAAATGCTTATAGACGAATTGTTTTCCCAAATGTAACTCTAATTTAAAGGTAAGAATTTTTGCAAATATGCATACAAAATTTGATTAATATTGCATCCATATCTCTAAATTTTCCAATTGAAAATATGCCCAAAAGGTATAAAATTTTATGTGTGTCTCTCCAATTAGAATATCATTAGAATTTTCTATAAAATAACGATAATGTCTTCCATGTAAGTAATACAGTTGCAATTTTTTCAAATATTATAGACATATTTGCTATTTTATTATTTTACATTGTTTTTACATATATTGTTATTTTATATATATTTTGTAAATATGCTTACAATATTTGCAAAAATTGTAAGTGTAATCCCTTTGCTTAAAGAACATTATCGTTATTTTATTAAAAAATTCAATGGCATCCTAACGAAAGTGATATGCTTGCATTTAAATTTTATAAGTATATTTGTAATTTTTGCAAACTAGGAATATAAATGCAATATTAGTCAAATCTTATATGAATATTTGAAAAATATCTTA
The DNA here is from genome assembly GCA_030490835.1 of Annona cherimola. Taxonomy (NCBI): domain Eukaryota; kingdom Viridiplantae; phylum Streptophyta; class Magnoliopsida; order Magnoliales; family Annonaceae; genus Annona; species Annona cherimola. Next base: position 73,831,983 of record CM059973.1, read on the forward strand.
ATAATATGCAATAGCTATTCTTGTTGTTAAGTGGAAACAGCTACCGCTAACTTAAGAACTCTTTAGGAAAAATTAACCAGCATAAATAACTACTTATTAAGAAAACGTAGAATGTCATTTTGGAGCTATGTAATTAGTTGATCAGAATAAGTGACATTCTCATAAACAATAAACGAGATTTTTTGTTTATTAAAAAGAGTTTTTATAAATACTAAGAAGATTAAGCTTGCCCTTTTGTGTGCAAATTTCTTTTGGAAACAAACTGTTTTTAGGAATGTTTATGCATGTACTAACCAAATTATGATAATGTTGATATTGTGGCTATGCAACGATCATCTCTATTGGCTAACTAATACTACACACTATTGTCGTTCAATGTTGACATTATTCTAATTCTTGTCCCTACTAGTCTATATTAGTGAGATGGTGATTTGGTAGAGATTTTTGCATATATGTTTATAAGGTTTAACCAATATTGCATCTATACTTTTAAATTTGCTACAATTACAAATATATTATAAAATTGCAGAATGGATAATAAAACAATGAAATGTTCTTTAAGCTAAGTTATACACTTACAATGTTTAAAAATATTGTAAATATATTTACTATTTCATTGTTTTGTATATTTTTTACATATATTATTATTTCATACCTTTTTTAATAAATATACTAATAATATTTTTAAAAATTGTAAGTATAAATCCCTTAGCTTAAAGCTTATCATTATTTGAAGAAAATTCCAATGGTATCTTGATGTAAGGAATATACTTGTAATTTTATACTAACCTTATGGACATATTTATAATTTCATTGAACTTAAAAATACAAAGGTAATATTTGTCAAATTTTATTAATATAATTGCAAAAGTCTGCCAACACCTGTCGACGGCCACCTCATCTCATGGATGCCATGGCTTCATAGTACAACATACACAACCATCGGCATTGTTGCTTAGCTCTCTGTCCACATCCCACGTACGTGCGTACTGTTACCTAATGCGAACCTTATCCTCGCCAAGTGGCCCGCTGGCTCTCTCTCACGTGTGAAAGAAAATTACGTGGATCGGACCGCGTTTAGTTCGGGCGCGCGTGTTGCGCTGTGGCCACCCATTCCGCGCCAGCCGGTTCGGTAGCGAAGCGACGTAGACGACGGCGCCTACAGCTGCCACGTGTAAGCGTGCGTACCTACCGGACTACCCCGGAGGCTAAAAGCCGTGGAAGGGAAGAGGAAGGGTGCACTGGGAAGTGACAAGAGTTAACGGGGTAAAAGTTTTAAAATGTGATAAAATAATATAACACAGTATAGATAATGATGAAGAATAAAGTTAAAATATACAGATTAATTGTATGAATAGTTACGTAAAAATTATTGAAAATAAGATAGTTGTATATGAAGAAATAAAAAATAATTAAAATATAGAATAATTATAAAAAGTGAAAAATTTTAAATTAAAAAGTTTTAGGTTGAAGGTTTTAGATGTTAACAAATACCTCCAAAATTTATTAAGGGTACGTCTGAGAGAACTATTAATACAGTACACCCAGATGCTTTAACTTATTTTTTTTTTTTTTTGAAATTTTTTTTATACAACGGTTAACATAAGTGTATCGGAACCCAATCCTATGCACCCGGGTGCATTCAGCCTCAATGCACCTGGGTGAATGCACCCGGGTGTACTACACCTATTTTTTTTATTTGTTTTGAAAATTTTTTTACACAATGGTTAATCTAGGTTTATTTAACATATGTATCAATTTTTACTATTTTTGGAGACTTTTAGATATTTTTTTTAGATTTTTAAAAATCAGTGGCATTTTCAGTAATATAAACCTATATTAACAGCTTCATGAAAAAAATTTAAAAAAAAAATAAAAAAAAATAGGTGTAGTACACCCGGGTGCATTGAGGCTGAATGCACCCGGGTGCATAGGATTGCGTTCCAAGTGTATCTAACATGTGTATCGAATTTTACCATTTTTAGATGTTTTTATTTTTGAAAATCAACGGCATTTTAGTCAAAAATAAAAAAATTTAAAATCTCCAAAAAGGTAAAATTTGATACACATGTTAAATATACTTAAATTAACAATTATAATACAAATTTTAGAAAAATAAAAAAAGGTTAAATGCATCCAGTGCACCGAGGCGAAGTACATTCAGGTGCATTTAGCCTATTTCCTAAAACTTTAGAAAAAAAAATTTAGTATAAAAGTTTTTGAATTTGAAAAAAATGATGTGATAGAACGGAGGTAATAATTAGGAGTAAAAATAATAAAATTAAAATAAATAAGTTAGTTACATGAGTAGTTATATGAAAATGATTAAAAAATATGATAGTTATGCAATAAGATGCATAAAAATAATTAAAATATAAGATAATTATGAACAGTGAAAGGTTTTAGATTGAAAATTTTTTATTTAAAAAAGTTTGTTAAAACGTTTCAAAGAAAAATTTATATGTTATTCAAACATGCCCTGAAAAAATGAAAATTTCTAAATTTCCCATATTCTTCAAAAATAATTTCAATTTACTGCCATAAACATTTCAACAAGATATTTATGTCGTCTAAAGGAAATGACTTGAGGGCAATAACAAATAGATATAAGCGGAAAATTTCACGAAAAAAGGAGTTTAAAAAGTTTTGCTATCTCTATAAAAGATTTTCACCGTCAATATGTAGTATTTTTGTAATAAAGAGTAAAAATTGAAAATCGAATAGCTTATATACATTAATTTTATGATATCCGAGAAGAAGAAAATAGCTTAATGAAGAAGATTATAACAATGTTTGGCTAAGCGCTTGGAACCTACACGTGTGCTTTTTTTGGCCGAAAAGTAGTTTTATCTCATAAAAATGGTATTTACAAGCTTTAAATTGGCTTACTGGACTTGCAATGGGCTCACCCCAAAAATACTCGAATTTGGAGTTAATGCAAATCGCATAAGCCAATCGTGCATGTTGACAATGAAAAGACAAAAATATTAATGAAACCTTATAATTAAAAGACAAAATCCATGAAACTAAAAGAAACGCATAAACCATGAGAAATAAGCCCATCTAAGATAAGATTCTTGAGACATCGTTGGCTTGAAATTATGGTGCAATTAGCACGGTACGTAAGCCCAAATATGAGAAATGCATGTTAGGTAGGCCAGGCGTTGAACCAGCTAAGTTGCCCATCTATGTCTTAACCCAGAAGCACCCCATTTTTTTTTTTATTCTCAATCCAACCCTCAAACAATCCAAAGAAAATCAGCTTTGTTCCGGGTTCGAATCGAGTTGATGGGTGGGGTTAAAAATACCAAGTTGATATTTTAGGTTTTTATTAGTTAATTCTATGTTGGGTAAACATTTTATGTGAATTATAATTTAAAATTTTAACTTCAATGCTAGAATTTAAGAAATAACTGTGATATAAGCTAAAAAGTAAAAAATAGAAAAAAGAAAAAAATTATATTCATATATGCATTTAAAAGGCAACGATATGATTCAATAAAACCGCCTGCATTTAAATATTTATGTAGCCTTTTTTTCTTTTTAAAATCTAAACAGTTTGTTTTGTTGATATCATTAGCTTTATCATATTACAGAAAATCATCTTCAATAAAATTTATATTTCATAAAAATTAGCATTTTTGAAAGTGAATATATAAGTATACACTAATCTTTTTAGAAAGGAGCCAAATCATATACATTATATTGTGCTTTAGGCCAAAACATAATATTTATTTACTTTATTTTTTCTTCGTAAATATGTTTCTAAGGGTATTTCTTTTATATAAAAGTTTTTCTATTTTGCAATACTTTTACTTATTTATTTTCATTTTTAAAAATCATCAATTTCAGAGGCATTTTGAGTTATTTTTACCCATTAAAAATTTAATTTTTAAAAATTAAAATAAATATGTAAAAGTATCAATAATACCAAAACTTAGTATACAAATTGAATATACTTCGAAAATATGTTTATAAAGTAAAAATTTTAAAATACAACTAATTACAAAAATAAATTATAATATACTTTAGTCTAAAATACAACATGATGTATATAATCAGGTTCTAGAAAGAAAATGTATCATTATATATAAGGGAGAATGATTCATTACAACCAAACTATATGGAGATATTCAATTTTTTCAAAACTGAGTCATTTATAATGTTTCTCCATATCAATATATATTTGTTTATAATTCCAAAAATCACATGTATCGAGAACTTTCATTTACTACATATACTATATATCTTTTAAAAAGAATTAATATATCAATATTCATTTTCCAAAGATAATTTTTTTTTACAAAATATAAGTGTCCAATAATTGGTGTTGAAATGTAAAAATTTAATATATGTGATTTTTAGAACTATAAATAAATACATATTGATGAACATGATAAATGATTTAAATTTGAAAAAATATTTGTAAATATTAAACATAAGGAGTTGCATGGAGATGTTCATGCAGCCTGCTGTAATTAAGTCGTTGCCTTTATTACAATTCGAATTCATTTAAATTAGGTTGCCCAACCTGCATTCACTTGGTTTTAGAAATTCCCAAAAACCTTATTTTAATAGTTTTCAACCTAAATTAATCAACCTATTTTCCGGTTGAGTCAGTTGGATTCATGTTTAACCTCGCGACATCATTTGCACCTCTACTAGCCAAAAACATATATACCCATACGTTAATTATGGTAGCTAGCAAGCTAGAGGCAAGAGCGATGGATGGGTGACGTATATAAATATTCAATTACTTGGTATGAAAAAGAGACGGGTTGATATTTGATACGGCCTAAGATATCAGATGGTTTTTATACGCTTTGGTTTTTAAAAATTCTGGACTGACTGCTCAAACTTTTGTATCATTAATGTCAATTATCAAAGCTTACTTGAGATTCTTTCTTTCTTTTTTTTGATTAAAAGATGAGCCTCTATCCCGCCAACCTCTACACTAGAGATGGGTCAGAGGTGGAAGGGATAAGACTATCATCGTATATCATTGCCAAAAAATTCTCTGTACAGAGTTTTTTCTAAAAAAAAAAAGAGTAGATTACCCCACCATTTTTGTTCAGGCAAAAAATTAAAAGATGTAAAATCAGCCAAAAGATGAGCCACGGAGTTCCCCGACCGTAGCACATGGTGAAATGACAGAGAATGGGCCTGTAAGTCAATCTGGTGGATTTGTGAGACAATGATTCCCATAGGGGCCCTAATGGGACGATCGTCCACCAAAAAATCAATAAGAGTCAACGAGTCAGATTTCACCAGTAAGTTGTTGAAATGGCCCTCTAAAGCCCATCTTAATCTCAAACATAAAGCAGTGGCCTCCATAATGAGCGGATCCAGCTTAGTTGAGATTGTGAGTCTGTATTTTAATATGAGAAATTGTTCTTGCAGAACTTTCTCGTACAAAGAATGATGATGGCTGGAGCGTACCTCTGTGATCCGATTAGACTGTCTGAATCGGGCAGGACTTATGCGTTGTGAGCAGCATTTGGCTGTCAGAATCAGAAACTCAGCTGTTATTTCGGCTGTCTTCCCGATGAGAAAGGAGAACGAAACTCAAGCACTCAGAAAGAGTCAAAGAGAAGCTGATGAAGAAGGAAATCATGTGAAGTCAAGTCGGAGGAGATAATCCAATCGAAAAAAATAAATAGAAGAAGTTGGAGGAGATAAATGGCCCTAATTGCAATTTATGGATGGAATATGGGCCTCGTGGTTGGATACAAGAACCGAATCGCTCTCGATAGAGAAGGGTCCAATTGGCCCATGAAGTCCAGTGGACCAGATTAATGTGCCCAGTTGCATAGGGCACGCGTGCACGTCCATAGAAAGAAGAAAAGAAAGGGAAATCTAATATGCCTGCTGGATTCCAAGGTCATCCATTTGTAGGAATCAGGACCAACAAGCAACTGTCATGGTTGGAAAGAGTCTCGTCTTAGATGCATGAGTTCCGAGTTTAAGTCTCGACTTCGAGAGTTTATTTTTTATTTTTCAGAATAATATTTTTTATAACTATTTAGTTAGTAATATTATTAAGGGTTTTTGGCTTAGCAATAAGAAAAATTTTTACCTAAAACTTTTCAATCTAAACTTTTCATTCTTTATAACTATCTTATTTTTTAATTATTTCTACACATCTTCATATACAAACAGTCATATTTTTCAATCATTTCTAACCAATTACTTATACAACTAACTTATCTATTTTAATTTTATCATTTTTACTCATCATCATTAGCTTTATCATATCATATTATTTTCTATCAATTTAACAATTTTTACGTAAAAATTTTTCAACCAAAAATTTTATCACTTCCCAAACACACCCTAGATTTATATCCTGAAACTGTAATTAAAAACACCATACACCACAAATTAGATGGCCATTTATGTCCAACCTCACACATCGCACTAGGGTCAAGACTCACTCTTACACCATGATATCGCTGTATATCCATACCCACCATAAAGGTTGCTTGCATACTAACCTGCATGTTCTTACTTCCGCATATATACTCACTGCAACAAATTATTTATTTAGCCCCCAAAAATTTTTTTATTTGGTATTCATATTTTATATTATCTCAACTAGTATTACATTAAGGCCATGAGACATTCTTACAATATCTAAGCATCATTCTACAAGTATCTCACCAATCTTCTCATTTTTCTTACATAGAAATTTATGGAGAAAATATGCATTATGAAATTTGAAATTTCCGCAGCCATCGAGGATTGAAACGACCTGGCCGACGTGATGGGTGAAGGTCACTACCACTAAGGCAAAACCCCAAATAATTGGTTGCTTCTAAGTTGTGGTATTTGACAGAATGTAGTCATTTTTACATCAAATGTAATTTATTTGACAGAATGTAGTCATTTTTACATCAAATGTAAACAAAGTACATTTAAGGTAGCCATTAAAATACAACTTCAAGGAGTAATAAAATTTTCCACTACAATTAATATAGAATTTGACTGTTTAATTAAATGTTGTCAAATCTTTAGTTGCATTTGATCAAACACAACTAAATTAAAATTTAAACAACAAAAATTTGGCCAGATATACTATATTTTCCTCTAATTACCATGCATACAAATCCATATACGTAAAAAATATGTAAACACCTCCTATGGGTTCAACGTCATGTATATAGCTAAGTATACAACTTGGGTTGGGTTAACTTGAACCCACCTAACCCAGTATTTTTTTTAGGATTTAAGTTTGATAATTCGAGAATTTAGATTTAGAATTTGAATTTAAACTTAATCCAAATTAAAATTAACTTGAACTTGAGTTGATAAGCAATTGAAAAAAATATAACCTGAATTACGGTATATATTAGAAAGATTATGCATGACCCATGTAGCTTTAATATAGAAGTTTTTATAATCCTTTTATTGTATCATCTATGATAATTACTTTGAAAAGAGTAAAATATTTTAGGTCTATTATATTACAAATAACTATTTACTGCATATTTAGCTTGAAATTAATTATTTAATCCATAGTTAGTTTGAAATTAATAATATTAATCTTTATATTTTAAAATTAAAATTTGAATATAAATTAATGAGATTAACTTGAATTTCAATTTGATTTTTTTTTCTCAAACTACTACATGAATTCTACCCAAACTTATCTCAAACCCGGCTTGTTGAAGTAGGATTAGAATTGACACTTTGAGTTTGGGTTATATTTATCTCAAACCAAACCAAAATGAGCTAAGTCCTAAACACACTAGTCGCTAGCCGTTGTATATAGGCTGGTAGCCTGTCACACCCTGCAATCACAATGATTTGCAGGTAAATTTTTTAATGGATGGAGTAGATTTTTTATCAACTATCAAGATTTTAAAAATGAAAGGAGTTTTATAAAAGAAGGATTTCTTAAAAGCGTCCTCATTTGTTAATTGGGCATACTTCTATGAAACCAGGTTTCATAGAAGTGATTTCGTGAAACATTTTTCATTTTTGAAATGTCGATCCTTAATAAAAAAAAATCTAATTCATTCATTATATTTTACACCATTTCTTTAGCTTGGAAACCAAGTTTCGTCTCAATCCGATACGTAGATAGGTCACTACTTTAAAAAAATAAGAGTTTTTGGGATACTATAATGATGTCAAATACAATGGATGGATTGTATTTTCTATCAACCATCAAGATTTTAAAAATGGGAGGAGTTTTATAGAAGATGGGTTTAATAGAAGCGTCCCCATTTGTTAATTCCAAAAAAATTTCAAACTAGAACTTTTTATTTTTCATAACTATCTTGCTTTTTAATTATTTCTTCATTTCTTATTGTACAACATTCTATTTTTCAATTATTTTTATACAACTATTCATACATCTAATATATTTATTTTAACTTTATTTTCTTTATTCCTCATAATTATTTTTATATTTATTTGTTACATTATTTTCTCACATTTCAAAAACTTTTACATAAATTATTACTTCATAGACCCACGCAAATATAAGACGAGATTTTCATCTCAATTCATTGCTACTGTACCTCACATGAGGCCGAAACCCATCAAGTACAGGTCAAGCTGAACATGGGATGTCACGTTAAGTAATGGTTTTTTTAATCTTATAAATAATCTCATGACAAGTAAATGCGTGCACATCTAAAAACATTTAATATGGATTTCGATTTCTAATTCTATGGTTTGATTTTTCTGTATATATTTATTTTATTTATCATGCATTTTCCTTTTATTTTTAGAAATTTTCTTTCTTTTTTATTTTATCCCTAAATTTCTTCCATAAGATGACATTATCTCCAAGAAATACAAGGAATATGATTTTATCTCTTTGGACGTGACTGATAAATTAGATTTTACCAATAAGGCGAACATTATTGTAAATATAATAATAATAATAATGAAAAAGTCGCATTAAAATATGTTAAAGGAAATGAAATAAAAAGAGTGAAAAAAATTTCCAACCTTTTCTTCCCTTTAATTATTAATTCACATTCTATGTTTTGAGACCTGTTTTTAGGCTTGAGGATAAATGCACTTGGGTGCATTTAACACATTTTTTTATTTTTTGGAATTTTTTTTTTATAAAACTGTTAATCTAAGTAAATATCTAAAATGCCATTGATTTTCAAAAATAAAAAATAAATATCTAAAATACTCCATAAATGGTAAAATTTAATACACATGTTAAATACACTTAGGTTAATAGTTCTATCAAAAATTTTCAAAAAAAATAAAAAAATTAGGTTAAAGCACCCGAGTGCATTGTATAAGATCTTGTTTTCCTTATGCTATTCAAAGTTAGGTTGTGATACAGTGTGCCCAAGTGCACAATTTTTTTACACAACTGTTGATCTAGATGTATTTAATATACGTATAAATTTTTACCATTTTATAGATGAATTACGAAAATGTCATTGATTTTAAAAAATCAAAAATAAATATTTAAAGTCTCCAAAAATGGAAAAAAGTTATACACATGTTAAATATATCTAAATTAATAGTTATATAAAAAAAATTTAAAAAGTTAAAAAAGGGCGAAATGCAGCTACCGAGGGCGCATTCAACCAGATCCGTTCAAAAGCTTTTCGTGCTTTCCATTTTTCAAGGTCCATTTAAAAGTCTAGTTTCCGAAGAATCGGGATTGCGTTGTGGGTCGTTGGTTTGAATCTCATTTCGGCCAGAAATGTGTGTGGGAGCTGTGGTCTCCCGTCTGGATGGTTGTGGGAGCAGTGGTCTCCCGTTTAATTGTTGGAAGCTGTGTCTTCCTGATTATTTGGTGGAGCAGTGTCTCCAGATTTGTAAGAATGTCTCAAAAGCCTTTAATGTAATATGTGTTGAGATGTATGTAAATATATTCCAATAAAAAAAGAGTCTAGTTTCTGTGTGACGAAGGAATTGTTCTTCAACATTCACGGATTGATGCCCCGAGTGTTAATATTCATAGTCAAACTGTCGACCCGCTTACCCAACCCATTTATAAATAAGTTTGGGTTTGAATTTTTGAATAAATGAGTTATGATTCACCAATTTATTCAACCATTTAATTAAATAAACAGATTATGGTTGAAATTTTGTAACTCGTCAACCCGTTTAACCCATTTAACTTGTTTAACCCATTAAAGTTATATATATATATGCGTGTGTAAATTTCTTAGTTATTTTTTCTTATTAAGTTTCCTTCCGTCACCTAATTTTTATTTTTTTACTACCGCTTTAATTCCATTTTCCTATTACTGTCCAATTTGACGCCAAAAACACTTTATCGCCTTTCTCTATGAGATCATAGTCTACCAGAGTCTATGTCTTCAGGCCGTCTGCTATTCAATCCATTAACAATCTGTAAACCTATTTATTAAATGAGTTAGAGTTGAAGTTTTTTAAATAGATTAATAAATGAATTAGGGTTGAGATATTTTAAACAACTTAGAACTCTAATGCGTTTAACCCGATCCGTTAACACCCTGGCCTCGACTGAAGTCTTTTATAATCATGCATATGCATGCCCTTACGAAGTGCAGTCAAGTTCATCGTTTCATCATAAATTGTTTAACACTTTAATTAACATCATAAATTAGTTGTGAAAAAATAATAAAGGTCGCAGGTAAGTTCCCACTGCTAAAAACCATATATTAACTTTTAAATAATTGTTTAATTTAATTTTATTATTTATATTGGCAATTTATAAATCTTGCACGTAAAATGTAACCAGTAACAAAATCTGGGGAAAATTTAAAAATAACAACTTAACAAACTAGACCACGTACCTTTTATACATACCAATTAAATTCCTTTGTTTATCGGAGAGAGGAATTCAATATAATATATTGGCTCCACCGAAATCCACCAAACGCACCAGCGGCTTCTTAATTTTCTCACCGTCCATAAAGCCTCAGTGCAAGCAACACTCAACAACGTTTTCAAAACGGTAGGTTTATCCTCCCATCTTCCTCTAACCCCTTCTCATTTTATTCACTTGAAAAGTTCATCACCCCCTTAATTCCTCCCGGCCTTTGTCAAAATCCATGATTACAATGGCGGAGTTCCTCAACGATGACAAGCGATTGGACGACGATTCCACGGCCCTGTATTCCAGCGCAGGCTCGCCCAACGACTCCGAGGCCTCTCCTTCCTCGTCTTGCACCCAATCTCCACCTCCTCTCTCTCATCAATCCCCGACCATGCCATACAAACTCACCGTTTCTAATCTCTCTTACTCCATTCCCTGTAAAACCAAGATATCCACCTTCTTCGGCAACCGCAGCAGCTCGCACCCGTCCGAGCACCCTAACCACGTCCTCGAATCCATCTCTTTCACTGCTAAGAGTTCCGAGATCCTCGCCATCGTTGGCCCGAGCGGAGCTGGGAAGTCTACCCTGCTTCGGATCATCTCCGGGAGGGTCAAAGACGCGAAATTCAATCCAAGAACCATCCATCTCAACGATAACCCCATCCCCAAACCCACCCAACTGCGAAGGATTTGTGGGTTCGTGACGCAAGAAGATAATCTCTTGCCCCTGCTCACCGTCAAGGAGACCCTGATGTTCAGTGCTCGGTTTCGGCTCAAGGGGATGAAAGAAGCAGAGAAGGAAGTGCGGGTGGCGCTGCTCATGGAAGAGCTGGGCCTGACCCACGTCGCCAACAGCTTCATCGGTGACGAGGAGACCCGAGGTGTCTCCGGGGGCGAAAGGAAACGGGTGGCGATTGGGGTGGACGTGATCCACGACCCACCGATCCTCCTCCTCGACGAGCCAACGTCGGGCCTCGACAGCACGTCGGCTCTGCAAGTCGTTGAGCTGCTTGCTACGATGGCGAAAGCAAGGCAGAGGACTATAATCCTCACGATCCACCAGCCTAGTTACAGAATCCTCCAATACATCTCCACCTTTCTGCTCCTCTCTGCCGGCTCTGTCGCTCACTGCGGCAGCCTCAGAGCTCTCGAGCAGACCATCGCCAGCTTGGGCTTAAAGATCCCGGCGCAGCTCAATGCCGTGGAGTTTGCGATGGAGATCATCGGCCCTTTGAAGGAGTCCCACAGCACGAACGACTTGGCCCAAATCGAAGAATCCATGTCGTCTTCGGATTCGATATGGCTGAACGAGGAGGAAAATGGGGCGGCAGCCAAATCGGGGAAACTGATCATCGACGGCTACTCTTGGTCGGGGAGACTGTACGAGATTGCGACGCTCTGCCTGCGGTTCTGGAAGATAATATACAGGACGAAGCAGCTGTTCTTGGCAAGAACGATGCAAGCGGTGGTTGGAGGTTTGGGGCTGGGGAGCGTATATCTCAAGGTGAAGCAGGACGAGGGAGGGGTGGCGGAGAGGCTGGGGCTCTTCGCTTTCAGTCTCAGCTTCCTGCTTTCCTCCACCGTCGAAGCCCTCCCCATATTCCTGCAAGAGCGGCGGGTTTTGATGAGGGAGGTCTCCCGCGGGGCATACACAGTGTCTTCATATATGGTCGCCAACACCCTCGTCTTCGTGCCCTTCCTGCTCGTCGTCGCCCTCCTCTTCGCCTTCCCCGTGTATTGGCTGGTGGGGCTGAATCCCGCCGTGGGGGCGTTCGTCTTCTTCGTTCTCGTCGTCTGGTTGATTGTGCTGATGGCCAGCTCTCTCGTCCTCTTCCTCAGCGCCGTCTCGCCCGATTTCATTGCGGGAATTCCCTCATCTGCGCGGTTCTGGGGGCTTTCTTTCTCTTCTCTGGCTACTTCATTCCTAAGGAGAGCATCCCTCGTTACTGGCTCTTCATGTACTACGTCTCTCTCTACAAATACCCCCTCGACTCTTTTCTTATCAACGAGTATTGGAGCGTAAGAGGGGAATGCTTCTCTTGGAAACAAGAGCAGCAGCCGCAGAATAATGATATTGGTAGGCCCACGTGCGTGATGAACGGCGGAGATGTGCTGAGAGGGAGAGGTCTGGAGGAGGACAGTAGATGGATCAACGTGGGAATAATGCTGGGTTTCTTCTTCTTTTATCGAGTGCTTTGTTGGTTTATTCTGGCGAGGAAGGCTTCCAAGACAATGCTCTGAGCCTTTGACAAATGATCAAGAGCGGGTGGTAGCTGGAAGTTGATAGGGAAAGAATTCTTTTCTTTTGTAGAAATGAATTACTGTCTCAATTGTATGTCATGCAAAAATTGAGTTTCAACCACATTATATTGTTATTGCTAATGTCGTCGTTGATCTTATACAGGTGCAATACTGTTGATGGTAAATTCCTTTTTGTTTTCACAAATATACAAGCTTATCTAGATCTTCATCCATGTGAAAATTTTCAATTCTTTGAATATATTTAATATTTTATTTTAATCCTTTAAAACTCAATTTTCATTACATGCATGTCAAATTTCATTAAGTCCCACATCTTTATTAAAAGAACACAAAAAAATTAAATAAATTTTACCGCCAACCGCATTACCGGAAGCCTATTATTATTATTTCATCTTTGTTTCAAAAGAGATATGGTTTAGGTCCACTTATTTCAGCCCATCAACTGACCCATTGAATGGGCCGTCTCATTCCCAATAGTTTGAGTTTCTCGCCGATTAGCAGCGAAGCCTAATTATTAATTAATGATCTTTATAGCCAATCGTACAAATTTTTTGTCCTCCGATTACAACTAACCTAGTATGTTGTGGTTGCTTTCGTCGTGTTGATTTTATATTTAAGATTAACCCAACTAATTTTATTTCATTAAATCATCATGTGGACAATATATCTATTTGCTTTTGACAATTAAACTAGTTATTAAGACTATCTTGTACCGTATGCTTATATCTATAAGGCTTATTTTTAATCCGTCTAATCTCAAGAAAGCTTCTGCAAAAACCAGTTTTATAAAAGTGATTTTAAGGAACTCCTTTATTTTTTAGATATTGATCATGTAAAATCTAATTCATTAATTGTATTTAAATCATTTATTTAGCTAGGAGACTGAATTTCATTTCAATCTAATGTGCGCATAGAACACATTTGCTTGAAAATAGGTATATATATGTGTAAATTTAAAAAAATTGCTTATATTTATTTACATATTTATTAGAATGTAATAATATTTTATAAAATTATTTATCCATATAGTAATGATATTTTAGATGATGTAGATATTAAAAATACTACTAAAATTTGATATTTAGTGTTAAATTATTTTACGACATTAATTTTATATGTTTGTAAATGAGTCTTATATATATTAATACTAGATAAATCAAAAAAAATTATGAAAATAAATTAAGTGAATTTTTCGTAAATCTTCTAAACATTAAAAATGAATTAGGGTTCATTGATAAGGAATTTTATCTATGTATCATTTTGTGCTTATTAATAAATTCACACACTTTATATCACATTCATAGATTAATCGGCTCGAAGCCTATATGATGACTGATGTGATATCCCACATCGGTTAGGATGAGGGGGGGAGCCTGGGCTATAAGTGGAGGCCGCCAGGTACCTCAGTGAGGCGCCTTTTGGGGAAGGACGTGATGCGCGTGAACCCAGAAGGACAAAACCATGCGGGCCGAGGCCCAAAGCGGACAATACCTTACTGTTAGGCCTGAGGCGTTACAAGTGGTATCAGAGCCAAGGCTGAAATACATCCTGAGGGCAAAATCATGATAGTAGACTTACAAAGTTCAAAACTTAAGTAATCCTAAATAATTATGAATGATAACTGTTTAATGATATAGGAGCTATAATGCCACCCGAACGTAAGTATGAAGCTGGACGTGCAACTAGTGCTGAAGCGAAAGCAAGAAGAAATGCTTATCGAAGAATGTGGGCATTTCAGATGAATCAAGAGAAGAGTGTAGAGGAGGAACCAATAGAATATTCTGATAAAGAATATGAAGAAGAATTTACAATAGATTGTGAAGAAAATTCAGGAGATGACTCACAAGAAAATCAAGAAAATAATAAAAATGATGATGTTGAGATTCAAATCAATAATGATGATGATGATGATGATGATGAAGTTGAACTTGCGGTAAAAATCACCGAGGAGAATGTTGGAAAGCAGCGGGAAAGTGCTGGAAGTGTGGGAAAACTGGTCATTCAATTCAGGAATGCACAGGTGACATCACTTGTTATAAATATAGACAGTCTGGACATCTAGCAAAAGACTACACTCAAAAAGTCGACAACAAACAAATTGGGTACCGTCAAATAGTACAAATGAGGCTACCAGCACCACCAGTTCGTGACCTAAAACAACAGAGCCAGAGGACAAATGCTAGGGTATACGCTATGACCAATGCAGAAGCCCAGACTGCACATGACGATGTCCTCATTGGTACATTGCTTATTCACTCTTGTCCTGCCAAAATATTATTTGATTCTGGTGCTACGCATTCCTTTATTTCTTGTGCATTTACTACAAAATATGCAATTGCGCATGAAAGCATGGATATGATTGTGAATGTGGAATCCCCGGTACATCGATTAGCAAGTACAGATAGAATTTGCAAAGCCTGCCCAATCGAAATAGGAGAAATGAATTTAGAAGCAGATTTGATATTGTTGCCTATGCATGATTTTGATGTGATATTGGGAATGGACTGGTTATCTAAGTGGAGAGTAATAATAGATTGTGGTGATCAAAAAATTATTTTTAAAATGTCCAAGTCGATAGAGGTGGTTGCAGATAAATCTCAGCTAGTGAAAATCATTTCTGCCATGAAAGCTGTAAAGTCGATAAACAAAGGATGTCAGACATTTTTTTCTTCGGTAGTTGATATAAACCAAGAAACTTTATCTCTTAAAGAGATACCAATAGTGAAAGAATTTCCTGATATTTTTCCTATTGAGTTGTCAGGATTACCCCCTCAGAGAGAAATAAAATTTGCAATAGATATAGTGTCTGGGGTACTTCCAATTTCTAAACAACCTTATAGAATGGCCCCAACAGAAATGACAGAATTAAAAACACAGCTGGAAGAATTATTAGATAAGGGTTTTATACGACCAAGTGTGTCACCTTGGGGAGCGTCGGTTCTGTTTGTGAAAAAGAAAGATGGTAGTTTGAGATTATGCATTGATTATAGAGAACTGAACAAGGTGACTATAAAAAATAAATACCCTTTACCTCGAATAGATGATTTATTTGATCAACTACAAGGGGCAACTGTATTTTCTAAAATTAATTTACAGTCGGGATATCATCAATTGAGGATTAAAGAGAAAGATATACAGAAAATTGCTTTTCGAACTCGGTATGGACATTATGAATTTTTGGTAATGTCATTCGGGTTAACAAATGCACCAGCCGCCTTTATGGATTTAATGCAAAGAGTGTTCAAACCCTATTTGGATAAATTTGTGGTAATATTCATAGATGACATTCTCATTTATTCAAAAACAAAGGATGATCATGTTGAACACCTTAGAATGGTATTGCAAACTTTGAGGGAGAACAAATTATATGCAAAATTGAAGAAATGTGAGTTTTGGATGCATAGTGTTCCATTTTTGGGGCATATTGTTACAACAAAAGGTATTATGGTTGATCCTGCTAAGGTCGAGGCAGTGGTGAATTGGCCAAGGCCGACAAATGTCATGGAGATACGTAACTTTCTTGGTCGTGCGGGGTATTATCGCAGATTCGTAGAAGATTTCTCTCGGATATGTACTCCTCTCACAAAGCTAATAAGAAAGGGGGTAAAATTTCAATAGACTGATGATTGTGAAAATAGTTTTCAAGAACTCAAGCAGAGATTAGTGAAGGCACCAGTTTTAACTACCCTTACTAGCGGTGGAGGATTTGTTATTTATAGTGATGCTTCTAAAAAGGGTCTTGGTTGTGTATTAATGCAGAATGGGAAGGTGATTGCCTATGCTTCATGGCAGTTGAAACCTTATGAACAGAATTATCTCACCCATGATTTGGAACTAGCTGCAGTAGTGTTTGCTTTGAAAATTTAGAGACATTATCTTTATGGGGAACAATATGATGTTTATACAGATCACAAGAGTTTGAAATATATTTTCACTCAAAAAGAGTTGAATATGAGACAAAGAAGATGGTTAGAATTACTGAAAGATTATGATTTGAATATCCAATATCATCCAGGGAAAGCAAATATAGTAGCTGATGCTTTAAGCAGAAAGTCAAATAGCAATTTAGCTACTTTAATTACCGATCAGGAGGAGTTAATTAATGACATGCGAAAATTGTCATTAGAAGTTTGCCCCAAAGAGTTAGAGTATCAGTTATATCAATTACAAGTGAAACCTTTTCTATTTGAACAGATCAAAGAAAAGCAAAGAACAGATGAACAAATTATAAGGATAAAGGAAAAAGTGGCAGAAGGGACTATGGAAGGATTCATAGTTGACGATGAGGGCACCGTCAGATATAAAGGAAGGCTATGTGTACCCGATGCAGTAGAACTAAAAAGATAAATTTTAGAAGAAACTCATTACTCACCATACACCATACACCCAGGGAGTACAAAAATGTATGAAGATCTTAAAAGAAATTTTTGGTGGATGGGCATGAAGAAAATGATAGCAGAAATTGTAGCACAATGTCTAACATGCCAACAAGTCAAAGCCGAACATCAAAAGCCAGCAGGATTATTACAGCAAATGAAAATACCAGAATGGAAGTGGGATGAAATCACTATGGATTTTATTGAAGGGTTACCAAGGACTGTTGCAGGAAATAATTCTATTTGGGTAATTGTGGATAGGTTAACAAAGGTCGCACATTTCTTGCCAATCAAAACCAGTTATTCTGCAGAAAAGTTAGCCAACCTGTATTGTAAAGAAATAGTTCGGTTGCATGGAATTCCTAAGGCAATTATTTCCGACCGAGATACTATATTTACTTCGAAGATTTGGAGCAGTTTAAATCAGACAATGAGGACAAAATTGAAATTTAGCACAGCATTTCATCCACAAACCGATGGGCAAACTGAAAGACTAAATCAAGTAGTCGAGGATATGTTGAGAATGTGTATAATAGATTTCGGAATTGGTTGGGATAAATATATGGCTTTGGTGGAGTTTGCATATAATAACAGTTATCATGCTAGTATTAAAATGTCCCCTTATGAAGCTTTATATGGGAAACCTTGCAGAACACCCTTAAATTGGGATGAGGTTGGAGAAAGAAGATTGATCAGGCCAGATATTGTGCAAGAAACTGCAGATAAAGTGAAGCTAATCAGAGAAAGATTGCTTACTGCCCAAAGTAGACAGAAAAGTTATGCAGATCTAAGGCGGAGAGAATTAGAATTTTCCATAGGTGATAAGGTGTTTGTAAAAATATCACCTATGCAAAGAGTTATGAGATTTGGCAAAAAGGGAAAGCTCAGTCCTCGTTATATTGAACCATATGAAGTTTTAGAGAAAGTCGGAGCAGTGGCATATCGAATAGCACTACCACCCTCATTGGCTGTAGTGCATAATGTGTTTCACATTTCTATGTTGAGAAAATATGTGTCAGATCCTTTCCATGTGCTTACAGCAGATCAATTGCCAATCTCAGATAAGTTAATATATGAGGAAAATACAATCAAGATAATAGACTCTAAAGAGCAATAGTTGCGGAAAAAGTTGATAAAGTATGTCAAAGTGCAATGGAGCAATCATAGAGAATCGGATGCTACATGGGAGCTTGAAGAAGATATCAAACAAAAATATTAATTAAGTTTCGAGGACGAAACTTTTATAAGGGGGGGAGAATGTAATAGCCATCGTCCATCCGTTTAGAAATGGATGGGATTGATGGGCCATGCACGTTCATTTCAAATTGATGGCAATTAATCCCAGCCGTTTAGCAGATGGATTAGTATAAAAGGCGCAAACGTGAAATGGGTTTCTGCCATTTGAAGAAGAAGAGAAATCACGCAGGAGACATACGAAGGAAGAAGAAAGAATTTTTGAAAGTAAGCTGCGTCGAACCATTTTCTCTATTAATCTCATCCATTCTATATTATACGTAAGTTATTTCATAGATCTAAACCATTCACGACATTTCTAGCATAGTAATTAGTCACAGAAGTATTATTGAAATGTTTAATGTCGAAATTTTACTTATTTAAATGAGAAGTACCAAATAAAGGGTATGAAATGATATATGATGAAATAAACGCACTTCTGAGCATAATCAGAGAATTGTGACCGTACAATAACAAGGTAATTATATGATTAGCTTGCCTGCAAAATTTTAGATTGATCAGACTTATAGATTTTTAGATATCGCGATTTTTACACATAATATAGAGTGGTAAATATGTATTTTAAGATAAAAACACAAAAAAATAATTACGGGAAAATATAGATGCAAAAAGAATAATCTGAACCATTACAAACATTTTGAGATATTTTATAGTATATGTGATGAATTAATTCTGTTAAAA
Source organism: Annona cherimola (assembly GCA_030490835.1). Lineage (NCBI taxonomy): Eukaryota > Viridiplantae > Streptophyta > Magnoliopsida > Magnoliales > Annonaceae > Annona > Annona cherimola. The sequence continues at coordinate 73,851,342 of CM059973.1, forward strand.
ATTAGTTTATATGGCTATTTGAAGTGATATTTAATATTAACCCTTTATTAAACCCTTTATATTAAATCTGATGATAGAGATGTTATTTTGAAAAATGGATTGTCCAGATAGATTATAAAGCATAATTTTAGAAGCTTACCCCTAAATTTTCATATCAAACAGATATGTATATTAAGAGATATAAGTCATTTTATTTGAAAAATTATGGACCGTTGAAAATAAACAAATAAATGAATAAGCTTCTGGACTAGTGGGCTAAGCCCATCTGAACAGGCCCATTAAGTCAGAAGCCCAAAAACCAAGCTTAAGCCCACAAAAACAAAAGCCCAAAGCTTAGCTTACTTAAACAGAGCCAGCCCACTATCCAGTCTGGCCCAACTTCCAACAAAGGATCCAGCCCACTAGCCTGGCCCACTGTTCCGGCCCGCCAGCAGCAGCCCACAGGCGGCCAACTCGCCGGCGGCGGAAAAAAAATTCAAATAAATACCCAAAAATCTGAAAAAAATACAGAAAATTATGAAAAATACCAAGAAAATTAAATTCAATATTTAGAAGCTTAAATGAGTTTAAAATTATAAATTTATGAAAAAAAATGAAAGTTTATGAAGGTGTGATAAATGGAAAATAAATAAATAAATATATATATATAAATTATAAAAATATGAGAAAAATTAAAGGAAAATATCTAAAGAAGTATAAGTCCAAATGTATTTTTATATATAAAAATAAAGTTGTTTAAAAGTGAATTAATATAAGAATAAATAGAAGAAAATAGGATTTTGACCGATTAAAATTATGAGAAATTTTGAGAAAGTTGTAAATGGAATTTTAAATAATATTTGTGAAAATCAAAGTGAAATAATAAACATATTGTGATGAAAATTAGAAAAAGAGACTTGAGGCTACTACAAAAAAATTAGAAAAAGAGGAGTTTTAAAGTCTACTCAGAGGTAAGTAAACTTTTACCAAAGCATTTCTTTGAAAATATTATGTGAATATTATGATTTGCTATGAAATGTGATTATTTATTTTCTTTCAAAATTTTTTATTCAAAAATGAGCATTATTATTTCAAATTCATGTTTAGTAGTGAATTTAAGTGGTGAATCAATTAAAATTCATGAGCATGATGCATAATTGCATGTTGGGTTTGCCGCCAAGGAGTAAAGTAGTATGGTAGTACCTGGGTAGCGACCTCAGGACTACCAAAGGAGATGATTTAGCTCACGAATGTGTAGCACAGCTGCACGCGAGCACAAGTAGATGACAATATCCATAGTATGAATGCATGATTTAAAATTGACATATGTGTGCACGTCTATCAAGATGTTTTTATTATAGTTTGTTGTGCATAAAAGACAGTATAGATATTGTATTTGTTTTAAAAAATATATATCAAAATAATTGAAAATGAATTAAAAAAATACATTTTTACTTACTTAGCTTTCAGCTCACATAGTTTTTGTTTTCAGTGGAAAAAAAGGGATACAATGCTATATTAGAGCCTTTATCAACACGGAAAAAAGGCGAACCTAGCAGAGAAAAAGACAAAGAAGTTTAGAACTTTATTGAAAATTTCTTATAATGCTTGCTTATTTTGATTTTAGACACTGAAAATTGTATAATAACTCCTTAAGGAGCAAACTTGAGATGTAATAGTTAAAATTTTTATGGTTTTGCACCTTGGTATCTATTTCCATCTTGAGAGATCTTATTTTTAGCCTTGACATAGTAGACCCCATTTACAACATCTCAAGGGTGGGGCGTTACAAGTGGTATCAGAGCCAACTCTTGACCTCCGGCCGATGGTATCCAGCGGGGACGCTGGAGCCCCAAGGGGGGGTGAATGTGATATCCCACATCGGTTAGGATAAGGGGGGAGCCTGGGCTATAAGTGGAGGCCGCCATGTACCTCAGTGAGGCGCCTTTTGGGGAAGGACGAGATGCGCGTGAACCCAGAGGGGCAAAACCGTGCGGGCCGAGGCCCAAAGCGGACAATACCTTACTGTTAGGCCTGGGGCGTTACAACTGATGAGGTTGCAAGCTCGGTCGAGGATTGATTAGCTCGAGAGCATCTCATTAGTTACGGATAAATATGTATAGTTGTCCACAATTAAGCAAGAAGGGAATAATTTTCTCGAAAAAAAAAGAAAGTCAGAAGGGAATAATACAAAAAACAAAAGCATTTAAAAAAAGGAATTTGTTGTTGAATTCCAACAGCGATCATCAATTCTACTTAGATTGTGAAATTCTTTGGCTTCTTCATCTCCCCATTTTCCTTTTCTTGTTCATTTTCGAAAGTGGCAGTTCTTCTAGCAGTGTTCCCTTCTCTCTTTTTCTCAGTTAGCCGAACAAAAGAACTCCTTTCTTCCTTTCTTTCAGTACCTGTACATGTTTTAAGGTCAACCAAAAGTTCATTAAGATAGTTGAGATATGGTTTATATTAATAAGCAAGGATAGTATAAAAGTATAATACAAAACATTAAGTAAACTAGGCTAAATTTATTAATGAAATGTTAAAATAATAGAATTCATATCACTTTGAGCCTAGTGGGGGATGCAACTTGAAGAATGTTATCACCTTAAAAGAAAATCTTAAAGACAACTAATTATAAAAAGTCTCACTTCTTTACAACCCCTAATGATCATAAGTGACTAGCCACATGAGAGTTTCCATGCATGCAATAAAACTTATTTTTTATTTTTTGCTTTTAAGAAAATTATTTTCTTAAATGTATTTAATTAATATACTAAGTTTTAGTATTCCCTGGCGTAGCTTGTTGGAAACACAAGCTAGCTTTCATGCCAGCCACCCAAGGTCAATTTATTGGTAAAAGAATATCTCCTTTCCCCTCCCCTTGTTTGTAATAAAAAAAATACTAAGTTTCATCATTTTAAAAGATGCATATATATTTTTTGAGAATTTCAAACATATAAGTATTTTTAAAAATAACTGAAATATTCTTATGTTTAGAATTCCTTAAAAAATATGTACACATTTTTTAAAATGACACAAGACAAAAATAATAGAATTGTGGTGACTAAATAGATGATGTCAAATAAAATAAAAGAAGTAAAATTTCCCACCATCATCAAGAAGGGCCAAAATGATGATCTTTCAACAAGGTAGGTTTCATAAAAGTGGAACTCATAGTAAATTCGAAGTGGAACCAGTTACCATTGTGGAAAACCTTGGTTTAATAAATTCCGGTGTTTTTATACATCCGAACAAACTATTATATTTATTGATTTTGATTAATCGAGATACCAAAAATTCACCATGAATATCTTGGAATTAAACTTTTCGTAGGCTATAACAAATTTAAGAGAAATCTCATAAGCCTATCTTTGTGAGCACCCATCAAAGTATCATAGTCATTTCACTAAATAAATATTAATTAACATAATGGTTGCGTCGAACTTTTTTCTCATCCTCTGGCAATAGTGATCTGATATTGCCTATTAGCTTCTGTTTAATGCTATGCATAGCTTATTTGACCGATCGAATCATTAATTGATGAAAATGTCTCCCTTTATATCAGTCCACAGCTGATCGCACGAGCTCAAGATTTCGAAAATTATATAATATATATGAGAGATGTTCCGGTGCAGCGTCACTGCACCGGAACAGTGGTGCAGTTGCCCAAAAATGGGCCCCACATGATCATGAAATCATGATCTACTCCATCTATTGTATTTAGAATAATATATTCTATCACCATACCAATTTTCATCCCAATCAGATATGTATATGGGCCCCATCTGAAAATGGTACAAATCCAACGTAATAAAATAGTTTGATGTAAATAACAACTTTAAAGTATCTGATTGGGATGAAAATTGGTATGATAATAAAATACATTATTCTAAATACAATGGGTGGAGTAGATTATGATTTCATGATTATGTTGAGCCCATTTCAGCGGTGCCACACGGGAATTTCCGGTGCAGCACCGCTGCACCTAAATATTCATCTATATATAGAGAGAGAGAGAGAGAGAGAGAGATAGATTCCTGTGCAGCATCGCTGAAATGGGCTCCACATGATCATGAAATCATGATCTACTTCACCCATTGTATTTAGAATAATGTATTCTATTACCATACCAATTTTCATCCCAATCAGATACTTTAAAGTTGTTATTTACATCAAACTATTTTTACAAATCCAACGTAATAAAATAGTTTGATGTAAATAACAACTTTAAAGTATCTGATTGGGATGAAAATTGGTATGGTAATAGAAGACATTATTCTAAATACAATGGGTAGAGTAGATTATGATTTCATAATCATGTAGGGCCCATTTCAGCGGTGCTGCACGGGAATTCCCGGTGCTGCACCGCTGCACCTGAATATTCATCTATATATATAGAGAGACAGATTCCTGTGCAGCATCGCTGAAATGGGCTCCACATGATTATGAAATCATAATCTACTCTACCCATTGTATTTAGAATAATGTCTTCTATTACCATACCAATTTTCATCCCAATCAGATACTTTAAAGTTGTTATTTACATCAAACTATTTTTACAAATCCAACGTAATAAAATAGTTTGATGTAAATAACAACTTTAAAGTATCTGATTGGGATGAAAATTGGTATGGTAATAGAAGACATTATTCTAAATACAATGGGTAGAGTAGATTATGATTTCATAATCATGTAGGGCCCATTTCAGCGGTGCTGCACGGGAATTCCCGGTGCTGCACCGCTGCACCTGAATATTCATCTATATATATAGAGAGACAGATTCCTGTGCAGCATCGCTGAAATGGGCTCCACATGATCATGAAATCATATCTACTTCACCCATTGTATTTAGAATAATGTATTCTATTACCATACCAATTTTCATCCCAATCAGATACTTTAAAGTTGTTATTTACATCAAACTATTTTTACAAATCCAACGTAATAAAATAGTTTGATGTAAATAACAACTTTAAAGTATCTGATTGGGATGAAAATTGGTATGGTAATAGAAGACATTATTCTAAATACAATGGGTAGAGTAGATTATGATTTCATAATCATGTAGGGCCCATTTCAGCTGTGCTGCACGGGAATTCCCAGTGCTGCACCTGAATATTCATATATATATATAGAGACAGATTCCTGTGCAGCATCGCTAAAATGGGCCCCACATGATCATGAAATCATGATCTACTCCACCCATTGTATTTAAAATAATGTATTCTATTATCATACCAATTTTCATCCCAATCAGATACTTTAAAGTTGTTATTTACATCAAACTATTTTTACAAATCCAACGTAATAAAATAGTTTGATGTAAATAACAACTTTAAAGTATCTGATTGGGATGAAAATTGGTATGGTAATAGAAGACATTATTCTAAATACAATGGGTAGAGTAGATTATGATTTCATAATCATGTAGGGCCCATTTCAGCTGTGCTGCACCTGAATATTCATCTATATATATATAGAGAGACAGATTCCTGTACAGCATCGCTAAAATGGGCCCCACATGATCATGAAATCATGATCTACTCCACCCATTGTATTTAAAATAATGTATTCTATTATCATACCAATTTTCATCCCAATCAGATACTTTAAAGTTGTTATTTACATCAAACTAAACGTAATAAAATAGTTTGATGTAAATAACAACTTTAAAGTATCTGATTGGGATGAAAATTGGTATGGTAATATAATACATTATTCTAAATATAATGGGTGGAGTAGATCATGATTTCATGATTATATGGGACCTATTTTTGGGCCACTGCACCGCTGTTCCGGTGCAGTGACGCTTATATATATATATATATCCAAATCGACAAATATCCATCATATTCATTGATTTTGAAGCAGGGAGAAGCATGACATATTTCAACAATGTAAATGGCCTCATGATACTGGAGCGCTAAGTAAATTTAACAGCTACCTTTCAATCTGAGAGTAAAAGTTTGGAGAGACAAAAGAAGCACTTCGAGCTTTTCTAGAGACTCCGAATGGATCAAACTGCCATGGCTGTCGAATTTCCTAGGAGGATGGAATGCATATATGAATAATTCCGGCTTATTGATGAAATGAAGATCAAGAAAAACCCCAATCTGACGCAGATGGTTCTGCGATCTGCCTCCCCCAAAATCGCCTCCTGTGCTTACAACGGCAGCAGCTTTATCTGCCCACACATTTGGGTGTCTGGATCCCCAGTCAAGAGCATTCTTCAACACTCCTAACATAAATATCAATTAACCACAAAGAAATCAAACTGTTAGAAATAAATGCCTTGTCAAACTCAAAACGACTCCACATCCAATTAATGTTCCATGTTGAAATTAGTCTGACGTTTGGTTAAAAAAAATTTAAATAATCCCTTTCTGTACGATATATGGCATGATTTAATATTTTAACTGCTTAACTACTCTAGTTTCTGTAGTATTTTATTTATATTTTAATTATTTTTTCATATAATTATTCTATCTATATATCTTTTCTCACTTCTATATATTTTATCTAAATTATTTTTACTTCTGATCATTACTTCTATCGTATTAAACTAATTTCTTATTTTTAAAAATTTATTCGTTACTCATTCTCAAACATACTCTTTTTTTAGTAATTTTAAATTTTAAAACTTCTATATAACCAATAGCTAACCAAAAGTTTAAGCTTATTATAATCCTAAGCTCACTAATGAGTTGTTAATAGCTAGGAGTATTTATGAGTCCAAAAGGCAACTAAGCCCTACAATTTTAAAATGTATCATATTATGTTTAAGTTTAGATTCACTTACAACTCATTGGAAATTTCCCCCATTTTAAATGTGGAATTGGGTTATGAGATATATTTACACTTGTAACTCAGTGATCAGTCTATCCGACAAGTTGGATAACAGACAAATTACAATTTACAAGAGCAACAGGACATCCCTAATCCCTGCTGTTGCTTTCGAGTCCTTCGGCTTCTCACGGCTAACATGACACCCAAAACTCAGATGCGGAAGAATTAATCCCAGCTGCCAGAAGCATTTCTTACCACTGAGAGAGTAGTTGTATTCAGGAGAGGCAAAGAAAACACAGTCGGCGGCAAGAATCTTCTGCCGGAAATGTTCAACAGCAGGAGGGAAAACGCCGCCGGCTTCCAGATCAGTGTTCATAAAAGGAAGGTTCCCAATCTCCACATACTCGATGTGCATTCCTTGGATAGACTGTTCACACATCTCGGCAGCTGAAAAAGTAACAAGAGAAGGAAAGGCAAGGCAAGGCAAGGCAAGGCAAGGCATATCAGTTCAGAGAGACCTAAGGGATAGATAGATGTTAGATAGTACAGGCAGAGACGAGTACTTGCCAGCGCGGATGATGCCGCGATTGCGGGAAGTTTTGCTGAGGGAGCCGGAGATGGCTGCCACACGAATGATGGATGGTTTGGCAGCTTCGGCAAGTGCGAGGCTCGATTCCATCATATTTCTATTCCTTGCTCTGCTTGCTTCTCTTCGGTTCTTCACTGCTCCTGTTTTAAATAGAGTATCCGTGATGATTCCGTGCTCAAACAGATGGTCGAATTATAGAGCATAGATAGATGGGAATCTGAACTGAGTTATTTGGTAGGGCTTGAAGAATCAAAGTCAACTTCAGCACCCTTGAAGCAGTCTTGAAAAATCATGCGCAGGTAGGTGTGCTGCGTGTGCATGAACCATTTTGGGCGATTTGAATTTGGGTACTGTTGTGATTTGGGGGCTCTTGCTTATCATGAGACCTGGTTAGAGTTATTTAGAATATATTTCAATTAAATTGATTTTTTATATTAACCTTTAAAAATATTTTTGAATAGAATGAATGGCTTAAATCTTAAAAAAAAATAAAAACGTTAAAATGAATTGTTAAAATTTTAAAAAATTAAAAAATCCGAAGGTGTACAAGTTTTGTTTTTCTTAAGAGCAAAATGGTACTGTTGACAAGTAAGTTTGGAGATTTTGACAGAAAGTGGAAGTGCACGGCATTGACTAACTCGCTCGTATCGCATCATCCGGTCCACTCCGGCCAACCTGGATAGGGTTCTTGGCAGCCGGCTGTTTTATTTTATTTTTAGGTGATTGGCTTGTCAAGGTCCGGGATTTCGGCACAGTTTACACTTTACAGGCTTTGGCGGGCTTAATAATCCTTGATTAGCCTATTTTAAGACCAGAGATTTCTCTCGTCTCCAATGGAATTAGATTTGGATGAGGAGTGATTACTTTAATGACAAAGCGATCAATGTAAATATGTATAAGAATGTGTATGGTAGGAGGTGAGGGTTCCAAATTAGATGAAAACACTTGCTTTATTTATCCCTCTTAAAGACGTCCTCTTTTAATTGTCGGTCATTCAAAAGGGTGACTCAATGAAAACAATGCAAAGTAGTGTATGGAATAGAAAAATAGTATTAGGGAAAGAACGTGTAGGGCTATTATATATTGAAAAATAAAATAAATAATATCAAAAATGAGAAAAAATTTCGTAGAAATGAAAAACGATAATGAACTAAATAGCTCGAGTTAATAAGAACTCCTGTTAGCCTAGGCTAATTTATACTTTTTATTCTTTATTTTTCATTAGGATATGGGCAAAATTTCATTTTAATTAGAATATTGATTTCATTCTTAGTAATTATGAATATGAATAAGTTATAAAATAATAACCAATAAAAATGTTGTTTCTTGTATCTTATGGTTGGAAATGGGTTATACATGTTTAATGTGTTAACTGAGTTGAATATTAGGCAATGATAAGTTATATAAGCTCAACTTATGACTAACCAATTAATTTAAGTAGGTTTATAGGTTGAAAATTTTTAACTTTATTCTACCTTAGATTAGGTTTGGTAAGCTGGTTGAGGATTGACTCTAACCCAATTATAGCCCATATATTTAAAATTTCGAAGTAAATCACCAACACTGGAAGACGTTGTTTATGATTAAAGTTCAAATAGGTTATCATTTTTATTTTTATTATTCAATTCTTTTGACAAAATATTTTACAAACTTGTTAACAACCCACAATTAATCTGTTTATGTAAAAAGATAGGATTAAGATTTTCGTAAACAGATAGCAAATGGATTAAGTTAAGATTTTTTTAATAAGTTAGGCTTAGTATTAGCCTTAACCCATGTAATCCGATTGGTTACACACTTAAAAAAATTATTCATCTTTGAAATTTAAAAAAAATACATACATATCTAGATTTTTGAATTTTAGTATATAAATTAAATACACATGTTTCATAAAAAAAAATACACATGGCACCACATTTAAAAAAAAAAAACAAAAAAAAGTTTAAAAAATTACACCAATGTGCCCTAACCGGAGCTTGAATTAAGCCCGTGTGTTAATAAGGTTAGCAACTAGTGAAATTTCTCCTTGCGTTTTCATCCGAATGCTGATACAGTGCACCCACATGTTTTAATTTTTTTTTGAATAATTTTTTTATACAACTGTTAAGTGTATATAACATGTGTATCAATTTTTACCATTTTTAAAGTATTTTAGATATTATTTTTTAATTTTTTAAAATTAATGGCATTTTAGTAATTTTAAATTACCTAAAATGCCATTTATTTTCAAAAATTAAAAATAAATATCTAAATTAATCAAAAATGGTAAAAATTAATACACATGTTAAATTTAGTTAGATTAACAATTGTATAAAAAAATTTTAAAAATGGGTTAAATGCACCCGTGTGCATTTAGCCTCAACCATTTTCATCCAATGAGATGGTTTGGACTAAGTGTGCAACTTTGTGCTGAATTGGTCCGAACCCTCTCAACCTGACACGGTTTCAAAATCAAATTTGAATTTTTTTTTTTGAATTTTTTTTTCAAATTAGACCTAGTTTCAACCGGACCCGATATTCTCCGTACTTTATTAAAATAATTATATTTGCTTATGCATTAAATGTTTCAATTAAATTATGATAAAAGTTATTCCATATAATCATAACTTAATTAAATTATAAAATATTTATTCTAAAACCTAAATGTTATATACATTTGTCCATAGAAGTTCAATATATTACATCTACATTAACTTTATTTGCACATATTTATAAATATATCAACCCTTTAAAATTATTACATATGTATTAATTAACTACGAGATATATAAGTCTCACTTTTATCGAACTTTAGATAGTAATTTTATGTAAACTTATTTATTTTCTTACCTTAATTATTATGTACAAACTCATTATGTTAATTGTATTTATAATTATCTTTTAACTAAAATACTAATTTTCATCTAAATCAAAAATATCATAGGTCATATAAATATATTGATGTGTAAATTATTCATGTGCAAATGTAATAATATTCAAAAAATTCGTTATTTTTATTAGTAATTTCAATTTTTATTAATTTGAAAGTAACTCGAATTTCAACCCGAAACCAATGTTAACTCAACCGAAACTCGAATTTTAATATTAAGATTTGAGTTTGGATTTACATGAACTCGATAACCTTAGAATTTAGGTTCAGCCGAGATCAATACAAACCGACCCCGGTTGCATCCCAACTTGGGACGAGCCGCACAAGAAGACAGCACGGCACGGATGTGCACTCCAGGAATGCCCCACGTGAGATCCGTGACATTTTCGCTTTTTCTGCGTAGTCAAGAAGATCTAAAACACGTAGTAATGAATTTATATCATCATTCGACAGCTTATCTTATATACAATCTAAGTTTTTACATTTACAATAATCACCGTTACATTCTCATTTTATTTTTTAGTCTCATTCAAACTTCTTAAATTCTTCCGAAGAAGCCCGAGCTATCTAGATATCCTTCTTTTCTATTATTAATTCTGCTGGAAAATCATTTTTCCGTACCCCTTTTCAAGAAAATCTTTTTTTTTCACGATTTTTAAATTCAGGACCTGTTTGGTCGTTTGGACAAATGCAAAAGCACAAAGCGGTTTTTTAAAAATGTCGGTCTAAAAATGTAATCACCAAAAGACCCTAGCAAAGGCATTTAATAATCTTTGAGGAAGATACTGTACATTTTTTCGGGGACCTATCGTCTGCTCCGATGCTCCCTCGTGCATACACCCATTTTTTTTAGTTTTTTTAAAAAAAAATTTACAAAATTGTTAATCGTGGTGTATTTAATATATGTATAAATTTTTCATATTTTTGGAGTATTTTAGATATTTATTTTTTATTTTTGAAAATTAGTGGCATTTTAGGTAATTTTAAAATTACTAAAATGCCACTAATTTTCAAAAATAAAAAATAAATATATAAAATACTCCAAAAATGGTAAAAATTAATACATATGTTAAATACACTTAGATTAATAATTTTATTAAAAATTTTCAAAAAATAATAAAAAAAATGGATGTATGCACCCGAGCTCAATGCTCACAGGAGCATACGACCAAGTTTCTATTTTTTCATATCATTTGATGCTTTAACGAACAGTTAAATCTTTCTCTTAACTTTTTTTATTACTTCTAATGCAACATTTTAACGGCCTTATTTTATTTTCTCTTGTTATTTATATATCCTTTGGCCATTACCTCAATCATTCGTCCGAAATTGCCTGCATCCATTTCTTCTTTATTCATTTAATTTTCAACAACTATTGCATCGGAAAAAAAAATTCGACTGCTATCTTTAATTGTAAAGCAATTTAGCCCACTTTTTTTCCACACTACTTCTTATGTTAGAATTTCTCACTATTCACAATTATTCTATTTTTAATTATTTTTCACATCTTGCTATACAATTATACTATTTTTAATTATTTCTAGGCATATACTTGTACGCCTAACCTATATATTTTAATTTTATTCTTTTTATTTATCATCATTACCTCTCTTATATCACATTATTTTTTCTATTTCAAAAACTTTTATATTATAAATTTTTCATCTAAATTTTTTTTTTCTCTTACCAAATACACTATTGGTTGACCTTAAGCAATTTTCAAACAAAGCAAGCTTTTTACTTCAATTTTTCATTAAAATTTTGAATTAAATGTCCATTACAAAACCATTGTGCAAACAGCAATTTTTTTTTTTTTTTAACGTCTGGTAACAGCAATCGTTACGTCCTACAAGCTAGTAATCTTTTTAGCATTCCGTGTTATTATTAGTTTATCACGAAACAAATGAAAATAAAGGTTTACCAGCGCATAATCCAGCGATATCACATTGGCGTATGAGTGTGGGATCACGTTATAAAATTCAGAGAGGAGCTTTGTCTCCTTATAATATAATAACAAAAAAATATTAATTCGACGGTGCCTTTTTGGACCATCCACCTGGGTTTTGTTGGCGTACTAGGCTGAACGGTGTGGCACCCATCAAATGACTATAACGGCGTCGTTGACTTGCCTGCGGTGCGTGGAATGGAACACGGTCCTTCTCGAGGTAAGTGGACAGTAAAGGCATGAGATTTTTCTCTCGGCAATTTTTTTTTTATTATTATTTTTATACATAAATAACTTAATTTTCAATTTTTAAAACTATTTTTTTTCAACTCGAAATTTAATTTCACAGATTCTAACACACAGCATCCAACCTCCTCATTCCGTCATTCTGAACTGAACTAATTCGGGAAGAGGATGAATGATCAATCAATAAACAAAAAATAAACAAAAAAGATAGATCAGTGTCATATCTTGACTTTTGTAAGAAATTTTAAAATTAATTACAGAGATTAGATTGGAGACTACGCTTAATCAGTGGAAATGAAAAGAATATTCTTAAAATAAAAACTTTATCTGCTTTTGTAAAAAATATATATATATTCTTTTTGTTTTTATTTACTTTCTGATTAAAATCATGATTTAAATTCATAATTTTTTTTAAAAAAAAAAATTCTTTTCGTCAACGAAATAGGCATAAAATTAGGGGAGTCCATCTCCTACCTTTCCTTATGGTGGCGGTCCAAGATGGCAGGTGGCAGGGGCAATGTTGCGTGAATGGTTGTAGGCTGCCGGAAGATTTTCTAAGCACTAGTCCATCTCATTCGACAACTAATGATGGATAGGAGTAGGAGAGAGACGTCGTAGTGTGAGTCGCACATTGTATAGAGTTGCAAGACAACTCGAATAGAACTTTCTCAAAATCGTGCTTTGAAACGTTATTAGGTTCGATCCTTCCCGAAGTACGTGGTTACGAGAAGTTGAGATGTCAGAACGAATTTCATCTTCATTCTGAGAATAAAGCTGACAGCTCTTAATCTATTTGTTTGTTCTATCCTATTCAGCAATTGTACTGAAATAGCTGCTTTGTGAGTTTAACTTAACATTTTATTTAATTCTTAAACAAGTATTAACTATTATGGTAACTATAAACTAATATAAATCTATAATTGTTTATATATGGGTTGGGGTATAACAAATTTTAAAGATTGTAGTTATTGTGGCCCGCCCAAGTATCTGATAAGATGAATTTTGGTACCTTAGCTAAATAAATATTAACAAATACATCGCATGACTTGGATTTATATGAAACAGCATGGTATGTGAAAACCAAGTGGTTCCACACTTGGAACCGGTTCCACTGAGGTGAAACTCGTGACAAAATATGTATCAAATTTGAGTTTATTAGTTTCATCACCTGATTTGAGATATTTTAGTGGATCTGGGTCTAGTTCAAATAGTTATATGTGAATGATGCACTGATTTCTTGGGCTGGCAACTTGGCATTAAGGATTCTCATAGTCCTCATCACGCATGAGCTAATGACAACCTGACATAAGCAGCCTCCTCCACACCCAGCTGCAAGCATCATGAAGTTGCCATCATTCAAGACTAGCTTCTGTCCAAACCAAACATGCTGGGTAGACATATGCAGGCCCATTAAAAATCAGCACTGGCTATGGACATTCAGCTTTTGGAGAAATACGTCAAGAAGCCAAAGCCCAAGAGATGGTGTGTGATTCTCCTGCAACATGTCAGACGTCTTGGTATAGATGAAGTTCCAATATTATGAAATCATACCTAATGACAAAGGGGGTTTGTAAGATGATTATGATTGCTCAATCAAGTTTCATGGCTAACCAATAAACTATTTTAATCACATTACAAAACAGATTTCCAACACCATCAAAACTCCTAATTTCAATTTCCAAACGTCAGTCTAACAGCAGTATTTGCAATGCCCTGGTGCAGTGTAAGCTCAGCAAATACCTTTCAGTCTGAGAGTAAATGCCTGCAAGGATAGAAGAACCTGTTTTAACCTTTCCAGAGATTCCTGATGGATCAAGTTCCCTTCGCTGTCAAATTTCTTAGGAGGTTGGAATTCAAAGATAAATAATTCTGGCTTGTTGATGAAATGAAGATCAAGATACACCCCAGTCTGACGAAGATGGTACTGTGATCGGCCACCTCCAAAACCCCCTCCTGCACTCACAATGGCAGCAGGTTTATCTGCCCAGACATTTGGGGGTCTAGATGCCCAGTCAATGGCATTCTTCAAAGGTCCTGACCTTGCAAACAAAAGGAAAATTAGTAAGGAACAAAACAGAGGCAGAAGAGCAAATGTGCCTACTTGCACAGTACCCAGCAGCCCACATTCAATGCACCAAGTAAGGGGCACCTTGCAAAGCAGAAGACGAAAGCCCACTGCACTCCCTAACAGAAAGAGATGCATATCGGATGGATAAGCCCTCATAAAAGCCAGAAAGCTTCCTTATTCAAGGCATGCATTGATATCTTAGCTTCCTTATTCAAGAGATGCATTGATCTCTTGATGATTCCATAATGCTGACACTCCCTTCAATAGCAATGGACTAGGAAAGCCACAAAACCAGGGTGTTGTGTATATAGGGCCAATTGTCTAAAATGTTCTACAGAAGCAGAGATAAAATTTAAAAAAATTTAAAAAAAAAGAAGAAGAAGAAGAAGAAAGAAAGCTTGTTAGCATTAAAGACCCAGAGTTAATTACTATCTTTTGCCATTCACTGAAAACCATCTTTTTACAGGGAATTACAGTTTCAATTTCAAAGGTTTGTCCAGTTCTTATTTGAATAATTGCTATGATTGCAAATAGTAGTTCAAAAGGGAACTTGGAAGGGTTCTTGGTGCTTGAGTTGTGAGCATATGATTGCTCTTGCTGGTGTTGGGGTCTTGAGGAATCAAAAATAAAGTCCTTTAAGGATTTAAGAGGAGAAACAGTTATTTATGTGGCTGAGTAGCATGAGTGTCAAATTCCTGCGTGTATCCATACGTAAAGCCTATGGAAATGAATAATGGTTCAAATGAATTTATTCTAATTTTTACAAGCAACTTCAGTTTAGGGTTTCATTTGCAGCTTGGGTCCTCCATTACCATCTCATCTCTTGTTTTGCAAAAAGCTAGTGTCATACGAGGTAATTTTAATTTGTCAACTACAAAAAAGAAACCACCAATTTTAAAACCCCTAAAGTTTTACAAAATTCACAAATCCACTATTTTAGAACATAACAATGTTTTGGGTTATTTGCATTTTGGTCCTTTTAATTGTGTATTTGCTTTTTAATCCATATTTTCTTTTTAAACCCTAAAAGTTTGCCCTCATTGTATTTTAGTCCCTACCATTAATGCACATCAGAAACATTGCCATTAACTGCATATATGAGTTAACTAACCTTATCGTTAACCACATAAATGAGTCAACTCATATTCATGAGTCGACTCATTAATATGAGTTGACTAACTTAACTAAGTCATAAGGGTATTTTAGACTTTTCAATTACAAATAACAGTCGTTAGTTGAGTGTTTTGACGATAGGGACTAAAATGCAAAGAGGGCAAACTTATAGGGTTTAAAATGCAAATACGTGAAACTTACAAATTAAAAAGCAAATGCGCATAGTTAGAGAAATCAAAATGCAAAAAATCCCAATGTTTTCACAAAAATCACCATCCCCCATACCTAGAACCCTGCTTGCAACAATTGCAAAGTCCAGTTTCCCCAACTGCAGAACCATATTCAGTAAATTTTCACCAATTCGCAAACATTCAGTCCCAGATCCAACAGCCTTATATTTCCAACAAGAAAGACGCAATTTTGCCCCCGATGTTCCTCCTCAATTTTCAGTAATCTATTTTGCTTGAGCAACCAATCGAATGCAGTTACCAATTGAAGCATGAATTCCAATTTCCGCCTCTACTGCGGTTAGTGCTACATCTTTGCTCAAGCACTACCTCACATCCATCGAACAAAAATGCTCATCCATGTGGTTTCCTCTTTAATCACTCACCCCATGTCACAAAACCCATACTCGATCGCTCAAAAACTGTTCAAATTCCCCGTACCCAATTCCAGAATGCCTTCACTTCAAAATCTTCTAAAATTCCCAATTCGAACTACGGTTCTCACATCTGGGCCCCAATCCTTCAGCATCTGACCAATCTACAAGACATCCAGTCACGCCCATCATCACAGCCAAGCAGCTCACTCCTGAAACAACGAATTACAGCGTCCCCTATTAGGGCTTAAGCCAGTCGATGAAAACGTCCATAGATATAAATCTACATTTTTCTTTCCTCGATATCGTCTGATATCAATAACACTTGATCCACCGCCGCGTGAAATGGCCAACACATAAATCTGCGTCAGGAGGTCCTCGTCTTCGTACATTTCGTGGGATTTTCATTTGTCAGGGACAATCAGTTAGCCAAAAATTCGATCTTGCAAGAGTAGTCTTTACTTACCAGTGACAGAGTAGTTGTACTCAGGAGAAGCGAAGAGAATACTGTCGGCGGCAAGAATCTTCTGACGGAAGGCCTTGACCGTCGGTGGGTAAGTGCCGTCGACCTCCAGGTCGGTGTTCAGGAAAGGAAGAGGCGCAATGTCTACATACTCGATCTCCATTCCTTGGATTGACTCTTTGCAGATCTGCGTAGCTGATGCACGCAACCTTTTTCGTCAGGTAAATGAACACGTGGCGGGTGGGCCATGAACAGAGAGATGACGATGGGAGAAAATCAATTGGAATTACCAGCACGGATGATGCCGCGATTGCAAGAAAATTTGCGGAGGGAGCCGCAGAGGGCCGCCACTTTGATGATCGAGGGTTTCGCCGCTGCCACGCTCGGCTGCATTCTTTCGTCCTTCCACTTCTGTATGAGAGTGTGACCGGATGACTGAAGCTTTGGTCGTGGTTGCTGTAATAATCCGACTTTGGGTGTTTTTGAGAATGGGTAAAACTTTTGATGAAAAGTTGTAGATAGTAGAAGTTGTCAAATGATATAATGTGATAGGGGTAATGATGAGGAATAAATAAGATAAAATTAAAATAGATAGGTTAGTTGTGTTGGTAGTTGTGTAGAAATGATTGAAAAGTAGGGTAGTTGTATAGAAAAATGTGAAAAAATGATTAAAAAATAAGGTAGTTATGGAGAGTGAAAAGTTTTAAGTTGAAAAGTTTTAACTTGACAACTTTTCTTTAATAACAAACATACCCTTAAATACGTTAACTTGACATGGCATACGCGTTGAATTTTTTACCATTTGATGTTTCAGGAAAAATAGATGAGGAAAAATAAATGAGGTGGCCAGATTGACTAATTAACTTTAACTTATTGACTAGAGTGGGTAATTCTAATTTCAAGAAAAATAGGATCTCGAATATATTTATTTAAATTAATTCATAATTTAAATTAACAAATTGTTGAAATGCTAAGATGGTTAAAAATTGTGGTAAGTAAATTTGAGGTAGTGGGTTCGAATTACATCTTAGTAGAATTAGATAATTTTTTTAGCAATTAATTTATGCAGGACCCACAAAGAGATAAGATCTGATTTTTAAATTTTTAAATTTAAAATTAATTGTTAGAGAGAATAATGGGAGGATGCGATTAAGTGAGGAGTTGAGAAGGTGGAGACGTATGAATGGAAAGAGATATGGGAGAAAAGAAAAGGTGAATGAAGAAATCTTGGGAAATGAGGAATTTGTCGCGGATTGAGACCGGAAAGAAAACAAAATATTTTTCATTCAGAAAATCCCTCCGTGGGTTCTATAAAAAAGGTAAGTGAAGAAATAATTAAATTTATTTTGAGCCACGTATATTGCATTAATCAAATTATTTTGAGATAACTTATAAAAATACATTTTAAAACAATGGTATGTGTTTGGTGTAATTGATGTCAGTCTTGTAGATCGAGATAAATAAAAATAATTTTATTACAGTTGTTGTTGCTCTTGGAATTCATTTAATATTAGGATGGAAAAAGTTGATTTGACAGAATAGGAGAATGTCGGTTCCTAAATGCGTGACCCGAGTGATAAAGAGTATATAATATTATATATAATTGATTGGCCAAAAGTAATGAGACATCTAATTTAGAAACATCTAATTTGGAGACATTGTTTTAACGCCAAAATCAGTAAATCATTGATTTGCTCATAGGACAATACGAAAAATATTAAATAAATTGGCAGTAATATTTGGGGAATGTATATAATATATATTTCAGCTTGCTATGAACGTAAGATTGCAGACGATGATGAAATGGAATTTCCGAGTTTTCTATAAAATAAATATTATGATGAAACTCTACACATTATTTTCGGTTGAGTTGTATTATAATGAGAGCCAAACGGATGTGTAGGTCCCTCAGATGGAGTTTTGTTTAAGGATTTTATTATTATAATAACTGTATCGGTATTTGGGTTTGATTTAAATACTAACTATATGAGAGTCGTAATTATATAGAAGAATTTTGGCTGAGGTTGGATATAACATGTGAGTATCTGATGCATAATATCAAAATATATATATATATATAATAATATGAAATAGAGGATAGTGCTTGCTATGTTAAACGACCAACTCAATATTATATATTACTATTGACAAGGGACGGGACTCCACTGCTAGTATGAATTCTTGTTTTTTTTTAAAACATAAAAAAAAAAAAATTCATACTAGCAGTGGAGTCCCGTCCTTTGTTGGTATCATGGAATTTAATAGAAAGGACTATTTTTAAGTGGAGTTTTGTGGTTTAGTTTGTAGTGTCAATTATTGGATGGTTTAGAAAATTTTATTTTGTCAAATATTTATTTGAAGGTTATCTACTAGTGCAAATCATGTTGTAGAATTTATTTAATGAATTACTTATTGTAGAATTTATTCGTGGGTTATCTGCCATGAAATTTGGAAAGAAGGGTTAAAATGAAAAACATGATTTAATTATGCAGATGAGATGATTATTTTTGTTTGCAATATTTTATTTATATATCATTGATGGCAGTTTAAAACTTCCAACACTGCTTATATAATACAACATATTATGTGTGTTTATATATATATATATATTTATGGAAGTTAAAATCTTCATAAATTGGTTGTATATAATATATCATATCTATACGTATTTTTATAGAAGTTTAAAACCTCCAAAGTGTCAGTTATTTATTGATGACGGAAGTTTGAAATCTCGAATGCCTGCACAGGACCTTCAGTGCTGATACATGAATATATATTATATATTTATAGATGAAATTTTCAGCATAATATATGTATATTCATCACCAATTATGCATTACGGAGAGACATATAGATTTATATATCGTTCATAGGGAACATTATTATTTTAATTAAGATTTGGTGGTTTAAATTTGTGTACAACGCATCATTTTATTCATCCAGTTAATCTAATTATTGTTGATTTGGTAGTGAGAAATTACTGGATAATAGATAATAGAGGCTACATTATATAATAATATTTTTATACAGCTAGCTTGGCTGGTATCTGCTGTGGCAGATGCGAAAAATATTATATAAACAAAATTTTTATGAAATAACGAAGATTTGTGTTGGCTAGGAAAGGGCTAAGCACTATTGATAAATTAGGGACGTTGTGTATTGTGCTCAGGATGACTTTTAGACACATTTAAATTCATGGAAAATAAATTTATGAGAGAGAATCCGAGTGAAATATTCCAGTTGAGAGAACGCCAAATGAAGTAGGGAGTTTTTGTCCCGGGATGAAAATACTCGTGCAGGCTATTATCATTAAATGACCGGTGGTGTTGCTGCGAAGGAATTTCATATTGAGAAGGAAACCAAATATCTCTGTTCCATCATTAATAGTTGGTGTTAAATTTATATATGCTGGTGGTATGAAATATATTAATATATTAACTGGTGGTGTTGGCAATCTGTTTCACAATGTGGGACTCATTTTCATGTTATGTATGAATTAGTCAACTTGCAAATTCTTGAAGATGTTTGATAAATTATATTAGCGTGCTTGTGGTTGGATTTTACTTGTTTGTAGGCGTCTGATATTAAATTTTATGCACACAAAAAAATCATATATGACAGGTGTTAATATTGTGGATATATGTACATATAAACTACATATGTGTGTAAGCCGTTATATAATTAAGTTGTATAACATAAAAATTAGTTATTGGATGTTGTCTAATACTCCATGATTGAAATACGTACAATATACATATCTATTATATAAATGGACATTTCGAGTCCAATGGGCATGATATGGAATATTAAAGTTAATAAAATAATAAATAATTTATTAAGGGAAGGTTGAATTTATGAATGTGATTTGATGTTGGATAAATATTTGTGGATATGCAAATACTAAAATTTATATATTCATGTTAGTAATTGTATAATTAATTTATAGAATATAAATTAATTATCTGTTGCAATATCATTGGTTGTGAAATTAATTATATTTTATGTTAGTGCTTGTACAATTAATTTATATGAAATATAAATCAATTATTTTAAGTAAGATTTTGTTGTGATGGAAGTTATATTGATGGACATTTCCGGTCCAGTGGGCATGACACAAGATATTAAGGTTAATAAATGACTTATTAACAAAAGGATAAATTTACAAATTGGATCTAATACCAAGTTGAATATTTAAAAATATATATATTAAAAATTTTACATTCTTGATAGTTGTTATATAATTAATTTATTTTATCTAAATTAATTATTTGATGTTATGCAATACCTTGCATTGGAATTAATATAAAATAATTCTTGTGAATTATAAGTGGACATTTTGATTCGGTGGTCGTGGTATACAATACCAAGGAAGATAAATTAATTTATAATTTATTGATGGAGTATGTGCTTATGCTTTATTAGATCTTAATATTTTATTTCTTTCTTATATTCAGTATTTAGATAAAATTAATTATGTGAGATTTGTTATCAAATTATTATAAGAGCAATGACATATAATTTTGATTGGATCTGGAGTTATTTTGGATTAATATGAGGAACTAGCTCAAGCTAGATGTGTTACTTAAATTATTATGTGGCTTAACTTATTATATTAATTGTGAGGAAGATTGTGAGTTGTCATAAATTCAGCATGATACGTAGAATGGATTATTATTTTAAATGTTGTTTAACCACTTAAATTATATTTTTGGATATTTAGTGATTTGGATGGAAAAGTTTTATTTATGAATAGATGTGAGTTATAATGTATTCAACGGAAGAATAAGTGAGAATTATTTTCACATGGCTTAATAATGTAAATTATATTATTCGTGGATTTATAGTGAGAGTGATGAAATTATATTAATTATGGATATCTGGTGGGTATGATGCAATATATATTATTTGTGAATAACTAGTGTGCATTATGCAAGTATTTTATTCATGAATTTATTAGATTGAATTCAGTAAGTTGGCTCCATAATCCAATTAAGTCTGAGTCGTGTCGTTAATTTTTATTTACCAGATCTTATGATCTTTAAATAAGTTATCATACGTAGTGGTGATGATAAATTATAGATTTATTCAAGATTGAACTTAGTGAATTAATTCACTAGTTGAATTAAAGATGCGACATTTGAATATCTTTATTGGTGGATTTTAGTAGCTTATTTTGATGTTGTAGCAACCCAAGTAAATGTGTGATATGTGATTTTTTTTTCAATGTTTACTTAAGTGCATGTTGGCCTGATCGGGTTGCTAAAAATGATCTGTGATACTTCAGTTTAGTGAGATGGCTGAATAACCTCATTTAAGTGTGTCGTATGTGGTTATTTGATTATCAGATCCAGCAGAATCATTTATTGGGTTATTGTGGATGGTTTCTGATGTTTGATTGTGTGTTTTGTGGGGTGCGATCATGTGTTTTTAAAAGTTTCTCCGACTCCATGGGTAGCAAGGTTTGGAATCAAGGGTAAGCTTCGTCCTCGGTTCATTGGGCCTTTCGAGATCCTTGAGATGATTGGTGAGGTTGCATATCAATTGGCTTTACCGCCATCATTATCGGGTGTACATAATGTATTTTATGTATCCTCGTTGAAGAGGTATATAGCAGATCCAACACGTGTTACGTGCTGAGCAGTTCCATGTGAAGGAGGATCTTACATACCCAGAGCAACCAATGCGTATTCTTGATCATCGAGACCTACAAAAGAAAGGCAGAACAGTAAGGCACATTCGTATTCAATGGAGTAATCACAGCAAAGGTGAAACTACTTAGGAGCTCGATGAAGAAATGTGGGAACTCTATCCTAATTTTATGAGATCTGTAGGTATGTGAGTAGTTTCGAGGACGACACTTTCTTTTAGGTGGGGAGGATGTAATAATCCGACTTAAATACGTTGACTTGACGTGGCATACTATTGTGGCACGTTGAATTTTTGACCGTTTGATGTGTCAGGAAAAATAGATGAGGTGGCCGGATTGACTCATTGACTTTGACTTATTAGCTAGGGTGGGTAATTATAATTTCAAGAAAAATGGGATCTCAAATATACTTATTTAAATTAATTCGTAATTTAAATTAACAAATTGTTGAAATGCTAAGATGGTTAGAAATTATGGCAAGTAAATTTGAGGTAGTGGGTTTGAATTACATCTTAGTAGAATTAGATAATTTTTTTATCAATTAATCTATGCGGTACCCACAAAGAGATAAGATCTGATTTTTAAATTTTTAAATTTAAAATTAATTGTTAGAGAGAATAATGGGAGGTTGCGATTAAGTGAAGAGTTGGGAAGGTGGAGACGTATGAATGAAAAGAGATATGGGAGAAAAGAAAAGGTGAACGAAGAAATCTTGGAAAAGGAGGAATTTGTCGCGGATTGAGACTGGGAAGGAAACAAAATATTTTTCATTCAGAAAATCCCTCCGTGGGTTCTATAAAAAAGGTAAATGAAGAAATAATTAAATTTATTTTGAGCCACGTATATTGCATTAATCAAATTATTTTGAGATAACTTATAGAAATACGTTTTTAAACAATGGTATGGTTTAGTGTAATTGATGTTGTCTTGTAGATCAAGATAAATAAAAATAATTTTATTACAGTTGCTATTTCTCTTGGAATTCATTTAATATTAGGATGAAAAAAGTTGATTTGACAGAATGGGAGAATGTCGGTTCCTAAATGCATGACTCGAGTGATAAAGAGTATATAATATTATATATAATTGATTGGCCGGAAGTAATGAGACATCTAATTTGGAGACATTGTTTTAATGCCAGAATCGATAAATCATTGATTTGCTCATAGGACAATATGAAAAATATTAAATAAATTGGCAGTAATATTTGGGGAATGTATATAATATATATTTCAGCTTGCTATGAACGTAAGATTGCAGACGATGATGAAATGGAATTTCCGAGTTTTCTATAAAATAAATATTATGATGAAGCTCTACACATTATTTTCGGTTGAGTTGTATTATAATGAGAGTCAAACGGATGTGTAGGTCCCTCAGATGGAGTTTTGTTAAAGTATTTTAATATTATAATAACTGTATCGGTGTTTGGGTTTGATTTAAATACTAACTGTATGAGAGTCGTAATTGTATAGAAGAATTTTGGCTGAGGTTGGATATAACATGTGAGTATCTGACGCATAATATCAAAATATATATATATAATTATATGAAATAGAGGATAGTGCTTGCTATGTTAAACGACCAACTCAATATTATAAATTACTATTGACAAGGGACGGGACTCCACTGCTAGCATGAATTTTTTGTTTTTTTTATGTTTAAAATTTATAATTACAGATCGGTTGCCTTAGATGCTTGGATTATTGTTGTTAACCTGTTGTGTTTTTGGAAATTGAGTTTGTGGGTGTGTAGAGATATTCCGATGTTGGATTTAATTTTTCTGCATCAGGTGACATTATCTAAGGAAAATGAATTCAGATTGGGCATGAAAGTGATATATCGAAATGAAATGGTAATTTCAAAGTTTAGAAGTTATTGTGAATAATCAAACGGTTAGCCGAATGTGTTAGCATGGATTATTATGTGAGTATGTCATTTGCGGTATATTTGGGTTGTTTTGCTGAACGTTGGTAGAAGTATTTTATTTATGGAATTTAATATACAGTAATTATATATTCACGTATGTTGTATAATTAATTTATATGATACATAAATAAATTTTGTTTTGCTTTATAAATTATTCCTATGTTTGAAATTAATATAAATAGAATATATCTATACTATTAAGTTACTGTAGGTCTGAACTGTTTATAAAACTTTATATGAGATGTTATTATTTGTGGACGTATAAAAATATACGAATTATATTTTTGTGTTAGCAGTTGTGTAATTAATTTATATAACAATAAATTAATTATTTGATATTCTTTGTATCTAAAATTATAAATTGTAGAGATAAATATTTTGTCCAGCCAACATGATATAAGGTGTGATGGAGGATAAATTAAATTATAGTTATCAATAGCGGATAAATTCAACAGTTTATTTTTTAAATTCCAATCAATTATTTTCTTCTCTAATGGAATTGTTGGAATAAGAAGGGTGAGATTTGATACGGTATTTGTATACTAAAAAAAACATTGAGAGTTATTGGGAAATAAATGGAAATAGAAAATTATGCTGTGTATAATAATTGTGGCTGCTCATTTTGAAAATTTGGCTATTTGTGGGTTAAGCTGGAAGCTTCTTTTTGAATTTATTTAATTAAATTTAGTGAGTTGGTTCACCCAATTAAATGCGGATGGCAAATTATTTTAGTTGGTAAAATATTTAATTAGGTTGAGATAGTTGTTATGATGCTTAAGTGAAAATGGTATATGTAATGCATCATGATTATTACCAAGTGGAACAGAATTGCACATGTGGAACCCCAAGGATATGTGTATAGGTTTTTATTATTTCCTCAGTAGGTCTTATGCTTGCTAGAAGGCTACTTTGGAATGTCC
This sequence comes from Annona cherimola, assembly GCA_030490835.1. Lineage (NCBI taxonomy): Eukaryota > Viridiplantae > Streptophyta > Magnoliopsida > Magnoliales > Annonaceae > Annona > Annona cherimola. The sequence goes on from CM059973.1 coordinate 73,876,494, forward strand.
GTTCGTGGACAGTGTGTTATTACCTTAATGGGCTGTGATATGTCCCTTTGTAGACTGTGTGTTGTGCCCTGAAAGGCCGTGAGTTCGCTCCATTGTGAGCAGTGTGGATAACCTTACACATTAGGTAAGTGGTTTGTGCATTTCCTATGGTGCTTCCATGATGTTATACATCATTATATACGTGGTTTATTTCTTGCTTACTGAGTTATTTAACTCATTCCTGAGTAATTTAAATTTCAGGAGAGGTGGGACCATCTGGTCAATAATGCAGGTTAATAGGCCAAGATGGTGCATCAAAGACATTTTATTTTTATTTATTTATTTTTATTTGTTGGCTTGTAATAAATTAATGGGAAATATTCCTATTAACTCAGTGGATATTTATTGATAAATTTTGGATATTATTGAATGAAGTATTAATTATTAAATTCAATGAAGCATAACTGATCCGGGTTCGTCGCCCAATTAGGGTGGTCAACAACCCTAGGATTGGGTCGTGACAGTTACTGTATCGTCTTCATCGCATAAATCCTATAAACGCTAGCAATCAAGGATTGGTGGCTCGTTTCGGAGAACACGAAGGACTTAACGATTGACACGAAAAATGCATACACCGAGTGTGCGAGGGAAGAGATAAAAATTTTGAGGTAAAAAGTTTTTAAATTCAGAAAAGGTGATGTTATAGGATAAGAAATAAAAAAAATAAAATTAAAATATATAGGTTAGTTTTGTAAAAATAATTAAAAGGTAAGGTGGTTGTACATGAAAATGTAAAAAAATGATTAAAAATAAAATTGTTGTAAAGAGCGAAAAATTTTAAATTGAAAATTTTTTGCATGAAACAAATAAGCTCGCAGTATTTATTTCTTCCCAACAAAATAAAACAAAATTTTTTCTTTGACATTTTCATTATTTTTTAATTATTTCTTCGTATTTTTATATAAGTATCTTATTTTTAAATTTAGTTTTTACATCTTTTCATACCAATATTAATAGAGTCTCACAAGAGAAAGCTCATGAAGAGGACAGAAGGTCTCGGCATTTGCTAAGATCTAGGGAAAGACTAAATCCTATGCATAGGACGAGTAATTGAACTGCGGAGGAGGGTGATGCATGGTAGGCAATCTAATAGATGAGAAGAAGGGAAATGCAAACACATTTGATTTGAGTTCTTTTTCAATCTCTTGTAGAGAGAAAGGGAGAACACCTTCTTGCATATGTCAATTCTTGTAGCGTCGATGCTCCAATCTTATATGCGGATTTGCCTTGCTGGACCATCATGGTCAACTAGGCTCAGAACTTCATATGGGCCTAGGCTTTAATCTTTTCCTAGGCTTTAGAAAATGCAATACAACTTTTAAAATATGTTTGTTTAGTGGATTATAAACATTGGAGAATTGGAATGGATGTATAGGATATGGGTAAAATAGAGATAAAGAAAATTTAAATAGAATAGTTATATTGAAAAATATAAAAAATGATTAAAAAGATGTAAGAAAATAATTGAAGTATAGATGGAAATAAAAACATGGACCTTATGTTTTTCCATTTTCCAAAATTGCAAGTGTTCTTTTTTTGATAGAATTGCAAGTGTTCTTAAAGCTAACTTTTTTATTGGCTTAACTTAAATGACCAAGTGATTGACGTAAACGTATGTAAGGGTGTATAAGATGGAAGGTTTGGAGTTTAAAATTAGATAGAAACACTTGCATAATTACCCTTTCTTTGAAGTTGTCGTGTGTTGATTACCTATTCATTCCAGGGGTGACACGATAATAAAAAAAGTCTAACCTTTTTATTTTGATTACACTTTTGAATATTTATGCAATAATACTCTGGAAGGTCGTGGAGTGTTCCAACTTTTTAGATGAGGTATATAATATTATATCTTATTTCATATTTTACAATCAAGTTCAAGAATTTACATAAGAGACAAGTATTTCCACATATATAAGGAAAACAATAAGCTCTTACCACAAGTCGAACTACAGATGTAAATAAGGTTAGTGTTAACTCAAACCCAACTAACTCAATCCAATTTGTAATAAGATTAGGTTAGACATCTTGAAAAAGTAAGTTATATAACTTGATTTGAACCAACACGATTTCAACCCGACCCAATTTCTTCATATGTTAGTATAAAATATAATAGGTTATTTAAAAAGTCATATATTAGTATATAATACATAAGAATTAGCTAGACATCATTGCTTTGAAATAAGATTATTTTACAATTATATTACTGTATAAGTCATAAATTGAAAGGTATTTCTATAAAAAGGATTAATTTTTATTTTTATATAAATTTATACTTAAAAATAAATTTAATTAAGTAAAATATTTTTAAAATATTATAATTTACTAACCTAATTTCTAAGTCAAATCAAACTGACTTCTATAAGGTTGAAATAAGATTGGGTTAAAGTATGAAAAATAGAATTGAAAGTAGGGTTGAGTGGAGATTTTACAAAATGATTTAGGGTTGTATTTATTTCAACCAGACCCGATTTACACCCCTAAGCTGAATTGTCAGGGGAAATTAAAGACGGGTTACTATTTGCCATCATCCCCGACGAATCGAAATGACACCTAGTAAGCGTGCCAGTGTTGCAATTTGGATTTAGTGAAAAGGACCAAGATGTTCCTAATTTCAACACTAATGATTCCACTTATATGAAGCTAGTTCCATCCATGTGAATTCTTGCAAATTGTTGATTTGGGCTCATTATGGTCATTAGGTCAATATTTGATATCAGTGTTCCATTTAACATCATTTATATGATCAATGATACCAATAATCAGTTACTTTAAACTTCTATGCAAGTTATGCTATTTTTAAAATATGAAATTACCTATAAAATGTGAAAACTACTTAAATTGTCCACGAAAGCATTGGAGAACATTTTTGAAGGTCAAATTAGTGGTATGGATGATTTTTTTAAGCTAGCCTAACATAAGCTTATGTTAGTACGATCTAACACCCATTAAATTTTTTGTGAAACTATTTTTAAAATATATTTTTAAATTTTATAATTTTTAAATATATGTATATATTTTTCAAAAATATCATTTTTTAATGAATTAAAATGACTTAAATACCCCCTCCCCAAATGATATTTTTGAAAATAAAAATATACACTCATAAATTATAAATTTTGATATATAAATTAAATACTACTTGAAAAATAATTTCATGAAAAGTAAAAAATTAATGAGTACGTTAGATCAACAAAATAACTCTTTCTATGTATTAAGATAAGTTGGTCATTATAAATGCCAACATAGCCCAACTAGTCAAGTCCCCTACCATCCTGCCAAGGCATCCGAGTTTGATCCCAGTATGGAGAGTTTTATCTTTCATTTCAGGAGCAATGTTTCTTGGAGATACATTGTTAAATTTATACTTTTAAGTAAAAATTAAGAGATTTTTATAAATATGTCTACTATATTTAACCAATATTGCATCTATATTCCTAAATTTGTCAATATTATAAGCATGCCCACAAAGTATATATGAAATTGCAAGCGTGTATCTTCCATTATGACGTTGTTAAAATTTTTTATAAAACGAAAAGCTAAGTGATACATGTACAATTTTTGTAAATGTTATAAACATGTTCATAAAAAAAATCTAAAATAATAATGTATGTAAAATTATATAAAATAATAAAATATCAAATATGTCTACAATATTTTAAAAATTGCAAGTGTATGACAGCTAGGCAAGGACGAAAAGTTGATGGGATGCATGGCCAAGTCGTACTGATATATATAGGCTAATTTATTTTTCTTTTTTTAATAATTCCGCGACGACCCAATAATTAGATGGAGCTTTTGCATGTGATCCAATCCCATTAAAACGCCACAGGGTGTGTTTGTTAACGATGAAAAGTTGTCAAGTTAAAACTTTTCAATCTAAAACTTTTCACTCTCCACAACTATCCTATTTTTTAATTATTTCTTCACATTTTTCTATACAACTACCCTACTTTTCAATCATTTCTACACCACTACCAACACAACAAACCTATCTATTTCAACTTTATCCTATTTATTCATCATCATTACCCCTATCATATCACATCATTTGACAACTTTTCATCTCTAAAACTTTTCATCAAAAATTTTATCCATTCCCAAACACACCCACACTCAAAGCTAACGGAGACCCAGGCCCAGGCCGTATACCCGCACTAACCAGTTGGGCGGATGGGTCTGCCGACACTACAAGTCTACAATCAGATCCTAGTCGTTCTGATGCGAGATCGGCGACATGGCAATCCTCGAACACGGGAATCTTTTTCCTTATAAAATATCAAAAAGAATTTCACGGTCATCAAGGGCGACAGGGATCATGCAGACGCATTTCCAAAGGTGCGACGGAATATTTCCTCGCCCGTTCCATTCCATCCCATGATTTCTCCTTTTTTAAAAGAAAAAGGAATTGATATCTAGTCCCCACCCCTCCTCCCAGAAGGCCATAACGCATTGTTATACCCCAACCATGTTTTCCGCATCTAAACTGGATGAGCTAACAAGGACGCCGTTGCCCAATCCCATTAGATGATTGCCGCATCGGATGCTCTGCGTCTCTCTATCTAAGGATATAGCATGCTTGAGACAACTAAAAAGGCCTAAAAATGAGAAAGCCATGGCATGCACAGCAACCTAAACGTGGACCATTTCTGTTATTTGAAAAAACTGAGCTGTCTTTCACACATCTGGATTTCCATTTGGGGAATTAAAATATTAAATGAGAGATTAGAAAGTGCCTTCCTTTTTGCATCTCTTTCGTTGTTTACTGGCTGCAGGATAATTTTTTTTTGAATGCTTTTAGGTGGACAGTCAGTCACTGCTGTAGAACAACTGTCCGGCAGTGTGAGATTCTAATCGTACAAGGGGAAAACAGAAGCAGTCAAGCGGGCTCTAAAGACTGTTTAACTTTTCACAGCGAGCGAGACTCGCTCGTCGATATGTTACCGACAGTCCCCAAGACCAAACGAAGAAACTGACATCTCAACGACTCAACCCGTTTGATGCACCGCTATCTATGGTTTGCCCGTACAACCTAGGCACGTGAGCGAGAGGGCAGCCAACAGCTGGCCCGGAGCGGAACTGATTCAGTGCTTTCTGGTGTAAAATTTTATTTTTTTAGTTTTTAAAATTTTTTTTGACAGAACTTTAATCTAAGTATATTTAACCTATGTATCAATTTTTATCATTAAATTATTAAAAATATCATTATTTTTAAAAATCTAAAAAATATTTATAAAAATCTCCATTAAAATGCCACTTGCATATTAAATAACTTAAATTAAAGTTGTGTGAAAAAAGTTTCAAAAGAATTTTTAAAATGGAGTTTTACACTCGAGTGCTTTCCAGCCGGGAGAAACCCAGATCCCACCGAAGATGAGGATATATGTCATATCAGAAGCCTTTCTCATGTTTTAAATTAATTCACCATGCCAAATCTCATCTCCCGTAGTAAGAACCCTGACGAAGGAATTTCAACGGTAAATATTTCTTTAGATTATATAAATAATATTTATTGTAGTTTTTATATATTCTGGATTGGATAATTTGTAAATATTTAAATATATATAATATATCTTAAATATGGAAAGTGATCTTGTTAGCTTAGGCTAGCCTGTCTTAAAACAATCTATTTATAACATTTTTTGCCTTTTTCTTTGTACATTTGTGCTGTCTACTTGTATTTAATACATAATCCATATTTTATCCTTTTTGAATATGTGTACTTTTTTGAAATTTTTAAACATCTATGTGTATATACGTATTTAAAAATAGTAAAATTGGGTTTATATGTTAAATACGTTTAGATAAATAAGTGTATGAAAAAAGTAAAAAAATATTGTATATGAGTTTTTTTAGAATGGATTAAGCAAGACATTTGTTTAGCCCAGGTTAACAAGATCATCCTTCATTAAACATTATTTGATGTCAAGAGTAATATATAGCACATACGTTGCAATGAGACTTGTCTTTGGCATAAAAAATTGTAGCCATATACGCTCAACAACCGTTCTGGTTATAATTGTTGCCCATTTCATTTAAAAAAGTGAGATTTTTCTCAGGCACTGGCATTGGATCTCAGGTGATATCAGGATCTCTCACCCAAAGCACTCTGATACATACCCAGGGTACTGATCAACTACCTCCGAATTTTTTGCATGCTAGTAATGGTGGTTGACCGTTTTGATTTAAAATGCATAGATATTAAAGAGCCTAAACAAAAGTTTCTTACAAATTAAACCTCATAAATTTGTTCTTTAGTTAATGTTCTAAACAATCTCCCTCATCAACAAGCAGTTTGTAATTAGAGGATATATTTTGCAAATATTTGGAATATCAGGGTTAATTTGTTTAAAATTGCAGTCTAATTTTACAAATACCAGCTGCTAACTGAATATATGGCCGCAGGGCGATAAAGACTAGTTAATGCCACTTGACATAATGGGCTGTCCACCATTTCATTATAATTAGCATATGGGATTGCCGTTTTTCCCGCTGACAGAACAATCTACGGTTAGCGTTTTTAGTGTCTTATCGTTAGATACGCCAAACCGACTGGAAGTCCGATAACCAACCTTGTCCGCCGTGAATCAGTGAACCCATGCGTGCATGATGCCGGTTGCGTAGCTGTGCAATGGGCCCATGCAGTGAAGCATGGAATATTTTACTAGTACCTACATTCCCTTCTGTTTTTCGGCAATAGACGAATTTGTATCGGGAACTAAAATTTCAGATGAACATATGCAGTTTTCCAGCTTTGCATTAATGCCCTAATCATCGAGGGTAATTAAGGAACTGCTACAATGTATAGGGGTCTGTTTGGCATTTAATAATTAATACTACAGCCATCCCGGTTGAAAATGTGGTAAAATTTTACATTTTGGGGTGTATTTTTTATGGAAATATTTGAGGCATATTTGGCTATGTGCAGAAGTTTTTAACCAACATTTTTTATTCTCTACAACTAATCTTTTTTTAATTATCTATTCAGAACTTCTCATAAACTATTCTATTTTTCGATCATTTCTACGCAGTTACTAATACAATTAAATAATCTATTTAACTTTATATTCTTTATTATCTGTCTTTATCCCCATCTATCACATCATTTCTTTTATTTCAAAAACTTTTTATTTAAAATAATGTAGTTGGGAAGTGATAAAGCTTTCGAATGAAAATTTTTAATGTAATTTTTTTAATAATAAAAAATTATGTAATATAATAGGATAATGATAAAAAAAAATAAAAAAATAAAGTTAAAATAGATAGATTAATGACATGAATAGTTGTGTAAAAGTGATTAAAAAGTATGATAATTGTATATAAAGATATAAACGAATAATTAAAAAAAAGATAATTCTTAAGATTTAAGAGCAAATATTAAATGTACTTGCTGGCGCATTTGTAGTGATGGTTCAAACCTTGTTGGATACAAGTGAGTTGCAGGTCCCCCTAGCAATGAGGGTATTTTAAAACTATCCCTTTATAAGTGGGGATCTTTATAGAAAATTCCTCTATGATAAGAATTATGAAAGTACTTAATTGTCATATCAAGTTAAAAAAAGTTTTTTTATAAAGAGTGGAAAAAAAATTTGGTTTGTAAAGATTTCAAATATGTTTGGAAAGTAATAAAACTTTTAATTTAAAATTTTTAGTGTAAAAGTTTTTGAAATGAGAAAAAAATGATGCGACATAAGGAAGGTAATGATAAAAAGTAAATTGGATGAAGTTAAAATAGATATATTAGATATATGAATAATTTTGTAAAAATAGTTAAAAAAATAAAGTGGTTACATTAGAAAAGTAAAAAATTAATTATGAACATTGTAAAGTTTTAAATTAAAATTTTAATTTAAAAAGTTTCATATATTAACAAACAATCCTTATTGTACCGAAACATGCCCTTATATTCCACATTCACCGCCGTGGTGCCGTGGTGCTGTTCTTGCAATCATTGATGACTGAATTTTAGACAGCGGGTAGTGCAGAACGGCAAAAGATTAAAAGATGCAGACGATATCATGAGAGTGGCAGAATAATATCATGAAATCGAGGGGAACTGTCATGAGTACCGACCTTGGCCGCGGCACCCTGCCATTGCCAGCCAATCGCTATTCGCTACAACAATGCTGCACATTTGCACCTCCAAACTTGGTCAGGCGACCCGTGACCGTGAGGCGCAGGTACGGACCCCACACGCAAAAGGCAACCTTGCAGCGGTGCGCACGGATACAAAAGCCAAGAAAAATAAAGAAGGGAGAGGAAAGTAACCCATCGGAGCCCTCCACGCTCCCTCGCCCCTTGAGCGACAGACCCGTCACAGGTTCAACAATACAAAAAGCCAAATGGACTGACGGACTCAAACCCACACCATTTTTTCAATCCATCGCGCCCCTCCCTCCGTATATATACCCACGCTCGCCCTTGCCTCCACCCCACTGCACCATCTCAGCTCTTGCTTCCAATGGCCTTCCTGCCTTTTCTACTCTGCTCCCTTCTCTTCATGCTCGTCCTTGTAACGTCGGGCCACGCCTCCGACGACCACCAAGCCTGCGCCGCATGGCAACGTGACGGCGGCTCCACCCTCAACCTCATGCACCTCAACGCGCCGTGCTCGCCCTTCCGCTCCGCATCCAAGTCATGGGAAGAAACTATGCTGGAGATGGACGCCGCGGACAAGGCCAGGCTGTTGTACTTGGCGAGCTTGAGGGCAGGAAAGACTATCGTGCCCATCGGCTCCGGAATGAAGATGCTGCAGAGCACCAACTACATTCTCCGCGCCAGCGTTGGGACGCCGCCCCAGCAGATGCTCATGGCCCTCGACATCGGTAACGACGCCGCCTGGATTCCCTGCGCCGGTTGCGTTGGGTGCCCTCCCAGCGTTTTCAACTCCCCCAAGTCCACCACCTTCAAGACTGTTGGCTGTAAAGCCCCTCAGTGCCACCAGGTACGTTTCTCTCTCTCTCTCTCTCTCTCTCTCGCTCTCTCTCTCTCTCTAATTGACCGGCCGTTTCCGTGCGCAGGTCCCCAACCCGGCATGTAATGGTTCTGCCTGCACGTTCAAGTTCGCCTACGGCACGTCCACCGCCATAGCCAACCTCTCGCGAGACAACCTGAAGCTGGCCAACGACGTCGTCCCCAGCTACGCCTTTGGCTGCCTGAAGGAAGTGATGGGCACCTCCGTTCCTCCCCAGGGTCTGATTGGCCTCGGCCGAGGGCCGCTCTCGCTCCTCTCCCAAACCCAGAAACTCTACCACTCTACCTTCTCCTACTGCCTTCCCAGCATTAAATCCCTCAACTTCACCGGTTCCCTCAAGCTTGGCGTCCTCCCAACCCTCCCTCCCCGAATGCAGTTCACCCCGCTCCTGAAAAACCCACGCCGCCCTTCCCTCTACTTCGTCAACATGACCGGCATCTCAGTCGGCCGGACCTTCGTCCCCGTCCCCACCTTTAACCCCACCTCCGGCGCTGGGACAGTTGTCGACTCGGGGACCATGATCACGCGGCTCGTGGCGCCGGTGTACGTGGCGGTGAGGGACGTGTTCCGGCGGCGGGTGAAAGGGACGGTGACGTCGCTGGGTGGGTTCGACACGTGCTACAACGGGCCGGTGAGGGTGCCGACGGTGACCTTGCACTTCACAGAAATGAGCTTCATACTGCCTCCGGATAACGTGATGATCCATAGCACCGCCGGGAGCATATCGTGCTTGGCCATGGCAGCTGCTCCGCTGAACGTGAACGCGGGGGTGAATGTGATTGCAAGCATACAGCAGCAGAATCATAGGGTGGTGTTCGACTTACCCAATTCGAAGTTGGGAGTTGCGCGTGAACTCTGCACCTGATTCATGGGTAGAACCGCAGAGCGCTTTTTTTTTTTTTTTTTCTTTCTCGCCCCTCCCATCTGGTTTTTGGGTTTAGGCCCGTGAAATTTGTCTGTGTTCTTGGCGTGGACTGATCGATGAGAAAGGCTTCCCGAGCTTGTTTGGTTTTGGATCGTTGGGTTGTACGTGGGTTGGATTAGAAACAGCAAAACGGGAATTAGTGCCCGCCCATGGCTTATTTCTCGTACACTTTTGGATGCTGGCGTGAGCTTTTCTGAAACCATATATGCACTTTCTGCTTTCCTTTTTGAAAATAGGTAAAATGTGTTTACCTTGCCTTTTCACCCTTCACAGAAAGAGCAATCTTGCACCGATGGAAGAAAAGCGTGGTGTGAATGAACGTGACTGAAAATGACAAATGATAGTGGAATCTTAGCTGTCCGATTCACGGCTTGATCGGAAAATGAACTGCGGAACGGCTGAAAGCATGTTGGAATTTTAAAAGAGATAAGGGTGTGTTTAGGGGAATGTAATCTTATGCTCCCGGGAGCATGCAGTAGCGCATGCACCTAATTTTTTAATTTTTTTTTGAAATTTTTTTCATAAACTTGTTAGCTTTGGATTTAATCTGTGGGTAAATTTTTACCATTTTTGAAATATTTCAGATATTTATTTTTTATTTTTGAAAATCAATAGCATTTTAGGTAATTTTAAATTACTAAAATGCCACTGATTTTTAAAAAATAAAAAATAAATATCTAAAAAGCTCAAAAAATAGTAAAAATTAATACATACGTTAAATAAACTTGGGCTAACAATTTTATGAAAAAAATTTCAAAAAAATAAAAAATAGATGTATGCGCCCGGGAGCATGCAACACTGCATGCTCCTAGGAGCATAGGAGCATGCTTCGTGTTTATGAGATAATAAAATTTTTGGATGGAAAGTTGATCGAATAAAATTTTTTTTTTTTTTTGAAAAGTTGGTATAAAAGTTTTTAAATTGAAAGAAAGTAATTGGATGTCATAGAGATAATAATGGACAGTAAAAAAAATAAAGTTAAAATAAATAAGTTAATTATATAGGTAATCGTGTAAAAATAATTGAAAAATATAATAGTTGTATAGGAAAATATAGAGAAATTATTAAAAAAAATGTACTTATAGAAAGTGAAAAGTTTTAATTTAACATTTTTTACAAATTGTCAAACACACCCTAAAACCCAATGCAATCCCTTACTGCTTACATTACATTGTCAAAAAGTTTCACCAGTTAAATTTTCGAGGCTACATGGGCATCACATTTACGTATTATGCAGAAGCCATTTGAATCTCTCCATTTTTAAGATATTAATTAGTAATGCAAAATTCAATTCATTTTGTTATATTTAACCTCATCTATTTAGCTATGAAATTAAGTTTTATCAAAATAGAATCATTTATCTAAGAAATAGTGATATTTTAGATGGTATAAAGCCTATATACAATAAAAGTAAACAAATAAAAAAAAATTCTATGTTAACATAAATGATGCTACATACAACAAATGGAGTGTATTTTCTATAAACCATTCACATATTAAAAATGAATGAAAGAGGAATTTCAGAAATAGAGCCTAAGGTACAGATCCCAACAACTTTTATTTTCCCATTCGCATTATTGTGTAAATTTTTATTATTATTTCCATATTTTATAAATTTTTTACTCTACCCTCATGCTATTTTTAATTTATTTTTATTTTTCATTTATAAGTATTTATTTTTCTCATATATCACCCTTATTACACATTTTAACATGCTATCTTTCTGATACATCTTGTCTAACCTATAATTTAATAGAGAGAAGAACAAACTACTCTTAAAATTATCACGAATTAATGTTTAGATTGTCAAAACATCGTAATCTGAAGGGCTACTCTCACTATCATTAACATTTTTCGCCATGTTACGAAATTTATCCCGCAAATGATGATTTTTATCCAAAAAAAAGAAAAAAAGATCTGGTCTATGAGTTTAGCTTGAAAAAATTCATTAATGATAAAATCAATTTTTTAAAAGCGAATATAAAAAGGTGAGTAATTTGATGCAACAAGGGCAGCAATAAGGATGTATTTGATATTTGGGAAAAAAAAAAGAATTTTGGAAGAAAAAGTTTGTAGAAAGTGAAAATAAGGTAATATAATAAAGATAATGATTAGAAGTATGAAAATAAAGTAGTTATTTAGAAAGATATAAAGAACTAATTGAAAATTTCGATATTTCTTTTTTTATTTTACCAAACACATTCTAAATAAAAACAAAATAAGCAAGTTTTTACCACAAAAGATATAAAAATGATTTAATATCTATCCAATGGTGAATAAGTAATTAAGTAGTTTACAACTCAGAGTTTTGGCTGCGAACCCAACCTTCTCAAGTTACACGCCTACATTACCTTTTTATAAAATAAAAAAATAATAATAAAAAAAAAGGTTAAATGCCAAGCAAACATCAGAAGGAAGGGGAAGGGGAAAAAAATTAGAAAAGAAAGACATGGAGAGGCATGCATGCCTGGCTATCAGATCTTAACATGCTACCGTCATCTTTTCCATTATACTGTCACGTGAGCAACCGGACCATTCCACCTTCTCCAGGACACGCGGATGGGTGCACGGACGGATGGATCTCCTTGCCCATTGCCAGCATCCCCCGTGCTCTGTTGATGACGGTGACAGCGTTGTTTTTTTACCCTTGGCCTGGACTGAGCTGCATCATGCATGGAAAGGCCACTGAATCTGCAGAAGGCCAGAAACTTGCTTTGCTACATTCCCAGACACTTTGATTTGTTTTTCTTTTCCTTCATTGGATGCTGCAATGCCCCTAAACCCATCTGCATGGACGGCCCCACAACATCCCATGGCACGATCCCCACAAATCCATCATGTTCACCCTCTTTTTTTTTTTTTTCCTTTTTTTTAATCATGTCGCTGACATTGGATGGTAAGATAACTTACCGAGATCTACTTTCTAGAAGAGATAAACTAGATAAAGTTTACAACTTAATTTCTAGTAGTATGGAAGCTAAAAATGGATGCAATCCTACTTCCTTTCAATCTTCTTATGAATTTAAAAATTATAAACAAGAATTGCTCTCTTCGAAGGGGAATGTTTTGATACAAATACGTAAACGCCTTGTTTTTTAAAATATTTCTTAAAATTCAAATCGTTTATTTCTATATAATTTATTTAGTTTCAAAAATTATATTGATGTGACAAACAATCCCAATCGAGGCCAAAGACTCAACCCAAAGCCTCTGACTCGACCTAGTGCCATTTAAATGAGATTCCACCACTCAATATTGAAAGGTAAGGAACACGACCACAATGGACCTCTACTTGTGTAATCTGTGCTAGACTTGCCTCCCCCTTGGTTGCTGAAATGGAAGACCATGTGAGCTAATCTTTCATTCATGTATAAAGTTACGTGGTACCGTCTTGCTTACTCAGTACTACTCAAATCAACCCTAGCTATCCTTTTGACACAATCAAAGTTGCCATATTAGGGTGTATTTATTAATAACGAAAAGTCGTCAAGTTAAAACTTTTCAATTTAAAATTTTTCACTCTCCACAACTACCTTATTTTTTAATCATTTTTTCACATTTTTCTATACAACTACTCTACTTTTCAATCATTTCTACACAACTACCAACACAACAAACTTATCTATTTCAATTTTATCCTATTTATTCTTCATCATCACCCCTATTATATCACATCATTTGACAACTTTTCATCTCTACAACTTTTCATCAAAAGTTTTATTCATTCCCAAACACACCCTTAGTAAACTACTCTTTACCAGGAAAATTACTTAATTCATTATTAAGCTCAATCCCATCATAAAATCTTCAGTGAAGCTCACATCTAGAAATGTCATGCACTTTACGCAGAATATATCTATATAAATAGGATGGTACATGAAAAGAATTCCTCTCACTCCTAATGTTGGTTAAATGAGGATAATTCCTCATCCTCTCTCTAATTCCCATCTTTCTCTCTTACTTGTAAGGACTTGGTCGCATTCCGAAGCATCATATAAGTATACTTTTGTACTCATTTTTTTAAATCAATGCATTCTTTTTCTCATAAATTTTCGAAAAGGTCTTGAATTTACGGAGTCTTTTCTTTTCCATGCAAAATCTTTTGTCTACTTTTGTTTTACTTCCATCCCTTTTCTTATTGCAATGATGTGTCCAATTTAACCTCAACCACGTACATGAAAAAATTTTATATACTGTTTATATCATATGCGTTTTTAAAAAAAATTAATAGTTATATGTCTACTTTCAAAATTCTCAAAAGATAGACTTTTAGCAAATATAAGTTTTCAATTAGGGCAGTTTTTGACAAAATCATAAAAGAATGATATTAACAAAATATATAGTGTAGATTTGAAAATATATATTTTTATCAGTGATTTGTTTTTAAATAAAATTTTTAATTGAAAACTTTTCAATCTAAAATTTTTTACTATCCATAATTATTTCTTCACATTTTTCCATAAAATTATCCTAATTTTCAATTATTTTTAGACATCTATTCATACAACTATTCTATCTATTTTAATTTTATTCATCATCATTATCCCTATTATATCACATTATTCTCTTTCATTTTAAACTTTTGCACCAAAAGCTTTTCATTCAAAAATTTTATTACCTTCCAAACACACTTTAAAAAAAAAAAAAAAAATTCCAAACACACCTTTAGCTAAAAACGTAAAGGTTTGTTGACATGTCAACGCAACGGACCCCCATCCCCAGGGCTACACCAAAGTCCATACCTTAACTGCCATCTTAATTGATGTTAAAAAATAAACATGAAAAATCATAGTTGTGAATGCAGTAATTATCATTCATAGGCTTCTCGCATGTAACGTCTTCAAATTTTTTTATTGAATTGAACAAGAGCAAATGATAATTCTTTTCCAAAAAATTTCTATTTATTTTTAGGTCCCACAACTATGGTAGCAAAACGTGTGCGTAATGCGTTCACTTAATAAACAAATGCTGATTGCCGATACCACTAATTTGCAGACGTATGTTCGTCTGGTGCAGTACGGCCGTATTACGTAATCTGTTGTTTACCAAATTCTAACTCAATTTAAAATTTAAATGTTGATGTGAATTTGGCACATCTCACAATTAATCCTTTCTTTTTTCCCTCTTATCACATTTTGCGCTTTTAAATGATGTTCTCATTTTTCAATCAATTCTTATATACATATTTTAATTGTTAATTATTTCTCTGTTTAGTCAAACAAACATATTTCTATTCGTGTGTATATGCATTGTTAAAACCTTTTATGGTATATTTTCCATTATTTTACAATTCCAAATGCACATTCTTTTGGACCTGCCCAAATGCGTCCTAAATTTCCTTATTTGGGTACATTTTCTTATTTATGATATCCTTCATTACAGCATTGGTATATATTATATCCTTACTATTATAATGGTTGCATTTTGGCTTCATGTTGATGAATGGAATTTATGGAGGCAAGAAAAATATTAAATTTCAACCATTATGATCATTGAATAACATGTACAAACTAATCTATTTTCTTTATTGCGTGTGCGTGATGATAACACGCCATAATTCCCAGAGTAATTTCAGAAGGAAGGTTTTTATTAAGGGTGGGTGGTTGAAGGCGAAGATCCTGTGGTGAGTCGTGGTCTCACCTCAACCATCGTTTCTTCATCCACGCCCATTCTCTTTGCCGAGAGTCCGGCCTCGAAGAAGAGTTTGAGAGCATCTTCGATATACTGCTGTCCCTCTCTAACAGTCATTTGCTTCCCAATCTGTTCGGGGAAGCTGGGTAGGGTGTAGTCGCCCTTTAGCACGGCTGCAAGCTGGATGAGCTCCTGCTGGAACTCGCTGAGCTGAGCTTCTTCATTGGCTTCTCCTTTTCGGATCTTTTTGGGGTTTGGGAGTTTCTCTGCATATATAATTAACATTCAACAAAATTAAAGAAAGGGATTGATAATAAATAGATGGCAGTTACAAAGAAGAACAAAGACATCTATGCACCAACCTGGGCAGTCGGTTCTCGGCTCTGTTCTGGTAAGTACCCCTTCAAACGTGCCAGCCCATGCATCCCGCTTTGTTAGGAAGGGAGAAGACAGATTGAAGAGCTTTTTCACTGTGGCGGGAATTGAGGAGTGCTCATACTCTGACGAAGGGGTAGGCGATCCCTTCGGCCCATGAACCACTGTCCAAGGATAATTCAGTTAATGCTTCTAACAAAAAGATTTAAAGTACTGGGCCGCTAGTAATTAAAGGTGTAAGTTGGCTCGAGATTTTCAGCTTGAGGTCAATTTTTTTTTATCTGGCAACCGATGGCAAAGCTTCTAACAAAGGTATACTCTAGCGGAGGGGTAATAAGTTCACTGTCCCTACTAGCTTCGAAACCTAAATCTCCCAACCCTAACACTTTATACACACATAAATATCAAACACTTGTCAAATGGTGATAGCTTGAGGTCAATTTAAACCTTATCTAAATCTTGATAAGCCTAGCTATATTTAACCCACCCATTCTGGTAGCAATGTGGGTAACGAGGAGAAGAAAAGTTAATTTTTTGAAAAGTACGAAAGTTGTGTAATATGATACGGGTAAAGTAAAAATAATAGGATAGTTGTGTGATAAAATAATTAAAATATAGGATTGAAGATGCAAAAAATAGAGTAATTGGGTAACATTGCCAATTAGAGTTGAAAATCAAATTAATAAGCATATTTACTGTAACTTGTAATTTACATTTAATTATTTTAATATGTTAGGTTACTCTAGTGATGTCATATGTTCGACCACAATTTGGGCAATCTATGGCAGCAAAAAAATTATTTTAAAATTTTTTTTAATATATATGTGGACGGCACTTAGATCTTCATCGGTTGAAATTTGATAAATTTGTAAGTTTATTTAATATTTTATTTTAATTTTCAAAAATATCAAATTTCATGCAATCGATATCTAAGTGTTTTGCTCAAAAAAAAAAAAATCTAAGTGGAACCTCATAGATTAATTCTGATTTTTAAAAATATTTTTTTACGGACGCTGCCCGTATGGGATCGGCATCCTTTATGTTAACTGCCATAATTTTTAAAAAAGAAAACAAGAAAACTGTTTCTAATTCTACGCATGCAAAGTTGCAAACTGATCTCCAGGGGATGGAAACAGGTGCTGAGTGGAAAAATGTAGAGGGAATATATAGGCGTCAAAAAGGCAGTCTTAAGTGCCTAGGATTGGAAACATGGTGCTGAGTAAAAACAGATTGAGGGGTTATTGCTACTCACCGGTACCCTTCTCAATCCATGGGGAGACCAAAAAGGTGGGCACCCTGACTCCCAACCTGTCGAACTTGAACAGGAACGGGTCAGGCCCAACAATGTCGTCAGGGCTAGGCACATTCCTATTAGGAGTGGGGACATGATCGTAGAATCCGCCATGCTCATCATACGTGATCACCAGCAGTGTCTGGTTCCATTGGGGACTCGCACGAAGCGTCTCATACACTTCCTTCACAAACATCTGGCCCTGGTAGACGTCATGTGACGGGTGATCGTCGTTGGCCGGGTTGAGCTTGCTGTCCAGGTATCTCTGCTCCACCACTACGTAGCTGGGCAGCTTACCATTTTGGGCGTGGTTCTTGAACTGCAAGTCGTACAAATGGAACTTGGGCACGTACTTGAGCTTCCGGAGGTTCCTGTAAAAGAGGGTAGTTGGGAGCGTTTGGAAATAAATTCCAAATGACAATCCTTCGGCGTGCAGGTTCTCGAATATGGTCCTTTGAGGGTATCCTTTTATCAACAACCTGGTTTTTAGGACAAACCCAAAGAAATTAGTATTAGATCAGAATTATGGATATATGCAATGGATTCGTAGTTTTCGAGCAATTTAATCCCTTAAAGAAACACAACTATAACTACGCGATCTTAGAACGTAAAGCCCAAAACTTTATGTTGATGGATTGAACAAGTTGAATGAACAATTCAAGTTCTTCATTTCAAATGGTTGCTGATTCGACCATTTCATATCAAATGGTATTAGAGACTTATAATATAATCTTTAACTATCAGGGGTTCGAATTTCAAAAGAAGCAATCTAAAGGCTAGTTAACCCACGACCTTCATCTGCCATATCAAACATGCCTTCCCAAAATAACAAGTGTAGGAGCCCTGTGCACAAGAAAATCAAATTTCGGTAGATATAGTCAATGGTCCTCCCAACAACTTTGATACTACTTTGAGTGCGTTTGGCTTAGAGCCAGTTGACCATGCTTATTTTAGTTGTTCGGCCTAACTTATTCATTCAGCTTGAGTCTTTTGCATTAAAAACTCTCAAAAAATGCAGAATAGACAAGCTAGGTAACCAAGCTTTGTGCTTAACAAATTGGACGCAAAACTGTTCCGACCAGCTTTGGGAGAGAGTATGTACTATTTCCCGTAAATAGCATTCTTATATGAACTGTAATGATGATGAGGCGGCTCTGCTTTGCAGTGCGGGGGCATACGGTAAGAACGAATATATAAGTGAATGTTTTCAACTAGGAAACTTTTATCTGTTGAACAAAATCTTCTCACTAATTTTTTTTATTGAAACTCTCACTAATTATTTAAATGCATACCATTTTTAATTTTAAAAAATTAGGAAAATGTTATTGTATTTAAAAATTTAAAAACTTAAAAATATTCAAAAATAGTAAAACTTGTTTTATATATTAAATACATCTAACTTTAAATGTTCATGAAAAAAATTTTAAAAAATAAAACTTAAACCGGTTTAAGTTGATCGTCTGCCTTCATTTAAAGTGTATCTAAAATTTTAAAAGTCATAATTGGTGAAATCTTCAACTCAAATTCAAATTGATTTTCTTAGAATTTGGTTAAAATTCTAAATTAAAAAAACCATCATAATTGAACTTAAAATTTTGTTTTTTCAACTTTAACAATACTTCGATTCATACCAAATGGATATTTTAAAGTTAAAAGCTGGTTAAAGTTTTTAAAATAGAATTTGAATTTAAGCTTCAGTTATGTACTTGCGTAAAATGCCTGGGTCTGGGGAAGGCAAAAAGGGGAGGACCAGGCTCCCAAGCTCATAGTACGGTTTTTGTAATGATCCAAGCCCCATTAATGGAAGGGTTGGTCCGGACTCCGGCTTCCAGACCCACCCGTGATTTCGACTCTGGGGGATGTGTGGCACGTCGAAACAACGCCATGTGGACCTGCTCACCAAGCTTTGTTGTTGGTGGCGCCGTGCGACGTGCCGGAATGCACATAGAGACGGTTGGGCTGCGTGGAGGTCGGCACGGACGCAAACCACCGATCGACTACCGCAAATTCCTCCACCAGCGCCTTGTACACGGCCACCATCTCCGGGGGGAAGCCGTTCATCACGCTCTCCGACATGTTGGCGGAGCCCGTCATGGAGTAGGCCTGCTGTGCGAATCCGTTCATGGGCGGCGGGGATGCTGACGTATCGTCCGACCCGAAAATCTGCTCGCGTATGGCCTCGAACGAGTGGCCCGGGTCCGGATCTACGTACTGGGACTGGTCCTTGAAGTAGAAGCGACGCGAGTTGGGTCGGTGGTGGAGAGGCGGTTGGATTCGGTTCCCGTGACGCCGTCGATGCTGGGGTTGAGCCGTTTCATCCACCCCAGCATGTGGTCGAACGAGCGGTTCTCCATCACTAGGACTACTACGGTCTTGATGGGGCCCTGAGCTGGGGCTGCGTCGTTGGGGGCGAGGAGGTGAAGCATGAGGAGGAGGAGGAGGAAATGGGTTTTGGCGGTGGTTACCGTCGCCATTGGTGGGGCCTGGGGGGAGTGGAGGAATTGTGGCCGTTTAGCACTTTAGCAGGGAGAGTGGTGTGATGGGATTTTTATAATTCGGATGAGGAAGGGCATTTGTCATGCTCTACAGTCTACCCGAATACACTACCGGATGCACGGGCACTTGGAAATGCCAAGTTGCAATGCACGTTCAATTCGGTATTATCTCATTAATGGTCCGTGTCTTCTTTGATTTGTGTGCAATCATGATTGGTTTGGCTCGTCAATATCTTGCGGCAGAATGGCACGCGTAGGTACCGATTTCAGCGGGCGTTATCTTCAACTACCAGCAATTTTTTTAAAGTATTATCTCTAACTATCAGCAATTTTTTAAAAAGTTTCAAGATTTGAATGTGCTGAGGGCATTTAAATAAGCCATTTCCTAGAAAATAGGTATTGTTTGCAAAAGCTTGCAAGATGGCGATATTTTGTTATGCACTGACGGAGAACGGCTTCGGTGGAAACCGACTTGCCCCCGTCTCAACGATAACTCCTTCGAAAAACAAATTTTTTAATTTTGTTTTAAAAATCTAACCATATGTGTTATTTAAAATATAATTTTGACCATTTATATGAAAATTTAAAAAATCAAATATTAGTATGACTTTAAATAAGTAAAAATCATAAAATTTATATACTTTGCAAATAAAAATTACTATTAATACTTTATCAAAATAAAAAAGATTGTTTTAAACTCATCTAAACCAAATACATGTATATAACGTTTCAGATTATATAAATATTATTTTATATATTATTTATAATCTAAAAATATATACACCATTAATATCCTTATATCATAATCTTTTAATTATTATCTTTATGAAAGGTCAAAATTATATTTTAAATAATACATATAGTTAGATTTTTAAAATAAAATTAAGAAATTAAGGTTTTGAAAGAGTTCCCAGCCAGCGAGTTCCCACCCAAGGCGCTTAGAAGACATTAATGCAGAGGCAGTTTATTGGGAACATCTAAGATATAAATAGTTTAATTTTTTTTTTTTTGTTATGAGAAGGATCCAACCCTATCTCAGCTCACTTTCATTTTGAAAGGAGGGCTGGGACAAGTGGTCTAAGTAATGCATTGATAAAAAATTATCTGTACAAATGTTTGCCAAAATGACTTGGGGAGTAGGTTACCCCACCAAACATACTAATCCAAAAAAGAAACTGACACAAAATCAGCTAAGGAATGAGCAATCATGTTTTCTTGCCGTAGTACGTGATGAGCCGATATGTGATGAGAAACAGACAAAATGACTTTGATCTCCGTCACGACAAACCCCGCCCGTGAAGTAATAGTGAAGTCCGTCGACAAGTAGTTGAAAAGGAGAAGTGAATCAGTTTCAATCTACACTCGGTCAAGTCCGAGTTGGAGGACCCAGTTTACACCCATAAGGAATGCATTGGCTTCCATGAGCAAAGGTTCGATGGCAATTGAGTGAGCGGTTGTGACGAGGATTTTCATTTTACATCCAATGCATGTGAGCTATGCTTTTTGCTTTTTCATTTACCCATTAATGTAGGCCGGTGGAACAGTTGTAACTCGGAGATAAAATGAGGAAAAGAAAAATATATTCCATGCCCATGAAAGCTTCATAAACTGTTGGGCAACGTATGATAATAATAATTAACAGCAATAATATGATATTAGGTCCGTGTCAATGATCGGTATCAGCCTTTGAGTCCTCAGCATGCTGATGAAGCAGATATTTATAGAACGATTGAGATGCATATCTCTCAATTAGTCTCAACCATGGAACTCTGTTAGCTACAGCAAATCTTTACGACGGGAGATGATTGGGACGGCTTTTACATTTTTTCCACATTGATGCAGCGGCACACAAAAGTAGAGGTTGATTGTAATAGGCATGGACGGCAGTTGCAGCAATGAAAAAGCACATCAACCAAATGATGCTAAACGGATTCCTTTTTTCAAAACATTGCCTACTTTCACAGCCGTGACCCACACGGAAAATATAGTGATTTATTTTGGTCAAGAGCTTGGAAGGAGAAGAGCTTAGAGGCTTAAACCTGATCCACATGTTTACAGCTTTTGATTTGTCATTAGCTTTCACCTGGCAATAATGCTTGGTTGGCCAGGGACATGGCAGCCCCTGTCCCCATGCTGATTCGAAACACAAGTGGGTCGTTTGGCTTGGAGGAGCATATCTTCCTGAGTGGGAGCAACATTCTCCCATATGAGGATCTTTAGTCTCCTGCTAGATATGGTAATGAAACATTGTAAACTATGATTCCAAAAATGGAACAATAAAAAAAAATAATACTATGTAATTTTACTACAAAAAGTGCATTATTTAATTTTACTACAAAAAGTGCATTCCTAAGGTTTGTTTAGTCTTATGGTTGCCAAACTATTGATGTGAGTTTGACTAGGAGCTCAGTCTCCTAAATTGATAGTCGGGAGCTTGTTAGTAATATTTGAAAGCTTTTGGTCTTCTTTTTGAAAAATTGTAAGAATATCTGAAAGCTTGATTATAATGCAAATTGAGATATATGTAAAATACCTCCATAAAATTTTATTATTATTTTTTATATACAATACCCCTAATATTATAATCCATTTAGTGCAGTAAATGATATAAAATTGGTACGAATAAGCGAAATTCTTCAAAACTCTTAATCCCAATTTCAAACAAAATATAGTTTTATTTTTATAAAAAAATCAACAGATTCCAAATATGCCTACAAGCTTTATACCCAAATGTTTTAATAATTTCAAATATACTTATATCATTTATCTAAATTTTCATTAGACTCACATCATTAAAGATAGCAATTAAATATAAGGCTTTTTGCCACTTAGCTCTGCCTTAGTGGTACGCATGCATGTCCTTAACCACGGGCGTCATGCATTCAAAGTTGCATGACCATGCCCGTATTGGTGGTGGTGTGCAGCATGGAGGGTATCCTGGTGGCATTAGTTTTCTCAATTTTTGCACCATTTGAAATAGGTGGAAAATACTATAAGAAAAAATTAAAATATTGGTGAGATATTTATAGAATATTTGTAAGAATGCCTCAAGACTTGAATGTAACTTCAGCTGAAGTAATGAAATATATAAATCAAAAAAATTTAAAGCCTTTCCCAAATATACTCATTAATAATCATTTTTTATAAAACGTTTGACCATAATCCTAAATATACACACTGTAATTCGAAAATTCCAATACACCCACACGTTTGTGCAATATCACCGATAAGCGCACTCAATCACCGATGTGAGAAAAGGCGTTGGAAAATGAGCGAAATTACTTAGATACTAGTGAGCCAAGACTAAAATGAAAGGGGCCAAACACTCAAATTTCATCTAATCCTTCTCCGCCTCCGTCCGAGTACGGCATCGATAGCTGTGGGGCGCTTGTTCCATGGGCGAATCTACATGCAAGTGAGTGGGGGCAACTAAGCTGAAGATTAGTATAAATCTATGGGATTTTAAAAAATATTTTCAAAATACAGTCATTTTACCACTATTGCTCCCTCTCAAATAACAATATAACTCCCTCATTTCAAATTGCCCCCACTTACTAAAGGTGGGGCTGGAGCTGCTACAAATTGTTGGAAATTTATGGCCGAAGAGCTGTGCTACTAGCTGGATGAATTGATGGGAGCTAAATTTTTTTTGGATGGTTGCAGGCTGGGCCAAATTCAATTCAGGTGGATTAGTTCGGTGAAGCTGTTTCTGATTTTTGTGGTGGAGGTTGGTGGTAGTGTGGAACCTGGAAGAGATGCCGAAGAAGAAAGGGAATTGCCAAATTTTGGGTTCGGTGAGGAGAGAAATCGTTGCCAGATTGAAGCAAATGATTGCAAAATTGGACAGCTGAATTGTAAAAAAGAAGGTGGCTGCTTTGATCATTGGATTTGGGATGTGTGGTCGGAAGATAGGAGTGCTAGAGGTGAATTTATGAAGTGCCAATTGGGAGGAAGGCAGCTGCTGCAATGAATTAGGGCTGCTGAAATTCTAATAGAGAATTTGGATTGGCTGTCATGATTTGCAGCTGCTTGCTGGGGCTTGGCAGCTGCTGTAATAGGTCTGAAAATTGCTGTCGTTGGGGCTGTGAAAAATACTAAGACGGTTGCTCCTACCTCGTCCAATTCGTGGGCAGTACTTGATAGTCAACCATGTTTCTTGGTAATCTGAACTGCATCAGCAAAAGATGGGACTG
This sequence comes from Annona cherimola, assembly GCA_030490835.1. Lineage (NCBI taxonomy): Eukaryota > Viridiplantae > Streptophyta > Magnoliopsida > Magnoliales > Annonaceae > Annona > Annona cherimola. The sequence continues at coordinate 73,900,414 of CM059973.1, forward strand.
CCCCTTTGGTTGCTGCACTGAAAGCGTCTACAGCACAAGATTGCCACCAGCTTCCAATTCCCAAAGGACATAACAAAGGTTAGGTATCTCGAACTCATTGGTTCAAGAGTCTTTGGCCCATGATCTACCGGAGCTTCATGATCTTGAAGATCTATCCTCTCCAAAAGGAGTTATCTTCGATGCACAAAAGCAAGCTGCTGAGCTATTTACATCAACAGAAACATGGCTCCTTATTGAAGGGACAATTTGTGGAATCCAGGCATCCATTATGGCCACATGCTCGCTCGGACAAACTCTCATACTTCCACGCAACTCCCACATCTCTGTCATTTCTGACATAGTCTTATCAAGTGCATTGCCAAAATACATAATTCCATAGAACAATTCCTAATGGGACATTGCAGGAGGAATCATACAATCGTGAGTAGAGACAACAATACAAGAACTGAACTCACAAGGCACCGAACCTTCTGCAATCTTGATCACTTCACCAACGTACAATGGAATTGCAACAATGTGGGTGAGATTGCCCAGCTCTGCCATGCCCATGTCATCCCTATCATTGTCGATGAAGCACATGGAGCTTATTTCAAACTTCATCATAAGTTGCAAGTACAACCCTTGAGGAAGGGGCAGATGTCACCGTGTAGTCCACTCACAAGGTCTTCTGTTCTGTAACATAATCATCAATGCTCCACATATCGGTAGATTTAGTAGATAGAGAGAGGATATGCGAATGCCTCTAAACACTTCAAAGAACCAGCCCAAGCTATCTGCTATTTGCAATAAATCTCTGTTGCCGCTATCTTGGAGTCAAGAAACGACTCCTGAATTTACTTTTCACATCAAGGGTATTTCAGGCATTTTCAAAAAATTGACAACTTTTTTCCAGTGCTTCTGTTACTTAACATAATGGTCAGTGATAGAGTAGGCATATTCCGGATATTTTGCAAATGTAGTGAGTATATTCAGTATTTTTGAAAGATAGTGAGTATATTTAAGATTATAGTTAAACATAATAGGTATATTTGGAAAAAACCCTTAAATATATTATGTAGACCATATTATGATCATTAAACATGTACAAAATTAATCTATCCCCTGTCCAATTTCTGTATGGCTTGCGTGTGATGATATATAGCACACCATAATTCCACAAGTAATTTCAGTATTAAGGAAGATCAAGGGTGGACGGTTGAAGTAGAAGATCTTGTGGTGAGTGATGGTCTCATCTCAACGATCTTTTCTTCGTCCACGCCCATTCTCTTTGCCGAGAGTCCAGCCTCGAAGAAGCGTTTGAGAGCATCTTCCATGTACTGCTGTCCCTCTCTAACAGTCATTTGCTTCCCAATCCGTTCGCGGAAGCTGGTCAAGATGTGGTCGCCTTTTAGCACGGCTGCAAGTTGGATGAGTTCCTGCTGGAACTCGCTGAGCTGAGCTTCTTCATTGGCTTCTCCTTCTCGGATCTTTGTTGGGGTTGGGAGTTTCTCTGCATATATAATTAACATTCAAATGAAATTAAAGAAAATGGATTAGCAATAAGTGGATAGCAAGTACAAAGCAGAACAAAGGCACACATGCACCAACCTGGGCAGTCGGTTCTCGGCTCTGTTCGGGTAAGTACCCCTTCAAACGTGCCAGCCCATGCATCCCGCTTTGTTAGGAAGGGAGAAGACAGATTGAAGAGCTTTTTCACTGTGGCGGGAATTGAGGAGTGCTCATACTCTGACGAAGGGGAAGGCGATCCATTCGGCCCATGAACCACTGTTCCAAGGATTATTCAATTAATGCTTCTAACAGAAAGATTTAAAGTACTGGGCCACTAGTAATTAAGAGTGTAAGTTTGGCTCGGGTTTTCAGCTTGAGGTCAATTTAAAGCTTATCCCTGTTTGCAAGAATTTCAATCCAAATGTGATAAGCCTATTTTAACAATCACCCCATTCTGGCCATAAGCTGCGTTTGGGTTGCCAATTTGAGTCGGAAAATCACATTAGTAATCATGATTAAGAGAACTTGTATTTTAAATTCAATTACTTTAATATATTCCCCGACAAATCGGGCAATTTATAGGCAATAGGAAAAAGATCTTATTTTTAAAAAATTTCAATGCATATGAAAGCCCCGATAATTTATTTTGTATTTTAATTTGATCTTTAAAAATAAAAAATAAAAAACTACCAACTAAATTTTAAAAATTGTTAAATTTCACATAATGAAATATCCAAGTAGGGTCAAATTTCAAAAATCCGGCAATAAGAGTGGCTGTATGGGATTGGCTCCCTTTATGTTTTTTTTTTTTTTTTGAAATATATATATAACCAAAAAAAACTGTTTCTAAAACTATACATTTACAAAAACTGATCTCTAGGGGATGGAAACATGGTTCTGAGTAATAAAAATGTAGAGGGAATAGGGAGCAAAAAAGCAGTCTTTAGGTCTCTAAGGGATGGGAGCATGGTGCTGAGTAAAAATAGATCGAGCGGATATTGCTACTCACCAGTACCCTTCTCAATCCATGGGGACACCAAGATGGTGGGCACCCTGACCCCCAACCTGTCGAACGTGAACAGGAACGGCTCAGGCCCAACAACGTCGTCAGGGCTAGGCACATTCCTTGAAGGAGTGGGGACATGATCATAGAATCCACCATGTTCATCATACGTTATCACTAGCAGTGTTTGGTTCCATTGGGGACTCGCGCGAAGCGTCTCATACACTTCCTTCACGAACATCTGGCCCTGGTAGACATCATGCGACGGGTGATCGTCGTTGGCCGGGGTGAGCTTGCTGTCCATGTATCTCTGCTCCACCACTACGTAGTTAGGCAGCTTCCCATTTCGGGCGTGGTTCTTGAACACCAAGTCGTAGGAATGGAATTTGGTCAAGTATTTTAGCTTCCGGAGATTCCTGTAGAAGAGGGTAGCTGGGATGTTCTGGTAGTAAATTCCAAATGACAATCCTTCGGCGTCCAGGTTCTCGAATATGGTCCTTTGGGGGTACCCTAATGCCAACAACCTGGTTTTCAAGAAAAACTCCAATAAATCAGCAACAGATCAGTATTATCAATACATACAACGGATTAGCTGTTTTCGAGCAATTGAATCCTTAAAATAAACACAATTACGAGTACGGAACCTTGGAAGCACATAATTAATTTACATTGATGTATCGAGCAACTTGAAAATGAACAATTCAATCTTTTCACTTCAAATGGTTGTTGATTCCTCCCTTTCATTAGGTAGTATAGCCTTGCATATATACTCTTAAGGGTTTGACTTCAAAAGGAGAAATCTAACCTAAAGGATAATTTTTTATTACAGTGTTATATATACTATGACAATTAAGAACCCTTTACAACCCTCATAAGCCACACCGTAGAATAAATTTTTCTGTAAATATACCCACCTTAGGAGGGAATTTATAAACCTCTACTGCAGGCGAGACTCGATAACACACTGCTGCTTTGGCAACCCCAGTGTGTTCCACCAAGCGGCAATCTAAAGACCAATTAACCTACAATCTTGATCTGTCATATCAAACATGCCTTCCCCACATAACAAGTATAAAAATCTTGCATGTCAAGAGAATCAATTTTCAATAGAGTCAACGAACATCCAAACAATTGTGGTACTACTTTGAGTGTGTTTGGCTCAATCATGGAACACAAAGGGAGTATAACCCTCCTCGTTTTACGTTATTAATTATGTGTTTTATTGCTTCTTCTCATTTTTAATAAAAATTTAATTTCGTTGATATGAACACATAATATATTTTTGAGGGCTTGATTTCTGTACGTCCGGATGTACCAATTCACTTCGATACTACAGTCTAGTTTAAGTCTTATCTTGATGATTTTGTTTAATCCAATTTATTCATTTTATTTAAAAATGTTTATTTTATTTAACTACCAAAAATTATATCAATTGGATGTAAGTGTATGTCACATCCTCTAAAAATGTATACGAACTTAGAAAATCACTTGAAGCCATATATCAAAATTTAGAATATTATAAAACTCTACAGAATCATTAATCTAAGTGGAATAAATATTGTAAATTTTTAAGATATTAAATTGTTATCGCATGGGTCCTTATAATAAACAAATCATTTTTAATGGATTTAAAGTTATTCTTAAGTAATTGTTAATTTTGATAATAACGCATGTTATGGATTGGGATAATGTTTTGTATCTAAATAAAATAAATAGTACTAAATACCATGGATCGATGGATTAGATTTAACAAAATTATCAAAAATAGAGTTTAAACTAAACAGAAGTATTAAAATGAATTGGCACCTCCGGTTGCATAAAAGTCACACTCTTTTTTGGCACGCACCTTTTTTGTTATGCTATTACAGGATAACACTAAAAAAGTGCCATAAAATACAAATTGGATGCAGAATTGCTCCGTACTCGGGAGTGAATATGTCCTAATTCTTGTAAATATCATGCTTATATGAACTGTAATGGTATGAGGGAAGCTCTGTTTTAGCTGCAGCGAGGCCGTGAGGGTGCATTCAGTAAGAACCGACAATTGAATGTTGGGAAGCGTGTCTCCGCAAATATGATAATTGTCTATATATTTTTCTGATGAACACTAATTATATCGTTTTAAATGCAGATATCATTTATGGCGATAGTTGGGAGGAAAGAAGCAGCTGTGGATTCAAACTTTTCAAAGTTGATTACAGACATAACAAGAGCTTACCCACTACCATTTTAACTAACCATTTCCCATTTGCACCATTGGTCTGTAGATGAAAACAAAGCAGTTTCTTTTGACTCTGGACTGATTTTGTTGGGTGGGGAATCTTTTTTGTCAGTGCACCCACCGCGATGCATGTGAACGCCCCCCCATTTTCTTGAGTTTTTCATATACAAATGCAGCTGTATGTTGCAGCTGTACGTCCAAGTCAAACGGATTAATATTTTTCAATGATCACGAACTTTCATGAACCATGATCATTAGATAATTCGTGGTTATACAAATAGATCGAATGAAATTTAAATTAATTAAAGCTACTGAATTTTGAACTTATAAAATAGACCAGAAATCGTTGAATTGGGACAAATATCTGTTCACAACTCGGATGGCGCAGGATGTAGGATACGTGGGACAGTTGTTAAATTTTAAGAGGAAAACCATGTTATTTAAAATAATTTGTTTGGCTAGAACTCCAAATTTCATTTGAATCAAATGTTCACATAAGCCCTTATCATTTAAAGGTCAGTATATCATTTTTAAGAGTCCTGCTGTAATGTAGCATGGATGACCCACATATTCATCTTGGAATCAAAATTTAACTGGTTAGCTCTATCCAAATAATAATAATAATAATAACTGTTTAGGTGTAAAACAGTTTGTTTTTATCACGGTAACAAATGGTATACAAATCCGAGACTTGGGTGGTACGTACTTGCTTAAAATTTTAAAATAATATAAATCAAATGCTACCACGTAAAATAATTTGTTTGGTTTGAACTCCAAATTTCATGTAAATCAAATGTTCACATAAGCCCTTCTCATTTGAAGGTCAGTGTATCATATTAAAGAGTCCTGCTTTAATGTAATTGATTACATATAAGTAAGAACACATAACTGCATGGATGACCCACACATTCATCTTGGAATCAAAATTTAACTGGTTACGTTTAAACTTGTTTGTTTTATCACGGTAAAATATGGTATACAAATCCAATACTTGGGCGGTACGTACGTACTTAAAATCATATATGTGCAAATTATGACAAATTTTATCATACTTGCGGATTGATAAAATGTTATAATGACTTATAGCATCACTTATATATCAATATGAGAAGAATGTTTTAGACGGCTTGGATGCTTAATTAACTGCTTTAGAATTGGTATACACAACAACGATTTTATACTTTTTACAGAAGCCCATGCAACAGTTTTTTTTATAAAACTTAGTGCCCCAAGTAAAAAAATAATTTTATATAGCTGGATAAAAAACAAAAAGGTTTTAGTATTTCAATAAAATCAGTATCCTCGAAGTGGTTCCGCAAAATATTTGTTTAAAATTTATTTAAATTTTAAGAATCATAATTATTGAATTTATCCACTTGATTTTTTTCAATTCTAATTGTCGACCAAACTTCAACCCAAATTCGAATTGATTGTCTTAAAATTTGGTTAATGTAAATGAAATATTATAATTGAAATTAAATTGGGTTTTCAACTTTTAATATTGATGCTTCGATTCATACCCAGATGGATTTTTTTTAATTCGAAAGTTGGTTAAAGTTGTTAAAATATAATTTAAATTTAAGGGAAGGTATGTAGGAAGTGAGAATTGAGAAAAACTTTGGGAATTGCTAAAGGATGTAATATGACTAAGTAAAATGAGAATAAATGGGAAAGTTGTATAAAAATAATTTAAATATAAGAATAAAAAATCAAAAAAGGAAACAGTAGGACACTTTTTTATCAATATATTACAGCACATCTTTAATTCATATTAAAATCAAACTCAATAGTTCTTGCATCATTTTTTATCTGAATTGAAAGCCATACTACGACGCCCATCAGCCAGGCTACGTGAGTAGGATAGTTAAAATAATCGGAATTTATTGGAAAATGTATTTCTCATTTTTACTACTTTTATCTTACTTTGCCAAAAGGACTCTAAGGTGGGGTTGCAAAAAGTAGAGGAACAGGCCAAGCCCATAATATGTGTTTTGTATGAACCCAATCCCCATTGGAATGGTTGGTCCGTGTCCAGACCCATGATTTGAACGCTGGGATGTGTGGCACGTGAAAACAAACGCTACGTGCTCACCTGGGGATGTTGCTGGTGGCGCCGTAGGACGTGCCGGAGTGCACATAAAGACGGTTGGGCTGAGTGGAGGACGGCACGGACGCAAACCACCGATCGACGACCGCGAATTCCTCCACCAGCGCCTTGTACACGGCCACCATTTCCGGCGGGAAGCCGTTCATCACGTTCTCCGACATGTTGGTGGAGCCCGTCATGGAATAGGCCTGCTGCGCGAATCCGTTCATGGGCGGCGAGGATGCGGACGTGTCGTTCGACCCGAAGATCTGCTCGCGTATGGCCTGGAACGAGTGGCCCGGGTCTGGGTCCACGTACTGCGCCTGATCCTTGAAGTAGAAGCGAGGGGAGTTGGGGTCGGTGGTGGAGAGGCGGTTGGATTCGGCGCCCGTGACGCCGTCGATGCTGGGGTTGAGCCGTTTCATCCAACCCAGCATGTGGTCGAATGAGCGGTTCTCCATCACTAGGACTACTACGGTTTTGATGGGGCCCTGAGCTGAGGCTGCGTCGTTGGGGACGAAGAGGTGCAGCACTAGGAGGAGGAAAAAATGGATTTTGGCTATGGCTACCGTCGCCATTGCTGGGGCCGGGAGGGAGTGGGGGAATTGTGGGCTGTTTGGCACTTTTAGCAAGGAGAGCCCGTGATCCTTTTTCCAGCCGAGGAAGTTGCTGGCGAGTGGTGTGATGGGAGCTTTTATGATCAGCCTGAGAAAAAGGTCGTTTGATACTCCGCTCAAGTGCAGTGCTCGATGCACGGGCACTTGGAAATGCCAAGTTCCAGCGCACCGTGACATAAGTGTTATTTTAATGCTCTTTGTCTTTCTGATTTGTGTGCTATCATGATTGGCTCGGCTCGTGAGTAGGGGTGTTAATGGTCATAGTCAACCCGTTAATCCGCTTGTTCGACCCGTTAATAAATGGGTTTGGGTTGAGATTTTTGAATAAATGGGTTATGATCTGCCAACCCGTTCAACCATTTAATTAAATAAACGGATTAGGGTTGAGGTTTCGCAACCCGTCCAACCCGTTTATTTAACTCGTCCAACCCGTATAATTCATTTAATATAATATATTATAGTATATATATATAATATTTATAACAGGAATTGGCATTAAAGAGATGATTTGAGATTGGATTTGATGTTTTCAAGCCAAAGTAAATTAAATTCAGGTATGTTAGCTTCAAATTATTTAATTTATTTAAATTTACAGACTTTATTGAAGATTTTTAGCATGAAAATTAGTAACAAACACAACCCGTTAACAACCCGTTAGCCCGTTTATTAAATGGGTTGTAAATGGATTAGGGTTGAAGTTTTTTAAATGGGTTAATAAACGGATTAGGGTTGAGATATATTAAATGGGTTAGGATTAGGATTAGGCTCCAACCCGTTCAACCCGATCCGTTAACACCCCTACTCGTGAGTAGCTTGTTCCATAATGGCATGTGTCAATCCACTAAGAAAACATTAACGCAGCAGGGTGCAGCTGGTAGCATAAGTATGAAAAATATATGTGTGTGAAAAAACTTTTTGAAGTAGACATGGCTATGATATAATGTAACCGGGATAATAAGTAGAAGAATAGGTGAAAAAGTTGAAATGTTTAAATATAAATTTATAAGAAGATAGGAAAAAGAGAAATTATCTATTATACTAAGTAATGGCTAACTTAGCGCATCTCAAAAAGTCTATTTAAACAATTTTTTTATTTTTTTACACTTATTTATCTAAAAATATTTAATATATAAATTAAATTTTAGTATTTTTGAATATACATATATATACATATATATTTTTTAAGATTTTTAAGCATAAGATTAGTTTTGCCATTTTCAATGAAGGTAAAATGGAGGTAGAAATTTTTTGCATGTTTTCCTCCCGGACGGTGGTAAGAGGATTTCTTTTTTTAACAATACAACAGATGAGTTCAATTTTATCATCCAATGCATGTGAGCTATGCTTTTTGCTTTTTTTTTTTTTTTTTTTTTACCCATTAATGTAGGTCTTTGTAACCCAGAGATAAAATGAAGAAAAGAAAAAGTTACTGTTATTGGGCAACGATAATAGTAATAATAATTAATAGCAATAATATGATATTAGGTTGGTGCAAATGATCTGTGCCAGCCCTCAAGTCCTCAACAGGCTGATGAAGTAGATCTTTATAAAACGACTATGACGCATAGGCAAAGATCTCAACCATGGAACTTTGTTGACCCTGAACAAATCTTTAGGGCGCAATACAACTGGGACGATTTTTTTTCCACATTTATGCAGCGGCACGAAAGGAGAGGTTGGTTGTAATAGTCATGGGCAGCAGCTGCAGCAATGAAAAAACGCATCAGCTGCATGATGCTAAACGGATTCCCATTTTAAAAACATTGCCTACTTCCATAGCCGTGGCCCACACGGAAAATGTAATGATTTTTAATTTGGCAAGAGCTTGTAAGGATAGAAGAGACCGTTGGCAACAATTCTTCCAACCCAGGCCGAGAGAGCATGCATCGTGATTAATTTTCGAACGGATAGTAGATTCGACACGTCCGACCATGCCTCCGGCCGGCTGACGAAAATACTCAGCAAGCTGGCAGCAGTGTTGCAACTTGCAAGAGCCACCTGAGACCTGATCCTTACGTTTACACTTATATGTTTTCCATCTAAAATTTTTCTTTTCCCCATAACTACTTTTATCTTTTAATATTATTCATTCATAATTGAATAATATTTTTTCTTAACTATTTATAAAATTATCGTATTTCCCTTATTCTAATTTTATTTTCTTTAATGGTCATGCTTACGCGCATCATATCACTTCATTTCTCCGGTTTTAAAAAATTTTGTACAAAAAAGTCGCAAACGATTTTGGTGGACAACACTTGGCTTCCCTACGAAAGAAGTTGACAACATCGGCCACGTCTCCAGTCTGCCAGTCATAGGTACAGCTTCGAATGCATAATATTAGGACCCGTACAAGCACGAATTTCACGTCCCATACTAACATTACTGCTGATGCGAACTCCAATTACCCAGAACAATCTCATCTATTAGCTCGTCTAGTTCCCGCACCTGCCCAAGAAAAGAGAATAAACTAAAGGTGTGTGAAGAGATAAGATTTTTAAATGAAAAATTTTTTGCTTAAAATTTTTTAAAATATAAAAAAATTATGTAATTTGATATGAGTAATAATGAAAAATAATTACAATAAAGTTAAAATAGATAAATTTTTTACATAAAATAGATAAATTAGTTATATAGATAGTTGTATATAAATAATTAAAAAAAGGTGATTTGTATATGAAAATACGAAGAAATAATTAAAATTTGGATAGATTTGGACAATGAAAAATTTTAAATTGAAAAGTTTTGAAGAAAATTTTTTATTTAAAAATAAACACATCCTAAATTAAATTATCCAAAACAAGCCAGAACAAATTCGAATATTTAGAATTCAGATAAAAATAAGAGGATATCAAAAAATGATAAGAAAAGCATTAATGAGACCAAGTAAATAAACATAAAATAAATGATTTTTTGGTTAGAAAGCAAATAATAACACGGGACTCAAGTGACAGTAAGAAAGAAAGGAAGGCTTTCATAACTTTTCATTTAAAATTTTTAATAAATTTATCCAGTACCGAACACATCCTAAAATTAACACTACGTAATTTTTATTTTAAAAACAGGGTAATTTTACTCCCAGCAAGTGCACTCTTATGGTTTACTCAGTTTTTTTTCTGTGTATAAATACCCCTAATATTACAATCCATTTACTTCAACAAACGATCTTAAAATCGTATGAATGAGCGAAAATATTCTTCAGAACTCTTTATCCCCAATTCAAAAAAGAGTTCCAATCTTCTTAGACTGGTGATTTTTGACGAGTATGAGAAGATCAAGCCCGGCTTCAAAAAATATGTGTAGTTTCTAGTTTTGCAAAAAAAAAAAAAAAATTGTGAACAAGATTTTTTCTATTTATTATAAGTATTATTCTCGACCATATTTTGAATTTGTAAATTTCATTTTCGCTGAAATTATAATTGTTTAGGAGTATTAATTTTCACTCGTGTAAATTAATTTTTACCACAATTTTCTGGCAATTTAACATGCATTCCTGGCAATCTATAACATGAAAGGCATTCCTCAAGGGATAAAAGAACCCATAACTTGTATATACTTGTAAAATATATATAATTGCTACGCCAAGACACTGATGGGTAGCGTCTCACCGTCTCTGTTGTTGCTTTCCATTGCAACTTGATGGGGTCGCCCGGCATCCATCATCTCCGCATCGAATCTTGTCATGAACATGAATGGAATCATGGAACATTGTCACTTTCCTGCCAGCTGCATTTTTGGCTCACTATCACTCCTCTTCCTGAGTCTTTTCAGCTGATTATCGTGTTCTTGGTTTTGTGCTGTGATGCGTTCTGCAATATCGATTCAGCCTGTTCGGGACGGCGGAATGCGACGGGAATGTCAGAAGGAAAAAAAAAATAAAATTGTTATTGTGAATTCGATTCTGAGAAAATGTACTGAAAGTTTTTTTTTTTTTTTTTTAAAAAAGTTTTATGGAGAATAAAAGAGTAAATTGTTATCTATCAGTAAAGAGAAAAAGAATTTTTTAATAGAAAATTTCACATAATCCCGTTACACTTACATCCCAATTCTGAACACAGGTAAGTCTTCTGGACCCAACCCTCGAACAGCTCGAATTTTTTTTTTTTTTTTTGTGAGTTTGTTTTAATAAAATATTTTTCGATTAGAACTTTTATCTATTCATAATTATCATATTTTTTAATTATTTTATCATATTTTTCTATACAACTATTTTAATTTTCAATCATTTCACATTATTTTTTTATATTTTAAAAAGTTTTACATAAAAAAAAAGTGTTTTATCACTTACTGAGAGCACTTTTTTTTTTTTTTTTTTTTTTTGTGCGCGCTTGTTTGGTCGTTTTGGACCACTCAGCGACCAGCTAGAGTGAGATCCTAAACAACCCAGATTTGAGCACAGTTTGGAGACTAGACCGCCGACACTAAATATGGCTCATAAATACTTTTATTTGAAGCCGCTGGAACTGTGGTTTCGTGCTGTCTTTATAATAATCATACACGTGTGTGGACATAAATGTACATGACAATGGACACGGAAAATGGGAACTCCTTCATATTCGCCTTTTATTAGAATCTAGCCATCAAATTCCCCGCATGTGTCAATGTACTAACCCCCCAGAATCAGTATTAAAACAACTACTAATACAATAACCCGCTCTAAGTGGCTTTCCGGCCTAATTCGGCCAAGCTGGTGAGATAGTTGCATAGAAAATGTAAAATAATAATTATATATATACAGAAATATTTTGTCCACAAATTGTGTCGATGAGAAAAACATTAAATGGCGCTTCCCATGAACATGAGAAAAAATCAAACCACCTTTTTGTTACTTATGAACATATGGATGCTACAAACAAAAAGTTGCAGTGAAGTTGCTGTCTTTGCTCATTTAGGGTATGTTTCAATTCATACAAGATTCTTGAATTAAATTTGCACTATCATTTTTAAGGCCATTTTTTAATTTTGAAGATACTTTTTTTAATTTGCAATATAATTTTATTCATTTTCAATACAATATTATTCATTTTTGATACATATCATTACGTTCTCATCTTAAATACAGATTTGACTGAAGAATTTTATATGGCTTGAAACACGTCGTTAATTGTGTGGAGGGTAAAACTCGCATCAACACGGTAATAGCATTATTAGATAGGCAACTAGTCTAGTGAATGGAAAGAATTTTATCATGTCATCCAATGAGACCGAATTAAACCAAGAGAGTTTTTGGAGATTTCCGAATGAACCGACTACGTAGGCTGCTTTTATGTGAAATTCATGCAGGACAATGCAAGTGATTACTTTTGCATGTGCAGACATCGCCCCTTTGGACAGCATCAGGTCTCTGTTTCTCTACTTCTGAAAAAGTCAAATCTCGTGATACAAAGGTTATAATCAGTCTTTTAGGCATAGTTTCGGATCCTAAGCCACTCGAAATATGAAATGAATTGAAAGGGCCAAGTTTACCCCTTTATGCGTGCTGACCATGCTACTAATGTTTTGTTTAATCATCATTATCTATTTTTCATTAAAATTTGTTTATTTTAATTTATGAACCCCGTGTACTATATTTTCTATGACACTGACATTTCTTCTTGTCAACATGTTATTAATTTATGATTATCTATTTAAGCAAGCCTGGATGTATGATGTGGATGGGGAAAGGGGTTAAGAACAAGACAAAGCAAAGGCCGGGATCTCCACACACAGCCCACATCCATCCATCCTGTCCGTGGATGCAACATCCGACCCGCAATTTGCTTCCATATATCATTCATCGGGTATCAATTTGAACTTACACGACAGAACATCCCAAACTACAGAAAGACATATGAGTTAAATGTGGTGTGGCTGGCATCTTATTTCCATCCCTCATATCGCATGCGCTTGAAAGGTAAAACTGCCAATAGCTGGGAAAGGAAAGGGATACATCGTATATGGAATGATACTCCGATACGATAGTGATGCTAGTTTTCAACATTCCCTGCCCCGAACGGTGGATTACATTTTCCATCCGCTGCCGAGTGGATTTTTGAAAGAAATCGCTCACAGCAACCATTTCTACCCTACTAATTACTTAATAATCCACAACTTGGAAGTTCAATCGAACTATAATACGAAAACCATGGGGGAGAGGCGCATGTCGGTTGGGCGACGTGGAATTGAATGAGGATGAGATGATTAAGGAATTAGGATGGTATGAAAATGAGATAAAGAAGGTAAGATGAGCGTGTCATTAAGTTGGGAACATCAAAACATGAGATTAGAAATGTGTATTTGAGAAGTGATAAAACTTTTTTAAAAAAAAATTTATGTAAAATTTTTTTATACCGGATGAAATAATGTAACATGATGGATATAATAATGAAAAGTAAAAAAAATAAAATTAAAATAGATAGATTGGTTCTATGAGTAGTTGTGTAAAAATAATTGAAGTATTAAATTGAGATAACTGTTGTATACGAACATCTGTTATATATATATATATAATGAGGGCGCTGCACCGGAACCGCGGTACATTTGATCAAAAGTGGGCCCCACACATATTAGAATGCAATGAAACTTTATACAATTATTTATCCATATATAAATTTTATAGCACATGGTTTACATGTTGAAAAAACCACTTTTAAAGTTGTTTTCTGGTGCAGCGTCGCTGAAATTGGCCCCACGTGATCATCAAATCATAATCTACTCCACTCATTATATTTAGAATAATATATTCTATTATCATACCAATTTTCATCCCAATCAAATATGTATATAGGCCCCATCTGAAAATGGTACAAATTCAACGTAATAAAATAGTTTGATGTAAATAACAACTTTAAAGTGGTTTTTTCAACAGGTAAACCACTTGCTATAAAATTTATATATGAATAAATGATTGTATAAAGTTTCATTGCATTCTAATATATGTGAAGCCCACTTTTGATCAAATATACTGTTGTTCCAATACAGTTGGAACAGCTACATATATACATATAAAACTTCTCACATACTAATAAAATAGCAATCCTCTATCCAATCTTTTTACTCCATCTGTATCCTGTTCCACCATCCTACATGAGGGAGATGGAATGAGCTTGACTAGGGCCTTGTCCAACCACCGATGCGTCTGTTTGTGGCTTTGTGCCTTTGTGGTTGTATACCGAAATCTAAACCGAGATGAGCTTCTAAATTTCCGTAGCATACTAACATGGCGACGGGTCTAGACTCTAGACGGATTATACAGCCCACACTACCAGCACTTCTTTTTGGCAAGGCACAGTACTATCTATTCCGGCCCAGAAGAGTTTACTTGTGCAGAGAGCCTCATATTTCTTTGTCAATCTCTTTTTAAAAATTTCTAATTTAACGTCTTTTAATTTTTAACCAGTGAGATATTTTGTTTTGCAAGTTCAATCAAAAGGGCAGTATTAATTGTCACTAAAGTTCTCGAAAATTTTGGAGGCACCACCCCGTTTCCGTTTCTTTGATCTTTGCTGCAGCTTCCAAAGTTCATATTTGAAGTTCTATGCTAACTAATTCTGACTACAGCGGGAAATTTATTATTATTTTTTTTATTATTTGATTGTTGCGCGAGATTGACTTGATTGATCATAATTGGTAAGAATATTTATCCCATGTCACGTGTCATTTTCAAGGTTTCAATAGGAAAAGTATAAAGTCTCCATCTGATGCTTTGATTTTTTTTATAAAAATGTCAATGTTAATGTATTCGACCTATATATTGAGTCTAGGATTTTTCGAGATATATATATACACATATTTTTTATTTTTAAAAACAGATGTATTTAGTCATTTAAAAATTAAAACATGTGTATAAATACCCTTGCTTTTAGAAATCAAAAAATATATATATGTATATACTTCTCCAAAAATAATAATACTTGATTTGCAGATTAAACATACTAAAGTTAACAATCTTATAAAAAATCCAAAAATAAAAAATAGATTTGCACTCAATTGCACTAAAGTTTTAATGCAACCGTATACACTGAATAAGAAACTCTTTTTTAATATATTATTACATTCTACAAATTGTTCTCTTGCTTGTAACATTTCGTCATAAGTTCTCCCCGGTCACGCAATTAAAAATAAAATTGTATCCATCTAAATTTTCCTAATTTAAATAATTTAGTCAATAGGATGGACCCGCTTGATTATCTAATGCTCCGAATTGATGATTTATGATCATCAAGTAGTGTACGCAATATTTGGATCACTTCAATAGTGAAATTTTAAATGAGTAAATTGTCTATTTAAGAGGTGATTGTTCATATTAAAAACTTTTAAACTAAAACTTTTCGATCTAAAATTTTTATTTTTCACAGCAATCATATTTTTTAATTATTTCATCATTTTTTATATATATACCTATCATACATTTTAATCATTTCGACATAATTACCTATACATTATACAACTAACTTTTATATTTTAAATTTTTTTTTTAGTTTTCATCATTACCTTATCGTATTACATTATTTTCTTTCGTTACTAAAACTTTTACATTAAAAAATTTTCATTCAAAATTTTTATTACTTTTCAAACACACCATTAGCGTGATAAATAATGGTTATTTATTACATTATTGATACTATGTATAATAAGGATTCAAGATGAAATGTTATGAGTATGGAACCAATTAGTAAAGTATTGTAAGTATATTAGAAATTTTGGGCAAATGTTGTAGGCATCTATGACGCCCCTTTTTTGTACGTGGTAGGCACCACGATGGGTTAGTTTATTTTAACCAACTTAAAATAAAATTAAAATTAAAATAGAAGATGTTGAAAAAATGCTTAAAAAATAGGTTGTACTAATGTATAATATTATTGTAGTAAATAAAGATAAAAGCATTAAAATAAACATTAATAGCAGAAAGTAAAAAAAAAAAAAGTTGTCACTTATCTTTTTTGGAATATTAGAACCCAAATATTCAATTAAGTGATAAAATACTGGCTTACATAGACAGATATACAGGTTACAGACTTATTGGCGCATCGTATACTATGACGTAATAAAATAAATAAGGGCATTTTTTTAGGCAAGGCTAAAATAGGCGCAACACAAGCTAGTGCTTTTTTGGATAGCTGGAACAAATGGTTTAGTGGATAAAGAATGAGGCAGCCAGACAGGGATTTCTATTGCTGGAGTTTTAAGGATTGGAGAGAGATGGCATGCTTGCTTTGCCAGAGCTGGTTAATAGCCAACCTTGCAGCCGAACAACATGTTTTCCTCCTCGCTCCAAATTTTTCTATTGCAGCTTATTTCCCCGTTCTATCGTGCTTGCAAGGGCAAGGTATTTATAGAGGCATGGGCTTGGATCTATTGACGTGGCATCATGTGATTGGCTGGTGGTGTGGGGTTTTTGCATGCTTTGGGTACTCCCGACTTCCATTGGTCCATGGGATGCATCTTAGGCAATGCGTCTCTCCTTGAGTACTTAAGTCTCCAAAGAACTATGCTAGCTAGGATTTACTAGTCTAAAGTGTTTGTTTTCTTCTTTCTTGGCTCTCAAGTAATGAAGGAGCTCACCGTTGCTTGTTGCATGGGTAGAGAAGATTTGTTGCAGTAAGAAATAAGGCTGCCAGTGGATCTTGAGATGACGACTGCAGTTCGTGTTTTGATGGTCTAATAATTTTGTAATAATCCTTAGGTGTAAATCTAACTTGACGATAAATCTTTAAATACAAATTAATCCAAACAATGCATATAATCTCAAATATCACTATTTATGTAGTGGGCCCAAATTTATTTACTGTGGCCCTAGAATAGCTCAAAAATGGGATGTCTACAATATCAGAATAATTTTTCATCTGAAGTATATTATGTTATGATTCTGTCAAAAATAACATTTTTCATTTTTTTTCTTTTTTCATAAATTATTATTCTTAATATATCTAATCTATATAATAAATTTTACCATTTTTAAAATTTGTATATTTAGAATTTTTAATGAATTTCAAATATAAGAGTATTTTAGGTTTTTGAAAATTACTACAAAACTCTTATATTTGAAATTCAAAAATACAGATGTATAAGTCTTGGAAAATGGCAAAACATATCGTACGGATTAAATATACTTAGAATAATAATTTTTCAAAAAAATTTAAAAAATATTTTTGGGCAGCGAATCATCTCTCCTTAGGTAAATGCAGATTAGTTTGATTGATATTTGACATAATTATGTCTCCTTAGGTAAATGCAGATTAGCTTGCCTGATATTTGACTTTTTGACTTCTACCCAGTTCCTCAGTGCATTCGTTCATCAAGCCAACCACCAGTCACTCCCTCACCTCAAGCTGCCAAAAGCACCTCCACGTCCGAAGAGAAATGCATGCACCATCCGCAGAATGGCCTCTCTCTCTCGCCACCCAAGTGACCCAAGACCCAAACCGGTCCTACCGAGCCTAATCCATGTGGGAATTCTCCATACAAATAAGCTATTGGACAGCTGTTTTTGCCAACTAGCTAGTGTAGTTGAGCATTTGCTAGGGATAGGAAATTAAAATTTAAGGAGCTTTGATTCCATAGATACATGAAATAGTAGTCCGACAGGGTAAGATGGAAGGTAAATATATATTCGTGTGGATTGTAATTTTAATTTCAAAATGATGTAAGGAACTCAATTATATATATCATAATATATTTTAAGCTAAAATATAACATCTATTTATTTTTATAATTAGTTATATTTTTAATTTTTATCCATAAACATGTTTTCTAAGTATGTTCAATATATATACCAAGTATTGTTATTTTACAATATTTTTACATATTTATTTTGATTTTTAAAAATTAAATTTTTTTAAGGGGTGAAAATTACTTAAATGCCCTTGAAATTGATGACTTTTTAAAAAATAAAAAATAAATATGCAAAAGTATTTTAAAATAGCAAAATTTGGTATATATAATATTGAATACGTTTCAAAAAACATATTTATGAAGAAAAATCAAATAAAAGTAAAAATTTAAAAAATTAATGAATATTGTATTTTAGCTTAAAATACATCATAACGGATATAATCATGCTTCATAAATGTAAAAGATGATAAAAATTTAATAGGGTTGTCTTGTGAATCCAGAGCCTAATCCAGAAAAGTTGTAGATAAAAAAACATAAAATAAATAAAAAATTACAAACGCAATCACCCAACTAGCTTTGATATATAATTTTATTAGGAAAATGATTGCAAATGGAATAAAATTTTGAGTTTTTCCAAATATACCAATTACGTTCGACCTTAATTCCAAATATACCCATTATGTTTTGAAAATTCTAAATATACTCACTAAGTTTGCATGCAATCCCAAAAATACCCACTCTGTTACAGACATTAACAAACGTTGTTAGTCTATTTGTGAAATTACCAATATACTAATCAAGTTTAAGGTTGGATTCAAAATTTTGAATATCATAACTCACCTATACCCTAATTACACAAGAGTTTTAAATATGGAGAGCTTTAATTTTATTATTTTACACCAATGGTATTTTTGGCATTTGGAAAATTATAACCAACATCTAAATAGATAACCGTTAACTTACTTAACAGTTTTTAACAAAGTGAGCATTTTTAGAAATATATGCAAACATAGTGAGTATATCTGGGATCAGGGTCAAACGTTGTGGATATATTTGAAAAAAAAAAACCGTAAAAATTTATGTGTAAATGAATTAGGTTATAATTAAATGGTTCCAAATTATAGGAACCCGTTCCACCAGATTGAGTCCACTGAACTCCGCGATTCGAGCCCAGGTTGATTTTTAAGTCAAAACCATCCAAATTAACATTTTGAGCGATAATTATTTAGTTTACCAAAATGGAAGTCCAGCAGTATCTACTTAAAAAATACATAATTATATTTAAAATAAGAAAATTGCTTAAATTCATTCTTGAAATTGGTATTATTTAATGTAATTATCAAATTCAAAGTATTATGAAAATTTACTTTGTTGAATGAATTACATTAAATTCGTAGCAATAATTAAAAACCAAAAAACACAAACACATACATAAACAACACACACAAACAACCCAAACCACCCCCTCCCCCAACCCCAACTCTGGCATTTAGGATGGCAATCTGCGCAATTAACTGCCGAGAATCTTCAATGCAGGAATGATGGATATATTCAAACAACTAATTGCCTTAAGCAACGGTTACCCACTTACTTTGTTTCTATGTACATGCTGGCTTATCTGCTATTACGAGAACCTGTTTTATGGAGAAGGCAATAAAACATCGTTCCATAAAATTCCAAAATGGGTGTTCGAATTCATCCATCAGATTAATTATGCCAAATGCTAAAGTAGGGGAGTTTCCTAATTCCCACAAGCTCGGCCAAATGTATGAATTCGAAGGAAAGAGAGCTCAATCAGAATGTTGTTGCTGGTCTTAAACTTGACTAATGATCTTTTACGACCCGTCTAAAATCCACCGAGATTTCGACCACGCCTTTGCCCCGCTTGATCTTGCAGACTTCAGCTCAGCCGCTGGATTCGGTTTTAAGTCCAGCCCTAGCAGTGCAAATTAGCGAAGTGGTAGACGTGATAAAAAACTCCCTGTCCAAGAATCTCACCCCTCGCACGCGAGAAATCATCGTACCTAAGCGCCACACCTCTTCCTTTCTTCTCTTCTCTCTCCTCCCTCCATCGTCGCCTCCTCACAGTTGTGGACATATCTTGTGGGAAGGCTCAGTGTTTTTGCTATGGACAGATCATTGCACCTCCGTCGCATGGTGTGGGTGTTTTTTGTGGCGGCGGTGGTTAGGGGAAAGGAAGATGGAAAATTGAAACTCCATCTTCAAACCAAGCACTGCCCTTGGCTGCCTCTATTTTCAACCAAAATCGACTGGAGACGATGAAGATGGCACCCTCCATTATCTTCCTTATCCGGATCTGATGCTAGCATTTCGTTGCAATCTTGTTGCAGACAACTCACAAACCCCATTCCCCTCTCTCCCCTGTTTTCCAATTCCCTTCCTTCCGGCCAAAATCGATCCACCTGCACCAAATCTCTGTTGCCATGGTCCCCACCTTCGTCAACGAGCTGCACATCCGGCCTCTCTTTTCTCTCCTCCTCCTCTCTCTACTGCAGTGGAAACAACATGAGACCGCTTCCGGCTCCTTGCGATAGCTGCTAAATGCCAGTCTGCCACATCTTCGGATCCTTCTCCTCTTCGTTCTGAGTTCTCACATGGTTCCTCATGAACCTTCTCCATTGGAACTACTGAAGAGGCCCAGAATTGGGAAAAGTGAAAATACTTCCGAAAGTAGAGATAAAAGGGCGATTGCAATCCCATCACCTCGGGTCTCAAAGGCTTCCCTTTTTATTGGTAGCATGCGCATCATGGCTGGACTTGCCCCACCGCCGGCCCCTGTTATAGCTCAACACCACTGTGCCCAAATCGCATGGTCTTCTCCCTCGTCATCATCACTTGCAGCCCCAACGTCGCCAAGGAGATTCTCAATAACTCCGTCTTTGCGGACTGCCCTGTCAAAGAGTTCGCCTATACTCTCATGTTCCACCGCACCATCAGATTTACCCTTTATGACGTCCATACCCATCAATACTTACGCCGAAGAATCTCTATTCTATTTGTTTTTTGTATTGTGGAAATGGAATACGGAAATCGATCATTACAATTGTTCGACTAATAGAAAATTTTTGAATTGGATTTTTCGGTCACATATTTCATCTATTTGTTTTTTCGTACTATGGAAATGCAATTTGGGAGAGAGATTCGCGTTCGATGGGAAGAGAGAAAAGGGGGCGGAAGCTCCGGCCGGAGACGAGAGAGAAATGAAGGAGAGATGAAAGAGTCGAAAGCACCGTCGATGACTCTCGCGTGCACGTGCGACTCACGTGTGGTGTAATCTATGCAGCATGACATGACAGGGAGGCGTGAGCAATTTTTCCCATTCATTAAATGCCGTGTCAGCGTCTGCATTCAAAATATAATCGAACGGATGAGAATAAACCCGTCGGATCCAACGATGATATTTGGGGCAATCATTCCAGATCATATGGGAGCTTTCTATGGGGCAAAAAGTTGGTCGAGGAGGGAAATTTCAGACCCGCTGATCTTACAGGCAAAAGCCCTTCTGCTTGGTATGGAGTGGATTACCGACATGAATCATACGAAGGTGGTTGCGGAGTCAGATTCCCTCATTCTCATCACACTCTTAGAAGGGCGGCAAAATCTTATCAACACCAGGAGAATCCTGCGACTTCTCCCATGTGCTTCAAAGCAGTAACCAGGCGGCTCGCTCTCTAGAAAACAATGCATGCTGCTGGGAAGAACGTAATTGTTCATGGCTGTCAAATCCTCCCACATGTATTGAAACTATCATATGCAAGGATATTAATCGTGGCTAAAATTTCATCCTTTTCCCATAAAAAAAAAAAAAAAAATCGTGCTCCTTGTTTACAACTTCGAATAAACATGCGATGCATAACAGTTGAAAAAATTATTTTTTTAATAAAAAATTAAGTAAAAATAAGCCGCCCGAACATATGTTAGGATCGGCACGTCCGGAACATGGGTCAATGAGGCTCAGTAGACACTTCCCCCTATTTTTTTTCTTTCTATTATTTGGTAATGGCATAAAAAGTGAGGAGAAAAGTATGAGGAATTTTATGAAAAAAGAAATGAGAAAGCCATGTCACGCGATAAGAAAATTAGTGAGAATTAAAGAGAGTGAATATAAAATAAATGGACATTTCTAGTAAAATATTAAAAAATAATTTAAATTCAAATAATAGTAAAAAGTAAGATAGCCAGCTTAAATAAGATGGCGAATCATATTAAAAGCTGCTAAAAATGGATAGAAAATTTTAAATTTTTCAGGAACATTTAATTTTTGTTTTTTTATTCAATTCCGTGAAACGCGGCGGATCACATGCTCAGACGCAAGATAGAAGTCTTGAGCATTATAATATAGGTTTTTTCCCCCCTGATGGGAGCATTAGAATGTAAGTTATGTAACCCACCAGACGTCAGAAAATCGGCACGGAAGTCGATGTTTGCGGGCTGGGATGTGTTCTCGCTGGCTGGTTCTGAACGGTGAACCTCACCGGACCCAGACAGGCTTGTCATCCGCGAGGCCTCAATAAAGACACTGATATCCGAGGCATTTATTTCACAGAGCGCCATAACCCACGCTCTTAATTTGTTTTGTTGTTTGGAAAGTCGCGCACTTTGTGCCTGCAAAATGGACGAAAAATAACTGGATTTGTTCTCATATTCTGTTTACTATTTGTCTCATCTCCCATGGATATTATGTCCATGTGGTCCGCCATAAGAGGAATATAATACTACCTGGCACGTCTGTCTTAGCAAGCCATCAGTGAAGGAAAGGATACCGGGGGAGAATACAAGGGCCATTGGGATTTAGGAGTAACCAATAATCGGACGAGATTAGTATTGTTTATTGATAATAAAGTAGTGTATTATAAAAGTTAAAAATATGATTAATATTCAATTAAAAACGATAAATGTAATTGAAATAAAAAAAATTGATATGACACTAAGAAAAATTTGTCTGGAAACGAAAATTCCCATCTCAGTCTAGTAAAGGAATGATCTCGACTACGGCCTAAACCTACGTTCGCTCTCATAGTCATAGCCTGATCGGGTCACGGGCGGAACAATGTTTCCTTCGGACGACAGCAGAGCAACATGAAATGCTTTCCACTTTTTTCCCGTAAAATCCAAGGATTAGGAATCACATGTGCAAGCCTGCCTGCCTGCCTGTCTGTCTGCCTGGGGACCACCCTTCAACAAGAAGAAAAAACTGGAACGTTGGACGGCTCATATACTGATCTCGTCCAACATTGACAGGCCTTGATCAGTGGTGTAAATGGGCCATATAATTGAATGCTACAGGTACGAGTTTTTTGTTAACATGGAAAAGACATTTTTCCAAAAAGAACTTATCAACTTAAAATTTTTCAACTTAAAACTTTTCACTATACGTAATGAGCTCCGATCTATTGCACTTGAGTGTATTGAGCTTCGGTACACTCAAGTGTAAAAACTCATTTTTTTATATTTTTTTGAAATTTTTTTATACAACCGTTAATTTATGTGTATTTGACATATGTACTAATTTTTATCATTTTGAATATAAATTATGAAAATGCTGCTGATTTTTAAAAATAAAAAATATATCTAAAAGTATCCAAAAAGGTAAAAATTGATATAAATGTTTAATACAAATAAACTAACAGTTGTATAAAAATTTAAAAAAAAAATAAAAATAGGTGAAATGCACCCAGTGCATTCAATCAGCTTCGATACATAACTATAATATTTTTAATTATTTTTTCACTTGTTCATATATAATTACTCTACTTTTCAATTATTTCTAAACAACTACTTGTACAAATAACATATTTATTTTAATTTTATTCTCTTTATTCCCCCTTTTACCCATATCATGTCCATCATTTTTCTTATTTCAAAAATTTTTCATCAAATATTTTATCACTTCTCAAACACACTCATAGTTTACATGTGTATATCTGATTATGATGAAATTATGTCCCGTAATTAAATAAGTGATACTAAATATAGCATGTGTGTGGTAAAAAAAAATTTACATCCTTACATTTTTTTCCCTCCATGTCTATCCCATATTTCAAACATTTATTCACCTAATTTTATATAATTAATTTATTTTTTCAAATTTTTTATATCTTTTTATACCGTTATATTATTTATTTTAACTTCTTAATCTTTACTTTTCATTATTATTCATACCATACAACATTACTTCCTTCCATTTTCAAACACTTCTTATGTGCTTAGTTACATAGATCCGGGACTTTATATAAAATAAATAACGTAGTTCAATTTAATCGATCAATGCCTATATTATTATGTGATTGATACGGGTATGTTAGCATGTGCATATATAAAATGCTTAAAGTTAACTCAATCTAGATAGTGTCAACCCTTATCTTGTGCTTTTGAGAGCCCCGAGCTTCAACACTCTTAAGGGCTTTTTTTTTTTTACATCATGGGTGTAATTTTATATTTTCAAAATTTATTTAATATTTTTATTTAAAAAATAAATAAATAATTATTGTAAATCATCATTGTCACCATAGTCATTTTTTACCTAAGTCGGGCCAGTTTTGTAGATTTCGCCACTCCATTCACGGCCATCAATAATTAAGTTCTCAGTGGATTTGTCTAAATCAAGGATAGGATGAAAATGAGATTAAGATCAATAAAATCTTCCATTTTCAAGAAATAATAACTTATTTTTTATTTACTATATAACTTTTCTCGATCTTTTTTTTTTTCTGATGATACACTTTTCTCAATCTTGAATATATTTTTCAATTCTTAAACATGATTTCATTTGTTTATCTCACATTCTCATCTTATATTCAGTATTTTTATACATTATTTAATTACTTTCATCCACATTTTTTCCGGTCTATTCCATCCGCATTTTTTGGGTCTATTCGTTGTTCTCTTGCCACCTTATTTTGCCGTGCTTTTCTTTGTCTCAGCACGTACTGGATTCATTATTAGATTATTTTGAGTTATTTTATGTTCAATTTTATATTCCATTGTTTTCCCACTTGTCCGCCTTAAAATCTTTATTTGTGTTACACTTATTTTATGTGCGCTTGCTATTTAATTGTTCAACATTACGCCTTATAAACATAACTCGTGAAATTGTAATTTTATATTATTTTTATTTTAATTTAATTAGAACTCAACGATTATATAAAATTTACCAATCACTTCACCTCATCCTGATTGAATTATATTAAATAAAAATAAAAAGGTAAACGTATATGTACGACGTTTTCATATCTACGCTTTGCATATGGATGCCAATAATTTTTTTGAAAGAATAACTTTTTAAAATGGCTCTTTGAGAGCATAAAATCGATCTCATAAAGTATAATAATGATCTTAAAAGAAAAAGTTGCATGAAACGTCTTTTAATGGAGTTGAATGGAATTAACATAGGACGCAAGGTTGATGACTGAAAACATGACGGTTTAGTAGTCGGAAAAAGAAACATTCCATTTATATTTACAGCATTTGCACGTTACTTATAATATATTTCTAAAATTTTTCACACCCGTAACATTTTACTTTAACTTTAGTCAACGCCATTGTCATTTGCTCGATTGAAAAGAAATTTGTGCCCTTGCAAAATTTTTATAATTGAAGTTACTCAACCATATTCTGATTTTTGAATCATTTAATATTATATATTGATGATGTGCCATCATTAATTAAGTCATATTGATTGGCTCAATTATTTGAATTTGGAAGTTCTCGATAGACAAAAATTAGTATTTAAATTTATGTTGTATTTGAGAAGTGATAAAAATGTTGGATGAAAATTTTTAGTATAAAAATTGTTAAATTGACATAAAATAATATGATATGATTGAAACAGTGATAAAGTGTAAAAAGAATAAAGTTAAAATAGATAAACTAATTGTATGATTAGTTGTGAATAAATAATTTAAAAATAATGTAGTAGTACAGTAACATGTAAAAATAATAATTTTAAAATATGGTAGTCACAAAGAGTAAAAAAATTTACATTGACATTTTTTTATTGATTGCCAAACACGCTTATAGTAGATAACAGTTGTTCTAACGACGTCAGTATGAAATGAATTTATAATAAAAATATCATGAGTTATTTACAACTTATATTGGATTAGAACGAGACGATAACACGGATAGAGAAAGCATTCTGGGTGTGTATGATAATGTTAAAAAGATTTCAAACTAAAATCTTTCAATTTAGGGTGTGTTTGGGAATGGATAAAACTTTTGATGAAAAATTGTATAAAGTAAAAGTTGTCAAATGATGTGATATAATAGGGGTAAGATGAGAAATAAATAGGATAAAATTGAAATAGATAAGTTAGTTGTGTTGGTAATTGTGTAAAAATGATTGAAAAGTAGGGCAATTATATAGAAAAATATGAAGAAATGATTAAAAAATAGGGTAGTTATGGAGAGTAAAAAGTTTTAGATTGAAAAGTTTTAACTTGACAACTTTTACTTATTACCAAACACACCCTTAGAAATTTTCGCTTTCCACAACTATTATATTTTTAATTATCTATTCATATTTTTCTATATAATTATTTTACTTTTAATCATTTATACACAACTACTTACGTTACTAACATATCTATTTTAATTATATTCTCTTTACTTATCATCGTTATCTTCATCATATCAATTTTTTTTTCAATTCAACCGCTTTTATATTAAATACTTTTTATCTCCAAGTTTCCCAACTTCTGAAACACATCCTCTATTTCATCTTAATATGAGGATCACCCAAAATGTTATCAAATCCTGCGAGTATTGCAGACATTAGAGGAATTTTCACAAAAGAGGAAAAAAGAAAAAAAGAGAGAGATAGAGAATGTTGTGAAAGACCGGCGTGAAAGTGAAACACAACCGTGGAAAGTGAAAGTATAATTCCCTTCACTAAAAAGGGAGCAATAGCATCGGGCAAAATGGTGGTGAGCTATCAAGTGAAAGGGCCGTCCTCCTAGACAGGCATCGTTGCGGTAAAATCGGGTATTGCTTCCCTCGTTTGCCAACATGGCTACAGGGAGTAAAAGGCACAGTCCCAAAGGCGACAAATCACTGTCGTCCGCAGGAGCACTGAATAAGTTACTCTTCTCGTACTTTAATTGATCGACGGCCCGCAGAGCCACGCCATTTAGTGATCGGGTTAGACGTTAAACGACTGATTTGACTCCCACCAACGATTGTATCGGTAACCTTTCTGACAAGAAGCATTCATCAGCTACGTATGTGAACAGTATATAACCGCGACCACCATCTCATCTACCACTCCGTAATCCCAAACATTCCAAGGTATATACGGATGCCTGCATGTAGGTCATTTACAAATGTTTCAGAAAAGAAGAAAAAGCATGGAAAACGATTCTTCTGTGGAGAGGAGGAGGAGAGAGGCAAGATACACGGTTGGATGTTTTGAGGATGCCAGACGGTCTGGTCTCTGGCCACAACTAAGGACGGAGTGGGTAGCTAATTCGGTAGAAACTAGAGACCACCTTACCCACGGCCATCCGGTCCATCGCTCAAAAAACCGAGAATTTAACAACCGTGCTACGCTTGGGTACGCCATGTCCTGAACTCGCGGGCTTGATCGTTGGAGACAACGGAACGCATCTACTTGAAATCAAGGGTGTCCAACGCATAGGTCATGAAAAATGTCCGGAATGTTATTTGATGGGCATATTTGGCGATGGGTAAAAATTTTCAAATCAAAACTTTTGTAATTAAAATTAAAAACTTTTCATACTCCGTCATTATCATATTTTTTAATAATTTTTACACATATTCCAATATAATTATCCTACTTTTTAATCATTTATACATAATTACACATACAATTAACCTATTTATTTTAACCTTATTCTATTTACTTCTCGTCATTATCTTCATTATATTACATCATTTTATTCAATTTTAAAAAATCTAATATTTATTTTCTTTCTACATTGTAGCTTGTGGCTAGGGTTCAAAGCCAAGTTAATGAATAGGACATATAATTGGTTTAAGTAGGTTTTTAAGGCATGATAAGCCACGTTGAATACAATCGATTGAAATGAATTTTATTTTAAGGCTTATTTTAACATATAAGGTCTATTATTTACCAATCACATGTTTGTTCGAGTACTTTTTTTGCAAAATTATTTTAGGATTACTTCTTAACATTCTTTTATAATTATTTTATTTATTTTAACTTTATTATCGTTACTTTAATTATTACTCATATCATATTGCATTATTATTTGTCTATCATAAAATTTTTTTCAATAAATTTATTCATTTTCTCTCTTTTCCTAAATGCATATGAACCCATCATTATTTTATTATTATTATTATTAATAACTGTAATTATTTACGATAAAAAATTGCAACTTTTATTTTTTTGTCTGTCCATTTGGCCCATTTCGTTCTACGCTTTTTCGGGTGTGTTTGGGAATAGATAAAACTTTTGATGAAAAGTTGTCAAATGATGTAATATAATAGGGGTAATGATGAAGAATAAATATAATAAAGTTGAAATAGATAGATTTGTTGGGTTGGTAATTGTATAGAAATGATTGAAAAGCATGATAGTTGTATAGAAAAATGTGAAAAAATAATTAAAAAATAGAATAGTTGTGAAGAGTGAAAAGTTTTAACTTAACAACTTTTTATTGTTAACAAACACACCCTTCATCTCATTTGTAACTCTTCATTTGTATCTCCCAGCAGTCATGAGTGTGCCAGAGTAGCCGGGCAGCACGTTTCTCAATTTACCTCGCGCGCTCACTGTTCTTCATTCTCCGGCAGCGTACTTTATCATTCCTGAATTACAGGCCACCTAATCTGCCGAAACTTTTTGAAGAAGCTAAATTCGCCACTGAAAGGGGAGAAGTGGGCGAAAGGAGATTTCGGTAGGGAGACAGAGGCTGTGCTTGTATACTTCCTTTGAGACTCTTTCCCTTTGCATCCATTCCCAAACCCTAATTTTATCTCTCTGCAAGGCTAGATCTCGGTCATTGCAGAAGCTTCACCACGTAGCCCGCGGGTTCCCTCCTTCGTGGCGAAGCTCGATGAGAGATGAGCGGTTTCTCAGATTCTCTTGCTGTGTTTTGGGGCAAAGGTGCTAACTTTCGTGGTTGAAATGCTCGGCGGTTTCGGATTGTCTGCGTTATCTGAGAATGTCGGCTTCGCTGGCGCCGTTCGAGCGCCCCAGAAGTGCAGTTACAAACACGGTACGACTGCCGTTTTTCTCGTTTTTGCGTTCCGATTCTGTTGGTGCAGTCGGATGGGTTGTGTTACCAGCGAGAGGGTGTTATCTTCCTTCAGTGTCATTGCTGCTGGTGACCTGCCTTTGCAATTTCGGGACCACTATTCAGGATTCTCGATAAAGTTAAAATATCTATTAGGTTTTGTTTTGTTTGGATTTGGATTCTTCGAACGGCAAAAATGGCAATGTACATAGCGAAAATGTATCAAGTATTTAATTTTGGTATTTGATGCTCTTTAGTGGAGTCGAAATAGTTAGGATCTCATCTTTGATGGAAAAGCTGCAGTTGCAATGGGCAGACTTTCACGAATCGACATCTTGGCATGTCCAATAGCTGGAAATCTTGGGCTATCTGGCTACTTAGTATTCGGTTATCCTTGTTTATATTTGATGACTGCCACATGAATGGCAGAAAATGAACAAAATGGAGGATTGAGTTCTCATTCTTGCTCAAAACATGTTTGTTTTGGGCAACTATCTACCTATTTTCCCTTATGATTTATGAACAATTCCATTCAATTAAAGTCTCCTATTTTTGATAATGGTTACACCAATTTAGTATAACTTATCAGCTTCTTAAGTCCTCCTTAGAAGTCTCTGGCAATTGCAGACTTTTGGAAGTTTGTGCTGCAGATAGGAAATTCTTTGCATCTGCTAGAGCTTTATTTTTTGACAGTTTTACTTTACTGCTGGGGCTGAAATTCGATGTGAGGCATTCTCGCAATTGTACCTTCTTTTAGCTCAGTCCTACCAATTGCACCTTCTTGTAGTTCTGTCTGACAGAATAAACTTTTCTTCTAGAATATTTATTTTTGGCGCCTTAAGGGTTAAGCTTTTAATCTAATTCTTTAACAGTTGATACTGTTTGGGTAGGCTGCTATAAGTGCATGCCAGTTTCCAATGCACCTTTAGAAAGATAAGTATTTTTCTATTTTATTTTCTAATTTCTGAGTTTATTTTGTAGGTTTTCAAGAGCGGTCCTCTATTCATATCATCAAAAGGTTTGTTGGCCCTGTTCTTCCTATGGTTTCACTGACTGATGTCTGGTAAAGTTAATCTGTTCTCTAATACAAGAATGCATCTAACTTTTTATTTATGCTTGACTAATTGCTTTTATTTTCTTATGTCAAATCTTGTAGAGTGGATTTGATTGGATTTGAATGGAAAGAAAACTGATGTCAGCAATATTGGGGATGATGTCTGTTATAAAATGAATAAAATTAAACTACATAGGAGGAAATCATTTAAAGCACCGATAGATGATGAAAAAATGTGTTGTTATGGAAAACTATGTCAAATGAACTCTTGGGAACTGAAATTTTCCATGGAAATCAATTTCATCAACTGATCAAGGGGTTTGTTTAAGAATGGAGAAAAATGTATGAAAAAAGACTATGGGAAAAAGAGGGAAAATATGTGTTAAGGGTGTGTTAGAAATAGAAAAAAGAAAATAAGTAGATTTTCTCTGTGTGAAAAGATGCACGATGATAGTTGAAAACATAGACAACAATGGGTGAAAGTATGGTTGTTTTGTAATTTGAACTACATTAAAATCGTGGTAAAAAGACAGAAAAGGGTACAAAGCTTTCCCACTCTCTTTTCTTCATTCTGAATGGAGCCTTAATGTCAATTTCTAGATTTTGGTCGGAAGTGTGAAGTCCCTGCCCAAGCCCAATGATGGTTGATTCTAGCTGTAAGAATGGGTAAGGGAGGGGGATGTGAGAAACCAGTTTAGTAACTACTACTAAACACACCAGTGTACATAGAAATCATCTTGTTGGTTACACTATAGCAGCTTGGTCTATTCATAGGCTCATTACATTGAAGCTAGTGTGGATGTGTAGCTTTATGTGCTTATAGCAGGAGAAGTTTCTGATTGCACATACATGTCATGTTTCAATTGGTAATCTTGAATTATTGAACCAATGCTCATAACAAGACTGCACACATGGATCATTACTCAAGTGCATCTCAATAGAATGACTTGACACAACATATATGTAGCTGAGGACACAGCATGGCGATTCAAGTTTATGTGAAGCCTACCGATGGTTAAGAAGTCAACTAACAATGACTTTGTTGTAACCTAGTGTAGAAGTAGGGTGAATTTTTTATTGTTGCTGAAGCGAGGATAGGTTGGATTTTTGCAAATCAGTTCTTCCAAGCTGCCTGAGAATGTGTTTTTGCCTTCAGTTCTCATGCATGACTTAAAGGTTGTAATTTTAGAGTAGTCTCTGTGATCAGTTTGCCTGGATAGTTCTTAATGGTGCAATTTCAATTATCAAGGGTGGGCAAACGGGAGTAATGCTGTAATGGTAGCTGGAAACTGTATTTCTTGGGTTCTAGCTAGCTGACTGGATGAAGAATATGAGCCCAGCTAGACTCGGAAAGAAGTTTTGCAATATTGAATTAATTGATGGGCTACAGCTTCAACGATCATCTTGGCGGTAGGATTCTAGAGAGTGAGGTGGTTATGTGTGGGCTTCCTTGCAAGTTATAGACAATGGCTGGTATGATTGTAGAATAAACAACATTGAAAAGTCGCCATTGCCATTTTACAAGGTAAAGTGCTACCCAATATCTTGTTATGGAAGCAATGTAAGAAGGCTATGTTACTGCATCTAACTGGGTTGTATTCGGCCAATTTTTTGCACTACTGAAAAAAATGTTCACCCGGCTTTTGTAATGTTTATTTCCACCTCTCTTTTCGTAAATGCAAGTAGTCTCAGATGGGTTAATACCTATCTGTTGGGTCATTCTCATGCAGTAATACAGCTAATATGGTTTCTATTGTACCAGATGTCTTTTTCTTACTGAATGCATTAATGCTCCAATTTATTTATTTATTTATTGCAGGAATAGGTTGGAAGTCTTGGAAGAAGCGTTGGTTCATCTTGACACGCACATCCTTGGTTTTCTTCAAAAATGATCCTGTCAGTATCAGTCGTGTTTTTTCAGTTTGTTTTGAACTCAATTTAAGATTCCTTTGTAGTTGCATGTCATTGTGCCTTGAGAATGTGAGTTATTCTCGGTTTGCTTGAATATTTGATTTTCTTAAAAAATAATGCGTTTCACTATTTGCCAATAACATTATTTTTGGGTTTTTTTGTAACTCTTGTTGTAAAATGATTCCAGAATCTAATGCAATATCTTGCTTGTGCATCTAGAAAATTTTAGTTAGGTAACTTATCCTGTGCATTTTTACCACAATTATAGTTGTACCAATGGCTTCAAAATTATGGCAAGAATACCAAATACTGAACGGTGTATTGCATTTATATGATTTGTGTTATCTTCTGTCAATATGCTCGAAAATGATCATCCTATTATCTTTTAATTTTCTAAAAGATCCCCGATGCGTTCTCTGCTTTGTTTTATGGTGAATTGTGATGCACCCCACCCTACTGTATTCCTCTTTGGAAAAGAGGGTTATTGACGCCATGACTTCTTACCAGAAAGACAAACCTGTTACCATCTTAGCTATTTATTGTTTTGATTTTTCATAGTTTGAAGTGTCCAAAATTTGAAACATCTGAGGGATGTGCTCGTCAGGAGGAATGCACAATTGCACACCCTTTGTAGTACAAAGTTTTTTGACATTGGGGGGATGCACAGGAGAGTTTAAACTATACTGGAGCAGTTTTAATCTTCTGCATCATGTCTGCATCATGTTAGTCATTTTTCCCACATCTATTACAAGTTAATATTGTAAACTTTACTTCTGATGGAAGTATTAATAAACGTGATCATCAGCATCGTTAATAATCTCCAATTGGTTGCTGCAGAGTGCTCTTCCTCAGAGAGGTGGTGAGGTGAATCTGACTTTGGGCGGTATTGACTTGAACAATTCGGGGAGGTACGTGCAATGGACATGTTTTGGAATTCATCTTTTGGTTTGTGCTTTAATATTTTTGTGATGGTTAGGGAAGATAAAAACTTATTGATTTCATGATTTACGTGTGGTGTATGCTCTGTCACCATTTTCATTGCAATACCTTGTTTGCAGTGTGGTGGTTAGGGAAGATAAGAAGCTGTTGACTGTATTGTTTCCTGATGGACGTGATGGGCGTGCATTTACCCTGAAGGTGCTTTGCTAAGTTTCGATGCCTTTTCATTTCAGGGCCTGTTTCATTGTTTCTTGTATTATAACGTGTCACATGAGATTATTAGTTTCTTGTCAAATTATTAAGGGCCTGTTTGACCCAGCAGCATGGTTGCTGCTTTATGGTGCAGAATGTGCTTTTCTGTGCTGAACATAAACAATTTCAAGCTTCTTTTTGGAATCTGTTTTGTGGGGAGTTTGTTAACTATTGGTGGATAGAAAAACATGCTGTGCAGCCAAACAGGTGGATGGAGTGCAGATAAATAGGAAATATGCAACCAACTAGGCTATAAGAGTTATCATTTATTATAATAACTTATAGGACTAAGACTCATTATTTTTTTTTCTTTTTATTGTTACCATTTTAGATTGCATCAATATCCAATGTTATCAATCAAACTGGCCCTTGGACTGTATTGATCTTGTATTTTTGTTGGCTGTGGCTATCCACTGCCAACTTATTTACTTCTATGTTTAATTGTTCTTTTGTTTGATAATCAGGCTGAGACATCTGAAGATTTATATGAATGGAAGACGGCCCTGGAACATGCTTTGGCACAAGCACCAAGTGCTGCCCTTGTAATGGGTCACAATGGAATTTTCCGAAATGATGCTGCTGACCAAGTGGATGGATCTTTTCACCAATGTCTGTGATTTCTCCTATGATCCTATATAAACTGCTTTTTCTCATATGACTTCCAATATGTAGGTATGTATATTGAATTTCTGTCTTCTCTGTATGATTTATGCAGGGAGAGATAAGCGCCCTGTAAAATCATTGGTTGTTGGCAGGCCAATATTGCTTGCCCTAGAAGATATAGATGGAGGTCCATCCTTTTTGGAGAAAGCTCTTCGTTTTCTTGAGAACTTTGGTAAGCGTTTGTTATCATTGTCATCATAATATATTATTCATACATGTGGGTGGATTACATGGGATTCCAATCGTATGCTCCTGAGAGCATGGAAGCCTACATGCTCCCAGGTGCATACACCCTTTTTTTTTTTTTTTTTTTGAATTTTTTTTTATGACACTGTTAATCTAGGTGTATTTAACATGTGTATAAATTTTTACCATTTGTGGATTATTTTACATATTTATTTTTGATTTTTGAAAATTAGTGGCATTTTAGTAATTTTAAATTACCTAAAATGCCATTGATTTTCAAAAATAAAAAATAAATATGAAAAATACTTCAAAAATGGTAAAAATTTATACGCATGTTAAGTACACTTAGATTAACACTCTTGTGAAGAAATTTTCAAAAAAAAGAGAAAAAGAATGGGTGTATGCATCCGGTCGGGAGCATACGATTGGAATCCAATTGCGTGAACCTTTCTATGCAATTTTTTTTGTCCTAGGCTATGTTGACCGGTTTACTAGAGAAATTTCACAATACAATTTCTCTGACTTTTCATTGTGCACTTTGTCTATATCTTTTTTTAAGGAAGCAATATGAAATAAAAGTCTTCTCTTGTAGTTCTCTTGTTTTTATTGAATCTCACTCCTCCTGTATCGAACAGATCTACATGCCTTCATAAGGAAAATTTATCCAACCGTGTACATTTTTGTCAGCATATTTTCTCCTCATGATACTTTTGTCCGCTGTTTGAGCAAGTGTTTCTGATGAAAAATTTGATCCCCAACTTTTGCAGGAACAAAAGTAGAAGGGATCCTGCGGCAGTCTGCTGATGTTGAGGAGGTTGATCGCAGAGTTCAAGAATATGAACAAGGTGTAGTGCTCAACCTCCATGTATTCATGATCCTTCTTCAATAGTTCACGATGATGCCAAAAATGCATCTTATGTCTATATTGTGTAATTATTAGTTCGATGTGCTCATTTGCTGTCCTTTGGTTGTAAGTGCCATTTTCTTGCTCCCATCTGAAACTTAAGGTCATCTTACTACTTTCAGGAAAGACTGAATTTGATCCAGAGGAGGATGCTCATGTTATCGGTGACTGTGTCAAGGTGATGCACCTGGCGAATTTTTCCATCTGCATTGGGTTCTATTCAATTCATGTCTGTTTGCTCACATTTCTGGTTTGTCTTGTAGCATGTTCTTCGAGAGTTGCCATCATCTCCAGTTCCCGCATCATGCTGTACTGCATTACTTGAGTCATATAGTAAGTCCAGCTAATGGTTGCCATCTCATGTGAATGCAAAGATCTTGTTATTTGTTGAATGCATGGTTGTTCTATATGCCATGTTGCTGTAGTTACTTCTACCAATGTGGTTTTGGTTTATTTATTGCTGTACATTTCTTCTGCTTCATTGCTGTTACACAGGAATTGAACGCAAGGAAGCCCGGGTTATTGCCATGCGGTCTGCGATATCTGAGACATTTCCTGAACCAAATCGTCGTTTGCTACAGAGGTAACTCTTATGATATTCCTATGACATCGTTGAATTTTTTTATTTTTTATATTTTTTGAGGCCTGTTTATTTAATTTTTTTTCCCTTAATATGTATCTTAACCATGACTCTTTGGAGTCAGTTTCTGTTGTCTGTGTCTTAATAGGCAAAGAAAATTTCCCATGGAATGAAAAATTTCCACTGCTTGACATATGTTGTAATAACAACTTACTTTTCCCCATCTAAAACTGTATCTATTTTATCTTTATTTACCTTGTGATCAACATCACCTTTTATGTTGCAAACATCGTCTCATTTCAATTTCCTTCACTTCTTTTTTCATTTCCACTAATCCAAACAGGGTCAGAACTCAGAATGTTGTCTTAGCCTTCTGAATCCCTGATTCTGTATTGACTGACCCAGCAAATGATTCAATGTGCTCTAATCCGGACTCATAATGTTATATCATTTTGACAGAAGCTGCTAACCTCTTGAACAGGGCAATGTTAAAATTTCAATTCATCCTTTGACACTTTTGCCCTATTCCTGTATCCTGTTTGGCTCCTGTGATTAACAGGCTTTAAGTTTGGACATAAATTGGGTCAAAGTCGGCCTTGAATCCTTGCTGCATTTTCAAAATCTAACCTGGTGTGTGTTTGGGAAGTGAGAGGAAATTGAGAAGTGAGAGGAAACTGGTGGAACAGTTTCTGAAAATGGGAGAGAATGATGCGAAATGATAGGAGTAATGATGAGGAGTAAAGAGAATAAAGTTCAAATACACGGGAAGTTTGCTAGCGGGGAAATGCTGATAAAAAGAATTTTTTTTAAAAGTGTGGAAGTGATATAATAGGATAGGGATAAAGCGAAAAAACGGGGAATTGTGTGAAACATGATTGAAATATACGGGTAAAAATAGAAAAAGTAGAGTATTTAGGTAGTTAAAATATCAAATCATTTATTGGAGGATGTGTAGGAGAGATGGGAAACTATAGGTTCCACATAAGTAGATTACCAAACGTCCCCATAGAGTAATTGTACGGAAATGTGTGAGGAAATAATTGAAAAATGGGGTAGTCGTATAAAAAGATGTGAAGAGGTGAGATTTTAAAATAGGGTAGTAATGGAGGGAAGAAGTTTTGAGTGGAATTTTATTTGTTGTTTCCAAATGCACTCCTGATCACCCAGCCTGGAGAAAATTGGGTTGCCTTCAGGTTACCTTTTTAGTTGAAGTATCAAGTTTTCAAGTCTTAGTATTATAAAATTAAAATTCGAATTGATTGAAATGAATATTTATGTTAATGGTTAACATAGGCATTAAGATAATTAAGTAATAGGTTTCTAACACCAGAATGCAGGGGAAAAATATAAGGTGCTCGTGGAGAAATGCAGAAACATGGTGGCTATTGGGAAGTTAATTTGCTTTCATTGTTTCTGAAATCTGGTTGGGTCAGGTTGTCGACCCCAAGCATAAGAGCTGATTTGGTGTAAGAGACTAGAAGACATGGGATTGGGAATCTATAAGTATCTAATTGAGGTTTAACGAATCACTGTCTTGTTAGTCCACCCAGCGAACCCAATTTATATATTCAATCCGACCCATTTTGTTAGTCTCCTGTGTTGGACAATCATTTATTAGTTTCTTCATTGAATATCTATAACATGATTATGTCATGGATTCTATTTAACACGACAAGTTTTGCAGTTGTGTATGCCACCATCAGAGAATGGAGTATGGTTATGTCTTTGATTTGTTTTCATTTGGGTCACATTCTGGACTTGTTTACCATTACTGTCTCATTTCAGGATTTTGAAAATGATGCATGTAATTGCTTCCCATACTACCGAGAACCGGATGACTGCATCTGCTGTTGCTGCTTGCATGGCACCTTTGTTATTAAGGCCACTGTTGGCTGGTGAATGTGAAGCGGAGGATGACTTTGATATGAATGGTGATAATTCTGCTCAGCTTTTAGCTGCAGCAAACGCTGCCAACAATGCACAGGCCATCATAACTACTCTTGTGGAGGAGTATGAGAATATATTTGATGTATGAATCTCATTATCCCTCTATTTCTGTGTTTATATTTCTGATTATTGTGGGAAACAAATTCTTGTAAACCGATGGTACTGTGGTAAGCTTCTTGTGATTTCCGAAGCTCCTTTTTTAACTGCTGCTTGAAATTTGTTCAGCATTGCAATTCATGTTATTGACATGTCTTTTATGCATCATTATGGTTTTTCCTGTGTTGTGGTTGAAGTCAATTTTTGGTCTGTGTGTGGCATATTTTTGTCATTGTATTGAACATTATTTTGCTGAAAAGGACCAAAAAAGCGGGAAAAATAAATGAATATGCATTGGATTGGGCATGGACCGTGGTACTGCAGTAGGAAACCAATTAAAGGATGATGACATTTTCTTAGTAAGGAAGCTTCAAAGGCCAAACTGATCATCCAGGAAGAAATTGAGATCATTGACCCTGTTTCTTTTATTCCATAAACTGAGTCTAGATTAATTTGTATTTTAATTTTTAGAAATTGAGATCATTGACCCTGTTTCTTGTATTCCATAAACTGAGTCTAGATTAATTTGTATTTTAATTTTTAGAAGTTTTTTGCTTTTTGTTTTGGCTTCCAACACACCCGAATGGTAATTGACAATTGAGTAATCATATTTATATTTAAAGTCATCATATTGTTGTTGTGTGGTTTTGGATATTTGGATGAGTATCATTTAAAAAAAAAAAAAGGTTCTGAAAACTAGTATCTGTCCTGGTAGTAAATGCTATGCAGGTTTTGTTTAGTAAGATGTTAAAAAAAAAAAAGAAATGAAAATTCCCACTCCTTCCTGTGCACCTTTTATATGATTTGAGATCTTACTTACCCAATTTTCGTACTTTTTTTATTATTACCTCTGCATTTCAGTCATTTTCATATCTTTCCATATGACTACCCTATTTAGTTTTGTCTTTATTCTCTTTAGCCTTGATTATTACCCCTGTCATATCACATCACTGTTACTTTTTCAAAAATTTTCCCATGAATTCTTTGTATTTTTTTTTTAAATAAAAAACCTCTTATCAACCAGACCATGTGTTTACTCCATCCATAGATCTTGATTTGGGTTGGATGTTGGATTGAACACTTAAGAAAAATATATTGATATGATGAATTTAACAAAGACTGTTGGCAACTGTTGATTTTGACATGACAGTAATAGCAATGATGCTAACGACATGGTGCTGTGTAATCTGGCCTTCTGCACAGTAGAGTGCCATTCCCATGTGCTATCAATGAGTGCCTTCTATGGTAGAATTCTCTATGGTTCTCTGCTTGTTAGACTGCGACATGGCCTTGGTTTATCTCTGTATTTACTGAGTTATCGTCAATTCTAGAAATTTTTTTTCCATTTGATTCTGTGCTTTTATTCATTTATTGCAATATCTTTATATTTTGAAGGTAATTTGTTTCTTTTTTCTTTTCTTGCTGAATTAGACTATTGATTTTGTTTGTTTCCCATCCGTTTGTGGCATAATCAATTTTGTTTTGCATATTTTAAGTGCAGCCTTATGAATGTACCTTTCTTCTTCTCTATTTTTCCTTTGATGTTGCTTATTCTATATATTCTGGTGCAACTTTTTCTTTTTCAGGATGAGAATCTGCGGATATGCTCTCTTTCAGCTGATTCTCATGTTGAAAACAGTGGGAGTGAAGAATCATCAGATGACGAAAATTTGGATATTAAAGATAATGGGTATCATGATGCTGAAAATGATGCTGATCCAGAGTTGGATGATGACCCTGAACGTGTTCTCAGTGGAAAATTGAGTGAAAGTAGTGGCTCTGCTGGCAGCGATCTTTATGACTACAAGGTTAGGATGGATCCTGTGAAAAAAAAAAAATCTGAAAAAGGAGATTCTTCTGATTGCCAAGTAGCTGTCTGGATGGCATTCTTGAATATTTTCTATACTGTACAATTTCTATGTTATGTTTTGGTATGCTACCATCTTTTTTACCATTGAAGATTTGTTTCCCCAACCAATTAGAGGTAGTCACATCATTTCATGAATCCTATTACTTCATTTCTCACTTCCATCGGCCATATCTTGGCTGTGCTTATTTTATCACTGGATATGTTTTAAATTCACCTGATAATATTTTGGAGGTGGGGGGGGGATTGGATTAGTTAAATGGTGGAATCATTCAATGAGACATTAGTTAGTGTTAAGATGTAAATGTATATGTTATGCATCAACCCAAACATGTAAAAGTTATATTTCTTATAAACGAAGTTGTTGTTTGTTTTCCATCTGTAGCATATGGATTTGAAATTCATGCCCTTAATTTGCATGGGCGCATCTGTAGGTTTTTGGAGGCATTGATTCAGATGTTGATTCGCCTAGGGAGACCCAAAGTTTAGCAACAGTTCAGAAGTCTGTCCAAGATTCTCATTCACTTGTGAATGATCAGGCATCAGCAAAGAAAAGTAGTGAGAACATATTAGTGGAGAATGATGCTTCTACTGCTTTGCCTCCTTGCGAATCTCACCAGTCAATGGGAGACATTTTATCTACAGTGGATACAGGTCTGCCCTTACCCATGCATGGACCTGAATTATCTATGGAGAAGCCTGTTAACAAAATCAATGGGTCCAACCCCAGTGCAAAGCGCTCAACCTTTTGGGGACGTAGCAGTGTGAGTTTTTTGTTGCCTCTATTATTTTGTATCTAGCTGGTATAGTTGTGCGCTTGGATGCAAATTTATGCATTCTGAAATCTTCAAATATTATTAAATATCTCTCTGTCTTAGATTTTGAGTTTGACCTTTTTCCTTTTATAACGGACTTTCATTTTGACCTTTTTCTTTTGTAACTTGTTGGCATTGAGTTGGAATCCACATACTTGTCAATTCTTTGCTATCATGGGAATGCTGATTCCTTTGTTGTTGCATGGTCAAACATTTGCTAGTGCGATGGAGATTCGATTAAGTTGAAACCAATACAATGCACCTATATCTGGTTATGTGCTGTATCTGTGTTGCATGAGAATAATTTTGACCAAGTCAAAGAAAAATTGCAGATTGGCTGAATTATGTCCTGAATCTTAGAAACTATGAAATATCCTTGAAAGGATGAACCAACCTACAATTAACTAGCCGTTTGAACTAGAAATCTTGTAAGTCTTAGATTACGTCCTTTCATTTCACTACGCCAACTGCAATGCTACTAGCATCCTGTCTTACATGGATGCTAGAAACCAGAAGATAACCGCAAAGATCCCATGTATCCAAAACAGAAAGTGCCCAATGTCATTTGTTAACAACTCATATTCTTTACATGCATTTAGCTGTATAAAAGCTTTTCGGAAGTATGCTACTTGTCAGGTACACAAGTGGATCCGTGCGCTTTCAACCTTGTAAGAGTACGAAATGGAATACAGGGTGTCTTCTAATCTTAGCAGCTGTGCACTGTCCTCAGCTTAATCATTAACAAGTGTATATTATCAGACAATCAATTCCATCCCAAACAACCAAATATGATTGAAAGACATGCATTGAATTGCTTTGTTATTTAAGTTGACATTACTGGAGACTTTAAAAGATAAGCTTTTAAACAGAAAACCTTGAGTTTGGATGTGATGAAGACTAGCAAAGGGGTGAAAATGAAACCATGCTGGACTCCTTGCTGCCATGTAGTTCTCTTTAGCCATGTGATTGAAACTCATCTAGTCCGTGTCATTATTTTGAGTTTGTATTTCACACTGGGCCTTTGTCTTATCTTCACGGAACAGACATGGGTTTTCTAAGGCAACTGTCCTTCGTTGATAATTTAAATTTCTAATGAATAATGTCGACTACTGGTTTGCTTGTATATTTTGCACTGTTTTTGTAGGTTAAATGCTGGTTTGTTGATATTTTACCTTACTCTGTAGGTTAGAAAGAACTTGTCAATGGAGTCTGTTGATTCTTCAGGTGAAGAAGAGTAAGTTTCATATGA
The DNA here is from genome assembly GCA_030490835.1 of Annona cherimola. Classification (NCBI taxonomy): domain Eukaryota; kingdom Viridiplantae; phylum Streptophyta; class Magnoliopsida; order Magnoliales; family Annonaceae; genus Annona; species Annona cherimola. The sequence goes on from CM059973.1 coordinate 73,942,125, forward strand.
AATCTGCTTTATCCATTTGTAGTTTCGATTGCACTGGAATCTTTTCTTAGTTAGTAGTTCAATCGATAGTGGTCTGAATTGTAATTTGTATTTGGCTTGCCATATAAATAATACAAATGCATCACTGGAATATGATTGTCACAGATTCCAACAATGCATTTTCCAAAACATTGCTCAAGATTGGTTTTGTTGAGCCAAGAACAAACCATGAGATTCATGATTTGGTTAATTCTAATCCATGACTTTTGTATAAAATTTAATGTTTTGTAACAAATATTGGTTTCAATTCCACTGACCATTGAAAAGAAATTTTATAGCAATCAAGAAGGGTCAACTTTCAGAATTTAATATCAAGGCTGCTGGCCTAATTACACTTCTTCTATTTTTTTGGATTCAAATAAATTTATTTTGTTTTTGGACAATGTTCTTTACCATGTCATATGTTTTGAATGAAATTGTTGGATGAAATAGCTGTTTACTTCATATACCATCCTGGAAGACATTTTTTCTTACTAATTTATTCTGTGAGTTATGTGTAGGCTTGCTATTCAAAGACTTGAGATTACAAAGAATGACTTGCGCAATCGGATTGCGAAGGAGGTGATGCAGATATTTCTTTTAGCTTATTTCTCTTGCATTCTTGTTATGGGGCTTTACTGACATGATGACAATGTCATTTTTGTAGGCAAAAGGAAATGCCATCTTGCAAGCAAGTTTGGAGAGAAGAAAGCAAGCTTTACATGAGCGTCGCTTGGCACTTGAGCAAGATGTAGTGAACATCTGACCTGAGAACGTCCTTGTATTATCCTTTTTATTTATTATGTTTTTTTATCTGATGTTGGGCTTTCGATGATGTCCTCCAATTCTCCTCGAACGAGTACTGATGCTTTTGTTTAAGCACATCATAGTTTATAAAATTATGGTATGTGTTCATGCTTGCTCATTTCAGTGGGAGATATAATTAAACATTTGGTCATTGTTCAGATCGTGATTTTTTTTCACTTTTCTTAAAAACCTTTATAAATTTGTTTTCTTTGTGCCCTAGGTCTATGCCATCGGAAAATGTATTTTCTCATGTGTTCATTGTGTTTGAACCATAGTTGGTTCTGCTGTTTTCCTTCCTTCTTATTTTGACGTTTTTGTTAGTGATTGCACAACCCAGTACGTGGTGTTTACTGTTTTCAATTCTCATAAGATAAGAGACCTGTCACAACTGAGAACACTATCATAAATTCAGAATTAAAAGAAAATATTGAAATTTTAGCATTCAAATTTTTCATCATGATAATAAATGATAATGAATTCTAATTTTGCAATCAAATTTCTGCATTCCATTGTTACTGAATATTTCTCTAGTGATAAACATTCATAGACTGTACAGTTCCAATTATAAAATTATGCAACTGGAGGTATTTTTGTGTGGCATGAACTGGAGACTTGTTTAATTCTGGGATCATCAATTGCCAAATGCAATTTGACAGCTGAACTTACTTGACACAAAAGCAAGCTGTTGTTTTCGAATTGTCCCAAGTTCTATATTTAAGAGGCAAAGTGACTTGAAATTCTTATTATTTGTTGACCCCTTATTACAAGGTATTAAGGGTGTGTTTGGGAAGTTGTAAAACTTTTGATGAAAAGTTTTTTATGTAAAAGTTGTCAAATTAGTAGAAAATGATGTGATATTGTAGGGGTAATGATAGGAGTAAAGAGAATAAATTTAAAATAAATAGGTTAGTTGTATTGGTAGTTGTGTAAAAATGATTGAAAAGTAGGGTTGTTGTATAGAAAGATGTGTAAAAAATAATTTAAAAAAGAGTAGTTATGAAGAGTGACAAGTTTTAGATTGAAAATTTTAGATTGAAAAGTTTTAACTTGACAAATTTTGCAAATTGCCAAACACACCCTAAGTATGTCAGTTTTTTTTTTTTTGGATAGACTAACAATCTATTTTGTTTAGTAACTACCCAAACTGATTTTATGTTGGAACTGGAACACACTACTAACTGACAGGAATAAATCACAAAAAATGATCTTTTTTTTTGGCTAAATTCTCTTAAAAATTCCATTTGTCTTTATTGATTTGCATATTTCCTTCTATGGAATCCATGGTTTGGTGGTTCAAGACGAGTACACAATTGCCTCCTAATTACCCTTCATTTACATAAGTTGCAACTGCTATCTGAAAATTTTATAGTTCTCCTTAAAACGTTGACCAAGAACACACGAAGTGGACATTTGTATCATCCAGTGTCCTTTATATAGTATGATTTAGCTGAAACAAACTTATCATGTTCTGCTCTTATAGGTCTCAAGACTGCAAGAACAGTTGCAGGCTGAGAGGGATCTTCGTGCCGCATTGGAGGTTGGTCTTAGCATGTCTTCAGGGCAGTTTTCCAGCTCTCGTAGTATGGATTCCAAGGTTTGCATTGTTTTTATGTAAACTTCTGTTGCTTATAAAGTGGTTTGTGTCCATTAATTTTACTTCCTACTGTGATAAAGACAAGGGCAGAGCTAGAAGAGATCGCTCTTGCTGAAGCAGATGTGGCAAGGCTGAAGCAGAAGGTTGCTGAACTCCACCTTCAATTGAACCAACAACGGCAACACCACTATGGATCACTCTCTGATGCCTCTGACCGATACCAACATGTGCAAAATCTTCATTCTCAACAGTAAGATATCTGAATTTCCAATTTCATCCATTGAAGTATGTTCCTTTTTTTAATTTTTTTTTAATTGTACATTTGTTATGTTTGTTTGAACTTAAAGATAAACTTACATTGGTTGTGAAGGGAAAAAAAAAAAGAAAAGAAAATTGACTGTACATTATTTCTCATGGTCCTTAACTCTTAAATGATGATTGGAGCAGATTTTGCCTGAGAAACCATGATGGGTCCTCTAGAATGTCTGTAGAGGGAAGAAGGGCGTTTGAATGAGTGTATTCAGCAATTTTCTTGGAATTTAGATGGCATGTTCAGATTAAATTAGATTTGTGCCAAGGTTGTCTAGACAAAATGGTGGGCTGGGAATATAATGGCCACTTGGCCAGTGCATCTCTCCTTCCAGCTGAAAATTTTTTCTTGGAAGAGGATCATACTTGATCTAGTAATTACGTTATTAGGACGTATAGGATGAAGTGCCTTAAAAATGGATATAATTTTGTTTTAATATATAGGCAAAAGACGTGTAACAGTTATAGAATGAAGAATCAAAGATGATTCCTGGAAATTATTAAAAAAAAAATGATTACTGGAAGAGTATTTTATACTCGATTCATTAATGACGTGATTGGAATATGTTCAGATGAAGTGGCTTGAATGTATTTTTTTTATAAAGCATAAAATGGTACAGAATACTGCTGTATATGAAAAGGCTGTAGTTATAAAAATTGTATTTTCCATCACTATATGTCCTATCCATACGCCAATGTTTACTTAGGTTGACATTAAGCAAATGGGGACCACTTGAATCTGTTCAATATTTGCTTAATGTTGATACGGATCTAAGCCAACACTCCCCCTTTTATAGATATGGCTCTGATTTTGTTAGCCTGGCCTAATAGAAGATCCTGTTAGCCAGGGCACATATGCATGTTTTTTGGAATTTTGTTTTTGGTTTTCATGGAAATATAGGTCCGGTCCAAGTGTATATAATTCATATACCACAATGTACAATTTTTTGATGTGTGAGCGCACGTCTATTTTCCGAATTTCAAAAATCACAGTTTTGGAGTGTATTTAAGTAATTTTGAACCTAAAAAACTGTTGACTTTTAAATTCGGAGATATTATATAAATATCTGAAATTGTGAAATTTGGTATGTGGATTAAATACAATTAAATCTAAATTTTTATAGGGAAAAAAATTAAAAATTTATAAATAAGCCTCGGCTAGCAGGATCACATTCCATAGCTATATTCAAAATGACTATGTATTTCATCTTTAATCCTTCCATGGTTTATAATACTCTCCTATATTGCTGACAACATCTCACTCCCTTTTGCACATCTTTTACAGATACATTAGGAATTAGTATGGAACAAGGGATGAGTTTGAGAGGAGGGGAGGAAATTAAACTCGAGAAGGATTTGAGAATAAAGAAGTAAAAGGGGATGGAGAATTAGAATAGCAAGAGAGGAGGAAACTTATTTTCAGTATTCAATCAACAAAGGTCCCAACTCTGTTCATGGCTTTCTATTTAGTTATTTATGGAAAAATGGTACACAATACAATATCAAATTTAACTCCATAGACATAACGATTTTAAATAAAATAATAAAAATAGTGACTTAAACCATTCGTCTGGTTGATCTTTATTTTGGTTACTCGATGCATACATTAAATCCTTAATAAAAATTAAGTGCCTAAATCCCAAACAAATTGTTCCTAAAATATGGACAAATTATTATTTGTCATCTGTTCTCCTTTTTGGGATAAAAATAATTGTAAAACTGTTGGATACTTATCGTATGCATTCTTATTCAGCTTCAATCATTCATAAACATTTCTTAATGGTAACACGGTGTCTGTATTGTGGCCTAGTGTTCTGGAGGAATAAAAGCCATCATGAACTTCATGTAAGATGTGTCCCAAGTAATTAGTCAGCTAAGTAATCATGTTTTGCTGCTCCAGTCAGGTGGCAATTTTAAAAAATTGCTCTATAGAATTGTTTACTTGAGTTAATAGATGGTCCTATAATAGAAATTTTAGATACTTCTTGGTTTGTATTTCTACAATTTGATGTTTGACTCCTTGGAGGTTTGTAATGCTTACAGGAAACTTCTTCAGCAAGATTTTGACATGACCCTTGCCTTCTGTAATCATGAAAGGAAACAGAGAAGCGAGGTCTGTTTCTTTTGTTTATTTATTTATATTTTTTGGATATTTTGTTCTACGAAATGTCTAAATCATTAGAAATCTTAGATAGATATTGAGTTCTGCTGATTATCTAAAATTTTTTTTTCCCCGTTTGAAGGCTGTTTACATGTCTTGACTACATAAGATGTATTTCTTTCCAATGAATTTCACAAGTTAATTTTTATCACCTTACGTGAACACACGCGATGCTTAATTTTTTTGAGCCATCTTTAGTTGCAACATCTCATCTGAACTCCCTCTTCTTCTTCTTCTTCTTTTTTTTTTTTAAATAAATTTTTAGTGACATTTAGTATTATGCTCGACAGGAGAGCTCGGTGGGTGCAGAGTGGAGAAGCAATAAAGGACAGCCATTAATATTAGCCGGTGGCAAGCAGCAGCTTTTGCGGAGGCCCAGCACGGATTCGCCAGGTGATTCCAAGAGCACAGAAGCATCCACTAGCATTTCCATGGAAGAACTTTCTGCTGTCAATTCTGCCATTGTCCCCAATACATCGTCTTCTAGGGGTTTGACAACCGAGGTGAGTGTCTTAAGAGCTTGAGCATCTTTTCCAACTCACTACCTTCATCTGAAAAAGAAAAACAAGAAAAGTTTAGTAGTTATTGTGCTGATAGCCTTGATGTGGTTTGATATCAGAGGCAGGTTCCTACAGCATCATCAACTCTGGTGGAGCTGACAACACGCTTAGACTTCTTCAAGGAGAGGCGCTCTCAACTCATGGAACAACTTCATAATCTGGACTCAAGTTATGGTGGAGCATCTTCGCAGGGCTTGCTACCCCCATGGGCGTCCAATCCGAGATGAGACTTAGGTTTTTTAATATACCGGTCCTGCTGCTTGTATATCCATGGTGACAATTCTGCATCACTTCTTTTAACTTGTTGTTTTATTTGCTTTTTGAGTTGACGTTTTTCTGGGTAATGTTTGATTGGAGTACTTTTGGAAAGCTGTTTCAAAGCTGGTTTTCCCTCTCTGGTGTAAGCTTTGTTTTCCTTTCTTTTTCTTTTTTCTTCCTCCATTTTTTGGCCGTCAATTTTATTTGTCTTTCATGTAACTAATGCTCTCTTGTAGATTATCTGTAAAACTTCCTGACGGAGTGAGTACATTGCAATGCTGTCGGCATGTGTTTCGTATGATGGTTCGTTAATAATTCTTTTGAGATGGATATAATTTTACGGTTTGAGACAAATTTGTGACAAATCTTTCTTAAAGACAGGCAGACCCTTAAGTCGGTGCTATGTTAAGCGCGAAGGAATGAATTTGAAATCTTGATCCTCGTTGTACGACACGCGTGTTGTGTGCAAAAGCATTTTGTATTTTTCCTTCGTTGCAGATGCCAAAGTCTGTCGAATGTGTCTGTGCCCTCATTGTGGAAGTTAAGATGCAGTTTGTGCCATGTCTGTAGAAACTGATCTCCGGACAATAATAATTAAGCCATGGGACCGGAATCAAAGATTTGAGTATTGCCTCTAGCAAGAAAATCATGATATTAATTATCTTGGCTGACGTTCGATGCCCCTTCTCATCATGCTTATGAGGTAGTAGAATGGTGCCAGGCATACAGAGTCAAAACAAGGAAAAAGGGGCGATTAATTCCAGGGAATCGATTTGTAGAAAAATATCAATGGACTTAATTGGGTTGATGACTTGACGGCTTGATTTATCAAATCTAGTCCATTAATTATTTTAGAAGGATTTATTTACCAAGCCATGAAATTATTTGGTTAATATTTGCTTTTAGGTGATTTTGTTTGGTGGCCCGCTAAATTTTCTTGAGAGATTCATACGACTGAATCGAGTTAAGATTTGAAAATTGTTCCAAATCAAATGAAGCTCCGTATGATTTTTGATAAATTTTGAGTCTCGTTCATCCAACGCGTGACTAGTAAACATTTTCGACCGGTTGAAGTATGCGACCAAGCGCAGAATGAATTTTCGTATTTTTCTTAATATTATCACATTAGGGCTTCTTTTGTTTAGGGAATTTATTGGGGTGAACTTCAAATACGACGCCACGTTTTTATATGAAAACTTAAATGTGGTCGCGAATTTTTCAACGTGATAAGTTTCATATTTTTCTATGAGCTGTATCCTTGCCCAAAAAATAAATAAAAATCTACATACATGCCAATAATGTCAAACTTGTTGTATCAAGATAATAATTTCTGAAATGTTTTGAATCTATACCAACCCCATTATTCTCCACCACAAAGGCGCAACAACAGTTAATAATTAAATAATATAGATTTTATTTATATATATTATTCTTAGCTGCTTTAACATATACTGAATAGATTAACGTAGATGTAAAATTTTAAAAATCACTGGCATAAATATAATAAGTTTAAAATTGCTGACATAAATATGACAAGTTCTAAATTGTCGGTATGGATAAAATATTTTATTTTGCGTTGTCATGGATATAAATGATTCTTATCCCTATTCAGTGTAAAATAGGTTTCACTATTATTACCTAAATCAAAAGTAATGATAAAAATATATCTCATGCGGTGCGTACGAAAGATCAACTCATATGGTACTCGCTTGTCGCATAAGCCTTGAATGTTTTGAATAATTGTTTAATATTAATCATTAGAGTTCTCATATATTTTTTTCGATCTTTTACTCTTAATTAAAATTTGCCTTGATTTTTAATATACTGACGACGTTTCAAAAAATGACTGGATAAGGCAGGCTCTCGCGCACCAATTCCAGATTCTGCCACATCCACTAACTAGATATGGCAAGCATATCCTAATTTTTAATTTATGAAAAAAAAGATCGATTGAACAACCCGCGACGACTATCGATATTCTTTCTCAAACTTTCGGTGCATTTGGTTTGATGTCGAAATTGTAAAAAAAATTATATAGTGAAAGAATGATTTGAAATAATAAAGATAATGATTACGAGTAAAGAAAATAAATTAAATAGGTAAAATAATTATATTGGAAGACATAAAAAATGATTGAAACGTGGATATAATAATAATTTAAAAGTAGAGTAATTGTAACAGTTAAAATGTCAGTGTCTTTGATAATTGTACACGAGAACGCTTTTTTTTTCCCCAACTTTTACTCTCTGCCTGGACAAAATCCTCTGCGCGAGAGCAATTATGCACCAACTGTTTGATTGCTGCCAGTTGAAATATTGTCGTTCCATTTTCAGTGAACATTTTTTATTTTCTAGTTTCTATGGATTTGGAACAATGGACTATTTTGATTTTGATTTGATTTTAGAAACTTGTGGAGGTAAGGAATAGAAGACATTCTGCCTTGAATTTGATTGATATATATTTTTATTTTAAAATGAATAATTTGCAAAAATATCTATATGGTTTGGCTATAATTGAAGGCGCACCTACGTGCCTCCAGAATTTGTAAATGATTTTTATATATTTGCAAATATACTTACGCCATCATGGCTCTTTTACAGCCCCATCATGACATAAGTATATTTGCAAATAAAAGTAAATAAATTAAACTATGAGATATATTTACAAATTATCCTTTTATAATTTTTAGATAAATGTACACATTTTTTGAATTTAAAAATAATAATCTTAGAATTATTTAAATTATTTTTAGGAAGTAACTTTAGCAAGGTATCATTGGATATCACTCAATTAACTCAAATTTACACAAATCATGTTCATATCATGAACACTCGGAACTAGGGGTGGGAATCGGGGCGGGTCAGGGTGTGCCCAACCCTGACCCTCCTTTTCAAAAATCTTGTTTGACCCTTACTTTTTTTTTCTACTAAGTCTCAGGACAAAATTCGGGTCAATATCGGGTCGGGTAAAAAAATGCGGGTCAAGTAAGAAGTTTTTAAAAATTTATAAAACTATCAAGTATAAAGACAAATTTATATTAAATTTAACTACTATATGCTTGAATCTATTATTAATCAGTCAAAGTAAATATAAATAATTAAATAAAACATGAATATTAGCATTGAATGAGGTTTTTCTTTTTAATGTAAAATATCAGAAAACGGGTCAGCATGTAGGTCCGCCCCGCCCCGCCTTGACCCCGCCCCGCCACCTTTTAAAAAAACCAAAATTTGCCCCGACCCGCATTTCTTTAAAATCATCAAAAAACCGACCCGCCCCGCCCCGGTATTAAACAGGGGCGGATCACGGGTCGACCCGCCTCGATTCCCACCCCTACTCGGAACCAACTTGGATGAATATTCATGGGACCATTATCTAATGCACTGGGGTGTACTAAGCTTCAGTGTACCTAAGTGCAAAATTTCATTTTATTTTTTGAAAATTTTAATACGATTATTAATCTAAATGTATTTAACGTGTGTATCAAGTTTTATCATTTTTGAATATTTGTAGATTTTTTTGAACTTTTTAAAATCAGTGGCTTTTTCATTTTCATAATTCAACAATATTTCAACAGAAAAGGACCGAAGTTTAATGCACCCGGCGTGCATGATATCAAATACCATATTCATGTGTGCATTTAAGATTGTGTGTGACAATTTTTTAAAGAGGGGTCATAGGGTTGCAGGCTTGCAGCTCTGGACGATGCATGTCACAGGGTTCGAACCTTGGACCTCGGGCATCACTTGCCGGGTTGTGAACCAACTGGGCTGCCCGTCGTATCACCTCAATTTCTAAGTTTTTTGTGACTAATTATTTTTGACAAAAAAGAGTAATTTAAAAAGAAAGAAAGTGTAATCTTTTCTTACCTTACCTGTATCAAGGTTACTTCGGTATATATTATCTACTCCAGTGGCATCCTTAAAAATTATTGATTTTAAAAATTCAAAAATATATAAAAAGGATAATTTATAAATATACCTCATAGTTTGATCATATTGCAAATACAAGCACTTAGTTTTTAAATTTTCATATTATATGATCATATTGCAAATACAACCACTTAGTTTTTAAATTTTCATATTATATGATCATATTGCAAATACAACCACTTAGTTTTTAAAGTTTCATATTATATGATCATATTGCAAATACAACCACTTAGTTTTAAAATTTTCATATTATATTATTACCCCCCGCATAATTTGTGTATGTTTATAAAATATACGTATATTGTGATAGTACTATAACAGAGCTATGACGCAAATACGTGAAATTCACCATTTAAAAAAAAAAATCAACCAAATTCGCGTGGCTACATGCATCCGATCTTCGATACTCCAGCAGCAGAGTACAAGATTCGCAGGCAATTACAACCTTTAGCTGTCTGAGTAATTCTACAAAGGAATCTGTGCGTGTGCCTGCAATAAGTTTGTTAAAATTAGAAATATATCTGCAAGATCCATATAAAATTACATACATGTCCTTTTCGTCCGTATTTTATGATTTTATCTGCATGCATTAGAAATTTTTATTTAAAAAAAAAAAACAGCGAAGCTGTTAGCCCATACCATGAAAAGTTCTTACTTAACCCACATCAACAAAACCATTTACAGGACTTTTTTTTATAACAAAAATATTTAGTCTGCATGTACATGAATTTGAAAGCATTAGCGGAGCGCTAGAATCTGATACTCCATCATCTTCCCAATCTGCCATGGCTGTCAGATCTAGTGGACGGAGCTAATAGAGGTTAAAAATGATCGCCGAGATGTTGTTGGGTCGCCGACAGATGGTGGGTGTTCTTCATGGGGAGCACTGTCGGAATTAATGGAACTCGTTGGTTTAAGGTTGGCTGCCGGGGTGTCTATTGCATGCCTCCGGTGAAGAAATAGGTGCAAGTCTTTTGGGGTATTTTCCGCCGACCTTTTGGTTGGTCCCGATTTCTGGATGGAGAGCTTCTAGCACCGGATCTGGAAAGGGCAGGAGCTACGACGTAAGTTGCCAGATTTTACAGGGAATGACCAAACTACCTCCGATACTAGGCAGAATAGATGCTGGAGGGAAGAGGGTTCTGCTGCTGCCACTTGAAGAGGAGTTCGCCGGTGATGGGAGCCACGTTAGTGGCAGCTAGCCATGGGCCCATGGACGCCCCTCGAAAAAGGAAGATGAAGCAAGAGAATGGTGCTCCGGCGGTATACTAAATGCTAGTGCTCACACGACTTGCATTCGATAATATCTGGCCGTTCAATTTTCTACAGATTTTTCAATTTAAGACTTTTTACTCTTCACGATTATCTTATTTTTAATTATTTATTCATGTATTCATATATAAATATCCTACTTTCAATCATTTATACACAACTATCTGTACAACTAACCTATCTATTTTAATTTTATTTTCTTTTCATCTTTATTATAACTCTTAAATATCACGCCATTTCGCACTATTTTAAAAACTTGTATGTAAAATTTTCATCTAAAAGTTCTATCACTTCCAAATGTATTCATAATTTATACGTAGATAAATAATTATAAAAATGTGAATACATTTATGTGAATGTGGGGCCCATTTTGATTCAAATGTAGAGATTTCATCCTATACGTTTACATGTACAATAAATTATGATATATCTAACACAGAATGGGCCTGAACTTCATCGCGTTATTCAAGAAGAACTTATGTTAGCTAAGGAAAATACAATAACAACCCATGCCGAGGAGGCAGACCTTGAAGTTATGATCAGAGAGGTGTCTCAAGAAGTGCTAAAAGCAATGAGGGTCAAATGAGATGACGTTGCATTCCAAATATGGGTGAATATGCCAATTTCGTATGGTAGATATCAATCTGAAATATAAAATGTTACATTTTACATTAGTTGTATTGTTATTGGAATGTTTGCATGTCTTTGATCTGACTTGTATGAGGAATTTATTGTCAGAAACATATTTATCTATGAGCTATGTGTATGGTAGTGATGCATTTCATCATGATTGATGTGATTAGTTACATAATGGGTGTTCACGTGAAAGTTCATATGTTTTTTTAGCTTTTTTAGCATGTGATATAATGTCTTCTACATAAACCATGTGTACAAACGTGTGCTAATGTTCATGTAATAGGGTATCAACATGAACCACGTCTGAGGTGTATTTGTGGGGCCTGGAGAACCCTCAAACCCAGCTAATCTCCAATCCCTTCCAACAATAGGCGCATTGCCAAGAATAAGACATCAGTGGACAAAGGTCTAAGATAGAAAGCTTGTTGAGATTCTCCTTTATAACTTACATACAGGAACTATAAAGGCAAACAAATTTAAAGATGTGATACTTCAAGTTATTGCGCAGGAACTAAGTAATATTTTCTTGATGACGATCACATCTCAAAATGTCAAGAATAGAGTACATGGATTGAGGAAAACATATGGAATGTACTTCACTATATAGAATAAAATAGGCATGGGTTGGAAGCATGAGGAGAATAGATTCGATGGTCCTGAAGAGGTTTGTAAGCATTAACTGAGGCATGAATATCATTACACATTCCGCTATGAATATAAGGCATATGATTGTTTAACACTTAATCAAGTATTGAGTCATGCCTTCTTTATCATTCATTTGCAACAGGACAATAGATACAAAAGACTGAAGAAGTTTCAACATTTGAGTTATGATGACTCGCATGAGTTGTTTAGAGCTAATCGTGCCACAGGAGAATACATGGGCCCAGGGGGCATATTTCACACCCCCATATGAAGACACTGTGGAGGAGGACCATGGAGATGACTTCACAAAGGAGACCTCATAGAGCGAAGAACCGGTCATTGGATCCTCAGAACATATCGCCACCCCAATCTCATTCGGGACTCCAGTAGGAGGTTCATTTCATAACCATGACATACCATCTCATAATGCGAAGTCATCTCATGGCAACCATGGTAAGAGAACGAACTCGAGTGTGCATAGTAGACCACAATAACTGATTGAGCAGTTTGCCGACATTTGTGACGCCTACTTTGGACAGCCTCCAGTTGTCACTTTCAAACATTCATGGCAAGAGGATCTTCAAAGTCTCCCTAACCTATTGCGTTCTATGGGCTTATTTAATGAGATGAGGGGAGCTGCTCTACTTTACTTTACCAGACATCCATTCCTTGTAAGCACGTTTGTTAATGGGGTTGATAATGCAGGTGCAAACTGGATCAAAAGCATACGTTAAGGCTGTTTTCCACGTTTATGAGATTGATAGATGAAATGGATGAATTTCATATTTGATCGTTCTTATCTTAGACTGCATGTTACCATGACCAATTAGTTAGTCCAATAGTAGATATTTGTAGTTGACATTGTTCTTTCTATGCTTGGATTCTATTTTAATTATGTCTCACTCGTTTATTCCAACTAATTCTAAATACATTTTTTATTACGATAACTTATTTATTCATAATTTACACATGAATATATTTATATGACCTATGATATCTTTGACTTTAATGAAAGTTGATATTTTAATTAAAAAAATGCCAAGTACAATGAAATAATAAATTTAATATAACAAGCAAGGTAAGAAAAATAATTAAAATTACATGGAATTACTATTTAAATAAGTTTAACAAAAATGAGACCTAAATATCTCATAGTTAACTAATATGTATGCAATAATTTTAAAGAGTTAGTAAATTTATAATTATTTATAAATTAAGTTGACGTAGATGAAATGTATTCAACTTTTTATAGACAAATGATATTTAAGTTTTAGAATAAATATTTTATAGTTTAATTAGGTTATGATTACATGTAAGATCTTTTATTATAATTATAGTTAAAATACTAAATATATAAACAAATATAATTTTTTTGACATACATAATATATAAATAAATATAATTCTTTTAATGACATAGAGGGATATCGGGATCGAGTCGAGTCTTTGTGGTGAAATCCCACGGGTTTTTGTGCACTAATTTCGGCCTAGTGAAATCGGGATGCGATCTCCTGCACCCGGGAGCAGGCAGCGTTGCCTGCTCCCGGGTGCACACACCTATTTTATTTTATTTTTTATTTTATTTTTTTCTTAAATTGTTAATATAGGTGTATTTAACATGTGTATAAATTTTTACCATTTTTGGAGTATTTTAGATATTTATTTTTGATTTTTGAAAATCAGTGGCATTTTAGGTAATTTTAAATTACTAAAATTCCACTGATTTTCAAAAATAAAAAATAAATATCTAAAAATCTCCAAAAATGGTAAAAATTTATATACATATTCAATACACTTGGGCTAACAAGTTTATGAAAAAAAATTTCAAAAAAAAAAAAAAGTGTATGCGCCCGGGAGCAGGCAACGCTGCCTACTCCCGGGTGCAGGAGATCGCATCCCGATGAAATCTTCTTAAGATTGTAGCGAAGGAGCCTTGGGAACCGACGATGCTTGACTTGAATCGAATGGCACGTTTGTTAACATTCAAGTGTAAGAACTATGAGAAAATCATGGAATTTGGTTTTCTACGGCCAATCATTGCTCCATAAATCATATATATATATATATATTTTATCTTTACATACTAATAATTTTTCCTAGTAACTACATACAATAAACTCATTGATTCTAACTATACCCATATTATTTCCTATTAATTACATATTTCTCAAAATATTTTCTTTTCCATTTTTCACTATTTCCTACAATCTCATAATTTTATACAATACCAAACGTCCCGAAGCCCACCGTGGAATCCTTAGATTTCTACGTCATTGCTCTGATTTCTTTGCCGTCTCATTATTTTGTTGGAGCCGGTGGCGACAGCGACATCGGGGTTGCTGCCGGGGTTGTTGTGGCCATCTCTCGTGGAGGGAAGATGGGAAAGGGGAGAGAAAATGAGGAGAAAGGGTAGAGAGGAGAACAACAGAGAAGGAAAAGGAGGACTACCTGAGAGATGCTGGCAGCATGGAGACTTGCAGCAGCGTCGATGGAGATGAGTGGCGACGAAATGGTTTTTTTTGGACGAGATCGGAATGATTTTGGAGCTTCGTGAGCTTGATTTGAATTTGGGGATATTTTATTGGAATTTTAGCAAATATGCCCATCAGGTTTGTGTAAATTTGCAAGCATGTTCTTTCCATTATAACGCTATTAGATTTTTTTTTGTAAAATAAGTTTTTTGCAAATATTGTAAGTATATTTGTAAAATAAGTTTTTTGCAAATATTGTAAGTATATTTGTAAAATAATCTAAAGCAATAATATAAGTAAAAATATATAAAATAATAAAATCGCAAATATTCCTACAATAGTTCAAAAATTGCAAGCGCATTACTTAGTTTAAACGGTATTTTCATCATTTTACTAAAAAATTAATTACATCCTACTGGAAAGGCCACACTTGCAAATTTATGCAAATCTTGTGAGCATATTTGCAATTTTAGTAAATTTAGAAACACAGATGCAATATTGGTCAAACTTTATAGACATATTAGTAAAATTTTTTTTTTTTTTTTTGCAAATTTTTGCTGCAGCATGCCTCATTGTCTTGCACAGGGGCTTTTATGCAAAGGCCTCGTAAATCTTCATCCAACGACGCAAACCAAACAGCTTTCCGTTGTTACGATGTGAGCGGACGAAGTCGGAGTATACGATCATCTCCTTAATTAATTAGTAGTTGAAAAAAGTTGCAGGAATAGATTATTTATTATACACCCAAAGGCTCGGTTATGGTGGGGATACAGTTGAATGCACTAGAGTGCATTTAATTCATTTTTAAATTTTTTTATAAAATTATTAATCTAAGTGTATTTAATATAGTTATCAATTTTTACTGTTTATGGAGATTTTTAGATATTTTTCGAATTTTTAAAAATGAATGACATTCAGTAATTTAAAAATACTAACATGCCATTGATGTTAAAAATCTAAAAAATTTAAAAATCTCAAAAAGTGGTAAAAGTTGATAACATGCTAAATCCATTTAGGGTGTGTTTGTTAATAAGTAAAAGTTGTCAAGTTAAAATTTTTCAATCTCCACAACTACCCTATTTTTAATCATTTCTTTACATTTTTTTATACAACTACCCTACTTTTTAATCATTTCTATACAACTACTAACACAATTAACATATCTATTTCAACTTTATCCTATTTATTCCTCATAATTATCCCTATCATATCACATCATTTGACAACTTCTACTCTCTATAACTTTTTGGGTGTGTTTGGCAATTTACAAAAATTGTCACCTTAAAGCTTTTCAATCTAAAACTTTTCACTTTCCATAACTACTTTTTTTTAAATTATTTTTTACACATCTTTTTATACAACAATCCTACTTTTCAATCATTTCTACACAACTACCAATACAACTAATCTATTTATTTTAAATTTATTCTCTTTACTCCTCATTATTACCCTTATACTATCACATCATTTTCTACTAATTTGACAACTTCTACCTAAAAAAACTTTTCATCAACAGTTTTAAAACTTCACAAATGAACCCTTCATTAAAAGTTTTATTCATTTCCAAATACTCTTTTAGATTAATAATTATGTCAACAACTTTTTAAAAAATTAAAAAAATAAGTATTTACCCTCAGTTGCAAAGACGTAATTGGAATCCCCGTCATGGCAGTTGAAAAGGACAAGGGCGGTGTTGTGTACGGAAAGCAAGTACAAGGTCAAAGATTCGGGCGGCTCATCAACGCCGTTAGGCTTGCCGTTAGGCTTCAGACACTTTTGTGAGTATCATAATTAAACAAAGCATATGGCTGTTGAAAAAGGACAGGGGCGGTAGTTGTTTACGGAAAGCAAGTACAGGGTCAAAGATTCGGGCGGCTCATCAATGTCATTAGGCTTGTGACACTTTTGAGAGTATCATAATTAAGGGTGTGTTTTGTTACTTATAAAACATGTCAATCAGAACTTTTCAATTAAAAACTTTTAATTTCTCATAATTATTTTATTTTTTAATTATTTTTTCATATTTTCCTATATAAATAACTCTACTTTTCAATGATTTCCACACAAATATTCATACAACTACCCTATCTATTTTAACTTTATTCTCTTTACACCTCATTATTACCCCTATCATATCAAATCATTTTCTATCAACTTGACAACTTTTACACTGAAAAGTTTTCATCAAAAAGTTTTACCTCCAACCAAACACACCCTAAGGGTGTGTGTTGTAATAAGGAAAAGTTGTTAAAAAATTTTAATATAAAATTTTCCACTATTCGCAATTGTCTTATTTTTTAATTTTTAATTTTTTATATTTTTCTATATAACTATCTTACTTTTCAATCATTTCTACATAACTATCAACACAACTATCATATCTATTTCAACTTTATCCTATTTATTCATCATCATTATCCCCTATCATATAACATCATTTGACAACTTCTAATCTCTATAATTTTTCATCCAAAGTTTTATATATTCACAAATACACCTAAATAAAACGGCAGCGCAACATCAATAACCAGTATTCAGAAACTGGCGTCTCCCTTTTTGTGTTAGCAAGGGCGCGTTTTGCTAACCAAACTCAATCTGTTTTTCTAAATTTATCTCTAAGTTTTAATAATTTTTTCTTCTCATTATCCTATTTATTCTAATTTTATTCTTATCATTTTATATCATTTACATGATATTCAAAATATATTTCTTTTTTTACTTTCTATGTCATTCCAAAATACACATTCCCCCGTTAGCACCTAAGAAAGGACGAATACTATACAATCGGGTTCACTTCTACAAGACACTTTTTTGTGTAACTTCCTTCATATTTTAAATTTTAATGGTTGATGAAAAATTCACTTGATCCATTGCATTTGACATCATTTATGTTATCATAGAAATCATTTCATTTATTTTTCATTTATAAATATATAAAATTAACATAATAAAATAGTTTAATGTTAAAATATTATTTTTAAAGTAGTATTTTCAACATTTTAAACGGTTTAAAATATCATTTTTATCTGAATAAATGATTCTATAAAGTATTATTATATTTTAATACATATGTGAATGCATTTCAACTTTTTTTATAATATACATATGAATAGATATTTTTGAGCAAATATGACTCCACATACTTGATGGGATGAAAATTTATATCTTAACTAAAAAAATATGATTAAATACAATAAATTGATTGAATTTTTCTTCAAGAATCAAAATTTTAAAATTTAAAGAGATTACATGACTCTACTTCTATGCATTTTGATTATATAGAAGCGAAGCTCTTGTGCAATACTGGCGAATTTATGTCATTGGTGAAGTTAGCTAAGAGAAAGGGTCCACTTATTATTATCATTATTATTTAGTTCGAGAATATTGATTATTTTATATGGATTGTGAGATAAAATGCTAAAATAATTGTTCATTAATTAATATTACTCATGGGAACATATGAGAACATTATATATTTGTGGCGTTGTCTTTTTTTTTTAAAAATAAATTGTGGTGTTGGGTTAAATAATTCTTTGAAAGCCCGTTCTGTGTTTACTACTCTACAAACCTCCCTGGACTGCGAGGTACAACTATAAATACAACAAACGCTGGTAAGGTACGATGTATTGTTATAGCTAGGTGGCTTCCACTAATGTAGTATGGGCATAATTTTAAAATTTTAAATTGTCATGATTATAACTAAATTTGTGAGATGAAAAATATTTGTAGAAATTTTATTATATTTTGGGTATGTTTACAAAGTGATAAAACATTTGAATAAATTTTTTTTTATAAAAGTTTTTGAATTAGAAAAAAATGATGTGATATGATTGAGATAACAGTAAGAAGTAAAGAGAATAAAGTTAAAATATATAAGTTAGTTGTATGTGTTGTTGTGTAGAAGTGATTGAAAAGTAGAATAGTTGTATAAAAGATGTGAAAAAATAATTAAAAAATAGGACAATTACGAAGAGTGAAAAGATTTACTTTGAGTTTTTTGCATATTGCCAAATACACCCTTTATATAAAAAATAAATAGCTATGTTATAAGCACTAGTATTTTTCCAAAGAAAAATTTTAAGCTGAAAATTTTAAACTTCGAATAACTATATTAATTTAGTAGCTTTTACTTCCCAAAAAAATTTAATAGCTTTATTTGCAATACATAGGAAATGAATTAAGATAATAGGTTTAACTCTCAGTACTCTTATTTATCTCATAATATTTTTATAAATAATTTGAAAAATCCTTAAAATGTATGTCCTTGTATTAATTTGTAGGATAAAATTATTTACAAAATTTGGATTTTATATTGAATATAATATATTACCAAGACAAAGCATATACTAAGGTAATGTCAAAAATATAAAATTAGATTTTTTTGAAGACATAAAATTAGATAGTTAATAGTTAATTAAATATGGATAATGATTCAATACTAGCAAACCATTGATTTTTAATTGTGAAATATTTTCTAGAAATCTAAATCATTTTACATGTTTATATATATATATATGATTTCAAAAATTTCATATATTGCCAATTTTTATATGTTATATTTATACTTTATATTTTTAGAAACTTTACTAATAATATATTCATTTTCGAACAATGCTATTTTTTACAAGAGAAGTTATCGGTTAAAATTATTTTTGATAGATTGATAAAACAATATTATTAAACATGATAAATGCTTTAGATTCAAAAATATTATAAATTTAAAAACTCACTTATAATAAATATTTAATTATTACTTGTTAAATATATATCTTAGTTATGTTATGGAGGACTTCAATTATCTATATTTCCATGAATATTGTTTTAAATTTAAATTACTAACATATTTATAAATATGGTCCCACTTTATGAAATTTATTTTCTATATAACCCCCTCCATATTTAAAATCTTGATGATCGATAAAAAATCCACTCTATTCATTGTATTTATCATCATTTTTAGTATTTTAAAAACCTCCTTATTTATCTAATAACACTATCTATGGGCCCCATTAAACTCAACATAATAATATTGTTTAGTGTTAAATATCAATTTTAAAATTATATTTTAGTATCTAAACCATCTAAAATATCATTTCTATGTGGTTAAATAATTCTATAAAATATTATTATATTCTAATATATGTGTGAATAAATCTAAGCATTTTTATATAATTTATACATGAATATAAAATTTTCAACTAATGTGGTTTATATCTGATTGGGATGAAATTTAATCTCCTAGATAAACAAATGATGTTAAATATAATGAAGAGATTAGATTTTTCATTAAGAATCAAAATCTTAAAAAATGAGAAATTAAACCCTAAATATATATTTTTACGAGGCCAAAATAACACATTAAATTGTAACCTTATATTTTAGTGGAACAAATGATTTTTTAATAGTAAAGTAATGGCTCATTTTGTTTAATAATACTTGTTTGGCTGGTAATGTAAGTAAATTTAGCACGACTTGCCACTCATGTAAACCACAACATCACCCACCGACAATATGTAAACAAGCATTTATATATTTTTAAAATACCCTTAACGCGATTAATGGATCATTCATATGTAGATAATCACTCTCCGACAAAATCTTGGCGATTAAAGGCAGCTCTCAGCCAGCTGGGGCAGCGCCTTGGTCGCGCGGTAGGATGCGAAAGGGTATTTTTAAGAACATTGACTTCGGGTGGGAGGGTAGGAAAGGGTATTTTTTTTTCTTTTTTGGTCGAAAGAGATCAGGTAGCTCACGCTTGTGGATAGGGGTGCAATTCGGGCTCATGAAATTTGAATTTATCTCAACCATATCCCTAACCCTAACCCTAACCCTATGTGTAAAATCTAAACCCTAATCTTATTTTTGAAAATCGGGTTCGGGTTAAGTTTTGGATTGGAATTTAGGTTGATAAATTTACATTTTATTTAAAAGTGATAGATTTAAAATTTTATATGAATGTACAATAATAATAAATTATATAAGTAAACATAATAATATATAGTCAAACCAAATATTTTTAAAAAATATAACAATATAAAGAAGAGGAGTGATCCTGTTAGCCCGGGCTAAGCAAATGTTTTACTTAGCTCACATTAAAAAACTCATTTACAATAATTTTTTTTATTTTTCTCTTCATGTACTTATTTATCTAAGTGTATTTAACGTATAAATTAAGTTTTACTATTTTTGGATATGTGTCTATATTTTTTTGAGATTTTTAAACAGTTGTGTATATATGTATTTAAAATATTTTTATCTTTAAAAATCTAAAAAAAAATATATATATATATATATCCAAAAATTGTAAAACTTATTTTATATGTTAAATATACTTAGATAGACAAGTGTTTGAAGAAAAAATGAAAAAATAAAAAATTTGCTATAAATGAGTTTTTTGAAGTAGGCTAAGTGGGACATTTGCTCAGCCCGGGCTAATAAAATCATTCATCTATAAAGAATATCTTTAGAAAATTTTAATATAAAAAATAAGATAAATGAAGAAGATTATAGAAATAAAAGATAGATATAAATGAAAATAATATACTTTATTTATAATATAATTGCAATATCTCAAACATGTATTTATAAATATAAATAACATAAAATACAAAAAATATAAAAATATATTATTTAGATATTATATATAAAATATATTTTATAATAGATATAAAATAAAAATTAAACTCAAGTTCACTTAGGGTGCGTTTGTTTGGGGCAAAAAAATATCAACCAAAACTTTTCAATCTAAAACTTTTCACTCTCCATAATTACTCTATTTTTTTACATTTTTCTATACAAACTACCTTACTTTTCAATCATTTCTACACAACTACCCATACAACTAACCTATCTATTTTAACTTTATTTTCTTTACTCATCATCATTACTCCTATTATATCACATCATTTTCTATCAATTTGACAATTTCTACTTCAAAAATTTTTCATCAAAAATTTTATCCCTAACCAAACACACCCTCAGGATCTTAGCCCTCTCCCATTTACAAATCAAGTCACTGGTTCGGCGTGTTCGGACCGTAGAAAAGCGAATTCTAACGACGTAAAAAATCAGGTTCGGCGGCGCAGGTTCACCCCTAGTTATTGGAACGTTGATTCCAAATCGGATTTCCGGCGCCGCAGCGGCAGGTAAAATGACCTATAATAAATGCACGTTGAATGCATTTTTGTCATTTCATGGCACAGAGCAGCAAGCGACCGATGCTTCTCAGGACTTCGGTTGAATGCTCCCGAGAGCATGCATATGCATGCTCCCAGGAGCAATGTACTTATTTTTTTTTTTAAATTTTTTTTTTATAAAATTGTTAGTTCAAATATATTTAACATATGTATTAATTTTTATTATTTTTAGAAAATTTTAAATATTTATTTTTTATTTTTAAAAATCAGTAAATGACACTAATTTAAAAAAAAAAATAAAGATTTAAAATTTTTTAAAAATGGTAAAAATTTATTCAAAAATTAAAAATACTTGAGCTAACAAGTTTATGAAAAAAAATTTAAAAAATATAAAAAAAATAGATATATACGCTCGGACATGCAGGGAGCGCAATTCAGTGCACCCGGGTGCATTCAGCCTCAACGCACCCGGGTGCACTGCACCTATTTTTTTTATTTTTTTTGAAAATTTTTGTATACAATGGTTAATCTAGGTTTATTTAACATATGTATCAATTTTTACTATTTTTGAAGACTTTTAGATATTTTTTTTAGATTTTTAAAAATCAGTGGCATTTTCGGTATTTTAAAATTACGAAAAATGCCACTGATTTTTAAAAATCTAAAAAAAAATCTAAAAATATCCAAAAATAGTAAAAATTGATACATATGTTAAATAAACCTATATTAACAGCTTCATGAAAAAATTTTCAAAAAAAAATTAAAAAAAATAGGTGCAGTGCACCCGGGTGCGTTGAGGCTGAATGCACCCGGGTGCACTGAATTGCGCTCCGACATGCAGGGCTGCATTTTTCCGGGAGACTTCTTACCCCACTGTTTCGGTGTTACCCTATTATTCCCACAGTTTCTCGTTCCATCCCATACCTTTCTTGACGAAAAAATCTCAATAAATAATAGAATGCCATACTTTTCTTGACGAAAAAATCTCAATAAATAATAGAACGTGCTCTCTCCCTCACTCCTCTCTCGCGCGCGCTTTGTTCAGCCTCTTCTCCGGCGACTACCTGGTTCCAGAATCGATTTCTTTCTGAAGTCCTAAATTTCCTTTCTCTCATACCGCCCGCATTTGGCGCGCTCTCTCTCTCTCTCTCTCTAGCCCTGCTGTTCGGCATCTTCTCCGGCAATCTGCGGCCTTCTTTCCGGCGTCGACTTCACCGGACCCAGGTAGATCTCCCCCTCCTCCCCCCCCCCCCCCCCCCTCGCCCTCCTTGGCTTTCTTTCCCTAGCTCTTTCTTCCTCTCCTGCCTTCTCTCCAGTCGATCAAACGTCGGATTCGTTAAAGATCGAAGGTCGGGTTCTAGAACACAGCTTCTCTGTAACTCAGGCCAAACGGTTTCGTGATTGGATGTTACTGGTTTTGGCGAGTGCTATGCAGTTGGTTAGGGGTTATTGGGGTTATTTTGATAGGTGGCCATGGTTTTAGTGTAGGATTGTAATTTCTTTAATGACGACAGCTGTTTTCGACCGCCGCTGGAGGCCGTCCGGTTGGGCAGGCTTTACATGAGCCGTTCGATTAAAGTGCCTACAACCGCCGCTGACAGAGCAATTACCATAGGAGAACTCTGCATGGACCTCCCCCACCGGCGAATGTCTCCCCAGCACTTTACAGAGAGATAACGCATGCCCGTTTCCCATCTCCTTGCTCCCTCCTGTCGTTACTAGGGGTGAAACTTGGTACCGGATCGGTCCGAACCCGCCCGACCCGACCTGGTACCAAAACCAAAAATGTGTTTTATTTTTAAGACTTTTTCCAAAATAGACTCGGTTTCAACCCGACCCGTAGAAATCTGAAACCAAAACCGGGTTCGCACCAACCCGGTACCAAAACCCGACCCGGTGTAATTTATATAAATTTTTTTTTATAAATTATACATTTTTTATAATATTAATATATAGGTGGTTAATTGATTTAATATATATCAATCAAATGGTTTAATTTAAGTGATTAATTGATTTAAATTGTTTAAATTAATGAATAACTATGATTTAATGATTTATAACATATAGTTAATATGGATATTTAAAAAATATATATGAGGGGTAGCCGCACGTGTAAGAACTTGACATTCGAAATGCAAATGGAAATCAAATGAGAAATTACTTGAAAGTATTCGAATAGTTTTTTAGTTTTTTTGGAAACTTTGGAGACATTATCTCATTTGAATTTTGAATTTATTTAAAAGTGGATGTAAACTTATTTAAACTTGAGATTTTTTTATTCGTCATTTTAAATTTAGATTGCACTTAAATTAGATTGGAATGTTGAACCATTATGCTTAGTGTATTTAGATTTAGTTGCTTTGAATAACTGTTATGTAGATTATGTTTGAATTTGAGTTGACATGATAAATCTATTTCATATTATATTTTCTGTTAGTATGAGAAATTTGTTAGTTTGAATTTCAGATTGTAGTATAAATTTGATTCATATTTTAAGTTTATTGGTATGACAAGTGGTCAATTTCTATTTTAACAATTTGTATGATAAATATTCAGTTTGAATTCAATTTCAACAATTTGTATGATAATGTTTAGTTTCAACTACAATAGTTGGTATCATATGTTTATTTTTTATTTGCTACACTTGAGTTCATAAACACAGGTATGTATATTCTAATAATTTTCTTTTAGATTACAATTAAATTAGAAAAAAAACAGTTTATTGGTAACCCGAATTCTAACCCGAAACCAAACCAAAACCAATGCGAACCCGGTTTGAACCCGATCCGAACCTGGATTAAATTCTTAGGGTTTTGGTTTGGGTTTACTCCAACCCGGTTGCTTAGGGTTTGGGTTCACTCCAACCCGGTATAACCCGACCCGAGTTGCACCCCAAGTCGTTACCTCCTCTCCGGTCGTCTGCTTTAACCCCATCCAAAACCTTTTATGCTTGAACCCCCTCCTTTTTGTTGAAAAATTTTCATAAAGAAAACTTTTGCATTTAACGTCTTACGGTTTAAGTTTTGATGCGTTTTTGATTTACATATGTTGGACGGTTTCTGATTGATGCTTAAATGAAATTGAATTTTGAAACCATCATTTTGAAAGTTATAATCCAGGCCTATATAGGAGCCTGATTTGCTTAAAAAATTCATAATTTTCTTTATAATATTCTCTTGCTCTTTAATATTTTTAAAGAAAATTTTGTAAATTTTCTCATTGTTTTCCAACTCCATTCAAAACTTGTTATTTTAATATCAAATGTTTAGAATTTAGAAAAGAGACTATTTCCATTTTAGATTAGATTTTCTTCCGGTATTCTGGGGTCAAATTATTATAATCCTAAATAAGCTGTGATGGTACAAATATTACTTAAAAGTGACGTTTGTAACGCACTCGGAATAGAAACCTACTCTTTCATTTGATTATTTTTCTACTTTTCTTAATTTTTATCTCTAATTCATAGTACTTGCCCCAACACTTTTTAGCACCTTCTCGATGTTTAGATAAGATCCCATGCATCCGTGGGACCTTTTTTTAATTTTTATAAATATATAGAGTTATGTGTATTTAATATATAAATTAATTTTTACCATTTGATGATAGTTTTAAGTATTTTTTATTTTTAAATATGGTGATATTTTTGGAAATTTTAATTAAAAAAAATACTTAAAAGCATAAAAAATAATAAAAATTAATTTATATGTTAAATTCTCTTGGCTCTGTGTTTATAAAAAAAATTTTAAAAAAATTCCCACGGCTGCATGTCGGTCCATGGGACGGATCTCATCTCCTCGATGATACGCCCAATGCCAGATGTTTTTGGCTGCTGATGATGTGCCCTTTTCACCGTAAAAATTCGTTCTTGCTGAATCACCGCTCTTGGCGATGTTAGATGAGCTGTGATCTTTTGCGCCCGGTCGCAAAAGTCACTGTTGACCATCGCCTGGATGCCGTTAGATCCCATTCCAGAATGCGGGTAATATATGGACCATCCGATCGCGAGTCGAAAAGCAGCTGGAGAAGCTGCAATTAATGTGAAAGAGTTTTTGCATGTAGGCCGTTGTCAGACTCGAGTTTTTGCGTGCAGGTCCCACACACACACACACACACTCTCTCTCTCTCTCTCTCTCACACACACACACATATACAGATATCTCCTCTTCGAGAAAGACGAAGATGTAGCATGTTGGCAACGAAGGAGATGGATTGATGAGAAGAAGAAAAGGCAGGTTTCGAAAATGGACTTAAAAATCCCTAAATAAAACCCAGCGAACAAGCAATTTCCATCATCAGAGGAAAATTCACACTTCAGAGAATTGCAACATGATCGTCTCCTTCCTTTCTGTTCTCTGCTTCTGGTCCGACGAAAAACCATCACCACCCCAATCCAATCGAATCCAATCCAAATGTCATTTCCTTATGCCGCTTCCTCCTCCTCCGCAGCTTCATTCGCCCCATCTCCACCACCCGCCCAGCCTCCTATGCATCTTCCCCTAGGACCCCTCCCTCACCTATCCCTTCCTCTTCGACTCTGCCTGCCTTGCCTGGACTCCCCTCTCCTTCTTCCCCTGCAGTCCCCACTGCTACGGCCGCTCCAACTTCCTTATCCTCACCCTCGGGGTGGGAATGCCCTAGATCTACTAAGCCGATCTCTTGCTGGTGTCGTTTCCTCATCCAGTGATGATCTGTGCTCTAGCCTCCCTCATTTCTTCGTGCTTCTCGCTTCTCCCTCCTCCCTCCTTTCTTCTCTCTCCTCTTTTTTCCTCTCTCTGTGATCAGGTCGACTCATAGAAACCCATGATGGACTCTCGTGTCACTAACATCAGTGAATTTCAATACCAACTGCAACCACTTAATTTCGGTACACCACGGAGAGGAAATCCATGAAATGAATGTGTTTTTTTTATTTTTATTTTTTTTTACTAGATTTGGAACTATAACGAAATTCCAAAAGCCCAAAGAAGCTAGGAAATCTCTTGGGAAAAAAGCAACTCCGAAGACTCATAGATCTATGTGCAATCGTGGACTCGCACGACACCACCACAAATGCGCAATGGAGAGAGAGATACATAGAGAGAAATCTGTGATGGATGGCTAACAGATGGAAGGAGGTAGACGGTAAAAGCAGAGAAAGGAGAGGCAGATCGGGAGCAGAGGCAAGGAGAGGAGATGAGGGAGCGGGGATGTGTAACCGGCACCGAAGATGATGAGGTTGCTGGCCCAACAACGACGATACAGAGAGGAGGGCGCGAGGAGGGAGAAGCAGGGAGGGATAGACGATCAGAGAGAGACAGAGGGGGAGGGAAATTGGATGGAGGAGCCAAACCAAAAATTTTGCAATTGCTAGCAGAGGGGCCAGCCAGCAAAATGTCGTTGCGAGACTCCCCTCTGACTGAAGCAGCTTCGATTATTTTTCTTGACGGTGCAGCTTATCTGCGCTCCATCCGACGGTGCGCAATGGTGGTCGAAAACGCCCGGTATTTTAGACCGGGAGTAAAATATTAGAATTCATTTTAGATACAGTGTTCTTCCAATTTCTTCGGTTTTTGATTGAGAGCTTTTTTGTCCATTGTGCTGAAATGACTCTTCAAGGAAAACCTAACCACCGTTTATTTTGCTTCCTCTGAAAGTTGAAGAAAACCTACGAATTCTTGCATAAAAATTCGGCGGAGTTATTCTTTTTCGTAAGCTTACACAAAACCCTTCGTCTCTACAATGTCTTCTGCCAAACGAAGGTTACGCAGAGTTTGTAGATCATTTCCATGACCGATTTTGTTCTTTATTTCACTCGTTCCAGGCTTCCAGCTTCCACAAGAGTCGCATCTTCGAGTTTTCGTTTTTTGTGTTTCGTTATTCCTTTGCATGTCTGCCTCTCAGCAACTATAGTCTTTCAAGACCCAAGTTCTAATGCAGCTTTAGAAGCATTTGGAATTCCCAAAACCACTAGATATCTGGAACAACAGCGTCCCGCCTGATCAAATAAATGGTCACAATGGGCAGTCGAAAACACCAGGTGTTAATGCCTGGTCGCGCAAGATAAGCATTCGTATTTGGTTGTAGGCTTGTAGCTGTTGTTTGCTTCATGACGTTATTGGTTTTCTTTGTGTTCTAAAATTTTCAGTTGACGGATATAAAACTCAAGTGATGCTTATAAGAATTGAAGCAGTTTTTTGAAAATTTTGTTAAGTTTTCAATGCCTGAGAATTGCTTATGCTACCAAAGGAAACAAGAGCACACTGACACACACAATTGTAATTCACGGTTTGCACATTCAACTTGAATTTTGTGTGGCATTGGCTTGGCTATTGAGTCGTGCAGTATTTCTGAATCTGGGATACTGATATTTATAAATTGGGCTCCAGCGTGAGTGGGACGAAAATGACGACAAATTAAAACACAGTAGCACAACAAAACTAGGTGTCTGCAGCTTGCATGCATCCTCTTACGGATTTGGAGCTTGCCTTTCTATTGCATTGTTAATCGCAATCAAAGGTTACATAATGCAGAACACCGTTTGAGACCTCATCTTTTGCTCTGGATCGACCACTATTTTGCATCTACATCAATTTTACTTGAAATAAAAAAAGTACTCTGGAAAAATTATTTACAAGTTCTGCTATTTTTTATTGCAGAGGTTGAAGCGGAGTATCGAGTATTCTGCAGAAGAATGAGATTTGGGCACCTCTCTGCTGCCTTCTTTCAGGACAGAGTAATGGTTAGTTGGAAGCTCTTGCTCTTGCCGGTCGTCATGCTATTGGTCCTAGACCATCTATTTGGTCATGTGTGCCCAACCTTGGCTGCTGGGGATTCTGAAGAAGCAACCTTACTTACGGCAAATGTGGTCTTTGATCATGTGCCCCCAACATTGGCTCCTGGAGATTCTGAAGAAGCAGCCCGGCCTACTGCAAAGGTATGTAAGGCAGTTTTGTTGTTGTTGCATGGTTGATAGCATAAGCTGTTGGAAATTGATTAAGGTAACTAGGAAAACCCGCCAATGCCGAGGGCTGTTAGGACTACCTTGTGCGTAGTGCCAGTGTTCTACTCTGATGGCCATCTACAGCAATAGGACTGTAGGTTGATTCTTATAAGTAAAAAACATAACAGGAAAGGAAAATTGACTTACATTTAACATCAATTGTTTTTTCTCTTGCCCTGCCATGTTCCAAATCTGGTGGAGCCTCCTCCGCTGTAACTAGGACAGTTGGGTGGTTGCCAAACTGTGACTAGGGTTGATGACCAGATACCAGTTTGATTCAATACCTAATCTACTAGAATCCATAAAAATTTAAATCCAGCAACAAGGAATTCTATGACTTATGACCATTGACAAATATATATTCTTACAGTCATCCATACAACAGAACACCCTGTTGTATTAATCTCTATCAATTGTTCTCTGTGGCTCTCGATGCCATTTAGGGTCCCATTTCCTGGATGAATACTAAAAACAAAATACATATTACAGTTCAGTAAGTAAACAAATTTTATATTTTAAAAATGAATTCAACTCTTTTAAGCCTGAGTTTTGCAGGGATGCCAAAGACAATCAATAGTAGATATTTTGGTCGTTTATTATTCAGTTCCACACCACTATCTTATATATGCATTTACGTTCTCTGTTCATGCTAAGGCCCATGACCTTTTTATGCCTCCATAATTTGTTTCTTAATTCTAGAAGAGTCTCTCATGGCAAGATGTCTAGTAAGGCAATTTACATTTTAATTCCTGACTTTTCAGTTTTTCTAGCTTTGAAAGTACTAATGCTATTCTTTATCCTTATTATGACAGATCTTGTGTTTTCTAACATCCAATGACAATATCCATCAATTAAACATTAAATCAAATCAACTGCAAACTTCATTGTCTATCAGAACATTAGTTATGCAAAAGAGTTATCCATTTAGAATGTAGATCGCTGTTACACAAATCATCCCTGAACCCTCCCATTATTATGTCCTGCATCTGTCTTCTCTGTAATGCATCTCTTCTGCAAAATTTTCAGGGGCTTTTGCCTGGGAAGATGCCGGTGACGAGTAAAATTATCACAGCAGCTGCTGATTCTTCTCTTGGGCTTGGGCGGACGATACCCCGCCGATGGCTCCGAAGCATTGGACATAGGCAAGGTCCTATTGAGCCTCCACAGAAAACTACACATCACTACTGATTAGTGTGCAGAAATCAGGGAACAGATATCAGATACATAGAAATTACAAGTGGTAAGGTGCATCAGGCAATTAATAAGCTGTCGCCATTGTGTTGTCTTAGCTGGCAATGAGAGGGTAGGGATGTCGGTGATATTGCCTATAAAAGGGCCTGCGAGAGTGCTTTTTGTCAGGGAGAATATGTGATGTTAAAAGTCCTTGTTACTGTTTTTCTCTTTTACGTTCCCAGTTCTTTGTAAACATTAATCCATTTTAGCGGATTTCAATAAAAATTCAATGAGTTTTGTACAGACACGAAACGGAATCTAACAGCATTTAATTACCGTGAGTACAATTAAAACTTGGGAGTGAATCTAATTCTGGGTTTAGGGGTAAAAGTTCCAATCCAACTTTATTTATCAATTTTGCTAATGCAGGAGGCATGCTTACAATGTTACTGGAACTACATTCGAGTAATTTGAAAAAAAAAAAAAAAAAGTCTAAATTTTAAGACGGAATAAGGAATTACCCTTGACACTAATCCCATATTCCTTTGACATGTTTGCTCCAAGTGCAGCGTCCAGCTGAGGCTTACAATCTACGTCCAAACTACGTAAGCGGGAGAGGGAAGTCTGCTTAATTAATTCACATGCTTGAAAAATCGACGTCGTTTATGTTTTTATATAGAAGGATGATCGTTGTCTTTTTCTTTCATTTTATGGATCATGTGGGTTATACATAGGGATCGCTGCAGGATAAGCGCAGCGCCTCTAGTGGTCTTTAGTGCTGCAGCGCAGAGGTTTTATTTAACAAGCGTCGGCACGTGGCGCCTTTTGTGTTGGCCGGAATTATTCAAGAGAGAATAGAGAAATGCTTTTGAGGTATTAATTTTTTATGCTACATAAAAAAGCAAACCCTCGGGAACCGGAACATGTGATGCTGGCGGCTGCAAATGCAGTCCGTTTGTCCCTCCGCTGGCGGTCTTGGCGTTTTAGGGTGTGTTTGGTTGGATGTAAAATTTTGGATGAAAAGTTTTTGGAGTAGAAGTTGTTAAATTAATAGAAAGTGATGTGATATAATAGGAGTAATTATGAGGAGTAAAGAGAATAAAGTTAAAATATATAGGTTAGTTGTATAGTTAGATGTGTAGAAATGATTGAAAAGTAGGGTAGTTTGTATAGAAAAATGTGAAAAAATAATTAAAAAATAGAGTAATTATGGAGAGTGAAAAGTTTTAGATTAAAAAGTTTTAGTTGATACTTTTTTATCCTAAACAAACACACCCTTAATATTTTTAAAGGAATGAGGACGAAAAGTTTGATTGCATGGGCATGCCTAGAATTAAAGTAAGAGACAAAATATTCCAACAACCATAAAAGGAACGTATCCAACTTGCACCCCTGAATAAGGAATTATATTTATCTTGCACCCCCTAATTCCGTGACATCTGTCCTCCATTCGTTGGAAGATGCAAACGTATCCAACTTGCCTTTTTGGGGTGATTCCTGATGGAAGGTATATTGTGAATTGAACCAACACAGCTGACATGAGCAGCAACTTTGCCTTTAAAAAAATACTCACATGCCAGCATTCTTGGATCAGCCAATCTAGGACATATCTGAATTCATCTTTTTTTTAAATTTGAACAACCAAGATGATTTCCAGGACTATTGTTTCTTACGTAGGCTCTGTTATCCCCACCCAAGTTAAAGCTTCTAACTCTAAATCTTGAATACAGTATTAAACTTTCAAAATCAACCACCGAAGAGTTATCTAGAACCCAACTTAAAAAGGCCTCTGCAAAAGGGATTATGACTTCAATTATCTGAGCACTATAAAATACAAAATTTTAAATTAAAACTATCTAGCTCTGAACACTTCATTTGTTGATCAGTTTATACACAAAGACCGAGCTGAAATGCCAGAAACGCATGGAAAAAATGAAAAGCTGAAATGCCAAAAATAGATTAAAAAATTAAAAAAAATTCCTCTTATATCTCACAATATTTGCCTCGATTTTTATTATACGCACGACGTTTCAAATTTTTTTTTCATATCCATAACATTTATCTTAAATTCCTCTTATACCTATGTTGTTACCGGAACCGTTATCTATCATATTCAAAAGACAATTTTAATCATTCAAAATTTTCAAATGGAAACAATTCAATCATAATATGATTCAATTAATAATAGTAAATTATAAATATAATTATATTAATGTTAAATGATTTAAATTAAAAGAAATTTATAAGGGTAAAATTATCTTTTTACGGATAAATAACGGTTGTATTAATAGCATGAGTATGAGAGTGATTTATAAAGCAATATTATGAATATAAAATTAATTTTTGAAACATTATGAGTATATTAGGAGTTATGAACAAATATTGCAGAAATAAAAGAAATTTTATCATAAAAAATGAAGCGGTTACACGGATAAACTTATATATAAAGCGAGCCATATATCTATTACTCCTCCAAATCCCGGGAACAATAATACGTCTTCTCTTATATTACAATAGAGCTCAAAAATCCTACGCTAGAGTTAATAATAGGCGAAGAAAACAAGTTCCCACCTTATCTAGACGAGGGATCAAACTTCAACTCTCGGCAGAATTGAACACACAACAGCTGGCTTGTTGGCCTGCGTGCATGGCCAACTAGGATAACGCTCGGTTGGCGTCTTTTGTACTATATGTGAGTATTATAATTTTATTATAAATTTTACATAATACCTATAATCAATATAGTCATAATAATTTTAAAATGTATGAATTAAATGTAGTGAATGATAGATAAATTAAACAAGTTTTTATATTTATAAAAGACATATTTTATATATGAAGAATGATCCTGTTAGTTTGGGCTAAACAAATATCTCACTTAATCTATCTTAAAAAATTCATTTAAACATTTTTTCTTCATACACTTATTTATCTATATGTATTTAACATATAAACTAAATTTTAAAATATTTTTGGGTATGTGTATATTTTTGGATATGGCAAGCATATCCTGATTTTTAATTTATGAAAAAAATGATCCATTGAAATACCTGCGACGACTATCGTTATTATTTCTCAAACTTTTTGTGCATTTGGTTTGACGTCAAAATTGTAAAAAAAAATTTAAAAAGTGAAAGAATGATTTGAAATAATAAAGATAATGATTACAAGTAAAGAAAATAAATTAAATAGATAAAATAATTGTATAGGAAAATATGCAAAATGATTGGAACGTGGTTTTGATAATTGAAAAGTAGAGTAATTGTGACAGTTAAAATGTCAGTGTCTTAGATAATTGTACAGGAGAATTTTTTTTTTCTCAGTTTTTTTTCCCAACTTTTATTTTCTTCCTAGACAAAATCCTCTGCGCGATATTCTCTCGAAGGGGATGTAAAAAGTTAAGCTGAGAGTTCCTCCCCAAGTCGCTCCGATTGGTGACGGTGGTCACGCTCGGAACGGGGTGGAGGGTACCCGCGATTTTCTCCCTGAAATCTCGTCTTCCCTGCTTCTTCTGCTCGCCTCGAAGGGGAAAGCATTTCAGACTCCCGGACAGGGCGACTGTCGCTGAGTGTGGGAGAGCGGAAAAGCAAACCTTCATACAGGGATGATGAATCCATGCGAGGAAGACCTGCTGGGTGAGGAGCTCCAAACAATGACCCTCTCAACCAGCGCAGTCAAAAACATTGATCCAGGCATGGCGGATGCTGTCCTCTGCTCGGTGTGGACATCAAAGTCCTATAACCGGGAGCACTTCTTTTCATCCATGCGAAGACTATGGAGGACTCGAGGCAACTTTGTCTTTACGGAGATGGGGGAGAACTTGTATCTCATTGCCTTCTCGGCACAATCAGACAAAACTCGAATCCTTGGGGGTAGACCGTGGCTCTTTGAGAGGAATCTTGTGCTGCTTCAGGACCTGCATACGGAGATGTTGGCTGCTCAAGTAGTGCTCGTCGAAACGCCTATGTGGGTGCATGTAGTTGGGGCACCGTATCTGATTGATAAAAATCATCTGGGGCAGCGTATTGGAAGTTCATTTGAGGAACTGCATGAAGTTGTTGCAAATGAGAAGGAACTAAAGATGCTGGTCACGGTAAACTGCTCGTTGCCGTTGAGGAGAGGGATCTTCATCCAAGTAGCCTCACAGCATAAGAGATGGGTTAGCTTCCAATACGAAAAGCTCCCAACCTTCTGTTTCTACTGTGGGGTGATGGGGCATGCGCACAAAGATTGTCCCGAGCTAGCAAACAAGGCAGAGAAAGTGTGTGAAGCCGACATGAAGTATGGCAGTTGTCTGAGGGTGGGGACCAGGCCAATGACACTTCGGTTTCAGGCAAATTATGGGAATAGTGTGCTACCAATGAAATACTATGGAGAGAAAGGAGACACCCATCGGGAATTCCCCACAGGCTTTGCAGGTGAATCAATGGGAGATACACTGGGAGTGCAGCAGCAGGTCGGGGCAGCCCATCTGCCATCCAAACATCAGACCCTATCCGATTTAAGTCTGAACAGACTCAGCAGCGGGGACCCCCAAACGGACCAATGGTTAGTGTCGGCAGAGGATGCTCAGATCCTTGCAAGCGGCTATAACCCATTGCCATCCAAACATCAGACCCCATCCGATTTAATTCTGAACAGACTCAGCAGCGGGGATCCCCAAACGGACCAATGGTTGGAGTCGGCAGAAGATGCTCAGATCCATGCAATCGGCTATAACCCATTGCCGAAGGATCCTCCTCATGGTGCTGTCCAGCACGCGTTACTGCAGGGTCTGACTGTGAATGTCAGTGATGGGAGAGAATCCAGGCAGATGGACCAGGTAATGCCCAGATTCGGTGGAGAAATGTGCGAATGGTCTCAACAGGAAGAACCACGCCCAGCCGTGCCGAATGAGAAAAACCACTGCGTCATGTCGGCTTGTCTGATTGCAGATGCAGACTCCATTGACATGAAGTCTGAGCTCTACACGACAGATACTTCAATGTGTGGAGGCGGTTCAATGCAGGAGCACAACGAGGGAATGCCAGGTGCAGCGCCCACACAACATGAGCTGATAAAGCTCGGTATCCACACTAGAACTCACAATCTGCCTGCGAGTCAATCCAGGGGGGCCGGCAATCAGCATGGTGGGTCTCCACAGCAAGATCATGAACCAAAGCAAGATCCACACCAAGATTATGAGGTGCATATGCTGGGGAAGGTCCATAAATGTGCTGTCCTAGGCCAGCAAGATGCAGTTGATGAATCTATGATGGGAGACACGCCTCTTAACCAAACCAGCGTCGGTAACCAAACAAAAGCTTCCCAAAACCAGGTACAAATGGATCTGGGGCATTGTGAGAGGGACGAGTCTACCACAAAACCGAAAGGCAGATGGAAAAGGCTGACAAGGGGTGTGAATGATGGGGGTTTCGAAGATGCTAATATTAGGAAGGAGTTCGTGGGCTACTCCGATGCAACCAGAAAAAGAGGTCAGTGTAGTACCTCTGAGGAGTGTGGCCAATGCACCAAACGGGTGAAATCAGGCAGTATAATGGAGGTGGAGACTGAGGGATAGCCTCAGTCCCACCTCAGGTAACATGGCCATCCTTGCCTGGAACTGCCGTGGGCTTGGGAACCCACGGGCAGTTCGTTGCCTCCTCGACCTGGTCAGGAATCAAGGTCCCAATCTCGTCTATCTCTGTGAAACAAAGCGTACGGCAAGGGAGATGGAGGGAATTAGGAGAAAGCTGAATTTTGACTCTTGTTTTGTCGTGGATCCGGTTGCTAGAAGCGGTGGCCTAGCTCTTTTGTGGAATAATTCTCAACCTGCTAAGATTTTGAGCTTCTCTGCGCACCATATCCATGCGGATTTTTTGGGATGACTATTTACAGGGTTTTATGGTCATCCGATTTCTCAGTATCGACATCTTGGTTGGCAAATGCTGGAGCAACTAAAAGGTGGCTCGAATGATCGATGACTTGTTTTGGAGGATTTTAATGAGGTCATGGGACACACAGAATATCTTAGCCAAAGGAGACGCTCCCAGACCCAAATGGATCTTTTTTGTGATGCAGTGGACAGTTGCAATATCATGGACTTGGGCTTTGTGGGTCATCCCATGACTTGGAGTAATAATCGAAGGGGAGCTCAAAGGGTGGAAGCTCGGCTGGACAGGGGATTAGCGACGCCTGAATGGTTATCTCTCTATCCTTTTGCTAAACTCTCTCATATGACTGCGACTATTTCAGATCATTGCCCACTGATACTGTTGTTGGATTCGAGGAAAGCCAGGAAGAGACCCCCAAGAGAGTTTCGCTATGAACTGTTTTGGGCCAGAGATAAAGAAGCACACCGCATTGTACAGCAAGTGTGGGACTCGAGTCCCTCCTTTTTTGTTCCTCCTACGGATCTCATGGGTTGGAAGATCACTGAATGTTGCAAAGCGCTTACCAAATGGAATAGGATCAAGCGGGGAAATCTAAGGCAATCAATTGCGCGGAACCAAAAGGAATTGCTATCCCTTATGTCTCAATGCCCTTCTGATCAGAGAGATGACGAAATACAGAAAACAAAAGTCGAGATAAACCTCTTACTTCAAGATGAGGGACAAATGTGGCGGCAACGCGCGAAAGCTCATTGGCTTCATGCCGGGGATAAAAACACGAGGTTCTTCCACCGAATGACATCGAACCGAAGACGAGTGAATTCCATTGAGGCTCTCCAAGACCAAGATGGCCAGTGGGTGTCAAATCAAGATCAGCTGCAAGACCTTGCCCTCAACCACTTCATTGACATTTTCTCTTCCTTGAAGCCTTCGGATGCCTCGTGGGTCGGAAGTTTGATAACCCGTAGGATCTCCTCTCTTCAGAGAAATAACTTGACCAGGCCCCTGGCCTTTGAGGAAGTGGCATCTGCGGTCAAGGCGATGGGCCCTACAAAAGCCCTAGGGCCAGACGGGATGTCAGCGGGTTTCTTCCAGAAACATTGGATTACTGTGGGCCAGGATATTTTCCTTTGGTGCAAACGGTTCATGGAGAATGACAATCCAACTGCCCAGGTTTCCCAATTGAAATCAGTTAACTCCACTACTCTGGTTTTGATCCCAAAACAGGCGGGGGCTCAAAGGTTGTCCCATTTTCGCCCCATTAGCCTTTGCAATGTAATATATAAGATCTTGGCTAAAATATTGGCGAATAGACTCAAATTGTGCCTTCATGAAGTTGTTAGTGAGCAGCAGAGTGCCTTTGTACCGAGTCGACTGATTACTGATAATATGTTGGTGGCCTATGAGGCCGTTCACTACCTTCGCAGACGTCAGGGCAGGAAACGGAGGGAGATGGCTATTAAACTGGACATGTCGAAGGCGTATGACCGGATTGAGTGGCAGTTTCTTCTAACGGTCATGGACGCAATGAATTTCGGCCAGATATGGACTAACTGGATTATGAGTTGTGTCACTTCTGTGTCCTACCGTGTAAATGTCAACGGCTTCAAGACGAGGTACTTCCAGCCACAGAGGGGTCTTCGACAGGGAGATCCGCTCTCCCCTTATCTGTTCATTCTGTGCGCTGAAGGGCTATCAGTTCTGATTTTCGATGCGGCAGCTCGAGCGAGTATTCATGGAATCAAAATTAACCCTTACGGGCCTACTCTCACTCACCTATTGTTTGCAGATGATGCAATTATCTTCCTGCGGGCCTCTACTTCTGATATCAGTGCCTTCCTGGATATTCTTCGCCAATATTCTGAATCCTCGGGGCAGGTGATAAGTCTAAAAATTTTCATTTAATTCCATGTTAAATTCGCACAATTAAATATTAAAACGTTAATTAAATACATGTTTTAAGTGGAATTTCATGAAAATCATATTTTTGACAGAATCTTTAATTTTGCTATAAAATGGGTCATTTTGCAATATTCTTAAAAATATAAAATCATGACTTAATCCCCTAGAACATTTTAAAGTTAAAATATGTATTAGCTTATTAATATAATTTGGACAAAATTATAAGACTATCTAATTGGAAAAATCATAAATATATAGCTATAATTATATTTTAAACAAAGTAAAATATTATATAAAATAAATTAGAAGATTAAACTAAGATGATATGTGTCAATATTGAAATTATTAACAAATAAAAAAAAAATATATAATATGTAAACTCGTATTTACACTGCATGTGCACGGTTACTACAAAACACCGCCGGACTACCAGTTTGGTGCTCCATCTTCCCCAAAATGACGATCCAAGCAGCTCCGGCCTGCGTCTTCCCCAAATTCGGCAGCGCATCCACACGAACAGGGCAGCGGCGAGCTTCACAACTCCCTCCTCTCTACTTCAGCAAGCCTCCATTACAGCAGACCGCCATCAACGAATAGGCAGCAGAATCTCGTCACCTCCATCATCTTCTCCAACAGAAAATTCGGCCGGCCTCTTCTCCAGCCATGGCAGCGCCGATTCAGCGTCCCGATCTCCGGCAGCTCCCACTTTCACGGCAGCTAAATTCCACCCGTCAACAGCAGCCGTTTGCCCAAATTACAATCAGAAAATTTTAGCCAGCTTGCCATTAAACCCATCAATCGTCCCAATTTCTGGCAGCATTAAACCCATCTAAATCACCGATTTTTCAAGCTTCCATTCAATTGCGGCACTTCAAATCTATTACAGCACTTCACCATTGATTCCAGCCGCAAATCGTCTAAGTGGCAAACCACCGAAGACAGCCTTGGTTGCCGTTTTTCTTCAGCCCCAAACACCGCAAATCCAATTTCAGCGAACTCATTCGCGGCAGATCCGGCAGCACCTTTGCTAAAATCGGAAAACCCATCTCCTCTGATTTCGATCAAGCATTAAGCCCCAATCGATTTTATGAAGCAGAAGCTGCCCATAGCCATCACCACCACCGAACCTGAAGACAAATACAGCAACCGTAAATCATCTCCAACAGCCATTTTTCCAGCTACCCATCAGAATCTCGTCACCTCCATCAATTCTGCAGCAACGCTTCCCCACAGAAATCAAAAGGAAGCAGCTCTCTTCCTCAAAGACCGATGACGTTAACATCTTCTCGGGCTTCAAATCTGACGCCGGCAACCGCCCTTTGTTCGTCATCAGCAGCTCCTCTCTTCCATTTCGCCTTCGCTGAGGCAGCAGCAGAAGCAGAGAGCAGAGCAGGGAAGACATATCCCAATTCCAAATGCCTCCATTTCCCTCGATTCGTCAACTCAATCCCTCTCCCGCCATGG
The DNA here is from genome assembly GCA_030490835.1 of Annona cherimola. Classification (NCBI taxonomy): domain Eukaryota; kingdom Viridiplantae; phylum Streptophyta; class Magnoliopsida; order Magnoliales; family Annonaceae; genus Annona; species Annona cherimola. The sequence goes on from CM059973.1 coordinate 73,981,311, forward strand.
ACTCCAAAGCCGCAACTCCAGCAAGGGAGGCCGACTTGGATGCATTGCAGCGCGTTCAGGCAACTTGAAAATGCCGCCCTTGCTCCCAACAAATTCTGGCAGTCCATAGGGATTGTTTTCAGACAGGAAATTGGACATCTCCCGATCAAGGAATCTGCTCACGAATTCAATGTGATCAGTGGAGGGAAGGTGCGAAACAGGCAAACCCAATCACGGCAGAAGGCAGCCAAGGCAGGCGACGGCAAAGTGGGAATCCCACATCGATTTTTCAAACGGAAAGAGGGTTGCCCAACCCTTATAAAAGGAGGGTTCTCTTGCCTTGAAAGACACAACCCCATACCCCACATACCCCTTGGGTGGGACCCCGTAGCAAGTGGGTGGGACCCATTTTTGTGGGACCCGTAGCAAGGAGGTGGGGCCAAGCAATAAAAGTTTCCATTACGTGGAGATTCGCTGTTTACGGGTGATGTAAATTTTATTTTCCGCTTTATAGTTAGTATAAATTTGTAGTTGTTAAATTTTAATTTGTAGTTTTAATTTTTAAATTAGATTTACTGCTTTATTTTCTGCTTTGTAATTGTTAGATTAAACTTAATGTAATTCGCTTTTCTGTTTTAATAGTAGAATTTAAATTGCTTCTATTGCTTTCTTAGAATAGTTTTAATTGCGTTGTTAATTAGTTAATTTCTTTTAGCTTCTTGCCTCTATTTCTTTTATGCTCAAATCTTTTCTCTTCTTTCTTTCTCTTTCTAATTTCTTTCTTTTTCTCTCTCTAATTTCTTCTATTTTCTCTTTTTCTCTCTCTTCTTTTCTCTCTTCTTTCTATCTCTAATTTCTTCTATTTTCTTTCTCTCTTCTCTTTCTTTCTCTTCTCTCTTCTCTCTTTCTCTCTCTTCTCTCTTCTCTCTTTCTCTTTCTCTCTCTTCTCTATACCTTCTTTTCTTTCTCTTAAAAAACAATTCAAAACTACATCGCCTCTCTGTGGATTCGACCCGACTCACCATTATTCTACACTATCACTCGTATAGTGGTAGCTTTAATGTGTTTCGGTTAATTTAAATTAAACTGGTGATCACAGTGCTCTTAACGACAAGCACTTGGTTTGCATCAGCAGGTGGTAAATGTGGATAAGACATCTATCTTTTTTAGCTCCAACATTGATAGTGGTGCACGGGATGACATTTTCGCACGATTGGGGGCTTCTGGCAATGAGTTGATGAACTACCTTGGCCTTCCGGCATGGTTGGGGAGATCTAAAAGGAACATGTTCAAGGGCTTGAAGGAGAGGATCTGACGCAAAGTTCAGGGGTGAAAGGGGAAGCTTCTTTCCTGGGGTGGCAAGGAGGTGTTGATAAAGGCTGTGGCTCAGGCAATCCCGACCTATACCATGAGTATCTTCCTTCTACCCAAATCTTTCTGCTCTGACCTCAATGTGATGTTAAGCAGGTTTTGGTGGGGTGAATTGGGTAGCAAACGGAAAATGAGTTGGGTAGCGTGGAAAGACATGTGCAAGACTAAAGTCTCTGGCGGTTTAGGTTTTCGGGACATCAATGTCTTCAATTATGCCCTTCTAGCAAAACAAGCCTGGCGACTCTCTTCGGTATCGACTTCCCTTTGCTTTCAGGTGCTTAAAGCCAGATACTTCCCGCATGGGGATATTTGGAGCTGCAGCGCAAAACCATCCGATTCCTTTACATGGAAGAGTATTTTGGGGGCAAGGGACATGATCAAGTTTGGGTGCAAATGGCGAATTGGAAACGGGAGCCGTGTGCGTTTCTTCAAGGATGAATGAGTCGAGCCCATGATCACAAAAGCTGGCCCCCTACCATTGTCTATTCCTGAAGACGTTAATGTCGGCCATTTTATCTGTGATGCCTCATCCACATGGATTAAAGACCGCATCCTGGCGGCAGCAGGGGATGAAGGGTGGCGCATTATCAATCAGAGTCCCCCCTCCCTCACAAGACGACACGATCTATTGGAAGTTCGAACCACGCGGGGTCTTTTCCGTAAAATCGGCCTACAGAGTTCTTACCTCGGGATATAGAGGCTCTCCTCACTCCCTCACCTATAAGGCAATCTGGCGGACAAAACTTCCAAGCAAGATCCTTATTTTTGGTTGGAGGCTATTCAAGAATAGGCTCCCGACTCTCCGAAATCTTCAAAGGCGAGGTATTGATATTGACCCAAAGTGCTTGTTTTGCAGGTCTGGAATGGAGGATTCCAATCATCTATTTTTGGATTGTGAGCTAACTAAAGGGATTTGGTTTTGGATCGCAAGGAGGATCGTTCTTCCGGCCACGGTTCAGGAATTAATCACCCCTCTTGTACAAAATCAATGGACGGACGACCTGTGCCTGTTCATCATCTGCTGTTGGAGGATCTGGTTTTTGCGAAACTCACTCAGTATTGACGGGCTGAAACCGGATCTTGCAAACGTTCTCAATTGGTGTAAGGAGTATCTGGAGGAACATCGCAGGGCCTCTCCCCTCATTTTGGATGGCGCATTTGATAGGCCCCTGATTCCCATATGGACTAAACCTCCGGATGGAGTATTAAAGCTTAATGTTGACGCTCGCATGCATCATCAGAACTCATCATCGGGTTTCGCAGCGGTCATTCGCGATTTGAGGGGAGCTTTTGTTGCGGCGAAAGGGTGGCGCTGGGATGGCTTTATGGAACCATTGCTCATGGAGGCACAGGCTTTCCTCCTCGGTGCATCTTGGGGTCTGGAATCTAACTTGCATGCACTACAAATCAAAACCAATTCGCTCCTTCTGGTCAACCTGCTTTCGACTGATGGCCCCGTTCCCTCTCCTGTCGGAAATGTGATCAACGAAATCAAGTCTAGTCTATCTTCTTCTAATCAAGTAACTGTTCATCATGTCCTTAGGCAGGGGAATGTTGTGGCTCATGTCTTAGCCGACGCTATTTCTGTATCCTCTGTTGACCAACAAGTTTGGTGGGGTACCCCCCCACAGGCTATACAGGAAAAAATTTATATAGACAATTTTTTGGCAATGAAAGCTTTTGGATCATCTTATCCCTCCTTCCTTTCTCTAAAAAAAATCCTCTGCGCGATAGCAATTATGAACCAATTGTTTGATTGCTGCCAGTTGAAATATTGTCGTTCCATTTTCAGTGAACATTTTTTATTTTCTAGTTTCTATAGATTTGGAACAGTGGACTATTTTGATTTTGATTTTAGAAAATTGTGGAGGTGAATACAAGACATTCTGCCTTGAATTTGATTGATATTTTTTTATTTTAAAATGGATAATTTGCAAATATATCTCTATGGTTTGACTATAATTGCAGGCGCACCTACACGACTCCAGAATTTGTAAATAATTTCTATTTTTTTTATATATTTGCAAATATACTTACGCCGTCATGGCTCTTTTATAGTAGGGGTGCAACTTGGGTAGGGTACCCGCGGGTCGACCCGTTGGGTACCCTAAATCGGGTAGGTTCGGTTCCATAGAACCTACCCGTAGGGTCGGTTCGGTTCCTCGGGTAAAATACCCGGTCAATTCGGGTAGGGGTCGGTTCCGGTTCTGGGTACCCGGAACCGACCCAGATTTCATATTATATATTATATATTTTATATATTTATAATACCTAACCTAAATCCCTAATTTCTTCCCCATCCGACATCCCGATCCTGTTTCCCCTCGCGGGCGGCAGCCATCCTGTTTCTCATTGGCAGCGGCGGGCGGCAGCCATCCCCGTTTCTCCTCAGCAACAGCAGACAACAGAAGATCGGCAACGCAGATCTATGGCGAGCGGCAGAGCAGTGGCGACGGAAGATCGGCAGTGGCGCCGGCACAGGTAGCCTCCCCTCCACGGTAACAATCCTCTCTCTCCCTCTCTCCCTCTCTCCCTTTCCCTCTCTCTCTCTCCCTCTCTCTCCCTCCCTGCCGGCACAGATGCCCTTCACGGTTCGCGGTAGCGGCGATCTGGCAGAGCTGCCCTCATCTCTGCCCGCATCATCTCGCATCATATGTTTTGGTCCCTTCAGACCTCAAAAGGACTATCCTATTAGGTTGGAACTTTTTTGGCCACTTAGAAAAAACATTTTAAATTCGTGGGGCGACCAAAACCATACATTTTGAAAACTCGAGATGACAGTTGCAAATACAAAACCTAAAGGTAATAAAATACAAATATTATACATTTAGAGGAACCGTGAAGTGATAGGTATCCCTAAATTAAAATTTAATTTGTTGCGTTTTTCTTGGTGTTTTCCCGAACGAATCAGCATTCTCATATTCTTACGTGGTCCATGCGTTTTTTTCTCTTTTTTTTGTTTCCTTTCCATTTTCATCAATTCAATCACTTTTGCAATAATAAATATTTTATGGGGGTGGGGCTTGGATTAAGACGTAAATTAGGAACCGAACTGGAATCGACCCGCACTTGAAAAAATAGGGTAGAGTAGGCTCCGGACCGACCCGGTCTAAAATAGGGTAGGGTAGACGTTTTTAAAAAACGGATAAGGGTAGGTTCCACCCCTACCCGGGGGTACCCGGACCGACTTGCACCCCTATTTTATAGCCCCATCATGGCATAAGTATATTTGCAAATATACTTACGCCATCATGGATCTTTTATAGCCCCATCACGACATAAGTATATTTGCAAATAAACGTAAATAAACTAAACTATGAGATATATTTATAAATATTCCTTTTATAATTTTTAGATAAATGTACACATTTTTTGAATTTAAAAACAATAATTTTAGAATTATTTAAATTATTTTTAGGAAGTAACTTTAGCAATGTATCATTGGATATCACTAAATTAACTCAAATTTATATAGAGCATATTCATATCATGAACACTCGGAACCAACGTGGATGAATATTCATGGGACCATTATCTGATGCACTAGGGTGCACTAAGCTGTGTGCAAAATTTCATTTTATTTTTTGAAAATTTTAATATAATTATTAATCTAAATGTATTTAACATGTGTATCAAGTATTATCATTTTTGAAAATTTGTAGATTTTTTGAATTTTTTAAAAATCAGTGGCTTTTTCGTAATTCAACAATATTTCAAAAAAAAGTTTTTGCACCCAGGTACACCGAAGCTTAATGCACCATGGTATCAAATACCATATTCATGTGCGTATCTAAGATTTGTATATAACAATTTTTTAAAGAGGGGTCATCGGGTTGCAAGCTTGCTGCTCTAGACGATGCATGTTACAGGGTTCGAACCTTGGACCTCGCCCGGATGTGAACCAACTGGGCTACCCGCTGTATCGCCTCAATTTCTAAGTTTTTTGTAACTAATTATTTTTGATAAAAAAGAGTAATTTAAAAAGAAAGAAAATATAATCTTTTCTTACCTTACCTGTATCAAGGTTACTTTGGTATATATTATCTACTCTAGAGGCATCCTTAAAAATTATTTAAATTTAAAAATTCAAAAATATGTAAAAAAGATAATTTATAAATATACATCATAGTTTGATCATATTGCAAATACAACCACTTAGTTTCTAAATTTTCATATAATGTGATCATATTGCAAATACAACCACTTAGTTTTTAAATTTTCATATTATATTATTACCTCCATATAATTTGTGTATGTTTATAAAATATACTTATATTATGATAGTACCATAACAGAGCTATGACCCAAATACGTGAAATTAACCATTTTAAAAAAAATCAACCAAATTCGCATGGATACATGCATCCGATCTTCGATACTCCAGCAGCGGAGTACAAGATACGCAGGCAATTACAACCCTTAGCTGTCTGAGTAATTCTACAAAGGAATCTGTGCGTGTGCCTGCAATAAGTTTGTCAAAATTAGAAATATATCTACAAGATCCATATAAAATTACATACATGTCCTTTTCGTCCGTATTTTATGATTTTATCTGCATGCATTAGAAATTTTTATTTTAAAAAAAAAAACAGTGGAGCTGTTAGCCCATACCATGAAAATTTCTTACTTAACCCACATCAACAAAACCATTTACAGGACTTTTTTTTTTTATAACAAAAATAGTTAGTCTGCATGTACATGAATTTGAAAGCATTAGCGGAGCGCTAGAATCTGATACTCCATCACCTTCCCAATCTGCCATGGCTGTCAGATCTAGTGGACGGAGCTAATAGAGGTTAAAAATGATCGCCAAGATGTTGTTGGGTCGCCGACAGATGGTGGGTTTTCTTCATGAGGAGCACTGTCGGAATTAATGGAAGTCGTTGGTCTAAGGTTGGCTGCCGGGGCGTCTATTGCATGCCTCCGGTGAAGAAATTGGTGCAAGTCTTTTGGGTATTTTCCGCCGACCTTTTGGTTGGTCCCGATTTCTGGATGGAGAGCTTCTAGCACCGGATCTGGAAAGGGCAGGAGCTACGACGTAAGTTGCCAGATTTTACAGGGAATGACCAAACTACCTCCGATACTAGGCAGAATAGATGGTGGAGGGAAGAGGGTTCTGCTACTGCCGTTTGAAGAGGAGTTCGCCGGTGATGGGAGCCACGTTAGTGGCAGCTAGCCATGGGCCCATGGCCGCCCCTCGAAAAAGGAAGATGGAGTATGAGAATGGTGCTCCGGCGGCACACTAAATGCTAGTGCTCACGCGACTTGCATTCGATAATATCTAGCCGTTCAATTTTCTGCAGAGTTTTAGTTTCCAAAAAAAAAAAAAAATTTGTGCAGAGTTGCACCGTAAGCAGATGATTTCAAATACCCTTGCAACAAAATATTTATTTAATTTCAAGTGCAAATTTTATACAGATAAAAATCGTTAATAACAATTATCACACTTGGAGGTTTAACATTTTTATTACACGACCATTTATGTTAGTTATGTATTATTTTTAAATTGATTATTCGTATTATTATTTCATTATTTTGCATTTTTACATATATTATTATTTTAGGTTTTTCTTACAAATATGTCTACTCCATTTGAAAAAATTACTGACGTGTCCTTTTGTTTTAAAAGCATTTTTGTACAGATAGAAACCTATTCTCTCCTTCTCTTCAATTATCTGTTGAATGATGAACATATACTATCACCTGTTGGAGTTATCATTGTGGAGATGAAATCTCTCCAATCATCTACCCATCATACTTCGGCCCATCACGTGTTAAGACAAGGAAATGCTGTTGCACATTTTCTAGCAGATTTTGTATCTATATCTTTTTTGGATAGCCAGGTTTGGTGGAGTAACCCTCTCCAAGTTATTTTGGAAAAAATTTGCACAGACAATTTTTTGGCAATGATTTGCTCAAATCACCTTATCCCTCTCTCCCCTCTTAGTGCAAAGGAGTTGGGATAGAGTAATTCCATATTCATAAAAAAAAGCATTTTTGTCATCTTATAGAAAATTCTAACAACATCTTAATCAAAATGACATGTCTCCAATTTTATCCTAACTTTGTAAGTATATTTATAATTTTTATAAATTTAAAACTATAAATACAATATTAATCAAACTTTTTGACATATATGCAAAAATTTCTCTGCAAAATATAATAATCCACGTCTCATACTTCACCTTCCACGCATACATAGGATAGTGCATATGTGTAACTCCGTCCATTGCACCTCCGGGACTACGGATGAATCTTCTATCTATAGATTTTGTATTTACGTTTTTTGAAAATTCGAAAAATAAAAAGCCATTTTCATGTGCCGCACGAAAATGAAAATTCTAAAAAAATTAAATAAAATAAAAAAGTATAAAATTTCATAGGTAAAATGTTCATACTATGGCCTGGATATGTGTGCCAAAGAACAAAGAGACAAAATCCTGTTAGCCTAGGTTAAGCAAATACTCTACTTAGCCCACCTCCAAAAATCTATTTAAAAATATTTTTTTTTTGCTTTTTCTCCATATACTTATTTATCTAAGTGTATTTTAACACATAAACCAAGTTTTATTATTTTTGGATATTTATTTATATTTTTGGATATTTTTAAATATTTATGTGTATATATGTGTTTAAAGTACCCTATATTTAAAAATTTTTAGAAAATATATACATGTATCAAAAAGTGGTAAAACTTGATTTATATATTAAATACACTTAGATAAACAAGTTTATGGAGAAAAAACTAAAAAAATATATTTTTAAATAGATTTTTTGAGATGAATTAAGCAGACATTTGCTTATTACAAGCTAAAATGCAAAATTAAAAAGAGTAATACAACCTTGTGCACATGGTGCATTGACTGCTACTGATGCAAGATAGGCTCTCCCAATATAGCTTTTTATGCTATTTCTATGAAAAAAGGAAAATCAAAGGGCTATGTTGTATGTTCTTGTTGCCGGGCTAAGGACGTGTTCCAAATGATATGAGATTTTTGAATCGAATTTGTATCTAAGATGAGAATGTAATGATGTGTATTGAGAATGAGTAAAGTTTTATTGGGAATGGGTAAATTTATATTGGAAATTGAAAAGGCTATCTTGGGAATTATAAAGCTATATTGGGAATAGTTATACATAATTAATCCAATAATCTCTTATCATTTGGAGCACGCTCTAATATAAACTTATGATTCCATGCTAAAAAGGTAATTTTGTGAAAAGTTTTTCATGAAAATGTTATTCCATGGGTATTTAATTCATACATTGAATTTTGTTTTTGGATGAGTGTATATTTTTTTCTAAAAATTAATATTTTAGGGGTATTAAAGTCATTTTGATCTCTAAAATGTCGTTGAAATTAAAAAAAAGTGTACATACTTAAAATAGTAAAATTTAATATATGATTGAAAAATATTTTCACGGTGAAAAAAGGTTTAAAAAATACCTTTTAGACTCAAGTTAACAAAATCATAACTCGAAATATAATTTAAAGAAAGGCTCGGATGCTAGAGGGCTAAATGGGACTCGTGTACTTTAACAAAAAGGAGGACACCGTAGAAGCATGATCCACCTAGGCCGTAAATCTCATTTTTCGTTTGGAGTGTAAATTGAGTTGGCAAACACAACTTTAACTTATCTTATAAAATTTCAACAAAATCTTATTTTTAACTCTATTTTTTATACCTTAATCTAATCTTATTTTAACCTTATAAATTCGGTTCAGCTTAGATTAGAAATCGGGTTAATAAATATATAATATTTAAATATATTTTTCTTCATTAAATCTATTTTAGAATATAAATTTATATTAAAAATAAAAATTAATCTTTTTTATAGGAATACTTTCTAATTTATGACTTATGCAATGATATAATTGCTAATTAATCTTGTTTCAAAGCAATGATGTTTAGTTAATTTCTACGTATTATGTGCTAATGTAAGACTATTTATTAATAACTTATTATATTGTATACTAACATATAAAATTGGGTCGGGTAGGGTTGACAAAATTGGGTTGGTTCAAATTATGTTATATAATTTATTTTTTTTAAAATACGTAACCATTACTTTATTATAAATTGAGTTGGATTAGTTGAGGTCGGGATGAAATTAATCCTATTTATACCCTTAGTTACACTCCAGTCCTGTTTGAATTCAACCGAAGTTCAACCCAAACTTCGGGACGTTTCGTTTTTCATAGCCGAAAAAAGATTTCGCGTTAATTGCATAGTTGAGGCAAAAATCGGATAGTGTTTCTTTCAGCGACGAAAAATGGTGCATTACTGAGACAAAAATTTCATATTACATTATTTCTTTCAGTTGGACAATTTTTCTACTAAAAGCTATTAATAAATTTTTTTTATCACTTTCTGAACACAGAAAAAAATAATAATAATAAAAGTGCCGCCCAACAGCTTTCTTTGGAATTAGTCCCTTTCCACTCCTAAAACATCAACTTCTCCATGTCCTACTGCTACTCTTGTTCAAGCGACTAACCCCATCGTTACCATTCACCCTAGTTCTAAAGCCCCAAGTCTCAGCAACACCGGTAAGGGGATGTTTGGGAATACGCTCGTGTGGAGAAGCATGGAAAATCGTGGAAAATGGGTTTGTGTGGTAGCCGTGATTGGTAACTGACAGCGTGTACAACTTGTGTCAGCCATTAATCACATCGTTGAAAGGCCCAACGGCTGCAAGCTCGCCTGCACAATGATAGGAGATGTGTTAGGAGGCGGAAAGCAGGCTTCGCGCGTACGCCTGGGAAAGGGCGAAGCCGGTCTGCGTGACAAGATATGAGGGTATGGAAGGAAGATAGGAGAAGAGAAATGGAAAAGATGCCGCTGGAAGAGAAAAACAGCCATCTTCGCCACTCCCTGTGACTCCTGTTGATGCAGTGCCTACCAACAAAGAGGAAGATCTTGCCGGCCAAAAGAAGCGCTCTTCATGCTCAAAGAGGTTGGGGTGGATATAGACGACCATCGAAATCTGCTCCTGTCGACGTAGAAGACATTACCTCTTCCGACTCATCACAGCATTTGCCGCCGTTGCTACTCCGGATCAGCTCACCACAAGATCGGTGCTCCGGAACTCGTCTCGGACAGGTATTCTCTCTGAAACTCATTCAAAATAGTCATCTTCCCATTATCGGTGCAATCCTATTATATTTTTTATATTTTCAAAATGTCCAAATTACCCTCCACACCCTTCTTCACCTTCCACAACAGCAGCTACTTTTCTCACAATCCAGCGAGCAACAGTTACCACTAACCTGCAACCGTTGATCTTGATGCCACCTGAAAATTCAAGATTCCTCTTCCAACACGAATTTGGCAGTTTTCAAAATGGCTTTACCCAGACTGATCGCACGAAGTCGTTTAATCCAGCTAACTGTCTTTCATGGTTCATGAGCTCGAGAGCTAGACCATTAGGAGTTGCATTCCGCTTGTATAACAGCAATAACCGGCACTCTTCCCCTTTCAATCGAAGGTGTTGTGTACTTAATCAATTGCATATAGAAATTAGAAAGCCCTTGCATATTAGAAATGAAAGAGTTATACTGTTATTTTTTAAAAATGTGAAAAATATTTTTAAAAAATAGAAATAATAATTCAGATAACCTTATTTTTATTATTTATATTCTTAATCATTATATATCTATTATTTTATTCACTAATTTATTTCTAAACTCCATCTCTTATGTATTTGATTACAATCAAATACCTTCTTAATTAAGTGTTTCTCGCGTGAACCTCCAAATCGATGTACTTCTTTAGCATAATTAGCCAGTATTAAGGAACAAATAATATAAATATTCGAATTTATGACGCCTTCATGGCTGTCCTTATGTGTGCTTAACTATCAAATTAATAGTAGATAGATTTGAATTTTCAAGATTCATGAAGCTTACCTAACTATCCCTCTTAGCGCCTTCATCCTCTATGTATGCCTTCGTCTTAGGGTGCATTTTGTAATTAGAAAAAGAAATATATATCTCTATTTTTTTCCTTTTCCTTTTAAAATCAATTAATTGACATTGTATTTGACTTTTCAAATAAAATTATTGTTATGATCATCTATATTTTAATGACGATCTATTTTTATACATCAAGCTTATTTAATTTTATGTTTATTCACCATATATTTCTAATCTCAGTATCCGAACATTCTAAATTTATTTTCTAGTATCAGAATCGGATCACTGTTGTCTCTGAAAGCCCGATTTCATTGCTCATCTTCATTAAATCCTATGAAATTTTGTTGACTAACCCCGAAAAATCCATATTCTTTCCATCTTCCACGGAATCCATTTCTATCTCGAAAGACAAAAAAAATTCCCTCCCCACTTAAAAAAATTCTAGCAGAATAATTCGTTTCTTTATGGTCTTTTTATATTTTTTTTAGATACTTCATGCCTTGATTATTTCTCTACGTCATGCGTTCCCCTTCCGTGATCCTTTTTTTTATATTTTTTTCCTAATATAAACCTCCTGTGATCTTTAGGAAATATCAATTATTAACTAAATGCGTACAGAGATGAACAATTACGAGGATACTTTAATGCTAGGTGGAATACCGATTGCACTTTTGGCAGCCGATGCAGAAAAAAAGAGAGAGGAATACTCATTCTAATAGAAATTGTGGGGAGCTACGTCAATCATTTATAGATAACATGATTGGATCTGGAGATACAAAGTGTATAAACCAGATTAGAATGAGCATATTTGACTTCCATCAATTGTGTCGGAAAGTAAAAATTGTTAGTGGGTTGAAAAGTACTCAGTATCTGACAGTGGAGGCACAAATGACAATGTTTTTACACACATTATCTCATAATGTTAGGAATCAAAGCATAGAGGGCTATTTTTGTCGTTCGGGTGAAACTGTCAATCGACATTTTCATAGATGTCTTGTTGCTGTATTGAATCTCCATATAGAAGTGATTAAAGCTCTAAGGTATACAATGCATCCTTTAATAGAGGCAGACCCATTTTTGTCAATTTATTTTTAGGTTTGTATTGCACCAGCCATACATGTTACCCTCCTTTACAGTTATGTTTATCGTGGAGGGTGATCGGGAGCACCTGGGGGCTTTGAGCCTCAATGCTCCCAGGCATATACACCTATTTTTAATATTTTTTTTCAAATTTTTTTACACGAATGTTAATGTAATTGTACTTAACATGTATATCAAAATTTACCATTTTTTTACAAAAATTTTGGGTGGTCTAATGAAGGAAACTTTCGATGGGCGGAAGAACATGATAGAAGGCTCATTAGGCTTATAGTAGAGAATAGACAGTGTGGCCGCATATGTGGTGACAGCTTAGCTAAGGCTGTAGCCATGTGAATTGCATCAAGGCTAAGCAATGAACGTAGCCACATTATTGAAGTTCTCCTTAAGTGGGAGCAAGTTCGAAACAGGTGGCGTCATTTTAAAGAGCTATACTGACATATGACAAAAGTCCAAGATAAATTTGGAATGGGATGGGATGAGTTTCGCATGATGTTTGATGGGTCAAATGAACAATGGGCAGATCTTATCGAGGTAGCGAATTAGATTTTTGCAATGTTTTATATGCTTTCGAGAATTTTGTTTACCAACTACTTACCAATGTCTATCATTAAATTTGACTTGTACAGTCTGATCCGAAGATAGCGAAACTCCGTGATAAGTGACAATTACACAGTTGGGAGAACTTGGACGAGATCTACAAGTCAGATGCACCAACCGGTGCCCGATCAGCAGGATTTAGTAGGCTAGCACGTCGGAGATGCTTCATCATGGAAGAGGATCTGAGTGGCACGGAAGGCATTGATCTTAACTCCGAGCCTTTATTCACCGAAGAAGATGCCCCGACATCTTTGATGAAGACATCTACACACTCATCAAGATGTTGGAATCTATGTAAGAGGCCGCCAGGTCCATTAGAAGAGGTATGTGGCGCCCCCGACCGGGGCGCTGGAGAGCCTTACTTCAGGATCGCTTTCTGATTGGTAAATGTGAACAGGATTGTTGCCCTGGTCATGCGGCAGAATTTTTTTTTATATTCATACATAATACCCATATCCTGTGAAAGGATGAGATAATCAAACCATTTCTATTTGATTCCACATGTGGTAATTAGAACTTGTCTTTTTTTTGTGCATTCATAACACATTCATCAATTATTTAATTATAACAAAGGTTTCCTAGTCAGTCACGGCTGCCTTTACAAAATTCAACCTTCTATAGATTTATACAAAAAAAGCAGTAACATATGTAACCCTGTACTTCGCTTCGGTGTCTGTCTTGTACCTGTCTATAAATTTTGAAAAACATCACATGAGTACTAATACTCAGTAAGCAAGTCCTTTCATTTTATAAATAAACATTTTCCATTTCCTTTCTATGCATTTCATAAATATAAAAGTGCAATGCATTCAAGCATACATGACATTTCTCACGATGGAACGCTAGCCAAGCGTCCATCACTTGGTCCTACTCCCATTTCAGGGAGGGCGCCGCCGGCCTCAGCCTGTATTAGCGACTCGGTCATGCTAGAGGAGGACAACTGGATCAATTACACCTCTCTCATGCCTATTCCTCGTGCACCATGTACATTCATTCTCATGCTGGCATGCCACTTCATGTATAAATAATTTGCAAAGAATTTTTAATAAATAGAAATATTCTTTGCAATTCAAAGAGCATAGGAATGACCATCCTTAAACAAGATTTAAAAATATCCAAATCAAACTATTTATAACACATTTGTAATACAAGGGAAAAAAATAACAATTTTCAAAAGATAACTTGCTTACTTGTAAAATCAGCTTGTACCTTCCACCTTTTCTTTTCCTTTTTCTGGATGGACGTGAAATATAATAGAGGAGAATATGTCTGCTATTGAATAGTCCACCCTTTGGCAATACCTTATCTCTCACCTGCCCTTTTTTTAAAATGCCCAGCAGCTGCCCCCTTTTACGTTATCTCTCTTTGCTGAAATATTCAGCAAACTGCTCCTTTTATACATCCCTTTAATCGGTTCACTATGGTTAAAAAATCACGGTCACCGTTTAGCATGGATACAGGTGTTGCATTTCATGCATTTTTGCTACAGCTGCTGTCCACATAAATTGCCAGCAATTCTCATGTTAAAATTTTTTAATTTTTTTATATCACACAAAAAAAACCTTTGAGCACCACCTGTAATTGCTGCTGTCCATATAATATATTATGTATACAGGAAGTTCATTTTGCTGCCACGTACATTCTTTCATGCAGAATTTTTTTTATTTTATTTGCATTAATAAATTAATTCATAACTGCCTACATACACACTTATATATTATGAAATTTTTTCTTATTAATATATATCCAATTACTCACAAAATTTACCTTTTAGAATTTTGAAAAAAAATTCTATTTTATTTTAATTAACTAATTCATATTTGGATAAAAATCTCTTTTTTAAAATTTTGGCGACATGTTTTCCAAAATTTCATTCCTTCATAAAATTGAGCATATTAAAATAGGCTTACCCATAAAATTTCACCTCAATTGGAGCAAAGTATATATTTTAATTTAATTAAAATCATATTGTGGTATAAAATTTTATTTTTAAAAACTTGAAGATATGTTTTTCGAAATTTAATCCATTCATTATGTAGAGTATATTAAAATAGGATTGCTCCAAAAGTTTCATCTCAAATGGCCTTATATACATTAAGATATTAATTAACTAAGTAATTATATAAATAAATATATATATATACACATATATATATCGAATTCTGATTTTTTACGACCGGTCGTCCGATCGGCCTTGGAACGACCCGCAGCGTCAGCCGTTGGATGCTGCGGAATTAATCTGGACCGGTGGATACCAGGAGGAGAAAGGCTGCAGTCTGGCAGGCAATTTAATGCCTGAGGGAGAGCCGATAGGGCCCTGTCAGATCGGGAAAATTTCAAACGCACACCCGCAATCTCCCTCTCCCTCTCTCTCTCTCACCCGCAATCTCCCTCTCTCTCTCTCCCTCTTCCGAGCCGCCCTCACATTGTCTCCTCCTGCGATCCATCCCGACAGCTATGGCCGTGGCCACGCGGCCACTACACGATCCGCTGCCTGCCACGCGCACCTCTTCAATGTCTGCCAAAAATGTTAGCATCATGGAACAGGCCTTGAGGGATCGACTGATTTGTGGGAGCAAACGGAGCAACCATGGGGACAAACTCACTTCCGACGACACCAAGTTGTATGCCGGTGGAAGATAGACCTTCATAACAGCATTTCCAATAGGAAGTTCCATCAGCGTTCCCAGCGCCTGCACCGGCCACATCGACACATACGATGCTACGTGCTCGAACACCTTCTTCCCGACGTTGTCAAACAGAATTCAAACAACGACCCCAGAATCTACAGCAGAGGTTTGAAGACAGCAAATTAAGGGCTATAAGACAAGATGACGACCGACTTTTGCTCGCCGCCGCGCTTGAGCCGCTCGTCCTGCCGATACCGATTGAAGACGTACCCATAGATGTACCGCCTGGCATCCCCAGAAACGGAAGAAATCTGGTGCTTTCTAGGGGAGCGATCGGCGCGGGGCGAATCAGGAGCTACATTAGGGGAGTGAGAAAGCCGGCGACTTACGAAGCGGAAGAAGAACATGGAGTCGTGGATGCAGGAGTGGCGGTGGTGCTGGTTCTGGGAGACGGAATCGGAGAAGGAATTGAAGGCGACCTCGAGCTCTTCGTCTTGGGTGATGACGCCGGGGGGGATAGCATTCTTCGATGACTTGACCCTGCTCGAGATCGAACCTAATGGCACAGAAGGCGATGATCCATCTCCTCAGACAACTCAAGTCCGGCTTCGAATTGGCGGGTGTCGAGCTTGAAGGAGGAGGTTCGATTCATTTCACATCAGTTATGAGCTCTTCTTCGACTTTGCATCAGAATCAAATGGACCGTGGAAAGCATTTCAATCAAACACTCTGGGAAGTCCCAAGCACACCTACTTGTATTGTCGTTTCCCTAGTGGAGCTTCCACAGAATTGTGATGTCCGCTTTCCAGTTTCACCATCTCATTGCATGATTCACCTGATGTTTGCCGCTATTTATAGATCTTGAAGAAGATAATGCAAAAATTGAAGCCATTAGTCCCCCTGAAAAAGTGATTGATGCATTTGGACCCGAAGTCATCTGAGAGAGCGTTGAAGGTAAGGTTCTGAGCTCCGAAGTAACAGAACACGATGGAAGAACCTACTACCAGTTCGAGCTGGAGCCGCCTCATGCCCTGATAACTGCAACTGGTGCTGGCAATCGGCTTTACTTGTTCAACATCACCGGAAGCGGTAAACATCATGGCCTTACCAGTTTCTCAGTGGTAATGGGCTCATGGGTTGGTGATTTTGGTGCAAATGCAGAGTCTTCTCTTTGGGTTCATTTCTGTGGGTGGCCAGCCCGGAGAATTACCGAATCCTGATCACTGAATTGATCAGCCAAGTGCCCATAGTTTTGGTTGAATATCCCTGTCCTAAATATGCACTTCTCTCACTTTGGCTAGAATGATCTTGAAATTGTTTTCTTTCTATGCACCTGGTTCACCGAGTAAATGATTTGGATTTTTTCCTCATCCTTTAACATGCGGGGTAGTCATGCAGCCAGAACAAGCATCAACGAACATGTGGTTATTCATTAATATCTGGTGATTCTTGCAGGTTTTCAATGGAAAAGGCACTACGAGGATCTAAAACAGATTGCAGACTCTTTCCGTGTAGTCTAGAGTGCAGAAGGCGAGCTGAGAGAACTTGTGAATTCTGGGGATCTAGGATCCTCATGAAGCTTTTAGAAGGCAATCGATACATGAAATTGGTAGTTTTGGGAGTAATTATTGCGTCGAGAATAAGCATTCTGTAAGCTAGCAAAGTGAAATTCTCTTTTGTAATCCATGTGGGAGTGTATGTATTAGAATTGCATTAAACAACGATAGCGAGGGCCTAGTTTATATAAAGGATTATTTTTAAATACATCCACAACATTTGCTTTTAATTAAGTATGTATTAATTAATGTTCCCAGTAATTTCTTTCCGCTAAAGAACAGAGGCAGTCATTCCCAGTAATGTTTTCATGAAAATTTTTATGCTAAGGGTTTGTCTAGGAATGAATTTTAATACATTTCCACCAAAAATTCTAATGACAAGTGGAAAGCATTTATACATCATCTCATATTTTTCCACAATTACCTATGTGTTGAATCATAACCTACATTTCTTGGAAATGGGTAACACCTGAAAAAGCTTATGCTTCAATGGCTCACTACACTAGCTGCTAGAGGAATAGTAACAAGGAAATCGGGTGTCCATTATTATGCTGTAGTCCCATCCACATCAAAATTTTCATTCTGAAGAGCATGGAAACCCATGTAAGAAGAAAATTCCCATGATTTAGAAATGTTCAACCCCAATGAGGGCAACATACCGTCATTGTGCAGAGGCCCCAAATTCATGCGGTGGAAGAAGTTGAAGATTTTTCCTTCAGCCAACCTTTTTTTGCACTTGGACGAAACAACGAGGAAAATTGACTAGCTATAACGCAATTAGTTGACAAATCCATTTTTTAAAGGATCCTTACTTCGTTTCTACTATTTTTCCTACCTTTTTTTTTATTGGGGGGGAGATTTTTATTCACTTTCGGATTGGAATATTTCTTTCATGGGAGCCGAAAAAGATGTCGAATAAGCTTTTCTATGAAATATTCTATTCCCTTGGCATATTCCTTTTCTATGAAATATACAGATGCAGCAACATGATAATTTAGACATTTAATCCATAATTATAAGTTTCCTCATCCAATACTTTATTCTTTTTTCCTGCCAGTGAACCAATCAACCATATTCGGGGATTGAAATTTAAATTCTGCATTGCATAAGTACAATGGTTGAAGTGTCTACAATTTTCAATAATGATATGAAGAAATAAAATAGAAGAAATCTGCTGTTAGACATTTCTCGAACCCCATTTCCGTAAGGATGCGCATGTTATCCAGAGGAATACTGAAAATTGAAGATGCCCCGTAGACATTTGAAGAAATCTTATAGAGGCTGCCTGAACTTGGAAGAAAATTGCACTTATGCATTTGAAGCAGAAATATAAAAAAGAAAAACAAAAGATTTCAGAGCCCCACAGGAACACGGATTAACGTGCTTCTAAATCTACATTACAAAAGAAAATAGAAGTTAACAACAAGAACTATAGACCACCTACGTAGAGGTACAAACTATAGTTTACAAAAGCAAATAACAGTTAACAACAAGAACTATAGCAACTAAAGCAACAACAATCATCATAGCTCTCTTCAAGTTAAGTATCTCCCTGTCTCTGATTTCAAAGGCCTTCTTGACTTCTCCATCCCGCATGATAATGATTTTCTTCAAGTGTTCCATTTTATCTTTCAATTCATCCGTTGTAGCCTTCTGCATTTGTTTTATTTCATGGATTTCTGCAATCTGGATCTCCCTCAAATTAGTAACACAGTGGACCACCTCTCCAATGTCTGCCACAATCTCATCATGGTTGTTGAAAGGAAGAAGCTGTCTTTCTTCCACAATCTCATCATGGTTGTTGAAAGGAAGAAGCTGTCTTTCTTCCACAATCTCATCATGGTTGAAAGGATGAACCTATCTTTCTACCTGCACCTTCGTCCTACTTTCCTCCATCGAAACATCACCTCTCATAGGAGCAACAAACTGATCCACCCATCTAAAAAAATTGCAACACCTTACAGGATCCCGTTATTTAATAATAATTGAATTTAGCTATGGGAAGTAATGCTCCATAATGATCTACAAATAAGGAAGTAATAACAAATCCTGAAATGTGGACAACGCAGAAAATGCCGACCAGGGTTTCGTTTTGTATTTGATGTCAACATAATAGCTGCTTTACCACATGCACAAGTGCAATTTATGCCTGTATTAGCACTGGATTTCCCATAGGCAGTTGAAGCCATATCAATTACGCCCCCCTGTTGAAGACAAGAAGGCAACTGTATTAGATAAACGAGGTATAACAGAAAATGCAAGCTAGTACAAGCTGAATGCCACGGTATCTAACTTAAATACAGAAGAGAACACAATTACGAATCAAATGTTAAACAAATGTCATCATATTATAGAACAAGCTTATATAAAAGAAATACCTCGTTGTCCACGACCCCGACTTCTAGAAATGCATGTATCATCGATAGATTCAGACACGATAGTGACATTAGGATTATTAAGTGCAGGACAATTGCGTTTGTCATGCCCAATGACGAACTTATTACATCCACAACAACGTCTTGATCCGCCACGCAATGCCTCCAATGCACCTTTCATTCGCTTCGACGATCTGCTCTTCCTCAGTGTGATATGTGGGGAGTTGATATTGTAGGCATGAGAAGTTTCAGCCCCAAATGCAGCTGATGATTGAACTATTGCATCACCACCCACACTCTCCAGAGCATCTTTATGGCCGAAATTGTCATTGGCAACTGTACCTCCCTCAACTGACACCAAATCATCTCCACTAGTCACTTCACATGGTATCTACTTAGGTAACGCATCAAGCGCAGTAATCGTCTTCTCCATGTTAACTTTCACAATTTCAAAAGCATCTAAGTTATGCAAGGCCTCGCGTCTAATGTGACACCACCACTTCAACAACGCATGATTACGGACCGCAAGAGACTGCCTGGACTCGTTATCATTTGATGTAGATGAGAACTTAAATTGAGACTTTGCAGTTTGTGTCCACCTTGCCATTATGTGGAAATGTGGCATGGACTTAACTTTAAGAAACCGGAGTATTGCGAGAATGTGCTTGCAAATGATTCCTAGTGATTCGAATTTCATGCATGGACATTCTGCTACTAACTCCTCAGCATTCCACTTCACGAACTTTTGTTTATTTTCATTTTCCTCTTCACAGTGGTGAACTCGCCACTGTCGCAGTGTACTATCTCCTTCAACTCTTTCCGCAAAATATAATAGACTTTGTTCCATCTCCTTTTGAAACAATAAGAACACATTCAGGGTATACACTTTAGCCATTTGAGCCTCAAGTGTAAGTGTGGTTCTTAACAAAGGTATACCATGCAAGGTTCGAAAATCTGCCTCCCCTTCAGCCTCGCGTCTACGTTCTAATGCTTTATCATACCCATGCGCAAAATCAATGAGATTGGACTTATGATTTACAAACCCATCGAAAAATGCATTCATACTTTCGCTTCTGCCCGTGGTTCTCATGCCCTCACTAAAATATTTTCTAGTGAAAGTTGGAATCCATTTCCGACGTATTTCATACATGTGTGCCAACCACGCATTCTCCTACAAATTGAACTCATCAATCATTGCTTGCCAACAATCCTCAAAGTCATCCTCGCTTTCGGTGCCATATAAACAATGATTCCACTTAGTCTTGAAAGTGTGGTGATCATGGATGACATGTGATAATTTCTCAGGCAATTTTTTACATATATGCCACAAACACAGTATGTGATTAGAGTTGGGAAAAACAGCTTGTACTGCTGCCCCAATAGCTGCATCTTGATCTGTAATTATGGTTTTCGGATGGACACCACCCATTGCGTGTACCCATGTTTGAAACAACCACTTGAAGTCCTCAATTGTCTTGCCAAATAGTAAGCCTGCACCTAGAAGTATGGATTGTTTATGGTGATTGACGCCAACAAATGGCCCAAAAGGCATGTCATACTCATTTGTCTTGTAAGTTGTGTCAAAACATATGACATCTCCAAAAACCATGTAGTCTTCTTTTGACTTTCCATCAACCCAAAAACAAGACGTCAATCTCATCTCCTCATCGACCTGAATTTCATATGAGAATTGAGAATTCTCTTGACTCTTTTGCTGGAAATAGCGCAATAGAGAGTTTGCATCACCGCCGAACATCATTTGCCGCTTTCTCCTGAGTGCATTCCTAGCATCCCTTTCTGAGAAGTGGAGGTGAGAAGAACCTCCTACTTCATGTCTCATGAAATTAATAGATCGTGCAACACCAATGCCAGATGCCTTCAAAGAAGATATTAGACCCAAATCATCTTCTGTTAACTTCTTGTGTGAGCGTAGCTTCCGAGTCTTTGTTGGAGTACACAGTGCATGGTTATGCATCGGTAGAAACTGAAAGACATCATAGGTGTTTCCTTCTCGATTAAAATTCAAGTACAGTTTAGCGGGACACGAGCAACGACTAACGAATCCACCTTTATTACTTCGTTTCTCTTGTCCAGGGCCAGCTCTCGAGTATGTTAAGATTTGCCTAAATATTTCACCTGACTTAGCCTTACGACTAGTATTCTTTCTCGTACTAAAGCCGCAGCACCATGCATAGTTGTTATAAAACTCGTATGCTGCATCTATGGATGCAAAAGACATGCCGACCTTTGGCGTTATCTCATTTGGGGCATAAGGCGTGGACATCTCATTTGTAATGTCGATCTCAATATTCGTTGCTCGACTAGGAATTGCCTCGCTCACTATCTCAGGTTCAATTGTTACACCCTCAGCTAAAGCAGGTTCGATAGCATTTAATGAATTCAACTGCATAGACTCCATAGTGCAATCGATGTAATGTTCCACGTCAAACAAACGAAAATAATCTGTCATGCCAGCCACAATCGTTTAAGACATCTCAAACAATTCTTTTCGAACATCAACAAATATTTAGGTAAGATAACTGAAAAATTATATGACTCTATTGGATTCCTGACCTCTTTCAAGCATGCAGTTACCTTCACAGTGTATACTGTTCCTCGGTAGAGCTGCAGGTAGATCAGTTGTCTAGAAGCTTAGCTAGCCATAGTTAAGGAGACTAAAATCCAAAATAGATATAGGTTAAACATACAATTCTTAATTCTTCTAAAATGGAGACTTCAATTTTTATTTCTGTTCTTAATTTAGAAATGTATGATCTCATCTAGATCTTACTATATGTGATGCATGCATCTATGGCCAATTTATTGAATTTTGACAAAACTATGTTAAACAAATTAAATAAATAAAAAAATTTACAAGAAAAAAAGAATTGGCACAATGTGTGGGTTCCCAAATAAAACCCACACATTTATAAAACACAAAAAAAAAGAAAATATTTTTCAAGTAACCCAATTGTGCTTGCCCAAACTATAGCATCCATGCAGAGTTGAAAATAAAGTTGTCTGCTCCAACTGTAGCATCCATGAAAAGTAAAGAAATAAAGCTGTTATGTGATGATTTGAAAATTGAAGAATTATATCGAAAATGGGAAAATCATTGAGGGAAATAGAGAATCTCTTTCCATTTAATATATTGGATATAAATTATGACTTAATAACGTTTCATGTGAGTAGATTCCTTAAAACAAAAATTAATTTCCAGGTCCTTTCTTAACTCTTAAACTATATGTACATTTGTATTTCAGACAGAAGAAATATTAATATTTCAGACATGGTGAAAACTACCAAAATTTACTTTCCCATATTTTATTACATGTTATTATTTTTCATTGAAAGTTTTTTCATTCCATTCGATCTTTCCTAGTTCTGCTGCTTATCCTTTTGCTTTTTGTTATAAAAAAGAAAAAATCTAGAGAGAGGGTTCTGTCCCAAAATCATCATTTCAGCTATATACCTATGTTATGTATGCTTGTATTTAGCTATTTCATGCTTTTTATCTATCAAATTCCATACAATGCCAAGAATGAATTTCTGATCTACTCCCGACACTTCTCTAATATTTATACTCTAAATGTCTCAGTGACTGAACAGAACCCACTGGAGGCATGTTACGCAGTTGGATGTGGTTCTTTCAAGTTGATTTCTTAGTTCTTATCACAGATTCATAAGAGGATGATGAAGCAATGAGCAATTGCCTTATTCTTATGTTATGTTGTAGCAGTTGGCCACCGCGGTTAAGCATCTAGACCTTGTTCTATCCACCACTGCCGTGGATGTCTATGTACCAAATGGATGACTTTAGCTTTGTATAATGTTGGTGGAATCTGAACTATTTTTAATACTTTCATTTTGCACCATGTTCTGTTGATAGCCTGTTGATATGTCTAAATGGTTACTCTATTAAGGAAGGAAAAAAGAAAGAGATTGGCTACATTGGACTTGGGAAACTGCAAGACTAACTTGTGGCGCTGCAATGTGTCGGCCGACGTTGTTCTGGTTGAGCTAGCGATCGGCTATCTCCTACCGGATCGTAAAGCTGTTGGGATGGATCACAATGGCAGGCCGGGAGAGAGGGAGAGGGAAGGTAGAGAGAGGGAGAGGGAAGGCAGAGAGAGATGGAGAGGGCAAATCGGGAGAGAGAAGGAGGGGGGAGGGAGATGGCGGGCAGAGAGAGGTGGGGGCGACGGAGAGAAATCGCGAGAGGGGAATACACGTCCTAAGGGTGATGGCCAGTAGGCAGGGAGAGAGACAGAGAGAGTGGCAGCACGGGCGGTGCGCGTGGGCTGGCACGCAGGTGGGGGGGGGAACCAGCAGCGGATTGTGTAGTGGCCGCGTGGCCACGGCCATAGCTGTCGGGATGGATCGCAGGAGGAGACAATGTGAGGGCGGGCGGAGAGAGAGGGAGAGGGAAGGCGGAGAGAGATGGAGAGGCCAGATCGGGAGAGAGTAGGAGGGGGGAGGGAGCAGGGGGAGATGGCGGGCGGAGAGAGGTGAGGGCGAGAGGGGGCAGCGGCAGTGCGCGTGGGCTGGCTGGCGGCTCGGAAGAGGGAGAGGGAGCAGAGGACGGGAAAGCTGCGGGGGTGGGAGAGAGGGAGGGAGAGAGAGAGAGAGGGAGATTGCGGGTGTGCGTTTGAAATTTTCCCGATCTGACAGGGCCCTGCCGGCTCTCCCTCAGGCATTAAATTGCCTGCCAGACTGCAGCCTTTCTCCTCCTGGTATCCACCGGTCCAGATTAATTCCGCAGCATCCAACGGCTGACGCTGCAGGTCGTTCCAAGGCCGATCGGACGACCGGTCGTAAAAAATCAGAATTCATATATATCAACGTGCATGCATCTGTACGTGAGTTTATGCTTTTGGCACGCTTCCTGATGCACTCAAGTTAGGTAATTTAGTCAACTATTTTTTATAATCTTATCCGTTTAAATTAAAGAGCACATAATTTAGTACTATCTATTAAATTCTTCTGTCCATCCGAGTTATACATGCTTAGATCTAATGAAAATAGTATGGATGAATATAAGCCCTTAATTAGAGCCCCTAATTAGCCAAAAAAATTTCATTTATTTTTATTTTTCCATAAGGTCCGTGAATTTAAACAGTTTCAATTTGTATAATTCAGAATTTTGAAATTCCTTTCCGAAAATTTGTAAAAATTCATTTTTATATCTAATCTTTATGAAATCATAAATTACCCCTTTAGTTTTCTTATAAATCTCAAATTTAACTTTTGTAAGAATAATTTTTTTTATACTCTTGTCAAATTTACCAATCAATTTTTTATTCTAAATTTACAATTTAATCTCATTTTTCTAAAATTGAAATTTGATCTTTTAGTGCACATACACATTTTTCTATAATCTTATTGAAATAACATATGCACGTATATTACATGAAGTTTCAAATAACACGGGTTTCACAATCCTCCCCCCTTATAATAGGTTTCGTCTCGAAACCTGCTATACTCCAAATAGATGGGGGTATTTCCTCTCGACTTCCTCTCGAAGTTCCCAAGTGACTTCCGTTTCTGCATATCTGTCCCAGTGGATTTTGACATACTCAATCTCTCGATTCCGAAGCTTCTTTACTTTGTGGTCCAAAATTTTAATTGGTCTCTCTTCATAATTTAGGTAAGCATGAATTGGCAAATTTTCCGCAATTAGTATGTGGGAAGGGTCAGCTACATACTTCCTGAGCATCGAAATGTGAAAAACATTATGAACTGATGCTAAGGCTGGGGGTAGGGCTACCTTATAGGCTAAATTGTCAATTTTCTCCAATACTTCAAATGACCCTATGTATCTTGGGTTTAATTTACTTCTCTTCCCAAATCTTGTGACTCCTTTATATGACGTTACTTTTACAAATACATGATCTCCGACTTGAATATTTAAATCTCTTCTCTTGCAGTCAGTATAACTTTTCTGTCGACTTTGAGCCGTGAGTATGCATTGACGGATCATCTGTACTTTTTCCGCCATTCTTCTTGATAGGTTCGGAGCTAATTTCTTTTCTCCTACCTCATCCCAATTTAGTGGAGTTCGACATTTTCGTCCGTATAGAGCTTCGAATGGGGCCATTTGTATGCTTGCCTGATAGCTGTTATTATATGCAAATTCGGCTATCAGTAAATATTCATCCCATGTTCCTCCAAACTCTAAAGTGCACATATGAAGCATATCCTCAACAATTTGATTTACTCATTCAGTTTGTCCATCAATTTGAGGATGAAATGCAGTGCTAAATTTCAATTGAGTACCTAGGGTCTGATGTAAACTCTTCCAAAATCGAGAGATAAAACTTGTATCTCAATCTGAAACTATGGATTTAGGTACTCCATGAAGTCGCACAATCTCCATATAATATATCTTAGCTAATCTTTCAGCTGAAATTTTTTTCTTTACTAGTAGGAAATGAGCTACCTTGGACAATCTATCCACTGTTACCTAAATGGAATCACTTCCTTTATGAGTCCGGGGTAGTCCCTCGACAAAATCCATTGTGATGTCATCCCATTTCCTTTCTGGGACTTCTAATGATTGCAACTTTCCTGGAGTCCGTTGATGGTCTGCTTTCACCTTTTGGCAAGTCAAACACTTAGCCACGTACTCAATAATTTCTCTCTTCATGTTTTTCCACCAATATATCTTTTTGATATCCTGATACATTTTTGTACTGCCAGGATGTATTGAAAAAGGAGAGAAATAAGCTTCTTGTAATATTTGATTTTTCAATTCACTTTGGTCTGGTATACAAAGACGACTTTGGAACCGATATAAACCCTAATCATCAATAGTATACTCAACTGGACTTTTTTGCCTCATTTTCTCTATATATTCCTTTAAATTCTCATCTTGTTGTTGTGCCTTCTTGATTTGCTCGAATAAGGTGGATTGGATTTGCATTTGAAATAATCTTACTTGCACTCCTGGTGGACATACAATCATCTCCATTTGCCTTTGTTCTTGAAGCAATCCTTCTTCATTGGTGACTAAATGCGCTAGACTGACGTTCCTACTCAGCGCATCGGTAACAACGTTTGTCTTACCTGGATGATATAGTATATTGAGATCATAATTCTTTAATAATTCGAGCCACCGTCTTTGCCTCATATTAATCTCCTTTTGAGTAAAAATATATTTGAAGCTCTTATGGTCAGTATAAATGTTGCATTTAGCACCATATAAGTAATGTCTCCAAATTTTTAGGGCAAACACTACTGCAGCTAATTACAGATCATGAGTTGGGTAATTTACCTCATTTGGCTTGAGTTGTCAAGATGCATAAGCTATAACTTTTCCTCCTTGCATCAATACACAACCCAAACCCTTTCTTGAAGCATCGCTATATATCACAAAGCCTTCGCCTTCTATGGGTAAGGTTAAAATGGGTGCTTCTATCAATCTTCGTTTTAGTTCTTGGAAACTATTTTCGCACTCTGCTGACCATATATACCTAATTCTTTTTCGTGTTAATTTGGTAAGTTGTGCAGATAATTGCGAAAATCCTTCAACGAACCTCCTATAATAGCCATCCAATCCCAAGAAGCTTCTAATTTCTATAATATTTGCTGGTTGAGGCCATTTGGTTATCGCATTGATTTTCTGTGGGTCGACTTGGATTCCTTTTTCTGAGATTATATGCCCTAAGAAAGCTACCTGCTTTAGCCAAAATTCACACTTTTTCAACTTGGCATATAATTTTTCACTTTTGAGTTTTTCAAACACCATTCTGAGATGAACTTGGTGTTCCTCTTCCGTTTTCAAATATATCAAAATATCATCAATAAATACCACTACGAACTGATCCAAATATTCTCGAAAAATCCTATTCATCATATCCATAAATACAGTCGGGGCATTAGTCAATCCAAATGGCATAACTAAAAATTCATAGTGCCCATACCTAGTTCGGAAAGCCGTTTTATGGACATCACTTGGACTGATCCTCAACTGGTGATAACCTGATTGCAAATCAATCTTTGAAAAAGTAGATGCTCCCTTCAGCTGATCAAACAAATCATCAATTCTAGGAAGGGGGTATCTATTTTTTACAGTAACTCGATTCAATTCTTTATAATCGATACAAAGCCTTAAACTTCCATCTTTTTTCCTCATAAATAGCACCGGAGCTCCCCATGGTGACATGCTGGGTCTAATAAAACCTTTGTCCAACAAGTCTTGAATTTGAGTTTTCAATTCAGTCATTTCTGCTGGAGCCATACGATAAGGGGCTTTAGAGATTGGGGTTGTCCCTGGCAAAATGTCAATTTTCATATCCATCTCTCTCTGGTGGTAAACTAGCCAATTCTTTTGGAAAAATATCTAAAAATTCTTTTACCACGGGAATTTGCTCAATTTGCACTTCCATTCCTTCAGTTGTACTGACTGAAATGAGGTACGCCTTACATTGTTGACGAATCATTTTCATCGCTTTCATGGCTGACACCAAAGTCATAGTAGTTTCAGGTTGCTTTAACTTGCTAATCATTATTTCTTCACCTGGAGCTGCCTCAAATTATACTTTCTTATTTTTACAATTTGTTGTAGCTCCCCATCTGCTTAGCCAATCCATTCCCAGTATCACATCAAACTCAGTCATGGGTAGTAGGATCAGGTTGGCCTCTAATATCTTTGATCCTATTCTAATAAGGCATGACTTACATATTTGATTGATACTTGCTAACCTATAGACAGGTGATTCTACATGAATTATGTTATTTGTTTCTTCTACTTGCAATGCATGTGTGGTTACGTATTGGTATGATATAAAGGAATGTGTAGCACCTGAATCAAATAATGCTACAGCTGAATTTCCAAAAATATAAATCATACCTGTAACCACCTTCTCTTCATGGTCTTGAGATTCGATACGAGTCAAGGCCTGAACATGCACCGGGTTTGCTGCAGTGTCTTGTCGAGTGGCGATTGCAGGTGTCCTTTGCTGCACGGGCCTCCCACGTGCTGCTGCTCCTTGTGGTTTATTCGGACAATTGGGCGATATATGTCCTACTTGGCCGCAATTAAAGCACTTCATAATTCTTGTATCAGCTGTCCCACAATCTCTTACCATGTGGCCTGCTTGGCCACATTTATAGCACTTGTCTGAACCCTGTAGACATTCACCATAGTGCCTCTTTTGACAAATTCGACAAACTGGGGCACTCTTGGTTTTAAAATTGGGTTTCTTTTTTCCCCATGGTGCTTTCCTATTATTTCCTTTCTTAGCATCATTTTCCTTGATGCTAGAAAAGAATTGCTTCTGCCCTTGTCTTAACTCGTGTTCTTGATGCCTCCACTTCTAATTCTCTTGCTCTCTCAATACTGGAGGCGTAGTCTCTTATTAGAAGTGGTGCTAAAATTTCTTATAAATAGGGTCTTAGCCCTTGCCGGAACCTCTGTGCTTTATTCTCTGGCACATTGGCTACCCATGGTACATATCTTACCAAGGCATTGAATTTAGTCGCATACTCTGTTACAGACATCCTGCCTTGATAGAGTTTTTCAAACTCAATGACTTTTTGGCTTTGGATTCCTACTGGAAGGTACTCCTTATTGAATTCCTCCACAAATGTTTGCTAGGTAACTTGTTCTGGCTGGGACATGGTCATCATCAGGGTTTCCCACCATTCGTGTGCATCTTTTATCAGCAGATGGGTGGCGCACATGACCTTTTGATTCTCGTTGCAGGGTGAAATTCTAAATAACTTTTTTATCTCTGTCATCCATTGTTTTGCTAGAACAGGATCAGGTTCTCCTGCAAATCTAGGAGGACGTTGAGCTAGGAAGGCATTGATGGCCCTTCGGTCAGCTTCTAAGACACTATCTTCATCCCCTACTGGAGTTGATGCGGGGTTAGGAACTACTGCCTGACCTGGTCTTTCTCCTCTGGACTGTGCTTGCTGAGTTCTTTCCCATAATCCTTGGATTATATTGGTTGTTTGGGTTGCCCATTCCTGAGTAGCTTGTTGCATGACTTCTTTTATGGCCGCAACCACTCCTTTCCTTATCTGTCTTGCTTGACTCAAGTCAGCCTCACTCCCCATATTTAAATTGGGACATATATTTTCTGATTGTTGAAAGGTCCTGAGATTTTGCTCACTTGGTCCTAAACTTTTCGACCTCTTACTCGATTCCCCTTCTTCATGCTGACTTACAGGTTCGTCAGCCACAGCATTTCCCTTATTCATTATAGCTCGTACTCTAGTAGTTGGCATACTATTTTTTTTTACACATGAAAAATCATTAGCAATCATTAGGCTATTTATAATAGCCTCATGGTTAATTTATACATATAAGGAGTCATATTCAAAACATACATACACATACTGGTTTATATTATATATCAAACATTTTTACAGTCATAGCCATACATAAACTAAAATATACAGAAAGTTATTTCACATATATACATACACAACTATACAGAATAAAAGAAAACCCACTCTCCTTATTATTTATCTGTGCCTATTCGCGTAACCCCTGGGTCCCTTTATATACCTCTTATAGCTAGGGGGCACTTCCGTAGGTTCCTCAGTAATAGTACTAGTGTCGGACCTTACTGGGGGGTCTGGGTTCTCATCTTCATGTTCCTCTTCTTCCTCCTTACTCTCACTTTCGATGGTCCCTTCTATGGGGTCATCGTCATCATTTTCACTTTCCTCCTCTTCAGGTTCTTCTTCACGATCTATGGCTCGTAGTATATGTTCGCCGGGTAGTTTGTCAGGAGTCTGCTCCATCACGTCCTCCCCTCGGGCACGGGCCTCCTCTCGGAGTCTACGGTGCTTCCTTTCCTCCCTATCTAATTGTTCCCATCTGATCCCATAGAGGAACTGCACAAATCCTCTTGCAAGGCGGTACCAGGGTCCCTCATCTGGTGGAATCGGGGCGAAGATCCTATCCCAATACTCCTATAGCTCCTCATCATTGATCTCCTCGGTAACCAAGGGTGGGTATGGTTGAAGCTGTGGGGTATACTGTGGTGAGGAAGCTCTATCAGTAGATTCTCCATTATTGGATATCGCCTGGAGAACGTAAGGGTGGGAATTGGTGGTCTCCTCTTTCCTGATGTGTAGAGAAGGGTGTGAATGGAAAAATTCTTCTGGTATGGGAGGCCTAAACCCTAGGTCCTGCTGGGAAGCCCACCATAGGCTTATGTTGTCTTCTACCCTTTGCCTCTCCCGGGCCTCCTCCATCTCTCTCCTTAACGTCTCGGGGTCTAGAATTGCCTTGCCTTTATCAGCCATCTACATTTTAAATATAGCAATCAAAACAAAACATCCAAGTTCATAAATACATGAGACAACACATGTTTTATAATAAATGAAATTTTAACATTTTCTTTTTTCACGCCTATTTACCAATCCTTGCTCTGATACCATGCTCTGTGGCGCCCCCGACCGGGGCGCTGGAGAGCCTTACTCCGGGATCACTTTCTGATTGGTAAATATGAACATGATTGTTGCCCTGGTCACGCGGCAGAATTTTTTTTTTATATTCATACATAATACCCATATCCTGTGAAAGGATGAGATAATCAAACCATTTCTATTTGATTCCACATGTGGTAATTAGAACTTGTCTTTTTTTTGTGCATTCATAACACATTCATCAATTATTTAATTATAACAAAGGTTTCCTAGTCAGTCACGGCTGCCTTTACAAAATTCAACCTTCTATAGATTTATACAAAAAAAGCAGTAACATATGTAACCCTGTACTTCGCTTCGGTGTCTGTCTTGTACCTGTCTATAAATTTTGAAAAACATCACATGAGTACTAATACTCAGTAAGCAAGTCCTTTCATTTTATAAATAAACATTTTCCATTTCCTTTCTATGCATTTCATAAATATAAAAGTGCAATGCATTCAAGCATACATGACATTTCTCACGATGGAACGCTAGCCAAGCGTCCATCACTTGGTCCTACTCCCATTTCAGGGAGGGCGCCGCCGGCCTCAGCCTGTATTAGCGACTCGGTCATGCTAGAGGAGGACAACTGGATCAATTACACCTCTCTCATGCCTATTCCTCGTGCACCATGTACATTCATTCTCATGCTGGCATGCCACTTCATGTATAAATAATTTGCAAAGAATTTTTAATAAATAGAAATATTCTTTGCAATTCAAAGAGTATAGGAATGGTCATCCTTAAACAAGATTTAAAAATATCCAAATCAAACTATTTATAACACATTTGTAATACAAGAGAAAAAATAATAATAACAATTTTCAAAAAATAACTTGCTTATCTGTAAAATCAGCTTGTACCTTCCACATTTTCTTTTCCTTTTCCCGGATGGACGTGAAATACAATAGAGGAGAATATGTCTGCTATTGAATAGTCCACCCTTTGAAAATACCTTATCTCTCACCTGCCCTTTTTTTAAAATGCCCAGCAGCTGCCTCCTTTTACCTTATCTCTCCTTGCTGAAATATTCAGCAAACTGCTCCTTTTATACATCCCTTTAATCGGTTCACTATGGTTAAAAAACCACGGTCACCGTTTAGCATGGATACAGGTGTTGCATTTCATGCATTTTTGCTACAGCTGCTGTTCACAAAAATTGCCAACAATTCTCATGTTAATTTTTTTTAATTTTTTTATATCACACAAAAAAACCTTTGAGCGCCACCTGTAATTGCTGTTGTCCATATAATATATTATGTATACAGGAAGTTCATTTTGCTGCCACGTACGTTCTTTCATGCAGATTTTTTTTTTTGATTTGCATTAATAAATTAATTCATAACTGCCTACATACACACTTATATATTATGAAAATTTTTCTTATTAATATATATCCAATTACTCACAAAATTTACCTTTTAGAATTTTGAAAAAAAAATCTATTTTATTTTAATTAATTAATTCATATTTGGATAAAAATCTCTTTTTTAAAATTTTGGAGACATGTTTTTCAAAATTTCATTCCTTCATTAAATTGGGCATATTAAAATAGGCTTACCCATAAAATTTCACCTCAATTGGAGCAAAGTACATATTTTAATTTAATTAAAATCATATTGTGGTATAAAATTTTATTTTTAAAAACTTGAAGACATGTTTTTCGAAATTTAATCCATTCATTATGTAGAGTATACTAAAATAGGCTTGCTCCAAAAGTTTCATCTCAAATGGCCTTATATACATTAAGATATTAATTAACTAAGTAATTATATAAATATATATATATGTCAACGTGCATGCATCTGTACGTGAGTTTATGCTTTTGGCACGCTTCCTAATGCACTCAAGTTAGGTAATTTAGTTAACTATTTTTCATAATCTGATCCGTCTAGATTAAATAGCACATAATTTAGTACTTTCTATTAAATTTTTCTGTCCATCCGAGTTATACATGCTTAGATCTAATGAAAATAGTATTGATGAATATAAGCCCTTAATTAGAGCCCCTAATTAGCCAACTTTTTTATTTTTATTTTTATTTTTCGATAAGGTCCGTGAATTTAAACAGTTTCAATTTGTATAATTCGAAAATTTGAAATTCCTTTCCGAAAATTTGTAAAAATTCATTTTTATATCTAATCTTTATGAAATCATAAATTACCCCTTTAGTTTTCTTATAAATCTCAAATTTAAATTTTGTAAGAACAATTTTTTTTATACTCTTTTCAAATTTACCAATCAATTTTTTACTCTAAATTTACAATTTAATCTCATTTTTCTAAAATTGAAATTTGATCTTTTTGTAAACATACACATTTTTCTATAATCTTATTGAAATAACATATGCACTGTATATTACATGAAGTTTCAAATAACACGGGTTTCACAAGGTGGCCGGTGCATTCAAGAGTTTAGTGAGTCGGCAGTTGTCGCCGCCACCACCGCATCCACCACCACCACCAACTGGGAAGCTCGGCATTGACCCACAGCGATACACGAATGCTATGACACAGATGTGGGAGCTTTCTCTCTCTCCCGAAGAAGGCACCAAAATGATCCTTTACTTTGGTCAGCATCCAGAGAATGCATTAGGTTTTCTAAGTATACCTACTTTAGAGATGCGAAGGTAATTTGTGCAACATATTTTAGCAAATTTCTAGACCTGTTTGATTATTAAAATTGTCGATCAATTATGTCATGTTGTGTAGACTATTATAGCAATTTGTCTTTTTAATCTAATTTATTATCTTACTTGTTTTATTGATTAAGTTTATATATGACACTGCTTCATGGTATGCCATTAGAATGTCCCTTTCATTCATTTAGCTCCTCTTGATATTATTTTTTTCACAGGTCACGCCATTATGCCACGTTTCTATGCTGTCTTCGTTAGACGTACACCTAGTATATATTAATCATGGTCGGCGGCCCATGCACAAGTAAATCGATATTCGAGAGCATGTTTCAAATCATTTTTTGATTGAGAGTCTGCCATAGATGCGTACAAGAATTATTTTGATCCGCCGGATAAAAAAGAGCAGCCTCGTGTTGTCATAAACATTTGTGATTGTGTAAGTTGTAATGGTAAAAATGATGTTAATATTATCAATTTATGTGACTGTAAGTCATATGGTAAAAGTGCAATGTAGCGATAGCATATGCCATGTATGAAGGACTTATAAAATGGTTATGTAGATTTGTGTCTTTAGTAAAGAATCTTTTTTTCATTCGACTAATCTTAATCGATCCATATTCAGCTTTTTGCCATTTTTTTATGATTTTGTAAGATATAGAAAGTGAGTTGATTTAAACCAATTAGGGATTTTGACTCTTTCCAATAAGCTTGAGGCTAGTTTGGGCATTTCACTTCATCATATGCTAGCTGGAGTACGATGTTTTAGAAAACCATCAAAAGGGAATACAATTGCAATTTTTGTGTAACTTTGTAGGCATATGTGCAATATTTGAAAACTTATAGACATGGATGCAATATCGGTAAAACCTTTGTAAGTATATTTGCAAAAATCTCCATTTTTGCTAGCTATCTCATCCCCACTCCTATCCAATACAAGACTAAACAATGATAACTTAAATGAGGTAAGGATGAGATGAATATGTGATATGAAATAATGTTATTATGCATTAAAAATGAAAAAATATGTTGGAAATGAGACAAGTTATATAAGAAAAAAAGCAAATTATTACATTTTAGGAATGGAAAAAATATTTTTTTTAAAAAAATGAGATTCCAGCGCATCTTCATCCTAAGAAGTAGAGACTTAATAACAATGATCAGATGTAAATATAACAACAATACTTATGGGTGCAACTTATTGCATTCTTACCTATGCCCACTTGGGTATAATTGCTTATCTTATTTTCTCTCAAGTTATGCGTTCTAAGCATGACCCAAAATTATGAAAAATAAATTGTGGATAAGAAAGGGAAAAAATTGAGAAAAATTTTTGCGTAAAATTTGTTAAAATAAATATAATAATAACGTAATATGATAAGGATAATAGTTAAGAATAAAGAAATTTTTTTGAAATAAATAGACTAATTATATAAAAAGATATAAAATAGCATAAGAAAAGGAGAAAAAAAGAAAATCTCTCCCTTATTAAGTGGACACTGTGTACAATATACTATGACAGAATAAGTGATTAAAAATAGATAAAATTATTGTGCAAATACGCAAAGATCAGGTTGTTCAAAGCTTATATGAAATATGTGAAGATCAGGTTGTGCAAATATGTGCAAATATGACAAAACTTAAGGCACGTTTGATAATTGTCGTATGTGTTAAGGGAGCCCGTTTACTAATAAATGATTTGACAACTCAACAATCTCATTATTCGAACTTTATCCATATATTCTAATTATTTTTCTTTCAATTCGTCTATCTCTTTCAACTTTACTATTATTATTATTTTATATAATGACATAATTTTCAAAATATTTCGCCTTCTACTTTCTTAAACTTTTATCGTCACCAAATGTTTTTTAGAATAGTAGTGTGTGGAGAATAGAAAAAAGAAGCATTAGGATTATGAAAAATTATCTTGTAAATTAACTGGTAAATTTAGAAAAATGTTTAAGAAGTATTAGGATTATGAAAAAATTCTATTATAAATAAAAAGGTAAATTTAGAAACATGTTTTAGGAAAGATAAGATTCAATTCCAAGATAATCCCATCATAGCCGTGAACAAGCTTTATTAGTAGGATAATTGTTACGGAAAACTGTCAGAAAGCAAATTTTTTAATTTTTTATCGGTCACCAAACACACGTGTTTCAGATGTGCACCTCTGGAGCTTACAAAAATATAATGAAAGATAAAAATAAAAAAAGACAAAGGATGTAATTAATGAATTAAAGGGTGGAAAATGACTTAGATGCCCCTGAAATTAAATGATTTTTAAAAATTAATAATAAATATACACAAGTATGTAAAATAGAAAAACTTAATATATTGATTAAATCGGAGCTCAATCGCATGCGCCCGGGAGCAAGCAGCACTACATGCTCCCGGGCGCATACACCTATTTTTTTATTTTTTCAATTTTTTTTACAATATTGTTAATCTATATGTATTTAATATGTGTATAAATTCTATCCATTTTTAGAATATTTTAGATATTTATTTTTGATTTTTGAAAAATAATGGCATTTTAGGTAATTTTCAAAAATAAAAAATAAATATGAAAAATAGTCCGAAAATTGTAAAAAATTTTACACATCTTAAATACATATAGATTAACAATATTGTAAATTTTTTTTTAAAAAAATAGGTGTATGCTCCCGGGAGCATGCAGTGCTACTTGCTCCCGGGCGCATGCGATCGGGCTCCGATTAAATACACTTCGTAAAACATGCTTACGAAGAAAAATAAAAAATGAAAAAAATGGAAATTTTATTTTAGCTTAAAATATGACTAAATGTACACGATTGGGCTCCTATATATTAATTTCCCATTAATATATCTACTACAATTAGTAGACTTAAGATGTTCTCTAACATACATCTAATTTTTGGATAGTTAATATGTGTTTATTTAAAGATGAATGGAAATGAAAATATAAAAGTCACACTCAATTACCTTACTTTTTTCATCAAATTAAAAATTTAAAAATTTAAAGGGAACTGATGGATCCAGTTTGAGGTGGATATCAAAAGAATTTTGAAGGAAATTCAAAAATTCTACTAATTTTTAAATTTTTTTAAAAATATCTATAAATATCCAAAATGGTAAAAATTGATATCGATATTAAATACACTTACATTAAAAATTTTACAAAAAAATTAAACAATAAGTTAAAACAACCAAGTTCGACTAAGGTGGTGCAATTTGGCTTAGATAAATTTTGTTCAAAATTAATTATGCTCTTATATTATTGTCAAAATCTTCTACCTTAGCCTATTTATGTTGAGTCTTTTTTAAGCTCATCATATTCTATTTTTTTAAAATTAGTCATTTTTTATTTCAATTCCAAATCAATTATTTAAAATAAGTTTTATATTATATTTAAAAATTATAATTTTATTACAAATCTTACTTAAAACCTATAATTGAAAATAATGTAATTTTTGACCTACATTTATTAAATATACTAAATAATAAATAAATTAAATAAAATTCTATATGTATAAAGAATATGCATATTTCATAATATATTATTAATTTCCGTTGATTTTAGGAACCACTAGCGTCCCGCATTGAGGCTGGCAGTACGCAACCAACCAGCTGTATAAAGGCTGGTGCGCAGTCTAGCTTCAAGACAACTGACTCGTCCCCTGATTTTTTCAGGTACTGTTGGATGGTTGGAGTTTGACTGCAGACAAGACGAAAAGTTGTGATGAACACTGCAGTTTGTGGTAGGGGTGCAAGTCGGTCCGGGTACCCACGGGTTGACCCGATGGGTACCTTAAATCGGTTCGGTTCGGTTCCGGTTTTTCTACCCATCGGGTAGGTTCGGTTCCGGTTCTGAATTACCCATAGAAATTTGGGTAGGGTCGGTTCCAGGTGCCGGGTACCCGGAACCGACCCGGATTGCAAATAAGATATATATATCTTATATTCTTGCCTGCCCTAAGTGCAGCCAGCAGCCCTGACCCTAATCCTCTATTCCTCCATTCATCCCGATTCGAAATTCTGAATAGACAAAACCAGAAACCCCTTGCCGGCGTCGCCGCAGCCTCGCTGGATGGACGCAGGTCACTGCCTCGCATTCAATCGGCGACGCTGGACGCTGGACGTTGGTCGCTGCCTGCTGGCTTAGTGGCTTCGAGTCTTCGACGGCTGCGGTGCCGGCGTGCCGCTCGCCTCCGTGCCTCCTGCCGCGGTGCCGGCGTAAATCCGAAGATTCCGAACAGACCAAAGTCACGAAATCGGAAGCCCCTTGCCGGCGTCGCCGCAGCCTCGCTGGACGCTGGTCAAATTGGGTTGACCTCCTGCGGTCCTGCCCGCCTCTTGCTGCGGTGCCGGCGTGCTGTTCTTCCTCCGAGTTCTCTTACCCCGATTGGTATTCTTTTCGTTTCAATCGTTATTTCGACTGTCGTTGGAGAATTTGATACATATCAATTTCTATTTGACCGCCATTATCAATGGGTTTTACTGCTCTTCCTTGGAGAATTTGATCGCGTTCTTCCTCGCAGAGAGCATTTTTGTTCGCCGAGATTGTCGAGTTTATTGTTTGCCGTTATGACTTGATTGTGATCGATCTTTTGCCTTCTTAGCAGTTTTGGTGCAAACTGGACAATTTGGTTTCGTATTTGTTTGTTGAGTGATTTGGGGTTGATTAGAAAGTGCATGGTCATCGGCGTGTGTTATAGTAGTTATCTTTTTTGAGTTCAGTTGTGATTAGCAAGAGATTAGTGAGTTGCATCTTTTGCATGTCTTTCTTTTCTGATGTTATTTGTTGATCATTATTTATTGTCAGTCTCTTGAGGGTGTTGTTTGTGTGCCATATCAGTGTTGTTGAATTCTAAGGCTGATGTCCGAAGAAGGGAATTGATATGATTCTTCACTACCAATAAAAAGGTCTCATTCTTGAAGTTTTAAGCCATTGAATTTTTGGGCTTTGACTAAGTGACTATTATATTATGTATAACTGGCATGTTCAGTATATAATTAGAGTTAAGTTCAGTCATTGGGCTTCTGGCCCAATTTACATATGCATTACATTGACCTCCATGACAAACTCGTACAAACTGGTTCATACAGGTTGTGTGTTGTATATAAGTCTTGTTAATATTTCTGTTTCATTGAAAAATTCTTTTCATAATATAGTATTTCTTTATTTGGTGCATGTTGGGATGCATGACGTTTTTAGGAACCGATTTGGAACCTAATCGGAACCGACCCGCACTTGAAAAAATTGGGTAGGGTAGGCTCCAGACCGACCCGGTCTAAAATAGGATAGGGTAGACGTTTTTAAAAAACAGGTAAGGGTAGGTTCCACCCCTACCCGGGGGTACCCGGACCGACTTGCACCCCTAGTTTGTGGTGGCTAGCAGGAAGTCATGGTATTAAGTCTTGGCTGACATTCGATGCGTGTTCTCATCATGCTTATGAGGTAGTAGAATGGTGCCAGGTATACAGAGCCAAAACAAGCGAAAAGGGGCGAATGATTCCAGGGAATCGATTTGTAGAAAAATATCAATGGACTTAATTGGGTTAATGACTTTGATGGCTTGATTTATCAAATCCAGTCCATTGATTAATTTAAAATGATCTATTTAGCTAGGCATGAAATTATTTGGTTAAAATATTTGGAATGTAATCCTATGCTCTTCGGTGCATTGAGGCAATTTACCCGGGTGCATACATTTTTTTATTTTTTTTGAAATTTTTTTTACACAATTATTAATCTAAGTGTATTTGACATGTGTATCAATCTTTACTACTTTTGAAAAATTTTAAATATTTTTTTCAAAATTTTAAAAATTAGTGTCATTTTTAGTAATTTAATAATTATATAAAAAAAGTTATAAAAAAATTTTAAAAAATAGATTTATGCACCGCTGTGCAGAGGATTGCAATCCTAAATATTTGCTTTTAGGTGATTTTGTGTTGTGGTCGGCTAAATTTTCTTGAGAGATTCATATAACTGAATCGAGTGAAGATGTGAAAATGGTTCCAAATCAAATGACGCTATATCGAAAAATATATTTTTTTAAATTTCTTTATTAGGCTATTCCAAAACTCAGCGTGAAAAACTTTTAATTTTTTTGAATACTAATTTTTTTTTAACTAGTTACGCTTCGAAATTAGTGGTATAAGGTTTGGTACCGGATTCGACCTGGACAAGACAATACAGTACCAGCACAGGAAAACCCGTGTGGCTTACACCCTAAATTTATAGCATAACCATGTTAGTTACAAGTTACATTCCTGCACTTATTGTATATATTGTGGATCGCCCAAGTCACACTGTTGTTTTCACAAACTTAAAAGACATGGGACTGTAGACACCCCCCCTGTTGAGCTGAAAATAAGAACCGGTTTGCAACTAAGGAATTTAAGATGAGAAAAAAAATTATATCATGAAGGTAATGTTAGAGGAAATGAGTGAAGTATGAAAAATGAAAGAATGCGTTTGAAACTCATGAGGATGCAAAAGACGGGGCAAAAGAGGAGGAGCTGAGAAAGCCGGAGTCCACGCAGCGATTTCCTTCCATTTCGGCTCCAATCCTCTGCCTCACATCTTCCAGTTTTCTAGACTGTTTTTTTCTTTTTTACTTTCCCATTCCCACATCCATGTTGTTGCTCACGATCAAGCAAAAGCCCCATCATTGTAATGCTTCAAACCTACAGCTCTATAAATTCAATGCGCTTTTACCGCTATGATAATGGGTGATCTGGAATTTTCAGATTGTGATATTCGACTTTCATCGACGATATAGCTGTGGTTTTTTTTTTTTTTTTTTTTTGATGGAAAATATAGCTGGAGTTCTTAAGTGGTAGGTAATCGACAGAATCATGCCCACTTTGCCCCTTTGTGATCCATCGCCGTCGCGGAAATATAAACGGCGAACTCGCTAGCTCAACCATCTCATTTTACAACCTTCAATTAGTTGCACCACTAATTTATAAGGCAATAATACTGCAGGTAAGAAAATATGCTCGTCAGGGGCAAGGGGAATATCATAATTTGCTGCTATTTTCGTAATTTTTCTAAATCGAGCAGAGTACTCAACGTTCAATTAACACTATCCAGTGCCCTGTTTGAATGGTCTTTGTTATGAATGCTTGATTTGGGGGCCGATCGCCTGCTCTCGGGAGCTTATAACTATTTTTTAAATTTTTTTTTAAATTTTTTTTATAAAATGTTAATACAGGTGTATTTAACCTGTGTATAAGTTTTTATCATTTTTGGAGTATTTTAGATATTTATTTTTTATTTTTGAAAATCAGTGGCATTTTAAGTAATTTTAAATTACTTAAAATGCAAAAAATGATAAAAACTTATACACATATTAAATACACTTAGATTAACAACTGTTTAGGTGAAATTTTCAAAAAAAAATTAAAAAAATGGGTATAAGCTCCCGGGAGCAGGCGATCTGGCTTCGCTTGATTTACCCATAAGAAAAGAGATTTTAGCTTCCACTGCTCAAGAATCCTAGCACGGTTATTAGGCGAACCCAAGTTTGAACCCTGTCCTCCCTTGTTATGGGGTATTCAAAATTCTCCCTGGTGACTAAATTGTTATTGAATTTCCTTCGTACT
Organism: Annona cherimola; assembly: GCA_030490835.1. Taxonomy (NCBI): domain Eukaryota; kingdom Viridiplantae; phylum Streptophyta; class Magnoliopsida; order Magnoliales; family Annonaceae; genus Annona; species Annona cherimola. The sequence goes on from CM059973.1 coordinate 74,022,497, forward strand.
GTGAGAATTGTGGATGTATTAATTTATAATATCAAATAACTTGGTGTATATAAAATAAATAAAAAAAAGGTAAAGGAATTTTAATCTATCCATGCCAAACCCGAGTCCCATCATCTCAACCCCGGAAAGACGAGGATTGAACTTCTGGGATAATTTTTTCATGTGCGCAATTTTTTATTTTTTATTTTTTAAAAAAATGTACACGACATATAATCATTAATTGAATTTACATTTGAGAGGGTAACTGGTACGCGATGAAAAGGAATCCTGATCGCATGTCCCGTAATGGATCAGAAGCAGATAGATTATAAACCACCATTATATTATTGTTGTTAAAAGTTGTAGATTAACAGTTTCAAACTCAAATTCATTATTAAAGGTTGGGAAAAAAAAATCTGTAACCTAAAGTAACGCGCGTATACCGCGTCAGAGGGACTATGAGATTGAACGAAAAAAATGCGGCTTAATGAATTGAAAAAAGCGAAAAGGCGGTCGCTGTACATGGACGGACTCGTACAAGGTCAAGATTCTCGCGGCCCCATCAACCGACATCAGGCTTTTGAGATTTGTGTGGGTATGACTATTAAAGCGTCAGCGTAACTTCCAATGCCACCTAGCTGCCACATCACTAAGAAACTGGCCTCTGTCTTCTTGTTATTTTACAAATTTCTACACTATAAATTTTTTTATTAAAAGTTTCCACCTCCCAAACATACTCGTAGAAACTTGTGTTAACAAAGGTTTAACTAGCATAAAAAATTCGTGTAATCTATTAATTTAATTTCTAACTCGAACAAAACTAATTTTTATAGAGTTGAAATATGCTTGAGTCAAAGCGTAAAAAATAAAGGTTAAAGTAAAATTGAATTAATATTTTACTGGATAAGTTAGAATTGTGTTTAAAGTTTTTCATAAATATACTCGCTGCATTTACCCTAATTCCAGATATATTTACTATGTTTGCATGTAATCCCAAAATGCCCATCCGTTACATATGTTAACAAACGTCGTTAGTCATTTGTAAAATTACTAATATATTCATCAAATTTAAGGTTGTATTCAAAATTTTAAGTATAATAACTCACTGCTATCCTAATTGCACAAGAGTTTTAAATATGGAGAGCTCTAAATTTATTTCTGTTTTATTTTATTTCATCTTTTATTATTTTACACCAGGAATATTTTCGGCATTTAAGAAATTATAACAAAAATCTGAACGGATGACTATTAACTTCCTTAACGGCCTTTAACAGAGTGGGTATTTTTAGAAATGCATGTAAACTTAATTAGTATATCTGAAATTTCTAAAACGTAGTGGGTATATCTGAAATTAAGGTCAAATATAGTAGGTATGTCTGAAATTAGTGTCAAATATAATAAGAATAGTTGGAAAAAACTCTCATCTACCTCAATTCCAGACAACATGTCCCATTTACCTAAAATATGGTGTTTACCTCTGTTTCAGACAGTACGACCCAAATCCCAACTACCAAAACATGTTCCACTAGTACACTTTAGTAAGTCAAATAAAGATAGGATTATGATCTAGTGCTCTCGGGAGCATTGAGTCTTGATGCTTCTGGGTACATAAGCTTAATTTTTTTATTTTTTTAAATTTTTTTTATACAAATGTTAATCTAAGTGTATTTAATATGTTTATCAATTTTTACTAATTTTGTAGATTTTTAGATATTTATTTCAGATTTTTAAAAATTAATAACATTTTTGGAATTTTAAATCAACAAGTTCATAAAAAGATTTTTGAAAAAGAATTAAGAAAATAGGTGTTTGCGCCCTCGAGCACTAGATCAGAATCCACCGAGATATGCTTATCATGACGAGGTCATCTCCGTCGCATCAATTGGAAGATAATGAAATATTTAAGTCAAACAAGATGTGCTCATTATGATGGGAACATCTCCGTCGATCAATTGGAAGAGAATGGAATATTGGGGTGGTTGTTGAAAACAAATAATGTCAACCAAATACGAAACTTTATTTTTTAATTACTTATTAACCTATTTATTTTTTATATCTGATCATTAACTTTATTTTCTTTATAGGGTGTGTTTGGCAATTAATAAAACATGTCAAATTAAAAATTTTTATTCTCCACAACTATCATATTTTTTAATCATTTTTTCACATTTTACTATACAACTACCCTACTTTTCAATCATTTCTACACAACTATCCACGTAACTAATCTATCTATTTTAACTTTATCCTCTCTACTACTCATGTTACCTCTATCGTATAACATCATTTGATAACTTTTACGCTAAGCGTAAATTTTATTTATTAACAAACACACCCAAATTTGATCGTTATCTCTGTCTTACCGTATTATTTTCTGTCAACAACCATTTTTATCATGAGAACTTTCCATCAACAAATCTTTTTTGTCTTCAACGAAACACACACTGAACACGTCAGTGAATAGAAAAAGTCTAGCCGCCGCCCGTCTCCCTGTCTCTCTTCTTCAGCTACTCCCACCTTCGTTCCAGAATCGATTTGGATTTACTCTCTCTAAGGTCTTCAATTTCCTTTCCCTCATCCCGCCCGCATTTCTCTCTCTCTCTCTCCCTCGCTCTGCTGTTCGGCATCTTCTCCGGCAATCTGCGGCCTTCGTTCCGGCGTCGACTTCACCGGATTCAGGTAGATCTCGCTCTCCCCCTCCCCCTCCCTAGCTTTCTTTCCCTAGCTCTTACTTCCTCTCATGTTTTCTCTCCAGTCGATCAAACGTTGGATTCTTGATCACAGCTTCTGTTGAACTCAGGCCAAACAGTTTCGTGATTGAATGTTACTGGTTTCGGTGGGTGCGATGCAGTTGGTTGGAGATTATTTTGATAGGTGGCCATGGTTTTATTGTAGGAGTGTAATTTCTTTGGTGAGTTATGATATTCTGCGCCCGGTCGAAGACGCAGCTGTTTTCGACCACCGCCGGAGGCCGTTCGGTTGGGCGGGCTTTACGTGAACCGTTCGAGTGAAATGCTGACAACTGCCGCTGGCAGAGCAATTACTATGGGAGAACTTTCCATGGACCTCCCCCACCGGCGAATCTCTCTCCCGCACTTTACAGAGAGAGTCGCAACTCCCCCATTTTCCGTCGTCTGACCGAACGCATGCCCGTTTCCCATCTCCTTGCTCCCTCCGTCGTTACCTCCTCTCCGGTCGCCTGCTTTAACCCCCTCCAAAAACCCATTCTGCTTCAACCCCCTCCTCTGTAGCACCTCCTCGCCGGTAGCAATTCCCCCATTTTCTCTCCCCTCTTCTCTCCCGCACGCCTGTTTCCGTCTTCCTGCCCTAGAGCTGCTGCTGCTGCTCGGTCGCCTGCTGCGGGAGAAACGCCGGAGGATCCGGATTCTCTGCTTTCCCATCTCTTCTCCCTTCTCCCTACGAGAAAGAGAGAGAGATGATGCGCCCTAAACCAGATGTTTTTGGCTGCTGATGATGTGCCCTTTTCACCGTAAAAAATTGTTCTTTGCTGAATCACCGCTCTCTTGGCAATTTTAGATACAGTGTTCTTCCAATTTCTTCGGTTTTTGCTTGAGAGCTTTTTTATCCATTGTTCTGAGAATGACTCTTCAAGGAAAACCCAAGTTGGGCCAGCGTTTATTTTGCTTCCTCTGAAAGTTGAAGAAAACCCACGAATTCTTGCATAAAAACGCAGCGGAGTTAATCTTTTTCGTAACCTTACACAAAACCCTTCGTCTATGCAATGTCTTCTGCCAAACGAAGGTTACGCAGAGTTTGTAGCTCATTTCCATGAGCCGACTCTGTTCTGTATATCACTTGTTCCAGGCTTCCAGCTTCCACAAATGTTGCATCTTCGAGCTTTCGTTTTTCGTGTTTCGTCATTCCTTTGCATCTCTGCCTCTCATCAACTAAAGTCTCTCGAGACCCAAGTTCTAATTCAGCTTCGTTCGGAAGCATTTTGAATACCCAAAGCCACTGGATGTATGGAACAACAGCAGAGATCTCTGCAGCATTCGTTCATCACCACCGGCTAATGTCACATGCATTGGAAACTCTGTCGCAGAGCTCAGTGTTGACATGCCTGTGAAGGTCCCCTTATTTGACGGCAATCCAATTCCTGGCCAGACTCTGTCTCTGAATTTCTCTATGGATTCTTTGGGCACTACCCTTACGATATTGATATGCTTGAGAGTCATCTGATTAGTTTCTTTGGGCACATGGGGCCCTCTCCCTGACAAAATTCACCAGCTACATTCGCTTGAGATACTGGTCTCGAGCTGGAATTTCCTTTACAGTTCAGTTCCTCCCTAGATCTCTGCCATGGTCAAGCTCCAGGCTTTTTCTTTCAATGGGAATTTCTTCAATGGCTCCATCCCTGATTGGTTTGATTCTCTGTCGAATCTCACGTCTTTGAGCTTGAAGACTAATTAGTTGAGTGGAGCTACCGGCGAGGAGGGAGATGGGCTACAGGTATTGAGAGGGAGAAAGGGTGAGTGAGAAGAGAGGAGAGAGAGAGGGATTCTTGTGAGATGTGGCCTGACAGGGAGCTGTTTGCAAAATTTCAGAAGCATTAAATTCCCTGTCAATACAACATATTTCAAACATACATCCATTGGCCGATCAGTGTCCCTCTTATCAAATGGTCACAATGGGCTGATGCAAACACCAAGTGTTAACGCCCGATCGTACAAGAAAAGCATTTGTATTTTGTTGTGGCCATTGTATGCTTCATGACATTATTGGTTTTCTTTATGTTCTAAAATTTTCAGTTGATGGATATAATCTCAAGTGAAGCCTATAAGAATTGCAGCAGTTCGTTTTTTGAAAAATTTATCAAATTTTCAACACCAGAGAATTGCTCATGCTACCAATGGAATCAAGAGCACCACTGTCACACAACATTGTAATTCACAGTTTGCACACTCAACTTGAATTTTTTGTAGCATTGCCTACTGATTCGTGCTTTATTTCTAAATCTGGGATACCGAAATTTTTAAATCGGGCTCCAGCATGAGTGGGACGAAAATGTTGACAAATTAAAACACAGCAGCACAACAAAACTAGGTGTATGTAGCTTTCATGTATTCTCTTAGAGATTCGGAGCTTTCCTCTCTATTGCATTGTTAATTGCAATCAAAGGTTACATAATGCAGAACACTGTTTGAGACCTCATCTTTTGCTCTGGATTGACCACTATTCTGCATCTACATTAATTTTACTTGAAATAAAAGAGTACTCTGGAAAAATTATTTACAAGTGCTGGTATCTGTTATTGCAGAAGTTGAAGCGGAGTATTGAGTATTCTGCAGAAGAAAGAGATTTGGTCACTTCTTTGCCGCTTCCTCTTAAGGCAGAAAAATGGTTAGTTGGATGCTCTTGCTAGCTATCAAAGTATTGATCCTAGCCTATCTATTTGATCATGTACCCCTAATGTTGGCTGCTGGGGATTCTGAAGAAGCAACCTTGCCTACTGCAATGGTATTATTTGATCACGTGCCCCCAACATTGGCTGCTAGGGGCTCTGAAGAAGCAACCTTTCCTACTGCAAAGGTATTAATTGATCATGTGCCTCCCACATTGGCCACTGGGGATTCTGATGAAGCAACCTTGCCTACTGCAAAGATATTAGTTGATCATGTGCCCCCAAGATTGGCTGCTGGGGATTCTGAAAAAGAACCCTTGCCTATTGCAAATGTATTATTTGATCATATGCCCTCAACATTGGCTACTGAGGATTCTGATGAAGCAACCTTGCCTACTGCGAAGGTGTTATTTGATCATGTGCCACCAGCATTGGCTGCTGGGGATTCTGAAGAAGCAACCTTGCCTATCACGAAGGTATTATTTGATCATGTAGCCCCAACATTGGCTGCTGGGGATTCTGATGAAGCAATCTTGCCTATCATGAAGGTATTTTTTGATCATGTGCCCCCAAAATTGGCTGCTGGGGATTCTAAAGAAGCAATGTTGGCTACTGCGAAGGTATTATTTGATCGTGTGCCTCCAACATTGGCAGCTGGGGATTCTGAAGAAGCAACCTTGCCTACTGCAAAGGTATTATTTGATCATGTGCCCCCAACATTGGCTGCCGGGGATTCTGATGAAGCACCCTTGCCTACTGCGAAGGTATTATTTGATAATGTGCCAACAGCATTGGCTGCTGGAGATTCCAAAGAAGCAACCTTGCCTACTGCAAAGGTATTATGTGATCATGTGCCCCTAGCATTGGCTGCTGGGGATTCTGAAGAATCAACCTTGCCTACTGCAAAGGTATGTAAGGCAGTGTTGCTGTTGCATTTTTTTTTATTATTTTTAATTTTTTTTTTTATGGTTGATAGCATAAGCTTTTGGAACTTGATTAAGGTAAAAAGGAAACCCGCCAATGCTGAGGGCTGTTTGATAATAACCCAAGAACCATACAATCAGATGCATTAACATATTGTGACTGGCTGGCCGAGTTTTACTGAGGTCTTCTTGGCATGTTGCAATGCTAAAACCGATTCAGAACTATCTTATGCATAGTGCCAGTGTTCTACTCTGATGGCCATCTACAGCTGTAGGACTGTAGGTTGGTTCTTATAAGAACAAAAACATAACAGGAAAGGAAAATTGACTTACATTTAACATAAATTGTTTTTTCTCTTGCCCTGTCATGTTCCAAATCTGGCAGAGCATCCGCCACTGTAACTAGGAGTCTAGGACAATTGGGTGGTTGCCAAACTGTGGCTAGGTTAGATGACTGAATACCAGTTTGATTCAATACCTAATATACTAGAATCCATAAAAATTTAAATCCAGCAACAAGGAATTCTATGACTTAAGACCAGTGACAAATATATTTTCTTACAGTCATCCATACAACAGAACACCCTGTTGTATTAATCTCTATCAGTCGTTACCCTTCTCCTTGTGGTTGCCAATGCCATTTAGGGTTCCATTCCCTGGCTGAATACTAGAAACAAAATACATATTACAGTTCAGTAAGTAAACAAATTTTTTTTTTTTTAAAATGAATTCAACTCTTTTAAGCTGAAGTTTTGCGGGGATGCGAAAGACAATTAATAGTAGATATATTTGGTAGTTTATTATTCAGTTCCATACCACTATCTTATATATGCATTTACCTTCTCTGTTCATACTAAGGCCCATGGCCTTTTTATCCCTCCATAATTTGTTTCTTAATTCTAGAAGAGTCTCTCATGGCAAGATGTCTCTCCTAGTAAAGCAATTTACATTTTAATTCCTGACTTTTCAGTTTTTCTAGCTTTGAAAGCGCTAATGCTATTCTGTATCCTTATTATGACAGATCTTGTGTTTTCTATCACCCAATGACAATTTCCATCAATTAAACAGTAAATAAAATCAACCGCAAACCTTGTTATCTATCAGAACATTAGTTATACAAAAGAGCTATCCATTTAGAATGTAGATTCATGTTACTTCTGTCACTTTTGCATGTCATATGCATGTATTTGCCCCCAGTGGCTTCATCTGAGGACCAAGCCTTTTTTGCTTAGAACTTTTCCATTTTTGATGGATACTTGCTGTCTAGTCTTATTCAGCTTTCCAAGCATGGTTTCACTGAGTTGTTTTATTATTCAGAAGTACATTTAAACAGGTATAGTTTTGCTAATCAGTTTTTAATGAAAAGGAGAAGCTAATCGACGAAAGAAATTTTGATAAGAAGGTTGTGCAAAAGGTTCGGTTGATACTGGGTCAGGGCCAACCCAACTCTTAACATTGTTTAGAAAACTCCATATGCAGCCTTATGTATTAAACTGGGTCCAGGTGCTCTATTTCTCTTACTTGAAATCTATGGGGCACTCTCTCGCTATCTCTATAGGCTATAGTGTATGTCCTGCATTTGTCTTCTCTGTAATGTATTTCTTCTGCAAAATTTTCAGGGCTTTTTGCACGGGGAGATGCTGATGATGAGTAAAAATATCACAGCAGCTTCTGAGTATTCTCTTAGTCCTTGGCCGACGATACCCCGCCGACGGCTTCGAAGCATTGGATCAAGACAAGGTCCTATTGAGCCTCCACATAATGCTACAAACCACCGCTGATTAGTGTGCAGTAATCAGGGGACCGATGTCAAATGCATAGAAATTTATTTCAAAGATTTTATTTTCTATTAGATGGCGTTTGTTAGGATTTGGCAGAGCTGGCAGTCCATAAAAGTGCTAAGGTGCATATGGCCTGTAAAAGGGCCTGCGAGAGTGCTTTTTGTCGGGGAGAATATGCGATCTTAAAAGTCCCCTGTTACTGTTTTTTCTCTTTTACGTTCCGTGTTCTTTGTAAACATTAATCCATTTTAGCGAATTTCAATAAAAATTTAGTTAGTTTTGTACAGACACGAATCGGAATCTAACAGCATTTAATTACCGTGATTGTAATCCGGGGTACAATTAACACTTGGAGTTTAGGGGTTAACATTCCAGTCCAACTTCATTTTTTCAATTTTGCTAATGCAGGAGGCGTGCTGACAATGTTACTGCCACTGGAACTGCATTCGAATAATTGAATAAAAAGGTCCAAATTTTAAGACGGAATAAGGAATTATCCTTGACACTAATCTCATATTCCTTTGACATGTTCGCGAAGCGGGGAGAGGGAAGTTTGCTTAATTAATTTATATGCTTGAAAAATCCACGTTGTTTACGTTTTTATATAGAAGGATGATCATCGTCTTTTTCTTTCATTTTATGGATCATGTGGGCTATACACAGGGTCTCTAGTGGTCTTTACTGCTGCAAGATAAGTGCAGGGTAGAGGTTTTATTTAACAAGCGTGAGCATATGGCGCCTTCTGCTGCGTTGGCTGGAATTATTCAAGAGAGAAGATAGAAATGACTGTTAGTTATTATGTTTATGCTAAATAAAAAAGCGAACCCTTGGGAACCCGAAAATGTGATGCTGGCGGCTGGAAATGCAGTCCGTTTGTCCCTCCGCTGGCGGTCTTTGGCGTTTTAATATTTTTAAAGGAATGAGGACGAAAAGTTTGATTGCATGGGCATGCCTAGAATTATTACAGAAAATCATGAGGTTATTTGCAATCATATTAAAGTAACAGACAAAATATTCCAAAAACATTAAAAGGAACGTATGGAAAAAAAACAAAAAAAAACAAAATTTAACTGTAGAACTAAGGAATTATATTTATCTTGCACACCCTAATTCCGTGACATGTGTCTTGCATTTGTTGGAAGATGCAAACGTATCCAACTTGCCTTTTTGGGGTGATTCCCGATGGAAGGTATATTGTGAATTGAGCCAACATAGCTGACATGAGCAGCAACTTTGCCTTGAAAAAAATACTCAGGTGTCAGCATTCTTGGATCATCCAAGCCAGGACATAGCTGAATTCATCTTTATTTAATTTGAACAAACAAGATGATTTCCAGGACTATTGTTTCTTATGTAGGCTCTGTTATCCCCACCCAAATTAAAGCTTCTTACTCTAATCTTGAACACAGTATTAACCTTTCAAAATCAACCACCGAAGAGTTATCTAGAACCCAACTTAAAAAGGCCTCTGCTCAAGGGATTATGACTTCAATTATCTGAGCACTATAAAGTATAAAATTTTAAATTAAAACTATCTATCTCTGAACACATCATTTGTTGATCAGTTTATGTACTTTTTCTTTCACTTGTTAAAGCAGTTGGATCCATCAATATATTTCCTACTTATGTGATAAAGACAAAGGCAAAGCTAAGGCAAAGCTAGGAGAGAGAGCTTTTTTTTTTTAATTACTTTTTTCTTCGTGTACTTGTTTATCGAAATGTATTTAAGACATAAACTAATTTTTACCATTTGAATATATGTATATATTTTTTGAGATTTTTAGCTAATTATTTCTGACTGATGTGAAATCCGGTGATTTTAAACTAGTCCAAATATATTTTTTTTGTTTTTTAAATTTTTTTATAAACACATTAATCTAGTTATATTTAATTTATAAACCAAGTTTTATCATTTTTGAATATATATTTTAAAGAGTAACGATCTTTTCAGACCAGTCCAAATATATATTGTTTGTTTTTTAAAATGGTAATACTTGGTTTATATGTTAAATACTCTTAAGTGAACAAATATATAAAGAAAAAAACAAAAGTCTTTTAAATGAGTTAGTGAGGTGGGCTAAACAAGACATTTTGCGTAGCCCGAGCTAATATGATAACTTTTCTTTAAACATATAATATATCGTATAAAAGACATATTGAATATATATTATTAATTCAGTTTGTTTTTGTGTACTTGGATGTTCTATCCTAATGTAGCAAATTATTTTTTATTTTGAACTTACTCTATTTTACGGGTAGCAAAATAATAACCTATTCTATCCATTTTAAGGTACCGAATGATTACTTTACTTAAATTGCATAAGATGCTCACTCAGCAACCATACCTTTTCATGGGCGTTGGGTGTCAAGGGGTTTACATTATGCCAATAAGAAAATTAAATTGTTTTCATCCATACCCGCGAAAGAACAATTAATGTTAGATTTGAAAATTAGATAGGTTGTAGATGGAAAATAATGCTCTCAGTTACAAACTTTTTAAGTTTCAAATTTAACAACAACCTTCATTCGACTAAAATTAATTTAGAAAAGTGAAGTTATAGATGAAAAAAATTTAAAATAGTTGGCATAAATGAAAATAATTTAGATTTTTGATGCCCCAACTTAATATGAAACCTGCTTCTATATAACTGCATTCATTTTTATCACTTTGATAATTAATGCAGAATCTACTTATTTTATTTTATTTAGCAATATTTGTATTGTCACAGGAAGCCTATCATTTGCTTATATAACTATGCATCACCTCATCTACAAATGCATCAAATTAAAATAATAAAATGATTTGATATTAATTTTAAATTTAAAGTTATATTTATATTTTCGATATCTAAATCGTCTAAAATATCATTATTATGTAGGTAGATGATTTTAATGTGGCCCATGTACATCTTTGATTTAAATGGAACTAGGTTTCCAAGCTAAACAAATGACATTAAATAGAATTGATAAATAAATTTCTTATTAATCATCAAGGTATAAAATATATTTTTATTAATCATCAAAGTATAAAAATTAAACTGATAGTATATGAAACCACTTCTATGTAACTTGGAAATGTATCATTTTTATTTGTACTTTCAACCCACTTTTCATTCATTAGTAACACAAACCTGATGTGTTTATGTTAAGTGGGTTAAAATTGAGATTAAAGTTTTTATAGATAAATTGCAAATGGATCAGAGTTTTTTTAAATGAATGAGAGTTAGGATTGTTCTTTTAACTCTTAAAGAACCCGCGAACGAGGGCATATTTGAGTCGAAAACATTCTGGCATGGTTGTGTGTGATCCAGAGTTCAAATCTCGAGAAAAAATGTAGCCTCCATGTAATGTAATAAAAAAAACTCCTAAAATCCAACCTTGGTCTTACCCTTAGATTCTATAAGTTAATCCAACCCGGTTGTACTCCTAGATTCTATAAGCATAAATATTCTCTTTTGTCCTTTTAGCTTTAGGGTGTGTTTGGTAATGACTAAAAATTGTCAAGTTAAAACTTTTCAATCTAAAACTTTTCACTCTTCACAACTATCCTATTTTTTCTATACAAGGTGTGTTTGGCATTTAATAAAAAATGTCAAGTTAAAACTTTTCAATCTCCACAGTTATCATATTTTTTAATTATTTTTTCACATTTTCCTATACAACTACCCTACTTTTCAATATTTCTACACAACTATCCACAAAACTAACCTATCTATTTTAACTTTATTCTCTTTACTACTCATCATTACCCCTATCATATCACATCATTTGACAACTTTTACTCTCTAAAACATTTTATTAAAAATTTTATTCATTACCAAACATACTCACAATTACCTTACTTTTCAATCATTTCTACACAACTACGAACACAATTAAACTATCTATTTCAACTTTGCCCTATTTATTCTTCATCATTACCTTTATCAATCACATCATCTGACAACTTTTACTATCTAAAACTTTTCATCAAAAGTTTTATCCATTCCCAAACACACCCTTATTTAGTAACGTGAGGATGAGAATAGGGAATCCATAATGTCTACCTCATACAAAGGAGACTATGCTCAAAGCCTCACCACGATATAACCAATATAAAGCTTTCATACCTTTAAACTGGTCCAGAATTTGAGATTTCAGCATTCCAATTTTATACTTTTTATCATTTTTATTGTATTCTAATCATCTTCTCGTATTTTTTCCCAACAATTACGGTATCTATTTTTACTTTATATTCACTCTACCAGTCATATCTATTCCATTCCCCATTTCCCGTCCCATTTTAACAGCACCGAATAGAAGCACGCAGATGCAGTCTTGTGAAAGTGGGAAGCATGCACCTCACATCAAACTGTCAAAATTTGGAGGAGTAGACCATTTTGATCTTTTTCGCCGTGCTTACGAATTTAAAACATAAACATCACGAACCAGTGACTGGATAAGGCAGATTCTCGCGCACCAATTCCAGATTCGGCCACATCCACTAACTAGATATGGAAAGCATATCCTTTTCTTTTTTCTTTTTCTTTTTTTGTCTTTTGATTGAAAGCATATCCTAATTTTTAATTTATGAAAAAAAATGATTGATTGAACAACGCGCGACGACTATCTATATTATTTCTCAAACTTTTGGTGCATTTGGTTTGATGTTAAAATTGTAAAAAAAAAAAAATTAAAAAGTGAGAGAGTGATTTGAAATAATAAAGGTAATGATTACGAGTAAAGAAAATATATAAAATAGATAAAATAATTGTATGAGAAAATATGAAAAATGATTGAAATGTTGATATAATAATTGAAAAGTAGAGCAACTGTAATAGTTGAAATGTCGGTGTCTCAGATTATTTCAGAATTTATCTTGAAAGAATGGAGAATTTTTTCCTCTTTTTTTTTTTTTTTTTTTTCAACTTTTACTCTCTGCCAAGACAAAATCCTCTGCGCGACAGCAATTATGAACCGTTTGATTGCTGGCAGTTGAAATATCGACGTTCCATTTACTGTGAACATTTTTTTGTTTTCTAGTTTCTATAGATTTGGAGCGGTCGACTATTTTGATTTTGATTTTAGAAACTTGTGGAGGTAAGGAATAGAAGACATTCTGCCTTGAATTTGATTGATATTTTTTTTATTTTAAAATGGATAATTTGCAAATATATCTATATGGTTTGACTACAATCATAGCCACACTTATATGGTTCCAGAAATTATAAATAATTTTTGTATATTTTGTATATATTTGTAAATATACTTATGCCATCATGGTTCCTTCATAGCCCTATCACGACATGAGTATATTTGCAAATAAAATTAAATAATCAAACTATGAGATATATTTACAAATTATCCATTTAGATAAGTGTACAAACTTTTTGAATTTAAAACAATAATTTTTAAGGAAGTAACTTTAGCAAGATACCATCAATGTTGTCAGAACCGAACCGGTAAAGGAACTGGTCCGGTTCGAACCGGTGACGTCAGCATGACATATTTATGATGTCATAAATATTAAATTATTTTTAAATTTTAAGTAAATATATTAATAAGTTAATCATAATTTAACACCTGTAATATGATTCTGAGCCCTTTATAAGGTCATTTATACCTTAATTACAGAATTTGAAACCCAAATAATATGATTTAATGAAATTTACCTTATCCAACAGCGTCTAACAGCATCTAACGGCATTTAACGGCATCTAACCGGATCTAATAACATCTAACTTTTGATATTAATGAGTTAATCTTAATTTAAAACCTGTAATATGATCTTCAGCTCCTTATAAGGTCATTTATGCCTTAATTATAGAACTTAAAACCCAGATAATATGATTTAATGAAATCCACCTTAATCTAATAGCGTCTAACAGTATCCAGTGACATCTGACAGCATCTAACGATATTTAAGGGGCACTCAAATTTTATGAAATAAATAAAATATTAAAAATAAATTTTTCAGATTACACATAAATCGTCATAGTACTAAGAAATTCACTTAAAATAAAATTATAATATTTTATTAATTATATTATAATTTTTATTTGCTACATTAATTATGTAAAGAATTTTGTGCTAGACAATTAATTATGAGAGTGATATTAATTACATGAGTTGCAATTATTTTCATGTGATTAATTAGAATGGACTGATCATATAAAGTATTTTGAAGGCCCAAAATTTCTTAAAATTTTGAAAATCTGGGAGTTAATAATCCTCAATCCTGTAGAGATTTTTTTTATAATTACGTAAGATTTTAGGATTGTTTAATGACATAATTGATATTACATGATTGTTTAATAGCATAATTGAATTATTGATAATTTGATATTATAAGAGATGCCTTGTCTTTAGGATTCTCTAGCCATGTCTCTGTTGTTAGCGTGCCATGTTTTTACCAACTCGTCGCCGTGATTTTTGCTAGATGACAGATACAAAATCCACACCCCCCATGTGTGCGCATCGAATCTAATATGCACTGCCTTCAATTTAGTTGAAACTGTTCAGTGAAGGTTGTAATCAGGTTCACAACATCAAAAATATATTGGTCTTCATTGCTCGTATTTGACACTTCCCCATGTGTGCGCAGTTTGATCAACGCCTTGAAAGCTTCTTGGCCTAGATCGCAGTACACCAGGTTGAGCTTCGGGAGGTTGACTGGAAAATGATCAGGTGAATCGGACAGTTTCTCTAATGGCCCATGAAGCAACAGCTTGCATAGATTGACGAGGCACATCAAAGGCTCCAATGGAGGAATTTTGATATCTTTGTTTCGGAGACTTGGGAAAGCTGCATCCATGATGGATAATGGCAGAGAATGCAGCGACTCCAATTTGGCATAGATCTACAGCACTGCAGAAAAAATTCTTTTTAGAGTTCGGTTGGGGTGTCCGTTCCTCGATCGAAAGACAGGCCTAATTTTTTAAGCTTGCAGAGTTTTCCCAAGCTATCATCAACCCATTTGTCTGCAATGAGATATGTGATAGTGGAGAGGCTGTTTATCAGCTCCAGATGCGGTTGGCCTTGAAATCTATGGCCTCAATAGCCCCAAGCGTCCCGAGCCGACGCCCGGTGTCCATCTCACATTAGAATGCCGAAGGAGCAAAATGGAGCACAGTTTCGCTGGCGAACGGAGTAGCAGGAAGCCAGGGACGGGAACGGAACAACTGGAGGAGAAGAAGAAAATGGCAGCGAGCAACAGGGACGGGGGCTGCTGTTGCGGCATTGCTTCCGTGATAGTTTCGTCGGCGATGGGTTGATTATCCACAAATGGCCGATGAGGAGAGGTAGGGGGGATCCCAATCATATACACCCGGGTGCATTCAGCCTCAATGCACCCGGGTGTACTACACCCATTTTTTTAATTTTTTTTTGAAAATTTTTTTATACAATGGTTAATCTAGGTTTATTTAACATATGTATCAATTTTTACTATTTTTGGAGACTTTTAGATATTTTTTTAAGATTTTTAAATTACGAAAAATGCCACTGATTTTTAAAAATCTAAAAAAAATCTAAAAATCTCCAAAAATAGTAAAAATTGACACATATGTTAAACAAACCTATATTAACAGATTCATGAAAAAATTTTCAAAAAAAAAATAAAAAAAATGGGTGTAGTACACCCGGGTGTATTGAGGCTGAATGCACCCGGGTGTATATGATTGGGATCCGAGGTAGGGGTTAGGGCTGTGAAGTGCGATTCATTGAAAGGGGAAAATAAAATCGGGCAGCCATGCGGGAGTTCGAGGCTTCGAGCGGGCAGTCAGAGCAGTGGGTCTTTTTGGCTTTTTTTTAATATATATCAGGTCTGACCAGGCGAAATCGGTTTGACCCGTAATCCCGGTTCGACAGTTTGATCGGTTTTATGGATTTGAACCGAACCGCATGCAATCAAATCGGAAACTGGACCGGTTCCCGGTCAGACCGGCCGGTCCGGTCCGGTTCTTACAACATTGGATACCATTGGATATCACTAAATTAACTCAAATTTAGACAAAGCATTTTCATATCATGAACATTCGTAACCAACTTAGATGAATATTCATTGGACCATTATCTGAAGCGTATTTAATATGTATATTAAGTTTTATCATTTTTGGAGATATGTAGATTTTTTATAGATTTTTAAAAATCAGCGACATTTTCATAATTCTATAGCATTTTCAAAAAATTAAAAAGGGGTTTTTTTTGCACCTAGGTGTACCAAAGCTTAGTGCAAATACCATATTAATGTGTGTGTGTCTAAGATTGTGTTTGACTAATTTTTTTGCGACAGAGTCACAAGGTTGTCGGCTCGCAACCTTGGACGATCCATATCACAGAGTTTGAACCTTATACCTTAGGCATCGCTTGCCAAAATGTGAACGAACTAGACTACTATTGCATCACCTATATTGTTAAATTCTTTGCGTCTAACCGTTTTTGACAAAAAAAAAACTAGAGTAATTTATAAAAAAAAGTCTAATCTTTTCTTATCCTACCTGTATCAAGGTTATTTCGGTATATATAGTCCACTCAAGTCACACCCTTAAAAATCATTTAAATAAATTTGAAAATCATTGATTTTAAATTTAAAAAATATAAAAATTGTAAAAAGGATAATTTATAAAAATATACTTCATAGTTTGATCATATTGCAAATAAACCCACTTAATTTTTAAAATTTCATTTATATTATTACTCTCACATAATATGTATATATTTATAAAGAGGGAGGATCCCACCCATCTAGCCATGGGACCTCCCCATAATTATTTTTAAAAATTTTTATAAACATATAAAGTTATGTGTATTTAACTTAAAAAATCAAGTTTTACCATTTTTTGATGCTTTTAATTATTTTTATTTTTAAACACAGTGAAATTTTCATAATTTTTTATCTACTGATTATTAAAAATGCTTTACTAAAAATTACTAAAAATGCTACTGATTTTTAAAAATTAAAAAAATCTAACAATTTCTAAAAATAATAAAAATTAATATATATGTTAAATACATCTAAATTAACAGTTGTATAAAAAAATTTAAAAAATAAAAAATGAGTTTTTGCACGTAAGTGCACTAAAACTAATTACGTATGGATGATGGTATACTATACACCCAAAAGGCTTAATTGTGGAAGTCATAGTTAGGGGTGTAACTCGGGTCGGGTTATATCGGGTTGGAGTGAACCTAAACCCTAAGCCAACCGGATTGGAGTAAACCCAAACCCAAACCCTAAGAATTTAATCCGGGTTCGGATGAAGTTCGCATTGGTTTTGGTTTGGTTTCGGGTTAAAATTCGGGTTACCAATAAACTGTTTTTTTTCCAAATTTAATTGTAATTTAAAAAAAAATTATTAGAATATACATACCTGTGTTTATGAAGTCAAGGGGACGTTTGGGAATGTAAAAGTTGTGGGAAATATGGTATTTGGTGGGTGTAGAAAATGGAATATTTTGAAAGTTGTGTGATTGATATGAAATTATAGGGATAAAGTTGGAATAAATAGGTTTGTTAGAAAGTAGTTGATAGGAAAAATGATTAGAATATAGGGGTAAAAGTGGAAAAATATAATGCTTGATTGATGGATGATGTGCCTTGAAACCCGTGCTCCCACAAATTCCCTCCCATATTTCCCACATGAGATTTCCAAACGTCCCCCAAGCCTCACTCTGAACTCTGCAACATCCTTTCAAAGAATTCTGCAACATCATGCTGAATTCTGCAATATTCTTTGAATGAACTCTGTAAGCAATTTTTCAGCACCTATAGACACAAATAAATGACAAATTAGTTAGTTTTATGACTAGTTGGTCATTTCTATTTAATAGCTAATGGAAATGACTCAAGTATAGTAAATAGAAAATGAACATATCATACCAACTATTATAGTTGAAACTAAACATTATCATACAAATTGCTGAAATTGAATTCAAACTGAATATTTATCATACAAATTGCTAAAATAGAAATTGACCACTTGTCATACCAATAAACTTAAAATATGAATCAAATTTATACTACAATATGAAATTCAAACTAACAGATTTCTCATACTAACAAAAAGTATAATATGAAATAGATTTATCATGCCAATTCAAATTCAAACTAATCCACATAACAGTTATTCAAAGCAATTAAATCTAAATACACTAAGCATAATGGTTCAACATTCCAATCTAATTTAAGTGTAATTCAAATTTAAAATGACAATATAAACAAATCTTAAGTTTAAATAAGTTTACATCCACTTTTAAACAAATTCAAAATTCAAATGAGTTCATGTCTCCAAAGTTTCCAAAAAAACTAAAAAACTATTCAAAGACTTCCAAGTAATTTCTCCCTTGTTTTCCATCTGTATTTCTAATGTCAAGTTCTTCCTCCTTGATTTACATCTTCGAAAATAATATGCATCAACCTAGACAAAAAAAATGCATGCAACTGTTAACAATAAGAAGATAATAATCATAAAAAATTATCCTAGAAATTAAGTTACCTTAAGCATGCTTTAGTAATGGAGGAAAAGGTGATTTGTCTGAACTAAAGTTGGTAATGCCTGAAATATTTAATCTAAATTATTATAAGAATATTAAAAATGACTTTAGAATTTAATCCGGGTTTGGACCGGGCCGGGTTGGTGCGAACACAATTTTGGTTTCGGGTTTTTATGGGTCGGGTTGAAATCAGATCTATTTTGGAAAAATCTAAAAAATAAAATTCATTTTTTGGTTTTGGTATCGGGTCGGTCGGGTCGGACCAACCCGGTACCAAGATGCACCCCAAGTCATAGTGCAGTACACCTGATGTACTTGACTGCGATTTACCTACAGTGGGGATGTTTGGATAGGTGTAAAATGATGGGATTGTGGGAAATGGTGGGAAATGAAAAAGAGAATTTTTTGAAAAATGTGTGATTGATAGGAAATGATAAATGTATAGTTGAAATAAATAGGGTTGTTGTATGTAGTTGGTAGGAAAAATGATTGGAATGTAGGAGTAAAAATAAAAAAAATAATATGATTGATAGAATAATAATTAGTATTGGGAAACGAAATACCATGGAAAACCATGGTTACCGTGGTTACGCCTATCCAAACGTCCCCTAAAACGTTAGCGCCGCAGTTGGTCGTTGAATTGAAAAAGTTGTTAGGGCGGTGGATGTCGACAGACAGAATTGTGCAACTTCGAGGTCAAAGATTGGCCCCACTCCCTGCATCAATCGCTGTCAGACTTTTGGGACCTTTCGTGTGTATAATAATTAAATACAGCAAAGCATCGAACGCAGCCACCGTCATCACTCAGAAACGGGTCGCGATTTCCTGTCGGTGCCCCCCGCCGTCGGATCGTGCGGCTTCGTTTCCAGCCGTTGGATGTGGCGTGGGACGCGACGGGGGCAATGATAGGAAAATTTGCAGCGCAGGCCTCTCTGACGTCTGCGGTCAGCAGCTCCGGTTTTTGCAAACCCGTCATCCGTTTTTTTGCAAACCCGTCAAGCGGCGCCTCTTTCAAAAGCAGCCATTTGCGTTCATTTGATTTCCTGTCAAAATCAGCCCACGGCATCAATTTTTTTTTTTTTTACTGCAAAAGCCATGAAACTACTTTCCATCCGGCGTTATCTAAAAACGGAAATAAATAATGTCAAATATTTCCCGATGTTTCAGCTTTTTTATAACTAATTTTTTGGTACTAGTTCATGTTTTCACCAAATATGTAGCCCTTTTGCATCCCCTAATTTTTTTATTTTAAACTTTTAAATTTAAATTATTTATTTTATTGAACACATTTTATTTTATAATATTATAAAAAAACTTATATTTTGAAAAGAATGGTAAGTAAATAACTATTAATTTTTTTTAAAATGTAATATATAGTATATAATAATTTTCAATACATTTAGTTTTTATAACATAAATAAATAAATAAATAAATTATTTATTTTATTAAACACATTTTATTTTATAATGTTATCAACAATTACTTTGATCAAAAACTTATATTTTGAAAAGAATGGTAAGTAAATAACTATTAATTTTTTAAAAATGTAATATATAGTATATAATAATTTTCAATACATTTAGTTTTTATAACATAAATAAATAAATTATTTATTTATTTATTTTATTAAACACATTTTATTTTATAATGTTATCAACAATTACTTTGATCAAAAACTTATATTTTGAAAAGAATGGTAAGTAAATAACTATTAGTTTTTTAAAATGTAATATATAGTATATAATAAATGTATTGAAAATTATTATATACTATATATTACATTTTAAAAAAAATTAATAGTTATTTACTTACCATTCTTTTCAAAATATAATTTTTTGATCAAAGTAATTTTTTATAATATTATAAAATAAAATGTGTTCAATAAAATAAATAATTTAAATTTAAAAGTTTAAAATAAAAAAATTAGGGGATGCAAAAGGGCTACATATTTGGTGGAAACATGAACTAGTACCAAAAAATAAGTTATAAAAAAGCTGAAACATCGGGTAATATTTGACATTACTTTATTTCCGTTTTTAGATAACACTGAAAGGAAAGTAGTTTTTTTTGCTTTTGCAGAAAAAGAAAATGATGTCGTGTGTGGTGTGGCCTGTGGGCTGCTTTTGACATGAAATCAAATGAACGCAAATGGTTGCTTTTGAAGAGGCGCCGCTTGACGGGTTTGCAAAAAAACGGATGACGGGTTTGCAAAACATGGAGCTGTTGACTAGGGGTGCAACTTGGGCAGGGTTCAACCCGAACCCAGCCCGCCGAACCCAAAATTTAGTAGTGTCAGAACTAGCTATTTATGAGCCCGAACTTGATTTTTCGGGTTGAACCCAAGCCTGATTTGAAATCGGTTCGGTTTCGGGTTGATAAGAACCCTAACCCGCTCAACCCGAACCCGATTTGAATACCCCTTATAAAAGGGATTTTTCCTGTGCCCTAACCCCTAAATTCGGATTTCCCCCCAATTCCGGGCTCCAGCAATTCGCTCGCCGCCAATCCTACTCCTGTGTCCTGCCCGCGCGCCTGCACATAGCTGCCGATCGTCTTCCCTGTCGACGAGGGGACGAGGGACGACTGAGTGCTCAGTGTCGACAAGACGATGACGCAATCACTCAGCTCAGTTCATCTTCTTCGGTGACGTCTGCTTCTGCTCGTCGTCGACTGCTCCGACCTGCTCCAAGTTGCTCCGAGCCTCATCCCCTGCTCCAACCAGCCCACGCGATCGACGATCGATCGTCTTCCCTGTCAACGACGGGACGATAGTCGACTGATTGTGCAGTGTCATCGTGTCGACGAGACGACGATTCAGTGACCTTCTCCGAGCTTCATCCCCTTCTCCGACCAGCCCGCGCGATCGACGACGAGTCTGCTCCCTGTGCCGCTGTGCAATTTCCGACTAGCGATGAAGAATTTTCCCCATCAGCAGTCCGTGTTGCCCCATCGATTTCCATATACTCTACTTCTGCACTAGTTCCTTGCATCATCTCTTGCGACTCCAAGTTGCTAACTTCGACACCATGCCTAAAAGCTTCATTGCTTGTTTTGTAATCTGCCTTAACAGAGCTTGTTACTGATTTTTCAAGTTTGCAACAAACTTTCAAGCTATTCGATTTTTTATTCAAGTATGGATGCCATTTTCTCTTTTCTTCTTGTTTGGGTAGTTTCCACTTTTTTTATTATTATATATGTTGCGGGCAATAGCAACTGCTGATCACCATTTTTATTTCCATGACTTGGGGTTAACTTGGATATTGTGATTTAGAGTTTGATGCTTGAATTAATATAATCTTATTGGATTTGATATTTTGTGCTTTTTTGGATGATTTTATTTTATTGATATGATAAAATTTATCTTACAATTGGATGATAATATTAATGTATATTGTTGTGATATTGGTATTAAATTGCAGAATGGAAAGTGGTTGTACTTCTACATTCACCAAAATACAGCAATTATTCTACTTGATACAAAGAGAAGGCTCAAAACAGGTTTCTTTTTTCTACTCTTAAGTGGTATTTGAATATTTCTTGCTTTCGTGTAATAAATTGTTTTTTAAACTTTTTTATACAATAGGTTTGTGATAAAAACTATATATATAGGATGAATAACAAAGACATATTAATAGGCGAAACTCAACCCAAGCCCGAATTTCAAAAATAGGGTTAGGGTTGAGATTTACAAATAGGGTTAGGGTTAGGGTTGAAGTTTTACAAATAGGGTTAGGGTTAGGGTTGAGGTGAACCCGAGTTTCATGAGCCCGAGTTGCACCCCTACCGCTGACAGTGGGCGTTAGAGGGGCCTGTTCTGCAAATTTTCCTGTCAGCGCCCCTGTCGCATCTGACGTCGCAACCAACGGCTGGAAACGAAGCCGCACGATGCAACAGCAGGGGGGCGCCGAGAGCATGGAGGCGCAAGAAATCGCGACCCCTCAAAAACTAGCGTCTCTCTTCTTGTGTTAGCAAGGGCACGTTTTGCTAATCAGGAGACTCAATGGTTGAATAATTCAACTATTAAATAATTTTATTATTCCAAATTTATTCCTAAATTTTAATAATTTTATCTTATAATTATCTTATTTTTCTAACTTGATCCTTATTATTTCACATTATTTACATAATATTTAAAATATATATTTTTACTTTCCGCACCATTCCACAATCCCATCAAAAGACATGTACCCTCCTAGCACCCAAGAAAGGGTCAAATATTGAGCAATTGGGCCCCTTTATATGAAACTTCTTTACTATATAACTCTTTTTATATTTAAAATTTGATGATTAATAAAAAAATCACTTAATTTATTATATTTAGCATCATTTATGTTATTATGGAAACTATCTTATTTGTCTAGTATTACTGTATATGGGTGTCATATATAAATATATAAAATCAATATAATAAAATGATTTAATGCTAAAATATCAATTTCAAAGTAGTATTTTTAATATCTAAACTGTTTAAAATATTATTTCTATCTAAATAAATGATTCTATAAAATATTATTATATTCTAATACATATGTAAATGGATTTCAACATTTTTAAAATCTACACATGAATATATATTTTTTAAGCAAATATGACCCATGCACATACTCAATTTCGATGAAACTTGATATCTTAACTAAAAAAATATTATTAAATACAATGAATCGATTGAATTTTTTATTAAAGATCAAAATCTTAAAATTTAAATAGACTATATGATTCTACTTTTATGTATCCTGGTTATATAGAATAGGAGTTCTTGCCAAATACCGGTAAATGTATGTCATTGGTGAAGCTGAGATAATAGGTCCACTTATTATTATTATTATTATTATTATTATTATTATTATTATTATTATTATTATTATTATTATTTTGTTCAAGGATATCGATTATTTTATATGGATTGTAAACTAAAATGCTAAAATAATTGTTTATTAATTCATATTACTCATGGGAACGTAGGGGAACATTATATCTTTGTGGCATTGTTTTTAACTAGATATGGCATTGTGAAAGCCTGTCCTGTGTTTGCTACTCTACAAACTAGAATTTGATTGTATAACCTATTTTCTATATAACTACCTTCCATATTTAAAATGTTGATGGTTGATTAAAATTTCACTCAATCCATTGTATTTAATATTATTTATAGTATTTTAGAAACTCTTTTATTTATCTAATATTACTGTTCATGGACCTTATTGAAAATCAACATGGTAAAATATTTTAATGCTAAATATCAATCTTAAAGTTATATTTTACAACTTTTAAACCATATAAAAATATCATTTTTATGTGGATAAAGAATTCTATAAAATATTATTACATTCTAATATATGTATGAATAGATTTAAGGAATTTTTATAATTTACACGTGATTATATATTTTTCAATGATGTTAAATAAAATAAAATATGGAATTTTTCATTAAGAATCAAAATATCAAAAAAATAAGGGGGTTACATTGCTCCAAGTGAAACCCTATAAATATATATTTTCATGATGCCAAAATAACGCATATTAAACTGGGACCTTGATATGTTAGTCGGACAAATGATTTTTTAACAGTAAATTAATTGATCACTTGTTTAGTAACACTCGTTTGGCTGGTGATGTACGTAAATTGAGCACATAAATTGCCACTTACCCTCCGAAAAATATGTAAATAAGCATTTATATATGTTTTTTAAATACCGTTCACGCGGATAAGTAAAATCTTGGCGATTAAAGGCGGCTCTGAACCATGGGGGCAGCGATCTGGTGGTCGCGCGGTGGGATGGTACAACATGGGCGTGGGTTTAAGTCCCCCCTAGTCCGGGCGTTGCAATTTCCGCTGTTAATGGGGTTAATAGATTCCCTAAGGTGAAGATATTCACAGAAATCAGTCCACGTGTGTGACTGTCGGAGTGTCACGTGTGTGGCTGTCGGAGTGTCAGGCTAGTAAAGGATTGTTGATTACAACATCAGTCGCTAATGGCGGCTTTCAAAAGTGGAAATCGATGATGATGTTAGAGTCATTTTCTTATTCCCACGTACAGGCCCACGCTACATCCTCGTTCCATTTATGGAAGCATCTAGATTTCGAATCTGATAGGGTATAGATGGGTAGGTGGGCCTGGATCTAGCAGCCGGTAGCCATTAGTATAAATAGAGAGTGATGAGAAGGAGAAAGGTGTGCTTGATTTGTAATCCGTTTCCACGTTTTCCTTTTCTTGTTTAGACAGAGAGAGAGATCCGTCTGTCAATTGTAATCGGACTCCATCTCTTCATTGTAGAACCGTGATTGATCGAATTATATCCCCGTTTGGATAGTTTGATCCTAACAGAATCTCTGTTGCATCTGTCGGAATTTATTTTATTTTATTTTTCAAGTGAGCCTCTGTCGGAATTAGAATGGAGAAAATTTCCTAAAATCCCGTCCCCTTCTCCATAAATTGGTGGCCTCTCTCGCTCTCTCGCTCTGCTGTTTGGCATCTTCTCCAGCGATCTGCGGCCTTCGTTCCGGCGTCTACTTCGCCGGATTCAGGTAGATGTCGCTCTCCCCCTCTCCCTGCCTGGCTTTCTTTCCCCAGCTCTTTCTTCCTCTCCTGTCTTCTCTCCAGTCGATCAGACGACGGATTCGTCAAAGATCGAAGGTCGGATTCTTGATCACAGTTTCTGTTGAACTCAGGCCAAACGGTTTCGTGATTGGATGTTACTGGTTTTGGCGGGTGCGATGCAGTTGGTTGGGGATTATTTTGATAAGTGGCCATGGTTTTAGTGTAGGATTGTAATTCCTTTAGTGAGTTATGATGTTCTGCGCCGGGTGGAAGACGGCAGCTGTTTTCGATCACCGCTGGAGGCCGTTCGGTTGGGCATGCTTTACATGAGCCGTTCGATTAAAGTGCTGACAACTGCCGCTGACAGAGCAATTACCATAGGAGAGCTTTGTATGGACCTCCCCCACCGGCGAATCTCTCTCCCGCACTTTACAGAGAGAGTGGCAACTCCTCCATTTTTTTCCCCTTGCTTGATCGAACGCATGCCCGTTTCCCATCTCCTTGCTCCCTCCGTCGTTAACTCCTCTCCGGTTGTCTGCTTCAACCCCCTCCTCCTTAGCACCTCCTCGCCAGTCGCAACTCCCCCATTTTCTCTCTCCCCTCTTCTCTCCCATACGCCTGTTTCCGTAGAGCTGCTGCTGCTGCTCGGTCGCCTGCTGAGGGAGAAACGCCGGAGGATCCGGATTCTCTCCTGTCTATCTCTTCTCCCTTCTCCCTACGAGAGAGAGAGAGAGAGAGAGAGAGGATGATGCGCCCTTAACCAGATGTTTTTGGCTGCAGATGATGTGCCCTTTTCATCGTAAAAATTCGTTCTTTGGTTGTATTTGGTTGTAGCTGTTTTACGCTTCATGGCCTTGTTGGTTTTCTTCATGTTCTAAAATTTTCAGTTGATGGATATAAATCTCAAGTGAAGCTTATAAGAACTGAAGCAGTTTTTTCAAAAATTTGTTAAATTTTCAACGTCAGAGAATTGCTTGAGCTACCAAAGGAATCAAGAGCACACTGTCACACACCATTGTAATTCGCAGTTTGCGCATTCAACTTGAATTTTGTGCGGCATTGGCTATTGATTCGTGCATTATTTCTAAATCTGGGATACTGATATTTTTCAATCGGGCTCCAGCATGAGTGGGACGAAAATGTACACAAGTTAAAACACAGTGGTTCAACAAAACTAGGTGTATGCAGCTTTCATGTATTCTCTTACGGATTTGGAGCAGCAGACCTCTCTTTTGCATTGTTAATTGCAATCAAAGTTTACATAATGCAGAACACTGTTTGAGATCTCATCTTTTGCTCTGGTTTGACCACTAATCTGCATCTACATCAATTTTACTTGAAATAAAAAAGTACTTTGGAAAAATTATTTACAAGTCCTAGTATTTGTTATTGCAGAGGTTGAAGCAGAGTATTGAGTATTCTGCACAAGAACGAGATTTGGACACTTCTCTGCTGCCTTCTCTCAAGACACAGAAATGGTGAGTCAGAAGCTCTTGCTCTTGCTCTTGCTGACCGTCAAACTGTTGGTCCTAGCCCATCTATTTGGTCATGTGTACCCAACATTAGCTGCTGGGGATTCTGAAGAAGCAACCTTGCCTACTGCAAAAGTATTATGTGATCGTGTGCCCCTAGCATTGGCTGCTGGAGATTCTGAAGAAGCAGCCTGGCCTAATGCAAAGGTATGAAAGGCAGTGTTGCTGTTGCATGGTTGATAGCATAAGCTTTTGGAACTTGATTAAGCTAAAAAGGAAAACCCGCCAATGCTGAGGGCTGTTTGATAATAAGCCATGAAACATACAATCAGATGCATTAACATATTCTGTCTGGCTGGCAGACTTTTGCTGGGGTCTCCTTGGCATGTTGCAATGCTAAAAACGAATCAAGACTACCTTATGCGTAGTGCCAGCGCTCTACTCAGACGGCCATCTAAAGCTGTAGGACTGTAGGTTGATTCTTATGAGAGCAAAACATAACAGGAAAGGAAATTGACTTACATTTAACATAAATTGTTTTTTCTCTTGCCCTGCCATGTTCCAAACCTGGCAGAGCCGCCTCCACTGAAACTAGGATAGTTGGGTGGTTGCCAAACTGTGGCTGGTCTAGATGACCAAATACCAGTTTGATTCAATACCTAATCTACTAGAATCCATCAAAATTTAAATCCAGCAACGAGGAATTCTATGACTTACGACCATTGACAAATATGTGTTCTTACAGTCATCCATACAACAGAACACCCTGTTGTATTAATCTCTATCAGTTGTTACATTTCTCTTTGTGGCTCCTGGCTGAATACTAAAAACAACATATTACAATTAAGTAAGTAAATTTTTTTTTTTTTTAAAAGTGAATTCAACTCTTTTAAGCGTAAGTTTTGCAGGGATGCGAAAGAGAATTAATATAGATATCTTCGGTAGTTTATTATTCAGTTCCACACCACTATCTTATATATGCAGTTACCTTCTCTGTTCACGCTAAGGCCCATGGCTTTTTTATGCCTCCATAATTTGTTTCTTAATTCTACAAGTCTCTCATGGCAAGATGTCTCTCCTAGCACAGAAATTTACATTTTAATTCCTGACTTTTCAGTTTTTCTATCTTTGAAAGCACTAATGTTATTCTTTATCCTTATTATGACAGATCTTGTGTTTTCTAACACTCAATGACAATTTCCATCAATTAAACATTAACTCAAATCAACCGCATACCTCATTATCCATCAGGACATTAGTTATGCAAAAGAGTTATCCATTTAGAGTGTAGATCAGTGTTACTTCTGTGACTTTTGCGTGTCATATGCATTTATTTGCCCCCAGTGGCTTTATCTAAGGACTAAGCCCTTTTTGCTTAGAAATTTTCCATTTTCGTTGGATAACTTGCTGTCTAATCTTATTCAGCTCTCAGAGCATGGTCTCGCTATGTTGTTTTATCATTCAGAAGGACAGTTAAACAGGTATAGGTTTCCTAATCAATTTTTAATGAAAAGGAGAAACTAATCCACTAAAGAAATTTCCATGAAAAGGTTGTGCAAAAGGTTTGGTTGATAATGGGTCAGGGCCAACCCAACTCTTAAACATTATTTGGAAAACTCCTTATGCAACCTTATGCATTAAACTGGGTCTAGGTGGACCATTTCTCTTCCTTATAATCTGAGGGGCTTTCTCTCGCTATCTCTATAGGCTATAGTTTATGTCCTAAATCTGTCTTCTCTGTAATGCATCTCTTCTGCAAAATTTTCAGGGGCTTTTGCATGGGAAGATTCTGGTGACGAGTAAAAATATCTCGGCAGCTGCTGAGTATTCTCTTAGTCCTGGGCTGACGATACCCCGCCGACGGCTTCGAAGCATTGGAGCAAGGCAAGGTCCAGTTGAGCCTCCAACGAATGCTACTGGTTAGCGTGCAGCATTTGGGGAACAGATGTCAAATATTTATTTTCTATTAGATGTGTTGGGACTACTTAAGTCCTAACGTTGCTGGTGATGTTCTCGGGGTTTATGGGCTTCGGCCCATGAATAAGATACTTCCTCCAGCGAGATCTGTTCAGTAGGTTGGGATGCTTGGCATGTGTGTAGTTGGGTGTAAAGGGTACCATAAAAAGGGGCTGAAGTGAGATTAGTTGGTTTTTGGTCGAGATTTGTCTGAAATCTATTTTTTTAAATTTTTTTTCAAAATTTTTTTATACAAATGTTAAATACACTTAGATTAATATTTGTATAAATTTTTTAAAAAAAATAGGTTAAATACACCCGGGTGGGTGCATTTGATAAAAAGCCTCTTTTCCCGTTCTTATGTTCTTCCCATTTGTAAACAGTAGTGTAGAGATTTGCTAAAATTCAATAAAATCATGTAGTTTTTCTTATTCAGTTATTGAGTCCTAACACTTGGGAGTGAATGTAGTTCTGAATTTATGGGTAAAAATTCCAATCAAGAGAATAAAGTTTTAATGTATAGGTTAATTGTATATACAGTTGTGTAGTAATGATTGAAAAAGAGGATAATTGTATGTAAATATGTGAATAAATAATTAAAAAATATGACAGTTATGAAGAGTGAAAAGTTTTAATTTGACGTTTTTTTTGCTTATTGTTAAACACATCCTGTGTGTAAAAAATAAATAGCTATATTGTAAACACTAGTATTTTTCATTTTCTTTTAAAGCCGAATATTTTAACCTTTGAAATAAGTATGTTAATTTAATAGCTTTATTTGTAATATATAGGAAATGAATCAAGATAATAGGTTATAACTCTCGGTACTCTTATTTATCTTATAATATTTTTATAAATAATTTGAAAAATCCTTAAAATGTGTCCCCGTATTAATTTGCAGGATAAAATTATTTACGAAATTTGGGTATTATATTGAATATAATATATTATCAGGACAAACCATATACTAGGGTAATGTCAAAAATATAAAATTAGATTTTTTTGAAGACATAAAATTAGATATTTAAAAGTTAATTAAATATGGATAATGATTCAGTACTTGCAAACATTGGTTTTTTAATTTTGACATACTTTTTAAAAAATCTAAATCATTTAACATGTTTATCTATATATATTTATTTATGCTTTCAAAAATTACATATATTGTCAATTTTTATATATTATATTTATACTATATATTTTTAAAATTTTCATAATAATATATTCGCTTCCGAACGATGCTGTTTTTTACAAGAGAAGTTATTGGTGAAAATTATTTTTAGTAGACTGATGAAACAATATTATTTAACATGATAAATGCTTTAGGTTCAAAAATATTATAAAATTAAAAAACTAAGGATAAGTATGAAGCTTCCACACTTATAATAAATATTTAATTATTACTCATTAAATATATATCTTAATTATGTTGATGCCGGACTTCAATTGTCTATATTTCCGTGCATATTGTTTTAAATTTAAATTACTATAAATTTATAAATATCGGTCCTATTTTTATGAAATTTCTTTTCTAAATAACTTGCTTTATATTTAAAATCTTGATAGTTATCAAAAATTCACTTAATTTATTGTATTTAACATTATTTATAATATCTTAAAAACTTTTTTATTTATGTAATATCACTATCATGGGCTTCATTGAAAATCAACGTAATAAAATAATTTAATGCTAAATATCAATTTTAAAATTATATTTTTCAATATTTTAATATTCAGACAGGAAATGGGACCCCGGATCAGATTGAGAAGGATAACATATGATAGAAATTAATGAAACAGGATCTTTTGTTGTATGGATGACTTTAAGAATATATATTTGTGAATGATCGTAAGAGCCATAGAATTCCTTGTTGCCGCATTTAAATTTTTATGGATTCTAGTAGATTAGGTATTGAATTGATGGCGCAGAAAAAAAAAAAAAAAAAAGGGCTAGTATAGATAAGAAGTACATGTTAGATGCATTAACATATTCTGACTGGCTTTCCGACTTGTGGTGAGAAAAACGAATTGGGGTTACCTCATGTGTGTATTGCATGTGTTGCTGTGACGGCCATCTACAGTTGCAGTATCATAGTTTGATTCTTATAAGAACAAAGCATAACAGGAAAGGAAAATTTACTTACATTTGAACATAAACTGTTTTTATCATTGCCCTGCCAGGTTTCGAATCTGGCAGAGCCTCCTCCCCTCTAACGAGGACGGTTGGGCGGTTGCCAAACTTTGCCTAGACTACATGACAAGATACTTGTACAATTCAATACCTAATCTACGAGAATCTATAAAAATTTAAATTCACCAATGAGGTATTCTATTACTATCACAATCATTCGCAAACATATGTTCTTATAGTCATCCATCCATACAACGTAACACCCTGTTGTATTAATCTCTATCAGTTGTCACCTTTCTCTGTGATTCTCAATGCCATGTGGGACCCCATTTCTTGTCAGAATCCTGAAAACAAAATACATGTTTCAACTTACAGCTCGGTAAGCAAATATTTTTTAAAAAATATTAAATGAATTCAACTCTTTTTAAGTTTTGCAGGAATGGCAAAAACACTATTAATATCAGATATCTTTATTAATTTATTGTTCGGTTTACACCAGTATTTATAAATTCAGCAAACTAAAGGGGACAGATGCAATATTGGTCAAACTTTGTAAGTATATTTGCAAAAATCTCCTTAAACATTAAAGCAAATCAATTACAAACCCCATTATCTATCATCAGAACCTTGGTTATACAAAAGAGTTATCCATGTGGAATGCAGATCAATGTTAGTTTTATCATTTGTCCATGTGTCAGAGGTATGGTTCCATCTAAGGGCTAAGCCTTACCGCTTTTAAAATTTCCTTCTTCGATGGGGGGTAACTTGCGGTCTAATCTTTTTCAGCTTTGCAAGCATGGTTCCGTAACGTTGTTTTTTCTATTCAGAAGTACATTTGAACAGGTACAGGCCTGCTAATCAATTTTTAATGAAAATGAGAAAGTAATCCAGTAAAGAATTTTCCGTAAAAAGGTTCTCCACAAGGACCACGACGGTGTGCAAACGGTTTGGTCAATACTGGGTTGGGTCCCTTAACCCTAATTGGAAAGGACTCCCATTGTATGCTCCCGGTCATCTTCTTCTGTGACCGGTGGCGGAAAACATTCCATGCCCGTTGATCTATGCCGCAACCACCATTGTGAGCATTGCCTGCAACAGCTCCTCCGGCGATGTCCTCAGCACCTCGTCGTGATCCGCCATTAATTCCAGTGACCAGCTATAGAACCCCTCGCCTCTATTGATCTTGCGTTCACCCATCGGTGTGTTACGCTGGGGAACAGACCAGTTCAGTAAGCAGCAGAGCCATGTCGGCGGGAGGAGCCTCATCAAGGTTTGGGCCTCTCAACGTGCTCACATACGTCCAAGACAGAAGCTGATGTCGGCAGGAGGAGCCTGACGTTGAGGTCACGTGCTCTCTCAACGTGCTCACATACGTCCAAGACAGAAGCTGATGTCGGCAGGAGGAGCCTCATCGAGGTTTGGGCCTGACGTTGAGGTCTCGCGCTCTCTCAACGTGGTCAGATACGTCCACGACAGAAGCTGGGCGGCGCTGAGCACGTGAAGGACAGCTGGAAAGGCTGAGTCGGTTGTGCGCGAGAGTATAAAGAGTATCAGTGGGGTCGAGTCGTGGGACTTGATTGTTGTCACACGTCTCTGTAATAAAGCAAGAGAAATCTGATTGGCTTTCAGAGACCAATCGGAATAATATTCCTTCGTTGGCTGAAATCTATTACAAATTGCGAATTGTCTCATCCAGGTAGACAGATTGCGAATTGTCTCAACCAGCCATGAAATTCGGCACTTAAAAACCAGACCTGGCTATTGTTCTCCCTAAAATCCACATCCAACAATAAAAATATAAAAATATAAAAATATAAAAAACGCAGAGCCACGAGATATTATTGCTAGAAATCCGGCTTCTTTCTTATCACCGGTAGGTGAAAATCCACCCCCTCAATCCCTGATTCGAGCATGGCAAGCTTCAAGGCACCTCCACGTCATGCCTGCATATGCAAAACTGGAAATGGAGGAACGCACGGCCGAGTTTGGGAATGTTTCCATTAACGCGGTAGAGTAGTTTGGAAAGGGAGGGGCATTTCCAGCATTTTGAACAAATATTTATCAGTTTGGTACCAGAAGCTGACGGCTTTGGCACGCTTTAAATTGATTTTGTACACTGTTGGCACCGATGAAATAATAGAGCATCGTCTGTTAACGTGGGCTCGGAGGGATCGGAGCGGAGAAGCGAAGAAAAAAATTATTTTTGGGGAAAATTCTTTGCGGAACATTTGCCCTTAATTCTTTATTTGCCTGTAATATTTCATAAATGTTATTTTCCTTGATGAAAATACAATTTTGCTCATTTAAAATTTTCTATTTAAAACAATTCAACCTTAATATAACTTAATTGATGATAGTGAATTATTAATATGTTGTATCAAATTACTCAAAAATTATATTAAAGTCGGATCATTTTAATTTTAGAAATTTTATAGGAACAAAATTGTCTTTTCAATAGTTAGATAAATGTTGAGTTAATGACATGAGCTCAATAAGAATTTAGGATAAATGTTATACATATAATAGAAATTCTTAAAATATTATGGATATATTAAAAATTAAGTATAAATGTTAGGCATATTTAAAAACGTGAGATTGAAAGAGCAGAGTGGGAAGGAATAAGATGGTTGGGAGAAGAGACAGTTTTTCACCTTTTATAGTTACCAAAGCCAAAAGGGTAAGCTTACCACCCACCGTACTTATCAAACAGCAATAATTAGGCACGCATGAAATTAATTTATTTTTCCGTTGGTATGAATGGTAATGCTAAAAAAATATTATTAAAATAAAAATGAAAGATTATATTAAAATGAAAACTTTTCTCAGTTATTGCATCTCATCCACATTCCACTCAAGCAATTTATATATTTAAATGATCTGACTGACCACCGCGATCATATTTATTACAAGTGACGTTTAATTTGGTAACCGTGAGAAAGGATTTGTAGTCCGTAGTGATCACTTTTTACTTTGTCGTGGTTTACACTTCATACTATAATGTATTGTGGGAAAAGGAGAATAAAGACGGTATTTTCGGACATATCGACAATAGGGTTCCGTGTTCATATGATGTACCCATGCCCCTTAATCAAATTTGCTATAAAATGTTTATTTTTTCAGAATTACCTCCTTGCACAACAATCAGGGGGAAAATATCAAATAAATATAAAATTTATTTTCTACTAGATGCTTTTAAAAATTTTATAATAAAATAGTATGACTTTTATTTACTGTTATTGTCGTCAGGGGTATAAATAAGACTTGGGAGTGAATATTCTGATTATTGGTAAAACTTCAAACCCAACTTTATTTATTAATTAGATCAAAGGTGATGTAATATTTATATTTTAATGTTAGCTCAAATTTAGGAAAAAGTTCTCTTCAACATTTGACTCTAATTCATTTCATACTGACAAACAGATACCTGCAACATTTAACCTATAATTCCTTAAATTTCATGGCATGCCAACACATTGGAATACAAGCATATTTGTTAATATTATTTTAAATACCAGCATATTGGAAAGGCAATCTTAGGTTTTAATGAATTGAGACTAAACCCTGATGACATGTTATACCTAAATTTATTATCAAAAGTTGCGTGGTTATTTTCAATGCTGCTAATGCAGGAGACATGCTTACAACGTTACTGGAATTAGATTCGAATATTTGAAAAAAATATCCAAATTTCAAGACGGAATGACGAATTATCCTTGACCCTAATCCCATATTCCTATGACATGTTTGTTCCAAGTTCAGCGTCCAGCTGAGGCTTCCAATTTACATGCAAACTACGTAAGTAGGGAGAAAGAATTCTGCTTAATTAATTAATATGCTTGAAAAATCCATGTTTTTTACGTTTTTATATAGAAGGATGATCATTGTCTTTTTCTTTCATTTTATGGATGATGTCGGTTATGCTGCCTAATGATCTTTAATGCTGCAACACAAGTGCAAGCACGAGGCGCTGGAATTAAGTGGCTTTGCTGCTATTAAACCCTTTTAATGTTTAGTGATTGAATTTCACTCGATTGTATTTGGCATCATTTACATTATTATAAACCCTTTCATTTGTTAGTATGACGGTCCATGTGCACCATCTACAAGTGTGTAAAATAAACCATAAGTAAATTGGTTTATATTAAATATCAATTTTAAAATTGTATTTTCAACATTTAAACCACTTAAAGCATCATTATTATGTGGATAAATGATTTTATCAAATACTGTTACATTCTAATACATTTGTAAATATATCTAAGCATTTTTTGTATATCGCACATGAATATACATATTTCGCAACTGTGATCAATGCACATATTTAATTTAGATAAAAAAAATTTCTTCTAATTAAACAAATAATGTTAAATACATTGAACCTATTGGATTTCCCATTATTCCATGTAACCCCTTACATATTTAAGATTGGATATTTGATGAAAAATTCAATTCATTTATTGTATTTAACATAATTTATTTAGCT
The DNA here is from genome assembly GCA_030490835.1 of Annona cherimola. Taxonomy (NCBI): domain Eukaryota; kingdom Viridiplantae; phylum Streptophyta; class Magnoliopsida; order Magnoliales; family Annonaceae; genus Annona; species Annona cherimola. The sequence continues at coordinate 74,057,597 of CM059973.1, forward strand.
AGAATATCAAGTTTCGTCCACGTCTAATACATGCATAGGCTACATTTGCTCAACAATATAAATTAAAAAAAATGCTTGCATCCATTCACATATATATTAGAATGTAGCAATACTTTAAAAAATTATTTATCAACATATTTATAATATTTTAGATGGTTTAAATGTTAAAAATATTACTTAAAAATTGATATTTAATATTAAATTATTTTATTATATTGATTTTACATGTTTATAAATGAAGCCCATATATAATGATACTAAATAAATGAATGAATTTCGATGATAATATAAATAATGTTAAATACAATGAACTGAATATATTAAGATTTTAAATAGAAAATAGGTTACATATGGAAGGGTTTCATAGAAACGCTCCCAAAATTAATTAACCCATAATAAGGTAAACCGTTGGCAGCCCCAAAACGTGATGCTGGCAGCTTGAAATGCAGTCCGTTCGTCCCTACGGTGGCGGTATTGGTGTTTTAAAATTTTTAAACGAGTACGAAACATTGATTGCATGGGCATGCATAGAATTATTATGGAAAATCATGGGTTATTTGCAATTATGTTAAAGCAAAAGACATACAATATTACAAGAACCATAAAAGGAATACATGCAAAATAACCCAAAATTTAACTGCAGAATAAGAATTATATTTACCCTGCACACTAATTCCATGACATGTTTCTTCCATTCATTGGAAGATGCAGATGTATCCAACTTGCCTTTTGCGGTGATTGAGTGATTTCCAATAGAAGGAATAAAAATCAGTGTGAAGCCAACATAGCTGACTTGAACGACAGCTTCGCCTTAAAAAATACTCACAATCCAGCATTCTTGCATCACTTGTTGTAGGACATAGCTGCATTCATCTTTATTTAACTTGGACAAACAAGATTGCCAGGAGTTGGTATGAGAAGTCCTGCATTGTTTGATCCCTCTTTTCTTCTTATTCTTCTTCTTCTTTTTTTTTTTTCCTGATATACATTTGATCCCTCTTCTCGGTTGCAGCAAGATCCCATATTTTTTCTCCAAATGCTGATTGACAGGTTTTGTACACTCATTGATCCTTTGGCATCAACATTTTGTATTATTCTTGGCCCATGTTCTTTTTCTACAGTGTTGTTAATGTCCTGTTATGCAGATTGCAGTGTCACCTGTCCAGCTCTAGAACCCTCATACTCTAAGCTGGCTTCAGGTGTGTCTTCCTCACTAGGTGGCACCAATTGCCAAAACAAAGGCAGATATGTGTCCCAGTCCTTCAAAATAGCAGCGCCTTTGCTGCTACTGGTTTTATCCTGCAGGCAGGAAAGAATACATAGATCTGAGTTCCAAAAATCGACTTGTAGTGGGGAAGAAGAGATTCAGCCAGTTTCTATGTTTTTACCACATGGGCTTGTATGAGACTCTTTAATTGTTGCTGGCCAGCAGGTGCATTCACTCTCTGAATCTTCACGATCTCCTTATTCAACTGTTTCAACAACAAGGAGTGAGACCGAAAAAAAAAAAAAAAAAAAAAACATTGCCCTGAAATTAAAGATCAAGCACAGAGGAATGAGTACAAGTAAAAACAGGAACAAGAGGGGGAAAAAAGTCATGACTAAGTAGTACAGCTAGTTGCTTTTACATGGCATTGCCATAAATGCTGCAACTCACTGGACACTGCTGGCATCAGGATTCAAAGCTTGAGCATCTATACTTGAGTAGGGAGAGAAGGAAGATAATCACTAGGATTCCCATTTTACCATTTCATGTAATCTTGGCCTAAAGATTTGGCAACTTCAATATGCACAAACAGAGAAGAATACCAAATGCACTCCATCTACAGCAACTGAATATTTTCATTTCCATAGCACATTGCATTTATAACGTGAGAGTTTTTAGCTACATCAATCTAATCATCCGCCAAATACAAGTCCACTCACTTTTATTTGCAACTGCATGTGCGTATGCATCTTTTTCAAACACACTAAGAGTAACATCTGAAATAAATGTTTATGCTGATAGATTGGTGCTATAGTCGCATCAATCTTCTATTGGCAATGCTCGAATGCATCTCCCGGCATTCACCCTTCCCGTATGCGATTGAAGTCCATGAATGATTGCATTAGTCTTTAAATAGCATTAACGTTCATGTGATGAAGTTGTCTAAACTTTCTTTAAAAACGTTCTTTACTCTTTTTCTCTTCCTTTATTTTTGACTTGCAAAGGTTGGTTGCAGTTCTTTTCTCCCATCTCCAATAACATGTTTTTCAATTTGAAAAATAAATAAGACTATCAGTAAATCATTCAAAAGGATTATACTAAAACATAGCACAGTGTTCATCTCAAAAAAAAAGAGGAAAGAAAAGCATGTAGTGCACTCCAGTACCAGTCCATGTGTGACTGCAGTGGAACTTCAAGAATGCTCATGATACTTGAAGCGGGAAAACTATTGAAGGTAAAATGGTAAAAATGCATTCTTCTATTAGCACAAGATCAAAGTTACTTCTTAAAAGTTAGACATTTACCAAAAAAGTGTCACAGAAAGGAACAACATGGACATACCTTTGGAAGGAGGGTGTCATCCTCATCAAGAATGTAGGTCAGCCCACCAGTCATGCCCGCAGCAACATTTCTACCCACTCTGTCAAGACAAAAAGCATTCTACTTACATGTCCTGAGTCCTGACTACTTAAAACAATAAAAATGAAAGATGAGGGCAGAATATACTCACTTCCCAAGGACAACAATGCAACCACCTGTCATGTACTCACAGCAATGATCACCGGTCCCTTCAACTACTGCTTCAGCAAGAGAGTTCCTGACAGCAAAACGTTCACCAGCTCTCCCTCTAATGAAGATTTGGCCACCGGTGGCCCCATAAAGGCAGGTGTTCCCCACTATTGTTGCATCCTCTGGACAAAAACCCGTATTCTCCACAGGAGTTACTACCAGTTCGCCACCAGCCATGCCCTTATAAGAACATATGATAATGATGTTATTATTCTACTGACTGTGAAATTCTTGCAAGATCAATACTAGGTTAGAACTTCAAATACCTTTCCTACATAATCGTTGGCTTCTCCAACAAGTCGAATGTTCATACCAGGAGTCAGAAAACAAGCAAATGATTGCCCAGCACTTCCTGTGAATCTGGAGACAAACGGAAATCAAACCTTGGAGCTACCTGGTTCTGATCATTCAGCTCATTTCTATACAATGATAACAGTAATAATAAAACTTGAATACAATCAAAGATTTTTCTTACGTAATGTTCAGCTGTCCTGCAAAACCAGTGTCCCCATATTTCTTTGCTACCACACCAGCTATTCGGCCACATACAGCACGGTCGACATTATGTATCTTGATAGTCTTATTAACTACCTTTTCATGTTCAATTGCCTCGGAAACCTGTAGAGGAAAAGGGAGGTTTATAACACCAAGAAAACATAAGAATCTTGAGCAATGTGTTTATGATTGATAATGTGCATAGGCATCATCATTGATGTCCATTAAAAACTGAAGACTTCCAGAAATCTTTGCATTTTATTTTATTGAGAAATGATTTACATTGCGTGATGCGACTCAAAACAACCTTTTGAGTTAAAAGAGTTTTTTTTTTTTGGTTAAATACATATCATTCATCAATATAAATTTACTCATAAATTACTCTAATTGAAAATTCATATCTTCCAAAAAATCAAAATCATCTGGGAGTGAATATGTAGCCATCAAAATATAACAGTGAATCTATAACCTATAGTTGATTAACGGTTTGGATTTAACTAAAAATTGTTTTAGAAGAAAAAAATCACAAGGTTTCATGGAGTCATGCCATGCGACCTGTTGCCTTGAATCATTTCCCCAATTTAGTTTGTCAACAAAATCAAAATCTAACATTCCACAACTTTTATTATTTCAAATCTGCAGGACATGGCAAGCATAATCTGCCCCAGCTCTACTAGGCATGTGCGTAAAAAATTAGTTGACATCACGTTTTGGAGGCTGCAGGACATGGAAAGCATACTCAACCCCAGCTCTTCTAGGTATCCGCTTAAAAGTTGAGTTGATATCTCGTTTTGGTGGGATAATGCATTTAAGATAAATTACACAAACAAGTATAACCATCGATGGCTATAGGCTGATAGAGCCAAAGAGTATTATCAGAAAAATGCAATTTTTTTATATTAGTTGAAGGGATGATATGATTGATAAAAGCACTAAAATATTGATCTTCATATTATGTGGTCTCAACTTAGTAAAATATCCTGTTTCCAACGAACTTTAGATAGATACACATTCATGAACTTAGCCCTCCGATGCCATGTGTCATTGCTTACGAAAACGATATTATGTCCAATTCAGCCTACACTAGGCATGTGTTAACCCAAATTACTGTTCATAATAACTGCATTAATGTGTACTTATTTCTAAAAAATAGTTGTGGCATTATTGTAAAAGAAAACTAATGGAAAGGAATCTCACAACACCCAAAGCATAAGTACTAAGCTAATCAAGGCAATGAGTTTAGGTTGGAAGCTTGAATATAGGATGGGGCAAAGGAATGATCTTCATTTTGGGAGTTAAAATGGGATAGAACATCATCTTAAAGGTAAGAAAAGATACCCACTCTTAGCGTCTATTTAAATGATGAAAACTTGAATTTCTCTAAGATAATTTTGAGTGTGTGTGGGAAGTGATAAAACTTTTGATGAAAAACTTTTGATATGAACGTTTTTGAATTGAAAGAAAATGATGTGATATAATAGGGATAATAATGAGGAATAAAAAAATCAAGTTAAAATAGATAGGTTAGTTGTATGCGTAATTGTGTAGAAATGTTGAAAAGTATGGTAGTTACATAGGAAGATGTGAAGAAATGATTACAAAATAAGGTAGTTATAGAGAGTGAAAAGTTTTAGATTAAAAAGTTTTAACTTGAAAAACACACCCTTTATTTGATAATCATGTTTGCTTGAATCATGTGTTAGCAAGTACTTTAGATCATTTCATTGGCAGATGTTGTAAGACCTTGAGCAGGGTGAGTCCCTCTTTGGAGGAGGCCATAAGGCTTAGAGGAAACATAGCTAAGTCCCTTTATTGAGAAGGCCATGGAATCCTAACGAGGCTAAGACCCAACATACATCTTAGCTAATATGCTATTGATGAGCATGTTTTACAAGCTTTATCATTAAAGTGAGGTTTCGGACTTCCATTTTATCAAGGACACTTGTTTACATGCTGGGCTTTTAGCTCATACAACATCCTTTTTAGAATGTAAGCATGAGAAATCATGCGTGATAAACTTGATGCAAGTGAAAGGAGAATTTAACTAAGGACTAAATATAATGACTCTCAAACGAGGACTCCAGCTTTATTTTTTTTCTTTCAGACTTGCATGTATTACTTAATTTGTTGGGATGACTGTAATAAATATTTTAATCCTTGGGTTGTGTTCTGGAAAGTTTTTATACTGAATGTATGATTCTTCTCTATATACTGTGCAAATGCAATTGGCGATGTAAGATTGACATGACACATACATTAATGCACACTTCAATATTTCGGATACAGAATTAGCGCCAACTAAAATTAAGATGAGACTCATTCAAACACCTACCAAACAGCACTAGTAAATCATTGAAAAGGCAATCTACAGTCTCTTTTCCACATACACAGAGTAAATCTTCATGTGCATCTCTGTTTTGGGCACAAACAACAGTAACAGTTACTCGGGAGGGTCAGCATGAACAACTGTACATCAGTTTTACATTGAAGATGGTCTGAGGTGGGCATGAACAACTGCAAATTTCAGTTAGATTGATGAGGGTCTGAAGTTTTGCGAAGTAGTATTCCCATATAGAGTTTGAGAGAAGATTGAAAAGGCATACAAAAGAAAGTTCCAGCAAAAAATTTATTATTTGGTTTCTTAAGTGTTTTATCTAAAGGCTTGTTTGTTTAGATTGGATTTGGAAAATTTTAAATTTTCTCCTCTCTCTATACATATCAATCCACTTCCCATCCTATAGTACATAGCAATCCTATTTTTCCCATCATATAACACGTACCAATCCTATGTTTCTTCTTATTATTTAAAATTCTGATCTTCCACTATATAATTTGACATATACCCACCACAACAACCCTACTTTTCCAAATTCTCATTACAAATTTCCAAACAGGCCCTCAACAAAATTTGCAGCAAACAATCGAATTCAAATATGAATGGTACATTGATAAAACCTCAGAATTTAGTAAACTGTCAAACCTCGAACTCCAGTGTCCTCACCTCAGGATCAGAAAGTACAACATCGTCCAGAATGACACCATTAGTATGAACTTCTTGATTCCTAATAGCAGTGCTGCTCCACTTGGGTAGCCCAACATTCTAGCACAAATCAAACCACCAGATGTAAAATTTATAAAGGTGTTGCACATGGAATTAAGACACCAATCCTAATAGTAGGTAATTCTGTAGACATTAAGTGTCTTAGATACATACAGATAAAATATAACTCAGATCAAGCTGTTGAGTCTTCAACAAGGGGATGCTTCTTTTTCTGAGTAAATCTGTTCGACCAATTACATCATCCATCTTTTCATAACCCAGTTGGGCCAGTATACCTCTTACCTACAACAGATCAGACACTAGAGTGAATATGAAAGTATGTATGTAGTTTCCATTCAATCAATTCCCAAGCTGACAAGAAGTTTCTTTTCCAATAATTTCTGAAAGTTAATGAACTCCAAAATTGGAAAATTGGGATTATAAACATTATAAATTTCTAGGAAATTGAGGAATCTATGCAGATCATCACCTCTTCAGCAACATACAAAAAGTAGTTCACAAGATCTCCTGGCACACCAGGAAACCGGGCACGAAGTTCTTCTCTCTGCCAGAATTTAGGAAAGATTGTAAGCAATATTCTTTTTGGGTCGATTATCTATAAGAGCATCAAAGAGAAGCTATCACCTGACTAGCTACTCCAACTGGGCAGTTATTTGTGTGGCAAATGCGAGCCATAATACATCCTGTAGCAATCATTGCTACAGAACCAAATCCATACTCATCCGCCCCCATTGCAGCAGCCATAAGGACATCAATGCCACTCTTGAACCCACCATCGACTCTTAAAATGACTCTCTCCCTGAGCCCATTTTCAATAAGCGTCTGCAAAAGTTTCATGACCGTTTAAGACAATGCCACAAAAAATCTAGGGCATGGCATCATTAGATTGAATAAAATCAATCCTAAACCTGGTGGGTTTCTGTAAGTCCAAGCTCCCAAGGACCACCTGCATGCTTGATGGAGCTAATTGGGCTAGCACCAGTTCCCCCATCATGCCCTGATATCTGCAATTCAAAGTACAACCAAAGAAAATGTAATTACAAAATGAGAAGCACATGACTTCTAAGATGAATTACCTGTATTATATCAGCATTGCCCTTTGCAACTCCAGAAGCCACCGTGCCAATGCCAGCTTCAGCTACAAGTTTTACAGACACCTTGGCCTTTGGGTTAACCTATCCACAGACAGAAAAAAGTTGCTTCGAGAAGCAATTTTGATAATTACCAGATAGGGAAAAAAAGACCATCCTTGAGGCTTGCAGGACACACCTGATGGAGATCAAAAATTAACTGTGCAAGATCCTCAATTGAGTAAATGTCATGGTGGGGAGGAGGTGATATCAGTGGAACCCCTGGTTTAGAGTTACGGAGTCTAGCAATGTATGCACTAACTTTCTTTCCTGGCAATTGGCCTCCCTCTCCAGGCTTTGCACCCTGAGCAATTTTAATCTCCAGCTGATCTGCATGGACCAAGAATGTTGGTGTGACCCCAAAACGCCCAGATGCAACCTGTGAAGAATACAAAAGGCATACATATAATATAATACACGTAATCGTTCCATTATCATTGTGCATGTGTTCTGAAAAATTTTCAACAAAAAATTGTAATTGCCATAATTTATAAACCAAAACTTCTGCGCAAAAAAAAAAGAAAAAACAAATAAAAGTACAATGCTCAATTTTTGTAAATCTTGATTTAGTCCAGATATTAAGTCAAACCTCAACATCAATACCATTCTACAGTTAAATAAAGTAGACTTTGTCCTTTATTAGCTATCCCTAGATTGATTACTCTTTCCCCCTATAATTTAAATATAGTGGTTTCTAGGATCAGTGAGTGAATCCACATGCTGACAACTCTTTTTACCCCCTAGTCAAATGAGCTTGTGCTTAGAACCAAGTGCTATCTAGTACCTAATCCACTTGACAAAGCCAATGAACAACCAAGATAAAAGGAGACATTAGAATAGGAATAAAAACCCTTGCAAGTGAAAGCATTTATTCTTTCCTGTATTGTTCATTTACTTCTTGAATAATGCCTAATATAACATGTCATTTCCAATGTGCAGCAAAACTAAATGCCTTTAAGAAGAAAGATTAGCAGGCGACCTGTTTTATGGCACTCGTGGCAGTATCACCATTTTGAAGACCTTTGAGGTGTGGAAGTGTTGGCGAATACCCATCAACAACATCTGAAAGTGGCTTCCAACGAACAGGATCCTGGATAGGAAAGTTTTTAAGAATAAGTGCAACAAACCAAAGGGGGGAAAAGTTTAAACATAAAGGTAGAATACTTCTTCAATTCACAATTTATATACACAAGCTAATCGTAGTTACCTCACCACCTTCTCCTGAATTCGATTTTCCACCTATTCGGTTCATCGCTATTGCAATTGCTTCATGTGTTTCTCTGGAAATTGCTCCAAGTGACATCCCACCTGTACAAAAGCGCTGAACAATAGAAGTAGCAGATTCAACCTTCCCCAAAGGGATTGGTGGGCGATCACTTTTGAATTCCAGAAGATCTCGAAGAACCTATCAGTCAGAAAGGGTGGAAAAGAAAGAAACAAAAAACACACACACACACACACACACAGATAGTATCAGAACCTCCTGTCTTTAGGGAAGGGATATTGAGAAAATAAAAGGGGAACAAAAAGATAACAAGTAAACATGAAAATAAACCACACATTGACAGGACGGTTGGCAAGGTGCTGCTGGTAAACAGAATAAGCACTTTCATTCTTCTGTCTGACTGCCTTGTGCAGCAGTTTGGACATCTCGGGATTATTTCCATGATATTCCCCTTTGAATGACAATACGAAAAATATAGTTCAGCATATGGAATGTGGAAGCAATACAAGCTAAAGAAAGTTCAAAATATCAGTAGTAATATCATCGATAATTTGATATATTGTTTGCAGATATGCTATGTGAATAAATTGTGCTGCCATAGCATATGGCATGTGGAAGCAATACAAGCTAAAGAAAAAATGTTCAAAATATCAATAGTAATATCATTGATAGTTTGATATATTGAGTGTGTTTGGTAATGAATAAAACTTTTGATGAAAAGTTTTAGAGAGTAAAAGTTGTCAAATGATGTGATATGATAGGGGAAATGATGAGTAGTAAAGAGGATAAAGTTAAAAATAGATAGGTTAGTTGTGTGGATAGTTGTGTAGAAATGATTGAAAAGTAGGGTAGTTGTATAGGAAAATGTGAAAAAATGATTAAAAAATATGATAATTGTGGAGAATGAAAAGCTTTAGATTGAAAAGTTTTAACTTGACATTTTCTATCAATTGCCAAATAAACCCATTGTTTGCAGATATGCTATGTGAATAAATTCTCCTCCCATAGCGTATCCCAGGAGTAACCTTTTAATTGTCCCAATTATATTACTGAGATAGTGATGTTATCATTCTGTGATGCCGGTATTAGCAATATATCAACAACAACTGCTGTGGGCACTGGAAGAAATCAGAAGAGGAAAAAGAAACAAAATGTTTCAGCAGTCAATCATATCTGGAATTTTTGCACTTGAAGCTGTTGGGGAATTCAACTATGATAAAGTTTAGGGAGAATTTAAAATCTCGAAGAGACTTGGTTAGAAATCCTATGCGCTATGTTATACTGTTATACTCACAAATGGTTCATTCTTCTTTTGTTGAAAACCAATTGAACTATGCTTGCTGTGGGCACTGGAAAACCAATTATATTACTGAGATAGTGATGTTATCATTCTGCGATGCCGGTATTAGCAATATATCAACAACAACTGCTGTGGGCACTGGAAGAAATCAGAAGAGGAAAAAGAAACAAAATGTTTCAGCAGTCAATCATATGTGGAATTTTTGCACTTGAAGTTGTTGGGGGAATTCAACTATGATAAAGTTTAGGGAGAATTTAAAATCTCAAAGAGACTTGGGTTAGAAATCCTATGCGCTATGTTATACTGTTATACTCACAAATGGTTAATTCTTCTTTTGTTGAAAACCAATTGAACTATGCTTGCTTCAATAAGTGATTGATGCATAATAAAGCATATTTGTCTTAAACATTAAATTCTTTCGACTGTAAACATGTTCGAAATTTATCAGTGATGGATCCATCACATCCCAATGTTTTCATCAAATATATACCACAAAGTCATCACTGTACAATATTTGTGTTCTATCCCTGTCCTATTGATACCACAGGATATCAATATATAATGATACTGACACTGGTACCTTGTAATTAATAACAGGCACTACTTCTATGCAACTAGGTTACGTCGTCCGTTTTGGCCCACCCTAATGGTGATGCGAAATTTACCCTGCCCATTGCATTTATCTTTGTTTCGCTAGGAGACCAAGTTTTATCAAATCAAATGTGCATGGGCCCCATCTGAAAAATGTGTAAAATGAACATAATAAAACTATTTGACTTATATATCAGTTTCAAAGTCGTATTTTCCACACCTAAATGTTCTAAATCATCATTCCTTTAAGGATAACTAATTCTATAGACTATTGTCATATTCTAATGCATAAGTGAATGGGTCTAAGCATTCTTCTTAATTTACACCTGAATATATATGTTTTTAAGCAAAATGTTGGCCTTCCTACACTTCTGATCAAAATGATTTTTGGTCTCATTATGAAACTAATAATGTTAAACAATGACAACTGTTGGTTTTAATTTCATCATCAAAATGGGTCCACAAACAGGATCACATGAAAAACTTGGATGTAACCTGGGTTACACCAAAGCATGACCCATTAATAATTACACAAATGTGCATCACACTTATCAGATAGCATGTTGCAACTCATCATCATCATCATCATAAGCCATTTCCCACCTAGGTGGAGATAGCATGTTGCAACTAAATTCTGTAAATCCAACTATTCCACTCAAATGTCGATCATATATAATATATGGAAAATAATCAAGTGCATTTGGGCTGCAACATAATTATGGTGCATTCCGTTGCAAAATGGGGCCCACTTGATCATGAAATGAACTACCCGCCGATTGTATTTAGAATTATTTACTTTAATGGCATGCCAATCTTCATCCAAATCAAATGTGTATGTGGGCCCTGTCTTAAAATGATGCAAAATCAACATGATAAAATAGTTTAGTGTAAATATCAATTTTAAAGTTGTATTTTCAACATCCAAAATATATCTTTTATATGGATAAATGATTGTATAAAGAATTATAGCATTTTAATATGTGTAAGGCCAACTTTGTAATGGACCGCACCATAATTCTGGTGCATACAGACTACACTTGATTGGTTCTCTCTTACGCATATTGCACTCAAATGCTATGTGGACAGTCAAAACCATTTTTAGGTAAATCCCGCCAGTATATTGTAGCATCAACTTAATCCAATATAGATGTAAAGCACGTCAGAAATCCATCAAATTTTGAGCAAACCATGCAGCATTGGTTCAATGAAATTACAAATAATTTGCAATTATCTTATTTGGTCATGGATACCAGAAATTGTGATGTAGGTAGAGTCTGCAGAAAAATTGAAATGCCAAACATACTTTTGAGAGTAAAAAATTACCTCCAGCCCTGAACTGAATAAAGCCAAAATTTTCTAGTCTTTTAGCAGTATCCTCTGAGAATGCCTTCACCCAGAAAGACAAAGTTTCCCTTGCCAACTGCAAGAATGAAAAGATGTCCCATAAGGATTAGGGGACCTAGCCTCACCCTGACACTAAATAAGCTTGCTATGGCCATGATTTCATTTTTGATTTCCATTTAGCTCACTAAAAAGGTTTCCCTAATATCAATACCAAAGTAATCATATCCAGTTTATATGGTGTAGTTTATTTAATCTAAGAATATTTGTTTAAAAAAATAGCATACAATTTAGACTAATTTCATAAATAATATTAATATAAAAATAATAAATACAAGAAAACAGTATACAATTTACTACCATGTAGTTATGTTATTTCATGTTTTATGCTGAATTAGTTATTTGCTTTCGAGGTAAAACCATCTGGTTGCAACCCCAATGTCTGGCTCACACTGTAATGTAGCCTCCCCCCTCTTGCATAATCAGACAAAAAACCATCTTTTTGCATTCTCAAAAGCAACCTTCTACTTCCTCTTCACTATCTAGGTGTCTTCTTTAACATAAAATGCAAAAAAACAATTGGTGCAACCAAAACCTACAGCAATTTAGTTACCTTCCTTTACAAGTATGTAATGATGTAATGCAATGTACTATATAGTTATAATTTTCATAACATGAGACACAAAATGAACGCCATCTTTCATGATATTAATATTATTATTAAATAAATAATCGTCCATCAAAAAATCAACAATGCATTATGGTTATCTTCCTTTGTATGATCATCTTCTTCGTCACTGTTATCGAGGAATACAATCAAATGTAAAAATAGAATATTAGAATGTCCATGAAAATAACGTGTCTGTGATCTGTTGGAGCAATCAACTCAATCATCAAAATAACGGACGTGACATATGCCAAAATTTTCATTGAATAATCACTCCAAGGTCCAAAATGTCATAGAATGAAATTAGGGTTAATTTCAAATACACCCACTACATTTTCCCTTAATTACAAATATACCCATTAAGTATGAGTGAAATTTCAAATATACCCATTATGACAGTTATAAACGTTTAATAATTTTAAAATCCCAAAATACCCCAGATTAATGTAACATTTATTGTGATTTGTGCAATATCTAGACCGTTAAAACTCATTCTGTCTAGCTTTTCTTTCACATTAAATGTGTTTCCATTATATTGTTCAACTTCTATCATAGTTGAATGACTATTATTATTAAATAATAAGAGGCATTTGGGATATTTCTTATGATGGATAACGATGATTTTTAATTATGCCTGACGCAATGGATATATTTGAAATTTCACTCATACTTAGTAGGTATATGTGAAAATTTTCAAACTTCATAGGTATATTTGTAATTAAGGTCAAATGTAGTGGGTATATTCGAAATTAACCCATGAAATTAAGGTGTTTTTGGATTGGATCACAACTATAGATGAAACAGAAACAATGAGCTGAAAACAAAGTATTCAAGTTCCAAGATTTCCTTTTCCAAAGGTACAGGGAATTAGTGATAAATCAATACATCTTAAATGTGTAAGCGTCAAAGGAAAAGAAAATTAATTCCGCACTAATTGTCTGCAAAGAGGATAAGTAAAGGGAACCCTGGAAATCAATTTGTTGTCCATCGGTGACATCAAGTTTCATCCAGAAAAACTATGACATGGAAAAACAGGGTACTTCACAAGAGGAATCACTGAGGTTCTAACAATAAATGCCATCATCAAAAGGGCTGATATTTCATGCCAGTAGTAATAAATGGCCATCAGATATAAAGTTTGACTTTATACGTTTGACAATAAAAAAAATTTGCACATAAACAAGTTGAGATGTGCTAAGTATTGATATTTACAAAAATTCCAAATCAATTATCTCGCAACTAAGCTGTCTGATACTCCAATCAGATGGCTGACATTCTTGTATGAAAGGAAGCAAACTAAAAAATATAGAAAACAACAGTAGCTCTGTGTAGCTTTTGTCTGTCAATACAGTTATATTTTCATGGGAAAATTTCTCTAACGCAATTGTGGGTTGTGAATCACAGTAACAGCCATGACCAAAAAATAAATTTCAGCTGAATTATTACCAATCTAATGCAAGCATCTCAAGAGGATAATCCCTCTCATAATTGCAAAACACCGCTGGAAAGATCTTATACAGCAATAATTCAAGATTGAGTTGAAACACTTCTTCAGAAAATCATTGCTAGGAAGTTTCAGATAAAGATGGCACATATGACATGCAAAATTAAGTTTCTATGTTAATTACCTCATCAAGACTTAGCCCACCAATCTTCGATACACTTCCACAGAATGCAAGATCAACTATCTCTTTTCCTAGGCCATAAATTTCAAAAATTTGTGCGCCACAGTAACTGGTGAAAACAAAGTAAATCAGCAGCACTGTTAAATAATTTACTGATGAAGCAGAATTTATATAAGTAAATACAAATGCAAAGATTTCCTTGTGCGAGCTTATTTTATGGGCCTGCTAAGATCCAAGCAACTATAAGTTGTACTGCACTTTTCTACGGTTTAAATGTGAAAATGATGCCAACTTGCCACTCAAGTGGGTTCCAGGCAAAAAAAAAAAAGTTGAGAGAACCTCTGTAGTCATTTCACCATATTAACAAACTTGCATAAATATATACCAGAAAATTATGCAATGCTTCGTTTGGAAAACTGACTGTTATTTTTTAGCCCTGCTAAAGAGAGTTGATGTAACATGTGAACTCTTTGGTGCAGACTACTTTTCAGAAGAATCAGAGAGAGAGAGAGAGAGAGAGAACCTGGAGAGCAGTGATATGCCCATCTTTGACAGAATTTTCAGAAGACCAGATTTTACTGCCTGAGTGATTACTTGAAAGTCAGTATATAATAGTCCAGGATGAAGAAGAGAAAAAAGAGAGAATAGTTCATGAATGAACTTCTTTGTTTATGACTGCACAAAATAAGACTACAAGTTCATGACATCATCCCTTTCCTGCTACAGATGCAGCTATACTGGTGGCCTAGACAAACAACCTTCAGCAGTATGCAGAAAATATATAAATTACTGCCAGAAATCATGAAAATGATGCTACTTTTCTTGTTAACCACAACTAGAACTAACAAATAAGGATCAAAGATAGACCAAGAAAAATTAGAAGCGTTATTCTGAGCTGTTAGGGACTATCATCCTAGGAGAGCAATCAGGCTCTGAGCCTTGATGAATGAAAGACAATTCTATGGGAAAACTTGGGAATGTTAATGCAACCAAAAAATTTAGGTATGAATCATAGGACTAACATAATATCCATTAGAGAAAATAGTGCTCAGGGTTTTGGTGCATTGCCATTCTTTCTGTTAGCACATTGATGTACCAAATTTAACATCACTGTGGTGGCTGAGAGTAGTTCACTGAACTTCCATTGAGTAATATGAATGGAAAGATCTGATTGCAGGTTCATGCCCAAAACATTGAAGCATTTCTCTTGAAGCATTCAAGAACACCAGGCTAAAGGGGTGGTAGATATGCAGATTGAATCTGGACAACTCGGAAGACTTAACCCAAAGATGATTGAGCGTGACGCATAAATTCCAAAAGAAAATAAAGCAATTGATGAAAAGGAACAATCAAATGAAGTGACTTCATGCAAAAGCATTTTTATCAATGCCTATATTAACAGAAAATTGTAATGTGGGCAAAGAATGACTTAGACTTGGTACAGTAATGAAGGGATCAAATCTAATCTGCTGGACTACATCACTTACTATGAATCGAACACATCATTAAAATGTTTATTTACATTTCAAATCTTGGACATAGAAGCAAGGGGTGGAATCAAGCAGAGGAAATTTAGATGTGGGATTAGAGAACTATATATTTAAGATTACTAATGAGTATTTGAGTACAAACAGCAAGGCATTGTTAAAGCACATTCCAGTCTGATGTGCAGCACAAAGGCCAAAAGAACATTCCTAGAAAGTTGACATGAGGATTAAACCATTGGATTAATACATCAAAATAACCTAGGAAAAAAGCTCATATTAACAGCATGAATCCTTCAAAAATACATCAATGAAAAAAAAAAAGAAAGGGGAAATTTTGGTAAATATGCAATCCTGATAATAACTGCCATACCAAAAATGCATCGATACCCATCCATAATAACCACATGCATAATAACTCATAAACACCAGCATGCATCACACACCATTGACTGTATGCACATGCAAACCCACCCACACCCATCCCTTGTGCATTTCGTACATGCACATACAGATGTTACAAGCACATGTCAAGTATCAGCGAGTAAATAATACATATGTCCCCAAAATTTTCAAAGGTTTAAATGATATTAACTTTAAAATCGTAATTCTCCAATGTACTCGGTTTTATAGTATACCGTCCACACCGTCAATGGTCTATTTATGATGACAGAAGAAAGTTCAGTCACGAGTCCCCCGTCTCATGCCTTTTACAAGGAGGGAAATGCTGGGTCAATTCTAACCAAACCGAATCACCTTGAAAGATCTTCTGCACTCACTCTTGGATGCCAAATCTGTGTTATCAGACTACCCTCTCAATGGGGCCCATGGCTCGAAAAGATCATCAACCTTAAAAAAAATATCTTTTCACCTACTCAGTTTCATAGAAAGGTACAAAAAAGGAAAGTAACTAAATCAATACAAGACGGTCGAACATCAGTCACAGAGTTCAGTATTATGCACAAGATCAGTGGATTGACCAGGGGTTTCAATGAGAAAGATGGACCATCACAAAAGAAGTTTGTGTACGGAACCACATTTAGCAGGTGCACATTCTGCCAAGAGAGGAAAGAGTTGGCAATTGACTGTTTCATGGGAGTCCTAATACCTTACATAGGGGGATAAAATGAACGGCTAAAAGTTTAGTTTTTTGTGACACATAGTACAAACACAAGCAAGTTCTGGGTGGCTGCCTGGTAATCTTTGCAGGTACACCATATAGCCAAGTACATCGAAGAATTACCGTTTATCTAAAGACTACAAATAATCAGTAATGCATTTTCTATGATACATATCCAACCTTGCAAAAATTCTTTTGTGCCTGCTCAATAGTGACAGTAGGTATCTTTCCATTGCGCATTAAATTCACAGTCTTTGTGCTCAAACGCCACTGTCGACATGTTTCCAATGCCAAATATGGACAAACCGCACTGTAAAAAAGATGAAACGCTGATCCTTAAAACATAGTTTTGTTTGAATATTCATCAAGTAGGGTAGGATAACTCCAATTCAGAGGCACACATTATGGTAGGAAGATTATACTAACAATGCACATGAGAAAATAAAATTGGAGATAAAAAGAAAAAAGAAGAAGAAACAACAAGAAAAATGAAATGTATACCCATTCTCCTTTTCAAATGATGAATTTTTGAGATAAAGAATGAAGAAAGAAAAGCAAATAACATAATGATTACTACAAGTATCTCAGACTTAAAGAGTGGTGAACATTAGGATCTCGATGATTACTACAAGGGTTTTTCCCATATATACCCACTACATTTAGTCTATATCCCAAATATACCCACAACATTACAAAAATCCCAAGTATACCCACTACGCTTGCATTTAATTCCAAGAATGTTCATTCCGTCAAAAATCATTAGTTAAATTTTTATAGATGCTCAAAATACCCTATTATAAAATAATAAATGATAAAAATAAAATATAAGGAAATGAAATTACTCTTCAAATTTAGAACTCATGTACAACTAGGACATCAATGAGTTACAACATTCAATTTCTTCAATTTTGTCCTCAATTTGAAGGGCATACTAGTACTTTTACACATTAACAAATAATGTTAGCGTTAACTAAAAAAAAGTGCATTTTTAAGATTAAATAAAAACGCAGTTGGTATATTTGAAAATTTTGAAATGTTATGAGTATATTTGGGATCAAGGTCAAACGTAGTGGGTATATTTGGAGGAAAAAAAAAAACCCTTACGGGGAGTATTTAGAGTGGTGAGCATTAGGATCTTGATGATGATTACAATTATCTCAGAGTGGTGAGCATTAGGATCTTGATAATTACTACAAGTGAAGAACAAACTGTTTCACTGCAAATCTATTGAGTTTCATCTCCTCTTCTTCTTTCTCTTCTCATCTTTGTTATTCTCCTTGTTTGGGATGATTGTAAACTTAATTTTAATAGGAATTAAAGTCATGTTCATGGGATGAATCTCCTTGTGGTGGGAGATATGAATGATTTGAACTCATATCTATGTTAACTTTGGTTTCCTTACGCTGAAATGAATATGTAGTTGTGTTATAACTTTGGTTGCATGGGATTACCCTTATATATCATGTCTGATGCGTTTAC
This sequence comes from Annona cherimola, assembly GCA_030490835.1. Classification (NCBI taxonomy): domain Eukaryota; kingdom Viridiplantae; phylum Streptophyta; class Magnoliopsida; order Magnoliales; family Annonaceae; genus Annona; species Annona cherimola. The sequence goes on from CM059973.1 coordinate 74,075,891, forward strand.
AAGCTTTAAAACCTTGTAAAATTGATTGAATATTCATATTCATGCTTGGAAAGTAGGATATGAATGAGATTCATATATAAAGCACAAGTTTTTCAGTTCTTGTTTGTGTTGGATATTAATATGGATAGGAATATACCAATTAACCCTGTATAATCTTGATTAGGTTATGTGGTTATCAGCCTTGTTTTACTTAGGTGCATGAGAACATAGCAAATAACTAAAACTTGGTTAATTTTGTATGTATTGGAAGACATATATGAAGATAAATAAACCTAGATTAGTAATCCCTGCCCGACTAACTTAAATGGGACCAAAATGACATAGCTATCAGTCAATAAATTCATATCCTCACCTGTCTTAATCATCTCAAAGCAATCTCAACAATATCCACTCCATTTTGGCTATTTACTGTTTTACTTACTTTAGTTAGAATTTAGTTTTTAAAATACAAATTTCATTCAATTTACCAATTCGCTTTTAAGGTGCTAATCCGTTTAACACAATCCTCGCGGGAACAATACTCTACTCACACTTTATTATTTGATCGGCACATATACTTACATTAAAACGAACATTATACACAGCTCGTCACACATAAATCATTTCACAATGAAAGCTAGGGATGATTTTGAGCATAGCTTGAATCTATTTAAGGAGACTTAAGAAGGGGAAAACTACAGAGGAAAGAAGTGAATCCTCTCAATAGGATAAAAGAGAAGAAATTATAAATTACTACATAGCAAAGGAAGAAATGAAGAAGGATTCGATAAGACAAAGGGAAGAATGTAGAAGAATGAAGATAGATCCTCTCAAAGAAACGAGGAATTTTAGAGGAGAAAAATATAAAATTCTAAGACAAGGTCTTCTAACCCTATAAATGTTATATTATCTATAACTGATGTGAAAGACAAAATTCTAATTAAATTCTGCATAAATAAAAACACTAAATCAAGTAATAAAAAATGATTAGTAATCAAATTACTTGATGCATACATCAAATTCCAAATTAAATTACTAAATATAAAATTTCTTAAATAAAATATCCTTAAAATATGCAAACACAAAAAACCCTAACTTGCATGTATTAATCTCATTGCTCTTATTGTGCTCTCCACAAGTTGAATCCAACATAACATGAATGCACACTGCCTGAATGTCAAAAACTATACTTCAGAGCATGCATAGTTTAACAGTCTCAGAGTAAAAACACTCAAAACTGTAGATTTATAGTGAAGAGATGGTTGATAAATCAACTACCAAAGTAGCCTGAGAATACTACAAGAAAGAATTTTCCTGTGAGTCTGCTTTCGACTTCCCAAATCAAAATAAAATCACAGGTATGAGAGTTAGCATAAATACTAATATGATAAATGGTAAATAACATACAAACTACTACCAAATAGTGTAAGGAAAAAAAATCTGATTTTAGATTCAGTATGTCCTCAGTCTCTGGATAACTGTTTCAGAAGAATGCTAGGATTTGGAACTTGGAAGAAACTACCAAAATCAACACTTATATCATGTGGAGAAAAGAAAAAAAAAAAAAGTAGAGTAAAACAAGAAAGAGAGATTTCCTCCAAAGAAATTTAAAAAGAAAAACTCTTATAAGAAGAAAAGACCTGGCACCATATCCGATCAAGCAAGCAAATTGATGGGTACTGAAGCACTGAGCGGTATCAGCAACAATAGATGCTGACATCCGCAAGCCATTTTGAATAAGATGCTGATGAACAGCTCCCACAGCTAGTAATATTGGTATTGCAGGCCGAGTGGGTTCCTGACAAGAGTTCAAGAAGAAAATGTTCAAACACAAGTAACATCAAACCAATTGCAGACACATGAAACATAGATCAAGCCAGATTTCAGAGTTCAGACAATAAAACCAGAACACCACTGATTTGAAAACAAGTTGTGTACACATTTCATCATCATAAGCTGTTTCCCACCTATGTAGGGTCAGCTTGTGCACACATTTCATAATAGAGCTAATAAATTGGGTGGCAAAACAGATACAAGGAATTGGACATGTCATGACATCCATTGATAACCTTTTCTGGTATGGCTATGGAGTAGTTTCCAAACTTGATCTAAGAAGAGAATCAGAAAATATTGCCCACACATGCAAAAAGAAGAAAAAAGGATTTTAGAGAGAACAAAAAATAGACAAGGAAAGACCTTGGAAGAAAGAGGAAGAGCCACTCAATAAAGGAAAGGGGCTGGATGGAAGGATTGGAAATGCGTGTGTGAAATTACAGGGGAAAAAAGATGGGAAGAGGAGAGAAGAATAATTAATTTCTCAATTCATCAGCTCATGCAGAAGTCTGCAAAGCATAATATACGATACCCTATTTATAGAAAACTATTATGCAAATAACATAATACTCTAATTGACCCAAAATAAAATACATAGAACAAAAATCTAAACCATCCAATTAGTTTATCTCTGTTTTGATCACTCTAAAGCATATGTCAAAATCCAAAGAAAAACAATTAAATATCTATATATTAAATATGTAAATAGAACCAGGATTAAATCTTAAAGCAAAAAGAAACACTTAAAATGGCTGCTCACCAGCTCCTCAGAACGGTCAGAAAGAATCAGTAACTGAGAGCCATTACGAACAGCATCATCTGCTGCTTCACAGAGTTTCTTTACTGTACTCTCCAGTGAACCATCAAGGCCTTTTCGAATATCAAAAAAGGTCGGTAACACATGGGTCTTCAAACTGGGATCCTTCTTCAAGAACTCAAGCTCTCCTTCATTCACCACAGGACTTGGAAGAATAACCTTCCCCAATGAAACATGTATGACATTTAAAATTCATTCCCAAGCCATATAACATTTTTTTATGGCACCAAACCATATAACATTAATTGAACTGAGATCTGTATTACAAACCTGAGCAGCATTTTCAGGTCCAACCTCTAAAATGTTCCCCCGTTTCCCAATATTAACCTCCAGAGACATAACTAACCCTTCTCTGAGGGGGTCAATTGCAGGATTTGTCACCTAATGAGATGACCAGAAGCATAGTTACCTACGGTTCAAGAAGCAGAAATAAATCTACAAATGGCATGTGATCACAATGAAAATTGAATATTGATTAAGAAGCTATATTAATATAACGATCTCCAGGGGTATTTACAAAAAGTAGTTTTCATGAATCAGAGTTGGTTTCAGAAGCATAGACATCTTGCTTGCACATATGAAAAAAAGAGGAATACATGAGCTACATTGGAGAAATGGATCATTTGGGGGGTGTGGGTTGTTGATCCTTTCCAAGAAAAAAGCTAAGTCCACATTCTTTCAGGCATGACTCTGGCTTTTTCAAGCTGGACTTGAACTCCTAGAAAAGTTGAAGCTCCATAATGCAATTTGATTTACCTGTTAACTCATCTCAAATATTACTTTTTTAAGGTAAGCTCTAATTAGTCTAACCTAGATTAAGTAATTGCATAATCTTCCATTCGCCAGCCCGTCCATTGCAATTTGAGCTCTGCTTAGAAAAGCATAAGCATAAACTGATTTTAGCATCAGCTATTAAGTTTTACAGTAACTAGGAGAATGGCACGATTCCTCTTAAGTATATGGGAGGTGGATGGAAGATGAAGTTTAATCATTGAAAGATTGAAATTCACATTAACTGCATTAAAAATCCATTAGGTTAGATGAACTTCAAGAGTGCGCAAAAAGTTCACACTATTTGACAAGGAAAGAAAATAATACTGCAGGATCCATTTCAGCTCTATGACATGGACTTTTGAAATTTCATACTTGTTATTAACAAAAACGTGTGAAATATTAGATCAGCCTAAAATGAACTTTGATTGAAATGGTATGCAGCACACTGATTTAAGGACAGCAACAGGACTTCATCCAAAAAAAACAAAAAAGGATAGCAACAGGATGGTCATGTCCAGGCCTGGCTTAGAAATTATTAGCTGTTAAGCCAGCATTTAATCAGATGAGTCACAGACAGAGAAACAAGATGCGGCCCAAGAAAATTTTGCTGGATTCGCCAACCTGGACAAATCCAGCCCAACCTAGAATTTGATACAATTCCCCTTGTCCATGCAAATCGTTCAATCAACAGGCTTGCTACATCTAGGGAAAATGAAGCCATATCTAAACCACTTCCTACTGGAGTACAATGTAACTGGTGAAATAACAAATATAAAGCCAAGTTGGTAGGCAGATTATGTCCAGGTCACACCATAGAGCATGCAGAAAATTCAATGAAAGTGAAGCCTAGCCCTTGGATCGATGTAGTAGTTTCAAACCATCCAAAGCGACTTCTGTAGTTTCGAGTAACATTACACGCCTGCCCAAAGTAATCCCATCATACTTCAATCATTTGTCTTTTTTCCTGTTGTCTTTACAAGATCCACATTCCAAATACTTCTATTCTGCAGTTCTTCAAAACTTTTTATCGGGTGTCATGTATGAAGAGACTAAGAAGAATAAATGGTCAAGTGGTAAACATTATATACTTGTTACAAACCTCCCTATTCATGAGAAATAAATGACAAACCCAGACCTAATATAACAAGAAATGCATAACTCATTGTGTAATCCAAAAAAAAAGCTTAAAATAAAAGTTAAAAACCTAAAACCAATCTAAATCATCCATCGACAAATAAATTAAATTAAAAAAAACTAAAGCCAAATTTCTACTCTTGCGCAAGCACAACTACAAGCATGGGGGATGCTTCCGGATCTTCATCAAGAAATGAAATAAAGAAGAAATGAATTAAAGAAGAAGGGCAAACCTGCGCAAAACGCTGCTTGAAGTAGTCATAAATCATGTGAGGCTTCTGAGACAACACAGCCAATGGAATATCATCCCCCATACAAAATGTAGGCTCCTTACCTTGTGATGCCATGGTTTCAATAACCATCTGAACATCCTCACTTGAATAGCCAAAGGCCCTAAATGCACAGCACACATAAACATTGAACATAAGACATTTCTCTTCCCTAGAGTAAGGAGATAAATTATCACTATCCTCATCATCAAAAGCTATTTCCGACCAAGGAAAGAAAACATCGAGATATTTTTACAATACATATATATTAGGCATTTTCTGGATTAATTTTGGAATGCCTGTAGAAAAGACTTTTTAATATCACATTATCTATGTAGTAAAGGAGACAATCCTCAATAGTTTTTGCATATCAAATAATTCCTCAAACTGCCACCCACACAAAGCAAAAAACAAACCAGAACAAAATATTGTAGCTTCATTTTCATTTTAGGAATCAAATGAAGCTCATAGAATTTTGCACCAGAAAGGCCAGGAAGTTTTCACAACCAACCCAAAAAAAAAAAAAAAAATCGCAATCCACTATATAGTGAATGCAAAGAGCGAAGAAAGTTGATGGAAAATACACCATGACCTCTGAATGCCTCAAACAATAATGATAATGACAAAATAACAAACTGAAATTAACCTTGTTCTAGTGAGGACAATACAGATTAGATTTGGTCATTTCAGATTTTCCTCAACATATAAATGTCATTGCATGAAGGAACAAGTGAAGGAGGCTGTTTAAAGACTTCGCAGATAACAATCTACCTAGCCAAAAATCCAATCGCATGAAGCAACCCTAGAACATCCAAATGTCTTCGGTCTTGGAGCCCATGACGGTCTTTCCTAACGTGATTTAATAGAGAATGTGGGAACACTTTTATCTTCCACATGAAAGGTACACGTGATGTTTTGCATCTACTATCTACTCCCAAACTTTTTACCAGGGCTTGAATTTTCTTGCTGCGAAAGGAAATTTCTCTATGGCACATGCAAATTCCAAAAAAGAAAAATAGGATATGGGGTAGCGATGAGGAGCAGAGGAAATAAAGATATAATAAATAGGATAATTGTATAGAAAGATGTAAAAAATGATTGAAATGTAAAGGTAATATAACAAAGTAGGATAGTTAGGTAGCTAAGCTGTCGAATAATATCAAAAAGTGTGTGGGAAGAAGTAGGAAAATTTGTTTCCCCTACTAAGAGTTCCCAAACGCACCCTCCTCTTCAGCAGGAATAGATTTTTTTGGTGTCAGAAAGGAGATTTCCATCTTAGGTTGGAAAAAACAAAAAAAGAAAGAACTAAAGAAACAGTGATAAGCTTCATCGTTTAACTCGGCTATGAGAAACCTATTGGTCAAGCTTGCTCTTAAATTCCAGGTATCATTGACATTATTTGAAGTATTCTTTTCTTTTGATGATTGATAATATTATCGGTGTCATAAACATATTTAAAATTGCTGATATGAGATATACATCAATCAGAAATGATAAAAGTCAATGTAAAGATGGAACTTGAATTGACAGCTGGAACACATCCAGCAGAAGAGTGACAGCATTCATTTAAAAGATAAGAGACGGATAATGACCGAATGTCAAATATTGGATCAGCTAACAAAAAGGTATGAACCTTACTGTTGGTGTCTTAAAATCACATCATTCTCCATAGCAGCTGTTGCAAAAAAGTTCGCAGGCTTCAAAGTCCGCATATTCTCACTCAACCACTTTCCATAGGGGTTTGATGATGCCGCTCGCTTCTTAACATCCGTATTTTCAAAAACCTGAGCAATCAATAGCTCCCTTGATCATACAACATATCAATAAACCTATTTACAGGCTTTGTTCCAAGTAGAGGGGCAACATGGGTTGGATTCAATGGTTCAACCCAAAACCCAACCCAAGTTTAGTTAGGCTTGTGATGGGATCTTTCCAAATTTAGGAGAAGTTAGCATTTGAGCCGACCCCAATTTTAAAATAAGGTTCGTTCGGGTTGTTGAGACCTTGGACAACCCAATCCAAATTCGAACATGATTGCCATAACATTGTGTATGAGGAGCAATGATTCAATGCAATCAGATGCATGAAAATGTTCATGCAACCTATTTTATTTTAAACTTTTTTCCGAATCTAACCCATTTGTTTTGTTTAACACCATTTTTTTATCATATTACCAAAACTGCTAATATTTCGTAGAATTTAGCATCTTTTGAGAGTGAATATATAACTACCGTTTTTTTACAAAAATGCATAGCGCATATATAACATATAAAAGTTTCCAATACAGGTGCCTTTGGGAAGAGATCAAGAAAAAAAATGAGGAAAAAATTTGTGGGAAGAATATTGGAAAAGTGGGAGAGTGATATGATATTATAAGGATAAGGCAGTTGTTGTACGGAAAAATGTGACAAATGTTTGGAATGTAGAGGTAATGATAAAAAAAATAGGGTAGTTAGGTAGTTAAAATGTCAAATCATAACAAAAGGTTCATAGGATGAAGTGGGTAACTGTTTTTTTTTTCCATTTTACCAAATGTGAAATGGACCCTAGGAGTGACTTTTGGAATCATAAATAAGTGACTAAAATTCAAAAAAAATAAAAATAAAATAAAAGCATGAAGTGTTGCATGGACATCTCCATGCACCTAGTTGTATTGAAATTTGGAAGATTCCCCAAATATAATAGTATGTTGATAAATAAAAGTGTACATCAATATCTCAATATTTACAATTATTTTTGAATCTTATGATCTATATCATATAAGTTCTAAAATAATATATTAAAGTCAAAAATTTATATATACACATTGCTCCACATGCATTAACATATTTGTCCCAATAGAAATACTGTTTCTAGTTAAGCCTGTTATGTACTTGCAATTCAGTAATATAACTTGTAATTTATTTAAAAATATTCATCACAAAAAACACACAAATCCAACTTCTTGAGAGTTGAATTAAATTTTGTTAGAGTTTTTGAAATAATGTTAGGGTTAGAGTTAGTTTTAAACAATCGATTTATGGTCGGGTTAATCTCAACCCAAAAAAAAAAGTTGCACCCATTCAAAAAGAAGCTTAATGAAAGCCAATCATCTCTGTGTTCCTTTAGCAAAAATATAGAGATCTAAAGTGATGATCATACAAGACTATTTAAAAAATTCAACTACGATTTCAAACATACACATGATATCACAGACCACAAACCTGACCACTTTGTAGATCAACTGCTATCATCATTCCTGGGCCTAGACGACCCTTCATAATGACTTTTGATTCATCCATAGGTACAACACCAACCTACGCAAGATGAAAAGGAAGTGTTAAAATATGACGAATGTTAAAAGCACCAGCAAGCATATCCACGAGTATAAACCAGGGAAATAATAAGCACAATCAGTGATAGATGATATCAATAAAGGAACTAGAAATCAAGAAAAATCTGCCAATTGTGGTATATTTTAAGTCAAAACGGATAATTTTCAAAAAGGACAGTTCAGAAAGCTACAATAATGGAGAATATTTTCAAGTTAGTATGGGTTAACCATATGTTATATAATCTGCAAAAGCATAGTTTCAGCCATTCGATTTAAGCACTGCATAGAAAAGGGCAAGTTGTCAGAACAATAGACGATCTCCAAAGCTCTAGTTAAGGAGAAATAGAAAAAAAACAAGATTCACTCGTTATCAGCAGAAAAGATGCATATATAAGGTTTTAGGTTTCAATTGTTTGTTGGATTTCTACAATCAAATTTGCTGCTTTGCATAAGAATGTACCAGACAATTTTCTAGGAAGCCCACTGGCCGACATTCTCCTATCCTTTACTACTTGCTTCATTTAACAATGGGAATTGTTATTAATCCATGTCCACTTCTCTATCAGAACAGGGGACCACTGCTATTTCATCAGAACACAATTGCAGAGATAGGAATATCTATCATTCAATATGCATCTAAGACCAAATGGAAAAGTCATTTTTCAGAAACTTATTAGTTTAGTTCAGAATTCAAGGTCAAGCATAAATCTTAATCTCCAAGTATAGCCTTAGCAATTGACCAACAAATTGCTGATAATAAGAAGATATTGCTATCTATCCCCTAAAATGTGTATATATAAAGGTTGCTCCTTCGCTGAGTAGCCATTCTTGGTGCTGGTTTCAACGAAGCTAAATAAAAGCAAAACCAAAAGATTCAAAGCACCAGCTTTATCAGAATCAGAGAATACAGTAAAGCTATGAGGAATATAAAACTAAATTCGGGATTACAGAAATGATGATGTAAGTCTTTATTTTAGCAAAGGTGAAAAATGGTAAATATTGGCAAAAAGACAGAAGATTCAAAGCACCATCTTTATTATAAATAGAGGAAGACACCAAATCTAAAAGAAAATGTAAACTAACTTGGGGATTACAGAAATGATGACGTAAGTGATGGCTAACTTTTAGCGAAGCCAAATAGTAAATTTTCAGGACCAAAATCAACAAGATAAAAAGAATTTGGACATTTTCTGTATATTGAGAGTTGAAAGGAATATGCAAGAATTGTGAGCTTATAACTTTCTTATAAATAGAAATTATCAAGCATAACCAAGCCAGCTTTCTTCTACATCATACCAAAAGAAAGGAAGAAAGAAAGCACAAAATCAAAACACAAATGCATATCAGCTATTTAACACGAGCAAAAAAGAATCTTGTAATAGTCATTTGGCAAACATATACTGTCAGTAAAATTTAGTTACCAAGAAAGGATAAAGGAAATATATTTCAGTAAGAAATAATTTTAAGCAAATAATTTTTAAGAAAAGAACCACTGCCACACGCAAAGGTGAAAATAAGGACAACAGGCAAACCTCAGATGCAACATAAACAGTATCGTCCTTTGTGCGCCAATAACGTGCTGGGCGAAGGCCATTCCTATCAAGGCAAGCTCCAACAGTTCTCCCATCACTGAAGAAAGAACAGAGGACAAAAGGAATAAGCAAAACAGAACAGACTAATATTTTTAAAAGTTTAAAAGAAGAATTGGAACCTGCTAATATTAAGTTTTCAGTGAGCAGAAGTTGGCACAAATATTTGTAGGGTAAGGATTTCCTACAAACATTCATATGGAATGGTTTGTAGTTGCTTTTCTCACTTCCCGTGTGATTTTTTAATATCTAAACCCTTCATAATATTCATCCATGTATTCTTTAGTTGTGATGTCAAGAATCAAATACTTTAAAATTATACATATTCTCAATTTTTAGTAGTTTCGTATTCACTCTCAAATATGTTAGGTATTTATATCATATAAGTTTCCAATCAAGTGATCTTTAGCATCATAAATAAATAGGGGGCTGATCACATGCAGTTGGCCACAGTTTGGCCCCAACTGCATCTGGCTACAAATCATTTTTTTTTGTTTGTTTAAACTTATTACTCGGGGTGTATTTAGTCCATAAACCCATTTTTGGAAGAGGGGTATGTGCGTGTATACATATATTTTTGAATTTCAAACACGGTATTTTAGTCATTTTCAAGCGTCGAAAATGACAGAAATGCTCATGTGTTTGAAATTCAAAAAAATATAGACACATCTCCAAAAATGATAGAACTTGATTTATAGATTAAATACATCCAAAATAACATGTTTATAGAAAAACAAAAAATAAAATAAAAGGGGGGGCACATGGCCAGATTCAGTTGGGGGCCAACTGCGGCCAGCCACATGTGATTGGCCCCATACATATTAAATCATATTTTACATGGATTAGATGAAAAATTCTTCAAAAATTAGAAAAAGCGACCATTTGTATAAACCATTCCATGCAAACATTTCTAGGGAATCGTTCCCCATGTATGCAATGGCAAATTTTCAGGATAAGAATTTATTGTCATAATGGTGCATCTGCTCATATTGAGTGCAACTAGATTGGACCATAACACTACTCAGACCACACTAATACAGACCAAACTGCCCAACCTTAAAATAACCTTCTGCATTTATCAAAAAAATAATAATAATAATAACCTTCTACAGTCTCAACTCCTAAACAATTCTGCTGGGATTGCTGCAACATTAAGGGAACAGTGAGTAATGACAGAGGTAATGAGCAGAAGAAAGCAGAAGATGTTGTCAAGTACAAGAAGGTCCAAATCCATCCTTGTCCAGTGGTGTTGAATATGGAGAGGAACAGAGAAGAAAAGTTAAAGAGAAAGAAGGAAAAGTTAGATGGGGATGACACTTAATTTTGCCAAAGCCAGATTGGAAAATAGAGAGGGAAGCCATCAAAACGACAGCAGTAGAAACTGATCGAACTTGAAACATAGTGATTGCTGTGATTTAGCAGCAAGGTGTGAAGGGATAATGATTAGGGAATGGCATAGGGAAAGGAGAAGAAGAAGTGGCAGCTTATGTATGATAGATTTCATTAAAAGAAAGAAAGAAAAAGAAAATGCTTAAGCATTTCCTGAAGCCTTCATATGACAACACTCAACTCCCAGAAATAGTAAACCAACCAGACCCATAACAATATTCTGATTAGACACGTGTTGCACCAGCTACCAAGATACATTTGCGTGAAGTTACAAAAACATTGCAAAATGGACTTGATTTTACACTTAAGAATAAATTGTTCTCCTTGCCTTTTCATGTTGTTCACACAGCTCCAAACATACAGATGGGGATTCATCAATTATGGATCTCCCGAAGCTAGATTTTATTCAATCGACTTTAATTAGGGATGCAGAAAATAATTATTGAAAGAAGAGAATAGAAACCTCTCCAACAAACTATAGATACATTGATTAAAAAAAAACAAAAAAAAAAAAAAATTCAAATCAAGTGGCTCTAATTGATAGTGCATAGATGACTACTGAAGGACAAAGATTAATTGCTCCAACTCGTTGACATACCCTAGATCACATGGTTACAAGGTTTCAGTTTCATTTTAGTCATCACCCAACAAGGAGGGATCATAAAGGAATACTGTTTCCAATGATCATAAGCATGCCAAGTCTTGACGAATAGTGTCTGTATTCTGTCACGTGCGAATTATCTTATTCTTGCAGAATGAAGTACCAACAGTTTGTCTGGTGGGTGAATAACATGTGAAGAAGTCTTCCCACAGAAGAAACCATAGATGAAAGTGAGAGGATACCCCAGCAAATGAAATTTTATGTTTTCCTAAAGAAGAAATTTTTTTTTTTTTTTTGTGAATGATTTTCCTCCCAAATGAACCTTTTTCCTTTTGACAAGTGATTTAACTCACTCCCTCCATCTGCGAAACAGTGAATGTGTGAAACTGAATTTATATAAATTACACAGGTTTTTATCAAGCTGTGTGAAACTCAATCACAATTACTGAAATACCAATAAATAAATCAGAAACATTACAAAAGACATTGTTTTGATATTCTTAAAGATTGCAAAACATTTATTGCATACTTCTATCTAATAATGCTATGCCTGTCATCATTAATGACATTTTGTTGCAAAGGTTATGTAAAGTCCTTGCGAAAGTTGTACCTGAATAGAAGCAAGGCAGGTCCATCCCAAGCCTCCATTTGGCCCTTGTAGTAGTCATAGAAGTCAACAGCCTACTAGTAAAGAGACGGGTAAGCAGCTGATGAAAGATGTTCTGGGTGATTGAATTAGAAAATTTCATGAGAGAGCAGCAGAGATGATGAAATTTCCATATGGCTTCCACAAATATCACTTAGGGACCTTCAAACAAGCTCCAGAATCTGGAGGTACTTTCACATATAAATCCAAGATAGTGGCTCAATTATAAAATGGTGCAGCCATCGGCCATTCCCAAGGCTAACTAAAGTAGGATTTATGTCATATGTGTCACAGTCCACCAAAAATTCACAAAGCTGTCAATGGAAACACAACAGATGGAAGGCAATTTTGATTAGGGGTTGGAATCAAGGTGGGTCGTATCAAGTCAAGTTTGCCCAACTTGACCCTATTTTTATAATGGGTCAGGACAAGATCGGTTTGACCCTCACCTTTTTCCAATAGATTTCGAAACAAACTTTGGATTAATCTCAGGTTATTTCGAGACAGCAAGTCAAGTAAAAAATACGAGCCAAGTATGATGGTTTTAAAAATTTATGCATATATCAAATATAAAGACACATTTATGCTAAATGTGAATATCGTATGCTTCAATGTTTTACCAATTGATATAAATAATCATCATTACTTAAAACAGACATGAATAAAGATAGTGTAATTTTATTAAAATAGGTTTATCTCATTTAGAATGGATTTGGCATTTTTAAAATATTTTCCTAAAAAATAATAGTATTTTCTATGAGTGTTTTCCAAATGTTTGATAACTCCAATTATGCGTAAAAGTTACACTTACATATGCAAATGCCTCTTATTGATTATTATATTGTTGATATAGTTAATCATAAATGATGTAAGGATTTTGAAAGAAAATAAAAAAAAGTTTTTAATGAACAAAATAAAAGTAAAAATATGTAATTTTTAATAAATGAATATGTGCGAGGCGGGTGGGGATTTTCTAGGTTAGGACATGGTTAGCCCATCCTAACCCTTATTTTTTATTAGGGTCAAAAACTTTAACCTGTCCCTATATTGGGTTAAAAAAAATTGTTTTTATCCAGTCAAAAACGGGTGGGGCTAAGAGCAGGTCACGGGTCGACCCACCCAAATTGCCACCCCCAATTTCGATGCTTCTCATCATCTCATGATTACCTCTGGATACTTTATTGTCAAAGTGGGGTGGTTCTTGTAAGCCTCAGGAACAAGGATCATAAGAGCTTCCTCAGCGCTACGCCCACTTCTTAGCAGCAACTGACCAGAAAGAAGAACAACTAAATTCAAAAGAGTAGAAGGAAAAGATGAACACTAAAAGAAAACACTAATAAGTAACAAGCATTGATGGAAATAATGAAAATTTGAATTAACCTGATAAAACGAAATACATTTTAACTGTTCACATTCAAGAAACATTAGTGACAATAGACTGAGACGAAACTGTTGAAATGCAGAACTCTCATAAATAGAAGACCCAGTGGTGCTTGTAGTATTAAAATAATGTTTTGACAGTTGTCATGTTGAAGGCCAGAAAACACAATATAAGTCAAAAGATGAATGCATAAGATTTGGATTTTTTCTGTATTTTAGGGATTTTTTTAGAATTCCAGGTATTCAATTACTGTATTTAGAGATTTGATGCATACATCTAGTGATCAAAACATAAAGTACTAATGGATAGTTTAGATTAGCATTTCATTTCAAATTTTGTTCTGCTCACTTAACATATGATTTTATTTTGCAAAACGATTTTCAATAAGGTAGAATTTGTTAAGGCTTTGACAGATTTTTTGAAGAAAAGAAAGTTTATTTCGTCCTCATTTCCTATACTTTCCCTAGTTTCATCTATTTTCCCTAATGATTCCTTCCCTTCTTCCCTATTGGAAGAATATATGTGTTTCCTTCCCAAGTCTTCCCCTTTCTATCTTATCAAATCTTTTCTATACCACATCATAAGAATCTTATATGATCTTGGCACATGTCACCTTTAAAATATATTTCTCAACTGTCCAACAGAACCGCTTTTCTTTTTCTGGATTTCAGAGGAGACATGCCAGTTTTATCACATCATGTGCAAAGATTATTTCAGTGTTACATTTTTTTTTTCTTTTACTCTATAAATTTTATTTAACTATTTTCCTTTCCTAATGTTGATGCACCCAATAGATTTTCTTCATGAAACATTATTAAGGTTCCAAAATCTATAGGCCAAGAATCGTGGTATTGTTGACCATGATCCATGGAAATACCATTTGATTAAACTCAATTAGCAAGTTTTCATCAAGGGGATGTTGTGTATAAAAGTAAAGAGATGATAGAAGACAGATGATGCTGTCAACGATTCAGAGAGTGACGTCACGCATTAAATGAATAAAAACAACAACTTGGATTTAAAAATAAAAACTAATAATGTGAAGAAGTTATAGGGAGTTGCATTTGGCACCAAATGAACAGGAGGGAAATGACACTTTTGTCTCCTTGTTTAGTTAGTTGTTACATGTTACATCGATAGTAATAGGAGAGAATGAGACTTGCCTCCCTTTTACCATGAGAGGATTTTTACCCTCTTTTACCTCGGAACAAACACACCTTAATAATTTATCGTAAATGTCATTCCAATGAACAGAAGCCAGAAGCAGCATAAACAGGTTTAATTTTGAAACCCCAGATGCCAAAGTTAGGGGTGCAACTTGGGCCGGGTTGAGCCCGAACCCGGCCCGCCGAAGCCGATTTGTAAATATATTAGGGTTCAAGTGAACCCGAGCCCAATTTTCCATTTTATATTTATTATAAAATATATTATATACATAATATTTAAACAATATTTCTTTATATTCTTCATTTTTTATGTTATTATATCTATATTTGAATACATATTTGGCATATTGTAATTTTATTGTAAATAAAGTATATTATTTCATTTATATTTATCTTTTATTTCTATCATTCATTTTTACACTTTTTTTTTCTTTATCTTAGTTTTGATGTTAAATTTTTTTTAGAAATATTCTTTACATTACTATTTTTAAAAAATATGTAGTTTGATTATATATTATTATGTTTACCTACATAATTTGTTATTATTATTTATTCATATGAAATTCTAAACTTATCACTTTTAAATAAAATGTAAATTCACCAACATAAATTCCAACCCGAAACTCAGCCCGAACCCGATTTTTAAAAATAGGGTTAGGGTTCAGGTTTTACAAATAGGGTTAGGGTTAGGGTTGATGTTTTATAAATAGGGTTAGAGTCGAGATGAACCCGAGTTTCATGTTGCACCCCTAGCCAAAGTATCAATTTATATTACAAATGCATGGAAATTTATAAAAGGAGAATTTGTGCAAATAATTCTACAAAAGACAGTGATTTGGCACGCTTACTTCTGCTGCACTGTCAAGATTCGCTGAATCTGATGCCTTTGGGTTACCATAGGGACGAATCTCATTTTCTCGGCCACGCCACACAGGAGATTTCATTGATGCCTCCCTAGATTGCATCCAGTTCAAATTACCCTAACCAACACCACAATCTTTATTGGTAAAGAGTATACATATAAACAAGTCCAGAAAATGTCAGAGAACCAGTAGCCAGATAAGATAAAGCAAACCTGTATCGTATTGATCTCTCCGTTGTGGCCAAGTAACCTCATAGGTTGCGCCAAAGGCCACCTTGGACTTGTATTTGTGCTGTATCTTCGATGGTATATGGCAAATGGAGACTTGTAAAGGTCACTCTGTAGATCCAAATAGAACTGGCCTAGAACCTCTGACCGAAGCATACCTTTGTAAACTACTGTCTGATTAGATAGGGAACAGAAATAGAGTTCATCACCCCACTGCTCTGATTTGGCTGCTCTTTCGATCAGTTTGCGGCAGATGTACAATTCCCGTTCAATATCAGCAAGACTGTCCTCACTGGAAACCTTCACAAATACTTGCTGTATGTCTGGCATAGTTTCCTTTGCATAGAAACCAACCACAGATTTATTTATAGGAACAGGTCTCCATCCAAGAACCTCCAGACCCTCTTCCTTAAAAACATTCGCAATAACTGCAATAGTAGATTATAAACCTCTTGTAAGACCTACAGCAGAAAGAACCATACACTGATATATAATCATGATAGAGAAATAAATTTGATCAGGATTTACAATTTCACGTATACAAGTGATTTCAGTTGCATGATTATTGGTAATAGAATATCTTCTCCATTGCCTTCCCAGCAGGATTCATATAGCAGGACAGTAATATAGGAAATAGGATGAAACACAAAATCGTCATTCGATCAACATGCCTAGAACCCACGGTTCCAACCTACTAATCAGATTTCCAATCAGGCACAGTGCTGCTACTGAGGAACATGATTAAAAGCTTTTCCTTGCTCTTTTTGTTTGAAAATGGAAAATACTTATGATAAAAGAAAAGTTAACTGAAACCATCCAAGGAGCTAGACAACAAGATATCAGGCCTAAAAAGGAAAGTAAGGTTCAAATGACAAGAATGAAAATCCAAAGGCAGTGAACTACTCCCTGAGAACATGTAGCACTATAATGAAAGAAAATACCTGAGACTGAATTATTTTGTTAGCGATGTAGACCTAGTTGATAATAAACAAGTCGAGGCCACAGAGAACGACTACTAGCAGGATCAACAAGTTCAAGAGCTGAGCAGCTCTTCTAACTCCAATTGCCAGAATACAGTCTATTTCCTCTTCATAGAAATCAATTTTGGGCCAGATTGGCTACTTAGAATGGATATAATTTGAATGGATTTCCTAGGAAAATTCCATTTTCAAATGCTTGATTTGAAAGGTATTATCCATAATAATTCATTTTCCCCCCTCATTACCTAGGGTTTTTTAATAGGTGCCTCTAAGGTTCAGCATATTTACTCCAGGCACTACAAATGTTCCCACTTTGCGTGTACACCCCTAAAGTTTGTAGGGTTTATAATGCACACTTTTAACATCACAAAATGTAAACCAGCCATCATAAAGAAATTCTCAAAATATGCATAGAACATGAAAACAGAAGCAAAAAGTGTTTGTGCTTGCATTTTGCTGATCTCTGCATATTTTGAAAGTTTCTTTGCTCTAATAAACATATGAGCTTGTTTTGAGGTTCTTAGATGCATCTTAGTAAACGCCCCTCCTCGCAAACATTATTGCACCCTTAGCAATAATTCTTATATTCCACAACATCAGGAGCATGCATACAAAGAACTCTTCAAGAGCATGTGTGGACAGTGAGAGAGTTTGTGTTGCCAAGAGCAAATATACCAGACCTCAGGGCACCTATTCAAAACATCCTCATTACCTATATTTTCAATCATTACCTTCAATCTATTCTAACCTAATCCACTTTATGACTGAACATTATTCCTGTATTACTGATATCATTCCCACTCCAATTGAACCTACATTACCAATCAGCTCCTCAACTTGCAACTAGAGTCTTGTTTCTCCAACTAGGGAAGAAATCATAGAAAAACATGTGCATGCTAAAACATGCTCAGATTTCATTTCTTCAAAGATCTTTGGAGTGTGAATTGTTGCAGAGTGATTATTGTAAATTAGTATTAGCTAAAGCCATAAGAGATTAAGTGCAGACTCAAGAGACAAGCAATTTCAAGGCTTTACCAAACAAGATCTGCTGGCCAGAAAAAAACAATGATTTTTATGATATTTACCATGAATTTAAGCTAGCTAGCAAAAATGGAAACAGTCTCTAGAGTTTTACGTAACCAGTAAGTAGCAACAAGTTGAAATGGAAATGCGGCAAGACTAGAAATTCTTGACTGGATAGGAAGTTGGACCAGCAAGGAACAAGCATGTTCACAGGACAAGAAAATTTCAAATAAGAATGTTGTGAGTTATAAGTATCCAAGACAAGGAACAAAAGAATTACAAACAAATGCAGTTAACAAAAGTAAGGCAGAACCAAAAGATAAAAACAGGAAGTGCGTATAAATGGTTCTGCCAAATGAAAGGCTAAGACAAAACGAGAAGTAAAGAACTAAGGACCGACACCTTTAAGGATACGGTTCAATTTATAGACAGGACTGACCTCAATTAGTTAGCAAAAAACTTTTAAGGAATATACTAATTAATAACTACGTCACATTATTCACAATTTAAAGGTATTATTGATTATTCATAATTTAAGGAGGGATAAATGCCTATTTTAAAGGACATGCTAGCTGAGTGTTTGATCTTACTTCATAATCAGAGGTGTGATGCCCTATGATATCTTTCCTGGACAATAACATCTCCAGCTATTTTCTACTTTCTTCCAGCTCACTGTGTGATCTTACTTCATAATCTGAGCAGTGATGCCCTAGCCCATAGACCTAACATCTATTCTAATACTACTATGTTTCCTAGACAATAATATCTCCCACTGTTTCACGTTTCCTCCAGCTTGCTAACTTATTATCTTTCTTTCAACATCCATGTAATGAACATGTGTACAATCTGCAGAGAAAATTTCGACATTGTTTCAATCTTATGATGCATTTCCCATAAATTGTAACTCCTAAGGCACTCCATGTAAAGGTATTGTCCCTTGCTCAACGTTCGATGCTCTTTCAACTGCAGGCCCCAGTTCTCAAACCCAAGACTAAAAGTTTTGTTGGTTTTATAAATCACGATTTTCGCCAATTAATCTACCATTTGTAACACACCAAGCAAATCGGCTCACTATCAAGGTATTGTCTGCTCAAGGCAATCATTGCCTCCCTCGTGGTTTTACCCTTTTACCATCTCACTACCTATGAAACCTGTTGGAATAGGTGCCTCTAAAATATTAAACATCAAGCCCATCATCTATCCCCACTCCCCAGTATCTACTCCCATCAACTTTAATAAACTAATAACATTTACAACACCTAGGGCACAAGAGCTCACTATTGAGGTATTTTCCTTTGGCCAAACATTCAATGCTCCCACATCTACAATTGCCAGCACTCAAACCCAAGACAAAAGGTTTTGTTAATTTTATAAAAATCTTACGAATTGAGCTTCTCAGATTAGAGAGCGACGTGGCTTATAAAACCAATAAAACCTATAGTAAATGCTAAGAGCTGCAAATGCAAAAGCATTGAATATCCAAGCAACAGACAATACTTCAACAGTGAGCCCGTGTCCTTGGGGCGTTACAAGTGATATTGGAGCAGTTCAATTGGTGAGAGACGTGATTTATAAAACCAACAAAATACTTCGTCAGAAATTCAAGTGTTAACGACTGCAAACATACGAGCACTGAATGTCTAAGCAAGAGACAATACTTGTGGGTCAGCGCGGTAGAGAAAACCAACAAAATTTTTGGTCCTGGATTCAAGTGTTGTAGATTCCAAATGCAGGAAAAATTAAATGCAAAGACAAGGGACTACTTATGGGTCAGCCCAATGGAGTAGGCCAGAGTTTGCTCCTCACGCCGCTTGGCGGATACCAAGGGTCCAATGTGTGTGGGGGCTGCTTGGTAGAGGCTGAGAGCCCTGAGCATGTATGTGGGCTGCTCGGTAGAGGCTGGGGCTGTCACATAAATGCTTGGGCATCATTTCATCAATAAATTCATTATCCAAACAAAGCTCACAAAGATAGCCACAAATAGTTGAGACAAGAATGCTATTGTCTATAGTCTTATGTCCGTGGCCTCCTTAACAAATAGGATAGCCATAAAACCAACCATACTTCGCTGGTTCAAAACCTGGGAGTCAATGAATGTGTTCATCAGATGAGCATTCAGAAATGATGATTTTTAGATGGGTTACTGACAAGACAGGGAATATAAAATTATGCACAAAAATGGATGGAAATTATGAGCAGTGCAGTAGGTAGAACACTGGCAACGGATCATCAAATCAGACTCAGCTAATTTGTCATTGTGCATCAGAGAACAAGAGCTGCATTTGGTCCAAGAATACACAAGTTGGTTCAAGTAAAATGCTCCAAAAGTTGCCATTAAAAAAAAAGGCTCCAAAAGAGCATCGAGAAGGGATGACAATAGATGCAAGTTGCATGAATGACATGTTTCAACTAAAGGTATGATCTGCAACAGATAGATGTTATCAACAATAAATCACCTGCTTGAGCGTCTTTGAGAAACTTCTCATCCTTGGGAAGAAAAATCATTCCCACACCAGTGTTTGATTTATCTAAAGAAGAAATTCCTTGTTCACCAGCCCAGCTATTAAACAGATCCCAAGGAATTGAAGTCATCACTCCAGCACCATCACCAGAATCATTATCAGCTCCACACCCACCACGGTGTTCCATGCAACCAAGAGCTCTAAGGGCATCTGTAACAATCTCATGTGATGCCTGGTTTTGCAAGTTTGCAATGAAACCAACTCCACAAGCTCCTCTCTCTGATATGATGTCATCCAAGTTTGCCACCTAATAGGCATGCAGAATAAATATCAATGCATGCAAGGAAAACAAAATAATTCACAGCCAGGGATGTACAGAATCAAGCATCATTAAGAAAGAACTGCATGGAAAGACCTAAAAAATGAGATTTGACTAAGACAAATCCTCTGAGAATTGATAGATTAATACTTTGTACTGCGACTTGGATGCTATTGACATAAGTCTGAATCTGTCTAGTTAATAAGAGCACTATGTTGTACCTTAGTCACCATGTGTGGGCTTAAAGACAAATAATATTCAAGAAATAAGAGGCATTATGGGCTTTTACTTTCAGAATATGAGCAAAACAGTTGGTTGGTTGATGAAACTACCATTTTTCCTCTTTCCTTCTTTTGCTTTAGCCAACATTTGCCCTCCCACTATCAAGGGATGTACCAATCCCTTGAGATAAAGACCAAAAAAATTTTATCAGAAAAAACATATAGCTAGTTCCCAATATATCAGCAAGGAGAGAATAAAAGTCATTAGCAAATTTGTAGACTGTCTTAATCCTGAAGGAACTACCATTTTTCCTCTTTTCTTATTTTGTTTTAGCCAATATTTGCCCTCTCACTATCAAAGGATGTATCAATCCCTTGATTAAGGCATTAGAAAAAAAAAATTATCAGAGAAACATATAGCTAGTTCCCAATATATCAGTGAGAAGAGAATAAAAGTCATTAGAAAATTTGTAGACTTATCAATTAAGGCAGCAATAATAAAAGGGTATGCAAAAATTACAAAAACATACCATGATCCTACTAATGGGATATACCCAAAACATACAAGGCAAACTCATATATTATGTCCAGCAAGAAAGGTAATGATGCGACAGAACATCTGAACCAAGAAGCACACTCATTTATTGTTTGTTTTATTGTATCACTCCTGTTTCGTAATGAAGTCTGTTTCCATGTGGTCCAGGCCTAAAACGGAAAAACAGAAAGAACAAACAGAAACTTTTTTCTAATTGACAGTATTCTCTAACCATCATGATGGATGACCACAACAATCCCCCACCATGGACATTCATTTGTACACCATAAGCCTTAAAAAGTGTAGTGGTTCAAAAAGTTTAAACATATACTGCAAATAAAACTAGAATCCCCAAAAACATGTTTAAATCATTGTTTTTCTGTTGCATACCCTCCTAATTCCTGCTCACAAAACCCTAATAGCCAACCTTCAATTAATAACGTGCATCCCTTCATGGCCATGCTTCTCAATCAAAACAGGGTAACTGGCAACTAAACTATCAGAGGAGTCCTGCATGGATTTGGTTACTTCCAGTCAAAACTCAAGTTTCTGAGAAATAAAACTTCACTTACTCATGATGCCAGAATCCAACTGCTGGGTGTTGGGGGGCTGTAGTTATCAAGTGTATCATTGAGGCTAATGAGAGAAACCCATTTACATAGGCATAAAACTGTAACAGTACCATAAAAAGGCACTAAAACCACGAACAGAATGCACGTTCCTCTCAGTCAAAATCGATGTAACTGCAGCAACGTAGCTGAGGCACCATTCAAGTATAGTAGGTTAGCCGAACTTTACGAGGACATCACATTGAGTCAGACAACGATGTACAAATGTTCCCATCAGGCCTTTCTGAGAACAAACAAGATTACCTGATTTAACTCAAATTCACCATTCATCAACCAACTCCTATATATGCCCTATATGCTCATCAAATAAACCAGCACTATTCGACTCTTATGTATGCCCATTGTTCCATTGATTAAGCTGCGCATGTCATTTGCACCAAAAGTCACTGCCACCTTTTGTCCTACTCCGTTCAGATACCCAAGTAAGACACGAGCACATCAAGTAAAAGGATGGATTGAATAGTGAATATTGATGTTCCCTATCATTCATGGTGAGGGCAAATGCTCAAATTCCCACTCACTTTTCCATTAAACCTCACTTGAAAAAAGAAGGTATTTTGAATGCTTTCCATCAATAGGTAATCCAAATTTGGCACTTTCATTTTATTGAAACAACAAACAAAAACACCAAGACGAATCTATATCCAATGGATTTCAAACAAAAAGATGGCTTTTTGAATACAAAGAGCCCATAGTACCATTAGATGGATAGAAACCCAAAAAAAAAAAGACTCACTACAACAAAAAGTCAGAAACTCCAACTAGCATGCTAATATAGCTTACGTGTTTGTCTTGAATTATCCAAATTTGGTACCCCTATCATCTCACTATTTCCTGTCGAAGCAACTAATAAACATTAATCACTCAGTCATAGATACCGTCACATTGCAAGACTGATGAATGACCAACAAAACTAACTCCACGGAACAAGCGTTCTTTTCTTTTCTTTTGTTTTCTTCATGGTGACTTGGATGGGTTGATAAGGTTATTCCCCATCACAAGTCCGTTTCTTTCAAAACATTGCCAAGCACACCGTACAACAAAATCAACAGTCCTGATCATCTAGTAACTAAAGTGCAACGTCTTACTTGCACTTTCGGATCCTGGGGAGACCCGCTGGTCCGTTCCAATTCCAGAATCGCCCGTGTCTTCGACGAGCTCCGCCGGAGGAGTTCATGGCCCCTGTGAATGCGTCTGGAGCTGCTTCTCAACCTGGCGCGAACTGATGGTTTGCTGCGGAGGCCGTATAGATCTCCGAGAAGAAAAACCCCGTTGGAAGCAGGGAAGAGAGAATTGACGGAGAGAGAGGGAGAAGGATGCGCGCGTGAGTTGTGGAGATATGAAATGGAAGAAAGCGACGACTGGAGACTAGCCATTCTGCTTTCCTTCTTCCTTTTTCCCTTCCCTGGTGAGAGAAGAGAAGAAAGGAAAACAAAGGGAGTAAGAGAGGAGAGAAGGAGAGCGGAAGAGGATCGTGTGGAGAGACGCGGACGTCTGGTTAGTGAAGATAAAAGAAAGAAATATAGAAGCAAGGATGACCACCCGCCTGCCTCTACAGCAGCAAGCTAGAAGCAGGGGAAGTGACGGACTCGGGCCTGACAGTGACATGCGATGCAGAGGCGCATTTCCTCGTTCGGCACGAGCAATTGCCAATTCCACCGTCGACCTGTGACTGTCGGTTGTCTTTCATGTACGGGCGCACAGCGGACGGACCGGAGGAGGGAAAATCCGCCCCCCTATTTCGTGGCATGTGGCCGTAAAAGGTAAAACGCATCTACCCAGTCAATTGGCTCCCCAAAGTTTGGACTGAAGATCTGCTTGGCTGTGTGTTATCCTTACTGTTAACACCTAGAAGATTTTGAACTTCCTTGAACATATCTAAGATCACGTTATCATGCCAAAAATCTGTTTTCGCTTTGGGGAAAGATGTTGCGTATTTGGTATGGTAAGATTGAGAATTGGAATGGAAAATGGGAAATGAGTAATGGGACGAAGGTCAACAAATTAATTATCTAGCTAGCTTATTTGTTATTTATCCCACTATTTTAATTTTTTTATAATTAACTTATGTATTTTTATTTTATTTTAACTTTCCCCCATAAATGTTCGTCATTGTCTTGGGATGGAAACAGGGTCTGGTCAACCCGCGACACATCCCACCCCATCCTTATTTTACATAGAATTAGGCCAAGAATTTTAACTTGGTGGGCGGAGTAGGGTAGGGCAAGGCCTGTAAGGATGTCGAATTCATATTTCAATTCTAAGAGATGAGGAAGGTCAACTATGTCCTCACCCGCCTTGACTCGCCCCACCCTGTACGATATAAATCATTTTTATAAATTGTATAGCTTATTTATGTGAATGTTGTTTTGTGAAATAAATATATTTACTTTATGACTTGTTAATGTAAATATGAGTTATATCAATATATGTTTAACTTTATGACTTGTTCATATGGATAAATTTTTATTTTTTAGTTGCATATATGTTGTTCGAGTTATCTCATTTTTATAATTTATCAATGAAATAAAATATATCATCTATGTTGTTTATGTTTTACAATAACGGATATTATTATTTTACAATTTAGCAGTTTTAATTGTAATTTAAATTTTGTATTAGTGCCTTTTTTAAGGTTGATATATATATTTATCAAGGTTAAGCTGTAAATGAAATTATTCAAAAAAATTTACAAATAATTTATTGTAAAAATTGTGTTTTCTGGCTAAATAGTAAACTGTTAAATTATTTACCTTTAAATTTATCATAGACATGAATTTACATTGATATATATAAATTTTTAAATTTTAACTGTTTTTTTAACCAGTCGTCGTGATATTAACTTGAAATCAATCCAAATTTTTTTTAGAAACCTATTACAAAAATGTAAAAGCCGGATTAATCTAGTTCCGACTCCCGCACCTTCCCGAAAGAATATCTCAACGAACTCCGTCGCTTGCGAGATGCACGCTGAATACGCTTGTTTTGCTGGCATACTTCATGTCATTATTTTCAATTTTATAAAATATCCTGGGATTGGTATAAAGAAGTTGTGCATTAAAGTGCATAAATTGAGTTTTACATCGCGAACATCGGAGAAGTACAGAGAGACCGTACACTGGAGTACTCTTATCCGTCATTTATCTATACACATATCTTTTCAAATTAAAATTTTTTATTCTTCGTGATTATTTTATTTTTAATTATATATTTACTTTTTCAGATCATTTTTACACAATTGCTATTACATTTAATATATTTATTTTTACTTTATTCTTTTTACAATTGCTATTACATTTAATATATTTATTTTTACTTTATTCTTTTTATTTTTCATCGTTGCTTTCATCATATTACATTATTTTCTTATATTTTAAAAATATTTACTATAGAAATTTTATAATATTTCAAACACATCCTATATTAAAAAGTTGTCAGTTACATCATATACATATTATGCACCATATTCACATTATGCACCATATTCACATCTTCTTTTTTTATAAAATTACTTCCACTTGCCAATTTTGTCCATTACTATTCTCCAATAAAAAGTCTTGTATTATATACACAACTAGAGAACTTTTCATGTACAGGAGTGATTAAAATAGGTGGACAACATACCCACGCTCATGAATTGTTTATTATATATTTTGTTATCCATTGATTGAGTTGGTACGTAGTACCTACTCTTGTTTCCGAGCCACTCCTAATCTTTTAGATTGTGTTTGCCATTTGAGTATTTGATAAAACTTAACTCCTAAAAGAAAAACTTTTGATGAGGAAAAATTTTAAGATAAGAAAAATTGATACCATATGATATAATAATAGTGATAATGATGTTGAATAAAAAAATTAAAATAGATGAATAAGTATATGAGAAGTTGTAAATAAATGATAAAAAGCATGGTATTTTGGTTAAAAATATGTTATTAAATAATTATAAAGTAAGATAGTTACGAAAAAAAGTTTAGATGAAAAGACAATTTTTGGTAAATAAAAAATGAACCCTTAATACTCATTTTTTAATGAATGCAATTTATTGATGCCCAGTTACGTTTTTTATACTAATCGTTTGAACTAAAATATTTAAATTTTTTTTAAAAGACTCATTATAAAATAACTAGAATATTGCTTAATAGTTAAAATCAAAATAACCTAGACACGATTCTACTCAGCAGAGATATAACAACTATTTTACATTTTTGATGGCGATTAACAGCGTGACTATATTTGGTATATTTATCGTATGTGATATTTTATTTTATTTTTGAAAATAGATGAGAATACTTACTTTTTATTAGACATATTGCCCATATTTAGGATAAACTCTAGGCAATAATAAGAAAAATTTCAAGTTACTGAGATCATTAAAAGTATTTAAAATGTCAATTCGATTGCGTCTACTGTAAGGTAATGGAACCGTAAGCAGATCCAGCCAACATCGCCTTGCATTTGTGAGGCAGCACGCATCGAATCAATTGAGAGTTTTTTTTTTTTTTTTAAAAAAAAAAAAAGAAGAAAAATTATCGAAGCCAAAAAGTTATAAATGGAAAATTGAGGCAGGTGTGGACTCCTACGAGTGCTCGAATCGGTCGTTTTGTAGGTCGTTGTCCTTCTGGCGGCGCACTGCATTCCTTCGACATTGTTTTTACGTCTTCCTTTGCTAATCATATGAGGGGACGTCTGGTAGTTCGGTAACGTGTAAAATTGTGGGAATGTGGAAAATGATGGGAAATAAAAAAAAGAATATTTCGATAAACGTGTGATTGATAGGAAATGATATGGGATATAGTTTGAATAAATAAATTTGTTGTATGTAGTTGGTAGGGAAAATGATTGGAATGTAGAGGTAAAAATAAAAAAAATAGTTTGATTGATAGAATAATGATTGATATTGGGAAATCAAATACCATGGAAAAACTATAGTTCCCATAGTAGCATGTTACCAAACACCCCCTTAATCTACTTCTGCATGGGATCGTGTTGCTGCATCCCAGAGCACCATCAACGGCGACACTTTACGAATTGCATTATCTGTCTTAAGCAGATAATAAACAGAGTAACAGTCTTTTTTCTTTTCAATTACTATCTTATTTTTCAATCAATTTTATCTATATTTTTTTACTCTTAAACAATTCAGCTATTTTCAATAATTCATCTACTTTTTATGCAAATTCAAACTATGTATGACTCCTCGTGCTATATTATTTTTTGGAATCCTGTAATACACTTTCCATTCTCGACTAAACTGTTTACCCAAATACATATTCCGTTATTCTTTTACATCCGTCTGAACAGAATGAGTTTAAAAGGTCTGGCAGATGAAATTTTTTGTAAGTGGGCTTTAATTAGGAATTTTTTCGAGAATCGAACTCTTGGTGATAAGGCTACGTACAACTTTTCAGGAGACTATAGCCCATCGTCAATTTTCCATAATCCAAACGAAACCGAATAATTCAAAATGTAAGCTATGCAAGTTTTCCCATTCTTGTAAGGAATCGAACCAGTAGAATTTTTTATGCTGTGAGGCCAGTTGCGTGGGAGACACGGGCATTTGAAAATGAAAGGGCGGTGGGTGCGCAATAATAAGTTGTTTGAGTGCATTCTGCAGACTTTCAACTCGTATAAAATGAGTCATCTGACCCCTTTTTTATCATTGTTTATAAAAAAATGGAAGTCGACTTGGAGCTAATTATGGAACAAAAATGAATGGGCAAGCTCATACTGATGTTGATATTTCTGTTATAAATGGTCTGTGACTTGAGTGAGAACATTTCTGATTCAATCAAACACTCTGATGCTGAAGGCTCAGAAAATTCAATAACGATTCTCAATTTCCAATTGTGCACAGATTTACATCACTGGATCTGATACCGAATGATCCAGTGGCCTCAAATTAATTAATTTATGTGGTGGGCGCCACAAATCAGAGATGCAGTTCTTGGAAAGGCAAAGAACAAAGAGAAAACGAAGGGTTGGGGATTCACTTGGTGACTAACCTTCCAGACGCTGCAAAGCCAGCCTACTTTCCACCGCAAAAAAGGGTCGTTTTTTGTTTGCCTTTTGTTTCTGGCTGCGTCCCTTTCATTTGTTGTTGGGGCCAGTTCTCTCTCTCCTCTCTGCCACTCGAGCTTCATCTAAAGCCAGGGTCGAGACAAACATTCCTCTTTCCCAATCACAAGACCTTTTATCTATCACTCGTGGTTGTGATTTCAAACCTTATCGAACGGTCACCTACTCCGCTCGTGCCTCATCCTGTCCATGACCGCGTCCCCCCACCAAGACATCGGAATTCTTAGAAGTTCTTCCCGCTTTGTTTTTTTTTTTTTTTTTTCCCTTCTCTCTCTCTTTCCTTTTCTTTTTTTTTTTTCTTTTTCTATTCGTCATTAGATTTTGAAGATTTTCCCCTGCTTCTGTCCTACTCCTACCCTTCATTAATGTTGCAGAATCTGAATCGGATCATACCCATTTCAGCAGAGCTAGCTTTCGCAGTCGAGTTCCACTAGGAATTAAAAACTGATATAAAAGGTCCATCAATTACCATATCTGCCGATGTTTCAGCAGCCAATTCAATTCGTATCATAAATTGTCTGAATAGAAAAGGACGACGAAATTTCGTTAAAACAATTGACTTATTAATTAACAAATTTGTGATTGATGGTCAACGGTAGAAAAGTGGTTAATCCAAAATGCACTAATTAAGTGACATATCCAAAATATGCTACGGGCCTGTTTGACCTAGCTACTTTTTAAAAGCAAAAGCTCAACCCGCGCATTTGAAAGAAGCAACGGATCTGAGCCTTAATGGCTTTTTTCTCTGCTCAAGCCAAATACTCTCACACGCATTTCAAGACAGAAAAAACGTTGGTGTAGAGGCAGAAAGCTTTGCTAAACAGACCCTTAGTCACTGATCCAAAATAGCTAATAAGGTTTCCCTTAGTGTCATTTTTTGCGGAAGTCGTTTGCTGTTATTCAAACTAATGCTAATAAGGACTTGAAAGGCAACCTACTATTGTCCACTTTAGGCTTCCTGTTTAGGCTTCTTGTCAGTTTAAGATAAGTGATGGAAAAGATGAAATGAGGATGATATGAAATTTCTCATTTTTGAAAAAATTTCCAGTTCTACAGAACTTTCCCTGTTTTTACATAACAACTTTACTTTTTTAAATAATTCTCCCCATCTCAATTCGCTACAACACTTTTTCATTGAATCTACTCATTCCTTCTCCATCTCATTCCACTACCGTGAGCAGCCACCCTCTAAGTCTCATATATTCTGGTTGGCAGTTGGCACCCTTGAGCCTATGCCTCTATCTTATAGCTAAGTCACTTCTCATCTCCGAACTTGGTTTGATGGCTTCGCACGGTGTATGCATTAATTATGCAATATACCATTAGCAATGTAATTAGCAACGACTTTGGTTGCCAAAAATAAAATTCGCAGCAGCCACCAGCTGATAGTAAATGAGTAGTAATGTTCTTCTAAAAATGTCATAGATGGACCTCCAGACGTAGATCAAAGAGGTTTTTGTGCCTTATTTTCTCCATGTAGATGCTACTTAACTTTAAAAATATTAACCCGGATAATTATTTATTTAATGAAATTTAGACTGCCATTTAAAACGTCTTGGTTGATACGCCCTAGCAAAGGATAGATACTAACAATATGTACAGGGGCGATCCTATTAGCCCCGGCTAAGTAAATGCTCCACTTAGCTCACCTTAAAAATCTATTTATAACAACTTTTTTTACTTTTTTCTTCGTGCACTTGTTTATCTAAGTGTATTTAACATATAGACCAAGTTTTACCATTTTTGAATATATTTATCTCTTTTTTTTGAAATTTTTAAACATCTATTTGTATATATGTATTTAAAATACCCTTATTTTTAAAAATCTAAAAAATATATATACACATATCAAAAAATGATAAAACTTGATTTACATATTAAATACACTTAGATAAACAAGTGTATGAAGAAAAAAGCAAAAAAAAAAATATTTTAAATAGGATTTTTGAGGTGGGCTAAGTGAAGCATTTACTTAGCCCGGGCTAATAGGATCGCTCCTCCAATATGTAATAGTTAAATTTGAGGGATAAGAAAGTGCAAACTTGAGAAATGATTTCAAAATCAAGGGAAAGTTTGTTTTGAAAATCAAATTACTTACCGATACAAATGAAACCCCAGCTAAAATTAATGACTCCGAAAAGAAAATTATTTCCTTTGAGAGTTGCTAGGCGATGAAAACTTTGCATCCAGCCATTAGATCTTCAGAGCGCTCAACAAGGGAGTCCAAGGCCATCCTCCTCTCTACCAGTCCACAACGATTTCAACGACTTCGTTCTTAGGTGTTCGACGTAGTCCTGAATGAGCCTGCAATCTTTCTTCTCGTCAGCCTGTCATTTCTATTTATTGATGTCATGATATCAGCCTGATATGGAACTAGGCCTCAGGTGTTGTGCTGATGTTGTTTCCACCAATGGCAAAGCCTTGACCTTTGATGAGGGAGGGAGCATAATATTATTTTGGGGGCAAATTCACATGAAAGGGGAGCAAAATATTATTTGAGAGGGGGCAACCATATAAAAATGAAAAATATTTTAAAATACTTTTTAAAATTTTAATGGAGTTTTCTTACAACCATATGGCTCCGCTACTGGTTTCCACCTTCTCGCCTAATCCTCTGAGCCTACATCAAATCTGATACATATGAACAAGAATTACATGTATTCGAGGCGCTTTCAATCTTGTTTATCTTATCTAAGTCCAATTGGAATGAATTGTCACAGATCCATACCATATGAATCAAAGCTGGATCAGATTTTATCCAGATACAGTCCATCGACAGCCCCACCTAAAATGTACAATGTACTCGGGAAGCCAGTGCTCGTATTTCATGACCCACAGCAGCAAGCGCGAGGTAGAACATCCCCATGCATGTTACAGCAGCACCTGTTACATAGATTTATTTATATCAATAAAATCCTCCAGCCTCACGCTATGTAAGCTACAAGCAACATCGAAGTCATCTGCCTAGCGTCGTGCTCGCTCATGACTAGTTGTTCTGCGATAGTTCCATACAACCAACCACTGCTACTAGTGCTCGTTGACCCAGACGAAGTAAAAAAAAAAAAAGTTGAGATGACTTGGTTAAAAACTTCAGTTTCAGCTTTTCCCCACCCACTGATCACCTGCCAAATAGACCTGGTATTTGTATAATTGCCTTGTATTTGTATTATTACAAACTAGCCTTCCTTCACCCTCTACTGGATATTTTAGATACTCCCATCATAGACCCTGTAATTTTTTTTCATGAAACAGACCCTGTTAACAGCCTTTATAAACAACGGTGATCGGAGTTTAAATTGCACAAATAGAAAAGTCAAAGGATCACATTTTCGAGGGAAAAAAAAATCCTTATAATTGACCTGTGAGTGTCACATTCTTTGCATTTTCACTCTTGAATGTTGATCTCCGACTCTCCATTCTCCTCCATTAGTTAACAAAGCTATTTTGCAGATGTCAAAAAATTGAGGACTAGCTTATTGTTATGTAAAAGCGACAGGGTTTATTTTGCAGAACCCCTAAGCCTGTCTTTGATCCTTGTTCAAAACTCAAATACTTACTGTCACGACTACACTGCTCATAACGTTAGTAGGAATATTGAATTTCGGCCGAGATTGGATATGAAGATAGCGTGGATCCAATCTCAAAACGCAATTCCCTCCCTCGCTTGAAAATGGTGCTGGCAGTAGATATGGTTTCGGTGAACAATTGAATAAACATAATCTTTTTATTTAAAAAAAAAAACATTTGGGGAAATAAGAATATTTAGTGATTAAATCTGAAGAACGCAAACTAATGAATTTTATCCATAATTTCACTTATATCTTTAACCTTTCAAAAATGTCTTTTATACCCACAAATTTTCATCATAATTTCATATGTATTTCATACCATTAACCTCCTGTGAAATGATAAATGTATCAATCCCTAATTATGATTTTATCGTTAAAAATTATGTTATAATGAATCTTTAATAATTCTATAACTATAAAATAATCTATTATTAGAATATGAATTTTAATTTTGAGCAAAATAATTTTAAATTATATTAAGGCTTTGGCATATTTATTATTTTACAAAAAGTTGACGGCCGATTTAACGAATTTCTAATAACATGAGTATATGTGAAATTAAAATGAAACTTCATAAATATAAGAGTTATTTTTGAAAATTTGCTAGTATAAGTGAATTTAAAAGTAAGATTTGCAGATATATATATATGTATATATATATATCAAATTTGCTCTTAAATTGTTAAGGAAACAGTACTGTCGGTGAATGGATGGAATTGTTTGGACACATTTAGCCATTTATACCACCCAAAGTCCAAATACAGAGTCGATGATGTATAGAAATAATCAATAAACATTTGGAGATCTTTTGTCATGCTCTTATAAGGAATATAATCCCCACATATAAAGAAATTCTTGGGCCCATTGGCTTTTCACAGGCATAGTACTCCAGTGATCTAATTTTGTGCAAAGTGACTTGATGTAACTAGAAGTGCTTTTTCAATTTTAAAAATTTATTCTAAAAAATTAACCCACTTATTATCTTCCTTAAGCCCAAAATTATTTTGATTGTGAAATTATATATTTCAAAATTTTAACACTTTTTTCATAGTGAACGTATAACTATTGAAAATAAAAGTAAATAGATAAAACAATTTTTGCCAACTAGGGATGATAGGGACCATTCCGATGGTTCCTATGCAAGCTCAGATGGACCCCATGTCCATGCACGAGAGAGCCGTGCTGATCGGGGCTATCACTTAAGGCCAAGAGAGTCCTTGAGGCCGAAGGCAAGGTGGAGCCCTGAACCACAGTCGAGGCGTATGATGAGGAGGACTGTGCAGCGGACGACCGTGCAGCAGGCGCAGGAGACCGAGTAACTCAAGTGGAGGGCGGCTAATACTTGAGCAGTATAAATAAGGCAGAGCGCGGGAGAGTACGAGATTTTTGAAATACAGAGAATTCCTTTTCTTCTTTTGTTTTTCCTTGTAAAGACATTTCCCGATTGTTTGATTCCATCAGAAATACAAATTCTACTTGAAGAGTTTTTCAGTTAGAACAAAGGAAATTCAGTTCGTTCCTAACAAGGTATCAGAGCACAGTTTCCTCTAAGGATGCCAGGAGCTGGGACGCAAGGAGAACGCATAAATTGTATGGAGCAAGATCTGATGATGCAACAGAATATACAGGCAAGTCAAGAAGAGAGACTCGGACGAATGGAGAGAGAGACGGTGGAGAGATCGGTGGCATTCGAACGCCGCATGGATAGTTTTGGGCAGCAGTTGGCGGAGGTACGTGACAGTTTAAAATCACAGTATGAAGCTATGCTCCTCAAGCTTGATTCTATAGCTGACCTGCGCATTACTCCTTCCATTCCTTCCGAAACGGGACAGGAGGAAACCGTTTGGCATAACCGCAAATCTGAAGTACATCATCCTCATATGCCAGGTCACGGTAAAATTGATTTTCCAATTTATCATTCCGGTGATCCCAATCCGTGGATCGCCAGGGCGGAAAATTACTTCGATATTTACGGAACACCAGAGCGGAAGAAAGTTCGAATAGCATTTCAGCATCTGGATGGAGATGCCATTGCATGGGGGCAGTGGTTCAATCGCACGCAGCCAGGAGCACAGTGGGCCTCCTTTTGCATGGCTATTCGACAGAGGTTTGGCAAGCCTGATTTGGTAGACGTGGATCGATCATTGCATAAAATCATGCAAAAGGGGAAGCTGGATGATTATATACTGGAATTTGAGAGATTGCATAATCGAGCCACGGGCTGGACTGACAAATTATTATGTTGTACCTTCATAGGAGGACTCAGGGGTGATATTCGAGCAGAGATCGAGGCTATGAGGCCGTCAACTATGAAGATCATGGAAGTGATTGAAGCTGCCAGAGTAATAGATTACAAACGCCTGCAGATCAGATCGTGGATCAGGCAAGGAGCAGGGGAATCCATAGGAGACTATCCTCCTCGGAAGACTGAAGGTAAAGGTACTGGAGGTGTGCTAGTGAAGAAGCTCTCTTTGGAGCAAATACAAGAGAAAAGACAGAAAGGGCTATGCTATTCGTGCGACGAGAAGTATACAAGGGGGCATGTTTGCGCCACAAAACAATTATGCATTTTGGAGACGGAGGACAGGGGGTATATATGAACAGCTTGGGGATTTGGGAGATGTAGTGGACAAACAGGAAGCGGAAATTTCATTACATGCATTATCTGGCTCCCTTGCGGCACAATCCATGAAGGTTAAAGGATTCATCAAAGGGCAGGAAGTTATTATCCTCATAGACAGTGGCAATTCACATAACTTCATCAACATAGATGTAGTCGAGAGACTGCAACTGCCTATCCACTCCACAGCTGAGTTTGCTGTTTCTATTGCGGATGGACATAAACTATGGTGCATGGGACAATGTCCCTGTGTGTCAATTGTTATGCAGCAATATTGTACCGAAGTTAATTTGTTTCCACTGACAATTGGGGCTGCGGATGTGGTGCTTGGGGTGAGATGGTTGAAGGGGTTAGGAAAGGTGGTTTGTGATTGGGAAGAAATGACTATGTGTTTTGTTAAGGAAGGTCACAGATATCACTTACAAGGGCTGCAACCTGGTGCAACTGAAACAACCACATGTAAATTAATTTTGAAGGAACAAACAGGAGGCAATCAACTTATGCTTCTGTATATGCAGCAAGAAGCATTGACCTTGAAGCCCTCTAATGAATTACTGCCGGAATAGGTCCAACAGTTGGAGTCTTTGCTGTCCAGATTTCAGAGAGTGTTTGAGTCACCTAAAGGATTGCCACCGTTAAGGGGATTAGAACACCATATTAATATTCATCCTGGTTCATCTCCTGCTTCGGTTCGCCCTTACAGATATGCTCACCACCACAAGGCTGAAATTGAATCCCAAATTAAAGATCTGCTTCAAAAGGGGTTCATTCAGCCTAGCACCAGTCCTTACTCTGCTCCTGTGTTATTGGTTAAAAAGAAGGACCAATCATGGAGGATGTGTATTGACTATCGTGCTCTTAATCAAATCACTATCAAAGATAAGTTTCCCATTCCTATTATTGATGAGTTGTTGGATGAATTATCATGTGCAAGATTCTTTTCTAAACTGGATCTGAAATCGGGGTATCATCAGATTTTGATGCATCCAGCAGATGCCCATAAAACAGCTTTTAGAACTCATCAGGGGCAATATGAGTTTCTGGTTATGCCATTTGGCCTTTCCAATGCACCTGCCACTTTCCAGGCTCTCATGAATCGCATATTTCAATCCTACTTGAGGAAATTCATTCTTGTTTTCTTTGATGATATACTGGTGTACAGCCCATCTTGGACAGAGCATATTTGCCACTTGGACACTGCATTCCAAGTGCTCAGTGATCATTCGTTGGTAGCCAACCGGGCCAAGTGTGATTTTGGTCGGACTGTCATACAATATTTGGGTCATGTGGTTTCTCATGAAGGGGTAGCAGCAGATGGAGAAAAATTGGAAGTAATAAGGAATTGGCCTAGGCCTAAAAATGCTAAGCAGCTGAGATCTTTTCTGGGGCTTACTGGTTATTATCGAAAGTTTATTCAAGGATACGGCATCCTGGCGGCACCACTGACAAAGTTACTACGAAGGGACGCCTTCGTTTGGGATGATGGGGCACAGGCTGCCTTTGAGAGGTTGAGATCAACTATGCTACAACCCCCCATTCTAGCAATGCCTGATTTTAAGAAGACTTTCACGGTGGAGTGTGATGCTTCTGCCTCTGGAATTGGGGCTGTGCTATTGCAAGATGAGCATCCGGTGGCATTCTTTAGTAAAGCATTGTCGCCAACTCATCATGGTAAGTCTACGTATGAACAGGAACTGATGGCGGTTGTCCTTGCTGTTAGGAAATGGAGGGCCTACTTGATTGGCCAACGCTTTGTGGTTCGCACAGATCACAATAGCTTACGTTTCTTGACACATCAAAGGGTACTCACCCCTGTACAGCAGAAATGGTTGGTCAAGCTCATGGGCTATGACTTTTGTGTGGAGTACAAGCGAGGAGTGTCCAATACCGCAGCGGATGCTCTGTCTAGGCAAGCTGAACTTTCTCATATCTCAGTCAGTTATCAACACTTCCCTCTCCATGCAATTCTGTTGCAGGAATGCTTAGATAATAAGGCTTTATCAGATTTCAAAGAAAGGGTGATTCAGGACCCTTTGAGTTTTCCGCAGTATTCGATTCAAGGGAATCATCTGTTCAAAAAGGGCAGGTTGTTGCTTCCAGAAGACAGCATCCATATTCAAGCCCTTATTCGACATTTTCATGACTCGTCTTTAGGAGGGCATGCTGGTGTGATGAGAACATGCAGACGTATTCAAGAGCATTTCACTTGGAAGGGATTGAAGGCAGCAGTTCGTGCTCATGTGGCCGCGTGTCACATCTGCAATCAATCAAAGTATGAAGCTCAGAGTCCAGCTGGGCTACTACAACCGCTGCCAATTCCTCAGTCCGTGTGGTCGGATGTATCGATGGATTTCATCGAGGGACTGCCATGTTCTCAAGGGCATTCATCTATAATGGTTGTGGTGGATCGCCTATCTAAATATGCTCATTTTTGTGCTCTTCAGCATCCTTACACCGCTGCTGCTGTTGCTAAAGCTTTCGTACATAATGTGGTGCGCCTTCATGGGTTCCCTCGAACTGTTATATCTGATCGCGACCCCATTTTTCTCAGCACCTTTTGGAAGGCATTCTTTCGAGAGCATCAGACCGATCTGAAGTATAGCACTGCTTACTATCCGGAGACAGATGGACAGACGGAGGTCGTCAACCACACCTTAGAAACTTATCTTAGGTGTTTTTGTATGGATCGTCCTTCCCGATGGGTTGGCATTCTCCCTTAGGCTGAGCTGTGGTACAATACAGCTTTCCATTCTGCAATACAGAGCACCCCCTTTGAGGTTGTGTATGGACGCCAGCCACCTTCTATTCCCACCTATGAATCTGGGTCATGCAATCTTCCAGTTATTGATCGCAGTTGAGAGATCGCGATTTGTTGTTGCAACATCTTAAGGAGAACTTGGAACTGGCCCAGTTGCGGATGAAGCAACAAGCAGATAAGGGGCGCCGAGAACGGGAGTTCCAGGTGGGCGATCGGGTTTATTTACGTCTTCAGCCTTTCCGTCAAAACTCGTTACGCTCTGGGCGAATGCACAAATTATCTGCACGATATTACGGGCCTTTTCCAGTGGTTGAGTGCATTGGCTCGGTGGCTTACCAACTGAGTCTTCCTGCAGCGTCGCACATCCATCCAGTTTTCCATGTCTCTCTCCTTAAACCTTGTGTAAATCCTTCATTAACCGCTTCGGAACTTCCTCCGACTACAGTTGCAGATGAGCTGCAGTTGCTACCTGCTGGGATTCTCGACCATCGTCGCATATTCAAGGGTCAGCGGGAATGTGACGAAATTCTGGTGCACCGGAAGGGGTTACCTGATTGCGACGACTCGTGGGAAGAATTGTCTTATTTCCGTCGACGATTTCCTGACTTCTGCGTTGACTTGGAGGACCAAGTCAGTTCTCAGGCAGGCGGGGATGATAGGGACCATTCCGATGGTTCCTATGCAAGCTCAGATGGACCCCATGTCCATGCACGAGAGAGTCGTGCTAATCGGGGCTATCACTTAAGGCCAAGAGAGTCCTTGAGGCCGAAGGCAAGGTGGAGCCCTGAACCACAGTCGAGGCGTATGATGAGGAGGACTATGCAGCGGACGACCGTGCAGCAGGCGCAGGAGACCGAGTAACTCAAGTGGAGGGCGGCTAATACTTGAGCAGTATAAATAAGGTAGAGCGCGGGAGAGTACGGGATTTTTGAAATATAGAGAATTCCTTTTCTTCTTGTGTTTTTCCTTGTAAAGCCATTTCCCGATTGTTTGATTCCATCATAAATACAAATTCTACTTGAAGAGTTTTTCAGTTAGAACAAAGGAAATTTAGTTCGTTCCTAACAATGTGGATGTTGGATTGGGATTTTGTATCTAGTTATGATGTATCCCTTGGCAATTGGGGTATTTATAAAATAATCCTCCATGGTGAGTGCTATAAATGAGTTTAATTTGTAATATCATATGTCTCGGCGTATATAATACTAATAAAAATATATATATATATATATAAACAGTTTTAAATTTATATGATTTTTTCCGTAATACATAAATGCATATAGATAAATACTATAATGATTTAGACATTAAAGGGCTTTTTAAAATTAAAAAGTAAAGGAGTTTATCTCCTCTTGATAATTTGGGAGTGTGTAGTTTCTCTCATGGTAATTGCGGGCGTGCAGTCTCCCTCTGGATGATTGTAGAAATTCAATTTCTTGAGTTTGATTATAAGAATAAAAAAAAAAAAAAAGACGTGATATAAGTACACCAATCAAAAAAAATTAAAAAGCGAAGGAATTTATAGATTCTATGGGTTGCATGAGATCATAATCCGTGGTTACAGAATAGAAGAATAAAATAAAATCTCCTATTCTCCGAGAACATTTTTCCATTCCAAAAAATAACAATCAACTTTTTTTTTATTTTTCATATAATTTTTTCTAATTTCAATATAACTTTTCCTGTTCTTATTACACAACATTACTTTTTTTCATCTTTCATCCTTCTCTCATCATCTAAATGAGGTGCACCTTCACTGAGGTACACCCTACCTTTTTCGTCTTGCACCAGGTCGAACCATTGAAGTCAGTCCATGGTCCGGCGGCCTCCTATCACTCGAGAAAGACTGATAAGTGGAACTCAGAAAGGACTAAAATGTGCCGTATACGTTGGCGGCAAAAATAAATAAATAAATAAAACTTGAATTCGAGCTAAAATTCTATCAGTGGTGCTTATTGCTATTTGCCAAATGAGACCTTGTAAAGACGTAAGGAAGCAAGGCAATAAAAGCATGGGCATTGGTAGCGTAGAATCACAAACAAGATTCGCATGAAATGCCAGTAATTCTAGATGAAAAGTGCATTCAAAATTGAAGTGCATGCTGTTTAAGAGAACAGAAAAAGAGATCAGCGAAATGGCTTTTAATGAAAAATAAATATAAAAAACGATGAGAACAACAAGATTGTTAAAAGTGGAAATATTTTCGCATCAATTGAAATTGGTGTGTAAAAAGCGGGTGTATTACAGACACAACTCCTTCCCAATGCATCCAAATACACTACAAAAAAGAGCTAAGGACAAAGAAGAAAAGCCAATTTCGATAACTTACTTATTTTTTTCGAAACATGGATAATTTACTTATTTAGGCTTCAAGATCAGGACACCATACCAAGAACATAACAAAATATCCACGTTTATTTTTAAGATTCAAGTAGATCCTATGCCTAAATTTATGCGTAAATTCTAAGATCGTTCCAGAAAAGTAAATAGGAGCCATGCATTCCAGCCTTGCAAAGAATACATGCTTGCAAGTCGTAAAAGGATCTTTGCTTTCACACGTTCAACCAAAAGGCATACCTACAGCACGAGGCGCTGATCAATGAGTTATGATTCAACTGTAGAGGTGAGTACTTCGAGTCTCAAACTCCACCGGTCACTGCAGGATTTAGGAAGGGCGAGATGCTAACAGTCAGTCCTTATTTTAAAAAATTCGTTCTCAAACTCAAATCCGTGCTGGTGATGACAATGGCGTAGACACTTGCCATCACTCAAAAGGACAATCTTCAGTTTTAACTATGATTCCAGTTGACCCAAACATCCTGCAGATTGTAGTTCTAAATTTACAAAATTGCTAAAAGATCCCAACAGAAAAAAAAAAGTTCCATGCCAAACAAGAAATTCATGATCTCCCGATATATCTGCTGTCGCATATACATTTTGGGATTGGAAGAAGAACAGAACTGCAATGCTAGAAATTAGATTGT
Source organism: Annona cherimola (assembly GCA_030490835.1). NCBI lineage: Eukaryota > Viridiplantae > Streptophyta > Magnoliopsida > Magnoliales > Annonaceae > Annona > Annona cherimola. The sequence continues at coordinate 74,116,047 of CM059973.1, forward strand.
GGCCACATTGTTCGGAAGATGAAAGCAGTTGCTTGATTAAGAAATAAAATGTTGTTCCTTTATTTAAAAAATGTTTAATAGAGAAATACCCAGAAATTCCACCCCAAAACAACACAACCCAACTCCCAAATGTGTATGAAGTAAAATGATTGGTGATACAAGCAGAAAAAGAACTGTTTTATCTACATATCATTTATCACTGGTAAACTGAACTGAATTGCATATATTCAGTATTCAAAAGGAATGATCAGAATGAAAAAAAACTTCCTTCTCAACATCGGCACAGTAACATACCTTTTGATTTCAACTTCAGAGCAAACTCCTCCAACCTCCAGTGGTAGGTCCCGCCATCAATCAAAGCATGATCATTTTTTCCCATATGGGATTTGAACCTGTTCCAGTTTCCCAAAATTCTCCACCAGAGCAGATTCATGAAGTTTCACGGATAATTGCAGTGAACCCCCACCTTGATAATTACCATCCAATTCAGCATTGCGCATTCGCTTGCTCCACAAGAACGATTCAAGTTACTCAATAAGAAGCAGACGATATAGAATTCATACTGCCAAACGCCAGATCATCTTGGTCTGTGTTACAGCTTGAAGCGAGGATGCCCAGTAAAGCCCTGGCTTTGGTTTTCGCTCTGGAACTCCCTGCCTCGGCCAGCTCTTCTATCTCCTTCAGCGCCATTGATCCCAACCCCCGAATATCCCTGACGGCTTCCGCCCCTCCAAACTGTGCAAGATTCAGCAGCGCCGACAAGGCGTTCTCCATCGTCCTCATGCTGGAGGCCGTCGCTGGGTCGAGCAGATCGACGAGGACGCCCACGCCGGATGCCTTCCGGAATCCGTCGACACTCTCGTAGCAGCCGGCAACTTGGGCAATCACAGCCGTGGCATCCTCGACGACGCCGACGCGGGTATCCTTGAGCACAATCGCGAAGAGGGGGGTGACGATGCCGAGCTCGATGAGGCGGGGGCGGTTGAGTGGGTAGAGGGCGACGTGGAAGAGGGCCTTGAGGCCGTCCTTGACGGAGCGGAGCGGGGAACTGGAGCTGCGGATGAGGTCGATGAGGGGGGTGAGGACGGAGGGCTTGGATCCGATGATGGGGCGGTAGTCGTCGACGACAAGGAGGCTGTAGACGGTGGCGGCGGCGGACTGGACGGCGGCGGGGGAGGAGCCCTGGCGGATAACGTGGGAGAGGGCGTCGATGAGGCCGCGAGTGGACATGAGGAGCTCGCGGTTGGAGATGGAGATGTTGAAGAGGGTGGCGACGGCGTTCTCTTGGATTTTGGGGTTGTCGGGGAGGTAGAGAGATTGGGATAGGATGGGGATGGCTCCGGCCTCTGAGATAAAGAGGCGGCTGTCGGGGTCGTGCTTGGAGAGGAGGCGGAGCTCGCAGATGGTTTCGGTTCGGATCTGGTCGGAGTCCGACGCCAGCCGCTTTACCAGCGACCGAGCTGTCCTGCGCTTTACTTCCATACCTCTCTTCCCTCTGTCTCTGGACTCTCCACCTTTCTTCTACCCTTCCTCCTCCGCTCCTCGTTTTTGCTGCCGAAATTGCAGGTGTGAACGGGATCTGGGTTTTTGGTGGAAGTTCGTTCGAAGATGATAGTTTGGGTTGGGTTGGACCGGGAAAGGAAAAAGTAAAAAGGCGTGGAAAATGTCGGCTGGAATGGATGTGGATAAGGGGAGGGAAGGGCGCGGTCGCTTTACAACGTGGTTGGAACAGAGTCGCACTCGGAGCAGATGGGAAGCAACACAACGTTCTGGCCTACGAATCCCGTGGCAAGGGACATGGCATGATCGCGATCCTCCTTGAGACTTGAGTATTCGGCAACCGGCACGACCTGCCGCACAAGAACGAGGAATTTTCTTCCGTGGCCGCCCGGTCGTATGAGAGAGAACGCTTCGGGTTAGGGAGCTACCTCTTCTCAGTGGATTCCCCCGCTCGCTCCTGCCGCACACCAGCATAATGGAGTTGTGGATCATGACTCCGTTTTTTTTTTTTCTCATCCTTTTTTTATTATTGCTGCTGCTGCTGCTGCTATAGTTGTTGCTTCCGTTTTACAATAATTTCTTCCCATTTTTTACTTACGAGTCATTTTGGATGAGGTATGAAAATTTTTAAACAATCATAAGTATAATTTTAAATAAGTCACGGAATAATGTAATATAATATGAATAATAATTAGAATTATAGAAGATAAAAATAAAATAAACAAGATACTTAAGTGGAAATAGAAAGGTTGAAGTTATTAAAATGTAGATATAGGGTGTGTTTGGGAATAGATAAAATTTTTGATAAAAAGTTATAGAAAGTATAAGTTGTCAAATGATGTGATATAATATGGATAATGATAAGGAATAAATAGGATAAAGTTGAAATAAATAGGTTAATTGTGTTGGTAGTTGTATAGAAATAATTGAAAAGTAGGGTAGTTGTATAGAAAGATATGAATAAATGATTAAAAAATATGGTAGTTGTGGAAGTGAAAAGTTTTATATTGAAAAGTTTTAACTTGACAACTTTTACTTATTACCAAACACACTCATAATAGAAAAATTGAACAGATTAAACAGTTAAAATGTCAAATTCTCAACTCAATGGGCGTGGGAATAACTGAAAAAAGTAATGTTTGGAATGGTTTAAAATTAGTTAAAGCATTGAATTAGTATGAAGAGAAGAAAATTGATTCTCCCAAAAAAAACACTTCTATAGTTTCTAAAAAAATAACATTTTAACCTTTTTTTCAATTTCATGAACTTTTCTTGATTACTGAAGGATGGTTTGGTAACGCGGATAATGAGTGTGTGATATATTGGGTTTTTAAAAAATGTGTGGTTGATGTGATATGTTAAAGATAAAGTGAAAATAAATAAGAAAATTATGTAATAAAATAATTAAAATATAGAGTAAAGTAGCTGGGCAGTTAAAATATCAAATTATTTCTTTAAACATGTGAGTGAGACATGAGAATTATGCTTCCTTACCCTTCTTGACTAATGCTCTGTAGGCAGTTTTTTTTATTCTTAACATAAAAAATATTTTTTGATATTTGAGAATTTGCGATGGTCTTTCTTTGAAAAACTTATAAGAACTCTTTGAATGCTTTATTGTAATACGAGTTGAGATATGATATAAAATTTATATCAACAAAAAATACAAAATACTTTTGATATTCTCAACAAATATGTGTTTCCAGTTAATATCATTTGAGTCGAATCATGCAAATGGGTTTATTCATAATCGGCAATAGGTCATGGTCCCAATCCGATTCTAATTTAATCGGCAACCGGTCATGGCCCCGATCCGATTCTTTCATGTTTTGTATGAATGAATAGTCGGTTACTTAGACTACTGAGATCGATTTTTTAAAAAATCACCTGCCGTTACCCCAATTCATATTCATCAAGGGGTGCATCTATACCCAAATCAAGATAGAGCAAATAAGGATTTTTTTCTAAAAGAAATAACATACCTTTAAATCAAATCATGACAAACCAATGGTTGAATCTGAGATTGGAAAAATCCTATGTCCGTTCATAGGATGTCATCAAAGATACATTATTGTAGCTGCTACAGTCCAAAATGAAGTACAACTATATTTAATTGCCGGAGATGCACGAAACCTCATCCATTTTTAACATTTAAATGGTTGATGAAAAATTCATTTAATCTATTGTGTTTATCATTACTCACATTATTATGAAAACTCTTTCGTTTGTTTAATATCACTATATATGGGCCTCATCTACAAACATATAAAATTAACGTAATAAAATAACTTAATGCTAAATATCCAATTTTTAATTAGTATTTTCAACATTTAAACCATCCAAAATATTATTACTATATGGATAAATGATTCTATAAAGTATTATTACATTCCAATATACGTGTGAATAGATCTAAATATTTTTTATAATATACACATAAACATACATATTTTTGAGTAAACATGGTCTATGTACATATTGGATATGGATGAAATTTAGTCTTATAACTAAACGAATGATGTTAAATATAATAAATGAATTAGATTTTTCATTAAACATCAAAATCTTAAATTTTATGAGGGTCGCATGTAATTGGGCCCGAACAAGTATTTCAATTTATTTCTTAATTATAATATATATTATGTTTTATATACTAAACGATTTCAAACCAAACCGATTGATTCTCCCGTTCGAAACCATTTCAGTTATTTTTTCTTTCAGTACAAAAACCATTTCAGTTTTGAATTCTGATAACATTGGTTTAGACTTTATACGGTCGAAAAGACTGGTAAAAGAATAGATGTAATTGACAAAAGTAGAAAATGACTAGATTTATTGAGTAAAAATAAGTAAATAAATATAAATCCTGAAGAAGAAGCGTGCAGCTTTGGTAAATTATAAACATGCCTAGGCATTTGTTATTTTACATTTACAGCCACTTTTTATTCTCTCCAAAGTCCAAACCTTTTGAGAAGGTCATTAGGTTGGAAAAGTTATAAGCGCGTGGGAGACCGCTGGCTTGATAATGAATTACCAATAGCAACGTGCTAAGCCCTGGATTCTGGATGCTCGGTGCTGGCGTGCGTCCCCATTTCCCAATCGTCAACGGCTCAGTGATGACGGCTCAGTGATAAAAGCGTTTTGATGGGTCCGGCTTAGCTGACTAAGAGCCTGTGTGGCCGAACGTCGATTTACAGCAAAATTATATCGCTAGGTCTTTCCACGGAAGTGTCAATTATCAGCTTCTCGCAACTGTAACAATTTTTACCAAAATTCAGCCATATGAGTACTTAACTGTAATATGAGTTGAAGTGGAATATAAAATATACATTAATCAAAGAATTAAGTAATTTTCTAAAAGTTGCACCACTTTTTGATAGGGTCGAACACCTTTAAAATAACAAGATATGGAGTGAAATTATCTTTTTTGGTAATTTGTAAATATGCCACATAGTTGACACATAATTGTAAATATACTTAGTTTTAGAAATTACAAATATATATACATAATTTGCATATATTTGTAAATGTACTTATACCTTCTTGGCTCCATCACAATACCTTCACAACATTATATATTTGTAAATATATGCAAATTAGATAAGTATTTTGCAAGTTCAGAAACTAATTAGATATATTAGCAAATTATGATTGAACTATGTAAATATACTTTCAAATTGTCCTATTTTATATTGTTAGATATGTGCAATTGTGCATGTATTTTTTAATTTTAAAATTAATTATTTTTAATTTTTAGGGCGCAACTTGGGCAAAATACTCACTAACTAACCTTAGTTTGGGTAAGGTAAAATAAGAAAAATAATAGTGATAAAAATCTAAATTACTAAAATAATAATTTAAATAACCTATCTTACCTAAATTAGAGTGTTTGTGGTTACTCAGGGATACCATACTCAAATTGTATCCCAAAAATTATTTAAATAACTCTAGAAAATATTAATTTTTGAAATTTAGAAAATATATATGTATATTTAAAACTTATTAAAAAGAAAAATTTGCAAATATATTCATATAGTTTGACCATAATTATTATAGACCCACTTAATTTTAGAAGTTGCAAGTACATTTACATAATTTATGCAAACTATATAGATATATTTACAATTGACAAATTAAGCGAGTATATTTATAAATTAACTTTTTCTTAAAAAGCTGGAAGTAGTGACCGGCGAATCGCGTACCCGTCTTGTGCATGCCAATCTACTTAGCCCGAATGCCACACATGAGAAGCATGTCTATATAATTTCTCTGATTTATTTTTTATACTTAACTGCAAATTTAATTATCGGAAGAACATTCTGTGCTTTTATTTTTCCAAAATAATGAAACTAATGAATTAACATGTGGACTATACAAAATACAAACGGCAGAACTTTACACAAAAAATTCAAATCGTTTTTTAAAGAAATTACATCTAAACCAGGCCTTTATAGCCATCGCTTATATTTTTTTTGCACTCTCATCCAATCTGTCTATTTTTTATTTACCTTTGATTTCTTTTTTTTTTAAAAAAAAAAAAAAATAGAGAGAGAAGCGCATCCTTAGGTTGAGACCCCATAATTCCACTTCGTTTTATATTGCAGCACAAATTTTTGTATGACTTCCAAATAATAAATGAGGACAAAATGTCGTAACTGTTATTAAAACTCATGTACCTTATGACGGAGCAAATGAGTTACCATTGAAGTGGCAGGTCCTGTGGTATTGCAGCATAATTTTAATTGTAATCCTATAAGATTCCACCTCGAAGATGAGTTTGGCTTGGGTTGGAAAAGGAAAAGGAAAAGGAAAAGGTAGAAGGGGCCCGGGAAATGGCGGCTTTGATGCGGACAAGGGAAGGGAGCGCGGGCACGTTAACATGGCTGGACCCTGGAAGAGCAGATGGGAAGCAACAATCGACGTCGATCGTGAATCGTGATCCTCCTTGAATAAATGAATATTCTGCACCAGAAAACATTTTCATAGGCGGTCGTTGGGCACGAGAAATGGACGGAAGCTCCCTTTCGCCGCACACCATCAAAGTCTTGGATGAGTATTGACGGCTCCGGTTACTTTGTCCCAAACGGAACTCCATTTCTAATCGAGTCCGCACTCGATTCGGTAAAAGTAAAAGAAAAAATTTCTAATTCCTTCCTACATACTTTTAATATTATTTGACTTTCAATGACCTAGTTATCTTACTTTTATTATCCTCATTTTTACATTTTAATCGCTTTTACATTTTTCGAACAACGATACTGTGTCCATTTTATCCACGTTAATTCCAAATGTAACCAAAACCAATGCCCATATTTCATAAAAAAAAAAAAATTAATGCTGTATTTACAGACATGATCATACATTTAACGTTAGGAGAACAATCCATTAGCGTGGTTGAATAGTGTGTGAACCGGATCTCAGTTATATGCACCTAGGCGCACTTAAACTCAGTGCATCCAGTGCATTTAATATATTTTTTAAAATAAAACTATTGATCTAAGTATATTTAATATGCGTATCAATTTTTACCATTTTTTAATATTTTTGGGGATTTTTAAAAAATCAGTGGCATTTTGAATAATTTAACTAATTTTTAAAAATCTGAAAAATATTTAAAAAGGTAAAAATTGATACACACGTTAAATGTAATTTTTTATAGAGATATGTTAAATACACTTAGATTAACAGTTGTGTAAAAAAAATTCAAAAAAATTAAAAATAAGTAAGCACATCTCGGTACACCGAGTCTAAGTGCACTTAGGTGCATATAACTGGAATCCATGTGAACTTGGATTGCAGTAGTGGACAATATAATAGTCCACTCTTTAGGCCATCCACCGGGCATCATAGGTTATTTTTAGATATCATGTGAGGCATTGTGAGTGCAATATATTTCCTTTTTAGTAATTGGCGGATACTTTCTTTTTCTGATAGCATATCAGTCGGGCAAGATTGTAAACTCATGTTGAAAATCATGTGATGCGGAAGTATACCTGAATCCATGTGTATAGGTTCCACCTGTAGAACGCGTAGATTGCAGTAGTGGACAATATAATAGTCCCTGTGATACTTGTAATAGATGGGAACCACTTGTGTTTGTGTGCATGTAAGAGTGAGACCTAGACTCCTCTGTATAAATAGAGCTCTTACCGTAATGACTCGTAGTAGAAGTACAATACCACCCGAATAGGATTGCGTAATTATCTTGTATACATTGGGCTACCTTTAGCTTAAACCCAAAGACTACTATTTTATTATGACACCTTTACGTGGGTTAATTCTAACATTCTTCCACTTGGCCTAATTTAAAATAATAAGTGAAAGAAAAATTATACACAAAATACAATATTCGGATTTAACATTTGAAAAAAAATTACCGAACGAGTGCATTCATTTGAAAAACATGCCCAGTCGTTACATACACAATTCTACTTTAATACTTAAGTTAAGAAAATTTGTCAATATGGATCATGACAGTTATATGCAATGTATAACATATTTTCTTCCACGCACCACGATATTAACAAACTTAATTCACTAATTTCTTAATGATAAATTTACAATTATGTGATTTCAATAATGTCCCACATTAATATCAAATAGACAAAATATTCTGTTTCCAATCACATATTAATTGTCAACAAAATACTATAATGAAACAAAATAAAATAATCATCCAATATGAGATCTCAAAATATATCGATTACATCGATAATTGTCCCACAGAACAAGATCCATATTTCTTATGTGTCTAGAGAAAACCTTAGGTGCTAGGGCCTTGGTCATGGGATCAACAATCATGTCAGCAGTGTCAACAAAACTAATCAATATCAGATAATCATTAATTCTTTTATGTACCAATATAAACTAAGCATCAATATGCTTGTTGGCACCAGTAATTCTTCTATACTTGGAGAAACTAATCGCTGATAAATTGTTACAATTGATTCTCAGATGCCTGAAGATAGAATCCATAATTTTAAACTTTGAGATAAATTTCCTCAACCACAGTGCATGTGAGGATGCTTCGTGACAGCCAACAAATTCAGCTTCCACGGTAGAGTCAACTACAAAATTTTGTCTCCTACTCTTCCATGAAACTGCTCCATCAACTATTAAGAAAGCATAGTCTGATGTGAATCTTCTGCTATCTGTGCAACCAACATAATATGAATCTGTGTAACTGATCACTTCTAATTGATCAGTTTTTGCATACGTAAGCTCAAACACACCGATTACGACAGATTATAAATTACATGCAAAATTCAAAACAAAAATCTAATGGAATTGAAAGCATGCTATTTCAATATTATTAGTCAGCTCATGCACACCGAAACGAATTGAAAGCATGCTATTTCAATACCTTTTTTTAATTTGTTGTAACTAATCATGATTTTTAAGGGTCGGTTGCATTATGTGCTTTAATTTAACCAACATGCCTACAGTTTTTAAAAAAATGACCAGATATGAATTAATGGATATTAATTCAAGATGGAGCATATACATGACCGAAACAATGCTTTCAATTCCATTATAAACATGAGCATGAAAATTAATTCCATATAAATTATGGGTGGAATCTATGATACTTAAAATCGAAACGTGCGCTCTGATACCACATGTTGAAAATCATGTGATACGGAAGCGTACCTGAATCTATGTGTATAGTTCTACCTGTAGGTTGTTTAGAGTGCAAGGTCTTCTCTCTCATCACTTCTCCTTGTAATATTCACAGCAGACGGGAACTGCTTGTGTTTGTGTACATGTAAAAGAGGAACCTAAACTCCTCTGTATAAATAGAGTTCTTCCCATCATGACTCATAGTAGAAGTACAATACCATATGGATAGAATTGCGAACGTATCTTGGACTATCTTTAGCTTAAACCCAAAGACTACTATTTTAATTAGGACACCTTTACATGGGTTAATTCTAACAATAGCCATGTCCTTAATGATTTTTTTGCAAAAAACCATCTTTAATTATTTTTTCTGCTGACAACATCTTTGATTATATTTTTCATTTTCTTTGTCGATTTATCTTCCACTGACAACATCTTTAATTATTTTTTTTCCAAAAAAAATGTGTTTTACTTCATATCAAGCAGACAAGACAAGGACTGATTTAGAAGTAGACAATACAGCCATTCTTTCATAATAGTCACGTACACCCGACAGATTTTACTTTCTTGTTAAGAATATTTCAGATGATACACATCTTTAGATATCACTATCCTATTTAATTTATCTTTTTGTAACTTTTAATCATTACTCATATCATATTATATTACTCTCTCATTTTTAATTTTTTTTTAAAAACATTTCCTTCAATTTTTTTCCTCATATCAAATCAACCTTAAGTTACTGTATATCAAGATATTAAAAATTATTAAAATATAAAAGTAGTATCTAAAAAATAAGGTAGTGACCAACCGAGGCGTGCTCGATTGGTGACCGCAGCCATAATAAGGCTTCTGCGGGGCTGCGGTTGTGGGTTCGAATCTCACGTTGGGATTTCGGCCCAGAAAAAATGGTGTGGGAGCCGTTGTCTCCCTTTGGCTGGGTGGAAGCTGTGTCTTCCTAATTCTTTAGTGGAGCTATGTCTCCAGATTTCTTTGGAGGAATTATGTATCTCTGTATTTGTAAGAATGTCTCAGAACTACAGTGTAATATGTGTTGAGATGTATGTAAATATAACTATAAAAAAAAATAAGGTAGCAAAGTTCCTACAAATATCAAATTTATCACAAGTTGCACAGGAAAGAGTGGAATTTTTTTTTTAAACCTCGTACCAAATGTAAGTGCAGAAGAAGACCGATTAAAGAGCTACCAAGGTGTACAGAATTGGTAAATTATAAATTATAACTTGAATCGTGATTCTTTACGTCCGGGCTAAGTCCCAGCCAACTGCGTCCGCTGCCCGCAAGCCGTTGGATTGGGCGGGATGAGTCGTGGCCGTCCGATGGAAAAATTGCTGACTCGTCATTGCGGGCAGCGTGCAAATTCCACGAACCAGCCTCCCGCGAGCTCTCTCCGCCTGCTTTCTTTCTCCCTCTCTCCACGGCATCGAGTTCTCCGCCGGCCCTCTCTCTCTCTCTCCCCCTTCCGTCGACAGCTCCCCATTGTCACCTCTCTCCTCTCTAGCCTCTCTGCACCGGCAATCGGCGGAACTCCCTTCCAGATTCAGGTGAGACCCCTTTTCTCTTTATTTCTCCCTCCAAAATGCATGAAAAATGCAGCAGGGAGTGCCGTTGATGAAAAATGCCTGATGGTTTCTTCAGGCAAGACTTCAGCTGCAGAGCTGGCTGTGGCAGGCAATGAACCACCGTCCTTGGCTCACTCAAGAACTCGTTGCCACCAAGCTTAGGCTGCAGGGAATCATTAGGATCGTCCTCCGCCGTTGATGGTTGTCTTCCGGCGTTTCTGATCGCGGTGCTTCAATTTCTTTGACATAGTATCTCACGCTTACATGCTCAAACATGCTGCTGTTTTTTATGGCATGATCGTATGCAGCCTCTGCACCCGAATTCCAGAGCGATCAAGCGGACCAAATCGAGAAAACCTTGCCTTCAGCTGTTTGTGAGATGGCAACGCTGTTTTGGGCGGGAATTTAATCATTAATGCTATTTGCACCACCGCCTTTGCTGCAGGTTCCGGCTTCCTCGGAGTCTCCGCTGACTTGACCGACTTCGTCACCAGAATTATCTCTTTGTGCTCTCCCTTCTGCACCTCTACTGTCTTCTGGCCTCCGGCCTTTTTCTCTGCAACTAGTGCCTTCATTTCCTTCAGCTTCTTCAATCTTTTAGCAGACATCTCTTGCTGCCGATCAGAAGGACCTCGTTTGTGGCCCATCTTTGTGGGATCATCTGACCTTGACACATGCTTTGATGATTTGAGAGCAGAAGGTGGTTCTATCCGCTCCCCTCCAGGAGAACTCTCAGCATTATCAACTCCAAGTTCCAGCAGTGGTTTGCTCACACTGGTTTTGGAAGCACGAACTTCAGAAGTCTCAGGTTCACTTGCTGGTGGCAGAACTAAGCTCTTTTGGTAGACAAGTGATTTAAATCTCAGGAAGACATGGCGCACAATCTCTGGACCATTACGTTCAATACCATGGACAGGATCCAAGGAAAGAACCAAAAGATCGCTAACAACCTGTGGAAGCTCAATCTCAACAGTTCCAGTGTCTATTTTTGGTGCTGAAATGGTGGGGCCAGGGGAGCTAAGAATACCACCAACTCCATCATCTGTCTTCTGCATTTCCACTTGTGGATGCTCTGTAACAGATTTTCCTGAAGACTTTCTCAAAGAATCACCACCTTTATGCGGGAGAGAGGGAGAAAGAAAGCAGGCAAAGAGAGACCGAAGAGGAGAGAGGCGAAAAATCTCATAGCTCTGTTGCTGTCGCCGAAAGATGTGCGGCCTACTGGGAGAGGGAGAACTCGACGCTGGAAAGGGAGAGGGAGAGGGAGAGGAAGGGGGAGAGACGTCGGGTGGCGGAAAGGGAGAGGGAGATAGATCTCCCTAGCTCGGACGATGGGACAGAGATCGGGCGAGGTAGGGAAGCGGAATGGGAGAGAGGGAGAAAGAAAGCAGGCGGAGTAGGTGGGAGGAGGGTTTTTTCAATTTTTCCGTTTTGTTTTGTCGCCTTTGGCTGAAAGTCGCAGGGAGCCGCCTGCAATTTTTCCATCGCACGGCTGTCATCCTTCCCGCTAGATTTGACGGCGGATAATGGGTGGACACAGTTGGCTGTGACTTAGCCCGGACGTAAAGAATCACGCCTCTTATAACTTTGCCTTAGACAATACCGCCGCTTTTTAATCTTTCCGAACTTTTTGAAACAGTCACCACTGCGGCCGGGCAACAAGAAAAGTTTATAACCACGTGGTGGACCGCTTTTTTTTTTTTCTTCGGTTGTTGCTAAGGTGGACCGCTTGTTTATTAATACAAGTAATGTATTAATAACGATAGCAACATGGTGATTCGAGCTCAGGAATCTGGAAACTTGGTGCTGGTCAATGGCTGAATGATAACAGAGTTTCACTGTTTCAGTGCGTCCGCATCAGCTCAAGGGCCGGGCTAACGATTATGTGGAGTGATCCCATGGGTACCTGCGCATGGGACCCTCCATGCCTCCGGCCATGAGAACTTCTTAAAAATATATATATTTTTTATAAACATTTAGAGTCGGGAGCATTTAATCTATAAACTAAGCTTTATTATTTTTAGATGCTTTTAATTATTTTTTTTATTTTTAAATACAGTAGTATTTTCATAATTTCTAATTCAGAAATTACGAAAAATGTCGCTATGTTTAAAATAAAAAATAATTAGAAGTATCCAAAAATAGTAAAACTTAATTTATAAGTTAAATATACATAGCTCTACGTGTTTATAAAAAAATTTTAAAATATAAAAAATAAATTTTTTAGCATGACGGATGGCTACCCTTATGCACCTAGCCGCACTCGATCAACCCTTAATGATTATATTAGAGTAGTGATCCCATGCGGCCGGCCACATGTGAGCCCCATGCATTCGGCCATGGGATTTTTTATTTTATTTTTGATTTTTCTATAAATATGTAGAGTTATGTATATTTAACCTATAAATCAACTTTTAAAAATGATAAAAATTGAATTATAGGTTAAATACACCTAGCTTTATATATTTATAAAAAAAATCAAAAAAATATTTTGGAGGAGTCTTATGGTCGGACGCATGTGGGGTCCCATGTACCCGAACACATGGGATAATCCCTCATTATATTATTGTATGTATGTATACCAAATAACAAAAAAAAATTACTGCTACTTAATATGCATTTATTTTAATGTAGATAATCATACGTTATTTTTCTGATGTAATTATACAATTAGTATTGTTTTGTTAACATGTATTTGTTTGAGCAGGAGAATTTCCTAATGTACCTGTGATTCTTGGTATCCTCTAAATTTTGAAAAATCCTCTCACCCACCTACCTATTTTATCCAACATTTCTCACATACCCATGTTATTACTTTCCCTTAGCCACATTTGAATTTTTGAATTTTTTTTAGTTTAGGGCATGTTTGGATATATTACGAACTTGTCAAGTCAAAACGTTTCAATTTAAAACTTTTCACTTCCATAATTATTTTATTTTTTTTACAAATTTTTCACATATTCCTATATAATTATCCTACTTTTAAATCATTTTTATATGACTATCTATACAACTATCCTATATATTTTAACTTTATTTTTTTACTCATCATTATTACATCTATTATATAATATCATTTACTTCCATTTTAAAAAATTTTACATCAAAAGTTTTCTATCAGAAAGTTTTATCGCTTCTCAAATACACCCTTACTATTTTTAGAATTCTCAAATAAGTCATCTCTTCTCACCTCTTTAGCAAACTCCATTCCAGCAACAAGTAAAGCCAAAAATAAAAAGATCCACTGAAGGCACGATTCAAATAGTAGATCAAATATTTGCAAATTTCAGTAGCTTTCATTAAATTTAGAAGCCACTAGCTCATTGAAATTGCTATGATCACAACATCTCTTCAACAAATTTGTAACCGACTTGCAAATCGAAACCTAACTAGCAACGGTTTGTTATATTGATTCGTCCCCATCAATTCCAAAGCTTTGCGGTTATCCACCATCCCATCGATTTGCCATACGTAATGGGGGAGAAACCGCTATGGTGGTTGTAGTATTCCCGGCTTCTATCTATGATATGCTTGTAGATTGCAATGGGTGAGCCATTTGGTGGAGATGGATTGCTTGGATGGTTGGCAACTGCTAATTGAGCTATGCACGATAGTTGATTTTCTTTTGTTGGATGTAGGGGCAAACAGGGGCACTATCATTGCTGCTGCTAATGGCCGGAAGTGGGTTGATGCAATTTGGGGATGATTTTTTCTTTGATAGGATTTGGCGATAATAAGAACAAAGGTAGTTTGTTGACCATTATTGAAGTGTGCGACGATGGTCTTAAGGAAACATTATGGCTCGGGTCAAATAGCAGAGGTTGTTGATTGATGTTGAAGAAGATGTAGGTGGGTTCGATCATTGATTATTATTGCAACCGGGAACTATGACATTGGCTTGGAACAACTATTGGTTGATTGCTACGTTGGCATTGTGATTGGAATTCTAGTGTGGATTCTTCACTAGTTTTGATGACTGTCGATTTTGCAAATAGAGCTGGATTTGAAAGGGGCTTGGTTGAGATGGGACGATAGTTGCAAAGGGTAGGAGCTGCGGATTTAATAGCTTCCACAAGAGAATTTAGGGTCGTCGGAGAAGAACTTTAGTGGGTATGAGAAAATTTTTCAAAAATTTATGGGTATATAAAGAATTATGAGTAAAAGTCGTTGGTATATTTTCTGTTTTAATATACATAATTATATGTTGCTTTTTGGAATATTGGAAAAACCGATTTGGAATTGAAATTGGACTAAAATAATTCCAAAATGAGGAGAGTAAGGTTAACTAAAAACCTAACTGCATATAAACAGAGTAGGTTAGACCATTTATAAATAGAGTATAAGTAGAATACACTAACCGTCAAATTGAGCTAACTTAAATTGCATTGCACAGGCCTACTCAACCTAACATTTACATGTAGCTATGTAGCACAAGCATCAATAATAGCTTTTTGAAGATGGAGTATATTTGGTAATAAAAAATATCTATTCTCCAATAACTTTTCCATACAATCACTTCTTCACATATTTTCATATAGTTGGGTGCTATTTTAACTTTACTTACTTTACTCACGGTAACTACTACTGTCATATTAGATCATTACTTTACCTTTTTCAATTTTACACCAACTTTTTTTTTTTTAACATCATTTTACATCTTACTAGCACACTAGAAATTTGCTAGATAGTTGCCTATTTTCTCAGAGACAATGTACTTTTTAATGCACGGGATGAACACCTTTGAAATTTGAAGAAACACTGGTTGACATCTAAATACCTAGACCGCAATGCCATATGTGAGAAGAACCTCCGTAACTCTATATAGTTTTTTCTGAATTGTTTTTTATGCTCATCCGCAAGTTTTGTTAATCATCGGAAGAATATGTTCTAGTTACGTTTTTTCTAAGAGTGTGTGGGAATTTGGTACGTAAAAGTTTTTGAATTGGTGAAAAATAATGTGATGTAACAGGGATAATGATGAGATAAAAAAAATTATAATAAATAAGTTAGTTGTATGAGTAGTTGTGTAGAAATAAATGAAAAATAGGGTAGTTTTATAGTAAGATGTAAAGAAATAATTAAAATATGATAATTATAAAAAATAAAAAGTTTTAATTTGAAACTTTTTATCGAAAACAAACACGCCCTAAAATAATTAAACTATTAAGGCACTATTGGATAACATGGGTAGTGAGTGGGTGGAGAATTTGGAAAGAAAATATTTTAAGAAGTACGAGGGTAATATGATGTGATAAAGGCAAAGTGTGAATAAGTAGATTAATCATGTGAAAAAATGATTAGAATAAAAAGATAAAAATAGAAAAGTAAGATAATTAGGTAGTTAATATGTCAAATTATTTTTTGAAAAATGTGCAGGGATAAAGGTAAGAATTTGCTTCCTACCCACATGTGTTGTGGACCATAAATTTAAATCCGAACCATGCAAACCCTAGAATTTGACTAAAAATTAAAATCGTTCCTAAAAAATTGTATCTAAACCATGCCTTTTAAGCCATTACTTCATATTTGTATGCCGCCTCAACCAATTTGTCCATTTCTTTTTTCAATTCTCCTTTATTTTTTTTATTTTTTTTCTAGAGAAAGAACGGCATCCTTACTTGGGCACGTGGATTCTAACGTAATTCTGTTTTGAGTTTAAATTGAGTATGATTTTAATTGTCATCCTATATGTAGGACTCCACCTCGATATTAATTTAATTTAAAAATTAGTGTCCAGAGAGTACTTGGGAAGTGAAAATTAATCATTGGTGGAAAAGAATGAAATAATACGAAAAATAATTAAAATATAGGAGCACATTTGTATGCAACTTCAATGCACCCGGGTGCATACACTGATTTTTATATTTTTTTTTGAAAATTTTTTACACGATTATTAATCCAAGCATATTTAACATGTTTATTAATTTTTTTCATTTTTGGAGACTTTTAGATATTTTTTCAAAATTTTAAAAATTAATGACATTTTTAATAATTTTAAAATGCACTTATATTAACAGTTTCATAAAAAAAGTTTCAAAAAAAATTAAAAAATGGGTGAAATACATCAGTTCATAATTGTGCAACTTTGGGAAGATATCCATGAGTATCTGACCCTAATTTAGGTAGAGTAGGATACAAAATATTACCCATGAATATGGATAAGGTATAAACTATTACTTACTCCCTCAAATAGGGTGCGAATAGGGTAAATATGTTGGGTACTCGGAAGTCGGAACCGACCCACATGCATATAATTATATATGTATATGATATATATAGAGAGAGAGAGCTGTTCCGGTGCAGTAGCCCAAAAATGGGTCTCACATGATCATGAAATCATGATCTACTCCACCCATTGTATTTAGAATAATGTATTCTATTACCATACCAATTTTCATCCAAATCAGATACTTTAAAGTTGTTATTTACATCAAACTATTTTATTACGTTGGATTTATACTATTTTCAGATGGGGGCCATATACATATCTGATTGGGATGAAAATTGATATGGTAATAGAATACATTATTCTAAATACAATGGGTGGAGTAGATCATGATTTCATGATCATGCGGGGCCCATTTCAGCGATGCTGCACCAGAATATATTCTATATATATATATATTGAATAAACAAGGTATAGGCAAGGTCTGTGACATCTTATATATACATCCATTTTAACAAATTCGAATTCAAACGCATATGTGCCCTATGGAGTTGTAGATTATAAAGTAAGAAATTAATTAGGTTGTCTATATATGTCATTGACTTACTAAAGCCTTTTATAAATAAGCTTGTGAATTACGATTAATATATTAATAGTTTTAATAATTGAGTTGTGACAATCATATTTTATATTTTTATACAATAATGTAAATAGTAACATAAGTACTGGTGATTTTGAATTGTAAATAAGTATTGTTTTATATTTTTTAAAATAATATAGAAATATATTTTTAAAAAATATTATATTTGAGTATTAAAAAAACTGATTCGGAACTGAAACCGGAACCGACACTATGGATAATGGGTAGGATAGGGTACACTAGGAACTGAACTGACAAATGAGTAGGGTAGGGTAGGGTAAGACAGGGTAGGCCTTATGCAAATAGCGTACGGATAGCGTGGACCACCACGCAAACCCAACCCACCTGAGTTGCACCTCTACTGGTGCATACAACGGGCTTCCTAAAATATAAGGTAAAAAAGGAAAAAAAATAGAATAATTAGATAATTAAAATAGAATATTTCATTACATTTTCACCAATTACGGCATTCCAAACGCTCCCTAGAATCTACCAGCAAGGACTAATTCTAATTTCCAGCCAAGAAGGTTTGATAAATTATAAATCAGAATCGTTATTTTAGAAGTACATAACAACCCGATTTTAAGGTAATGAAACTTAATTTAATCACCACTCAAATTGTATTAAAAAATTGATAAAATATTTTAACAATTTTTTAATGCTTTCGAATTCTAAAGGCTAAAAATAAAAAGTAACATAAATAATAATAAATAATTGGTTTCATTTATTCATGAAAGGGATTTTCTCCGGTGGAGGGGTTTCATTATTTTAATTGTTTTTAATATGCATCGCGTTTAAAAATATTTCTTTCGTTTATGGGTGTATTTGTTTGCACTGAAAACTTCTCACTGTTTATAATTATCTATTTTTAATTATTTTCACATCTTTTTAGACAAGTATCTGGCTCTTCGATCATTCCTGTACTACTAAATAATAATAAATGCCAAACGAGCGGCGCTCGTTTGGTCGACGGGCGCCGTCGCGTGTTCGAATCCCGCATGAGATTTCGAACCAAAAATTTCCATGGGAGCATGTGTGGTCCTCCTTGTTCGGTTGATCTCCCTTTAGAAATATTGTTAGAATTGTCTCAGAACTTTGAATGTGATATGTGTTGAGATATGTTGTAAATATACTCCAATAAAATAATAATAATAATAATAATAAATAATTCGTTTCATTTATTCATGAAAGGGATTTTCTCTGGTGGAGCCAGGTGCCGGGGTTTCATTATTTTTAATTTTTTAAATATGCATGGTGTTTAAAAATATTTATTTAGTTCAGGGATGTGTTTGTTTGCACTAAAAAATTTTCAAACTAATTTTTTTACTGTTTACAATTATCCTTTTTAAAAAATTATTTTTCACATTTTTTTTTCAACTATCATACTTTCTAATTATTCTTACACAACTATCTATTAATTAACTTATTTATTTTAACTTTAAGAGGTGTTTGACAAATCTTAAAGTATTTCAATCTCCGCAACTATCGTATTTTTTAATTATTTCTTCACATCTTCCTGCACAACTATCTTACTATTCAATTGTTTGGGTTAATTTCAAATATACCTACTACCTCTGCCCTTCATTACAAATATAATTATTAAGTTTGAAAACTTCACATATGTCCATTAAATATTTCATTAATTTTAAATACACCCAATATGACGGTTAGGAATATTAATAATTTTAAAATATCAAAATACCCCTGCTTGATCTAGCATCCATTGTTACTGGTATTATGTTCATACTGTTAGATCTCATTCTGCCTAGCTTCTCTTTCAAGTTAGATGAATTTTCATCACATTGTACAACTTCTACTATAGATAAATGACTATTATTATTAAAACATAAGAGTGGTAATTTTTAATTGTACATGACGAAATGAGTATAAATGAAAATTTTCCGATACTTAGTAGTTATATATGAAAGTTTTCAAACTTAGTGGCTATATTTGAAATTAACCTCAATTATATCTATACAACTAAATACACAATTAACATTTTCTTTACTCCTTATCATTATTGTTATTATATTACATCATTTTTTGTTAATTTAAAAATTTTTATATAAAAAACACTTCATAAAAAAATTTATTATTATTTTTTTACTTTTAATCATTACTCATATTATATCGTATCATTTTCTTTTATTCCAAAAAATTTTACACAAAAAACTTTTTATCTAAAAGTTTTATCACTTTCCAAACACGCCTAAATTAAACTTGATTAAATATTTTTATAGTCTGCAATATTAATTTTAAAAAATATCATAGTATGAATTGTATGCAAGTTGGATGGATGACTTTGAAGTTTGAAGTACAAAAAAAATCAGAAAAAAGGAAGTCCGAGCTGTTCAAAATCGGCGTCCAACTCCACCGAATAAAAAAAGCCCTTTACGAAATATCATAACAAGCCTGACATAACAATTTTGAAATTGGGAGCGGGCCGCGAAGCAACTCAATCCAATCCAACAAAATATTTTTATAGTCTGCAATATTAATTTTAAAAAATATAATAGTATGAATTGTATGCAAGTAGGATGGATGACTTTGAAGTTTGAAGTACAAAAAAAATCAGAAAAAAGGAAGTCCGAGCTGTTCCTCCACCGGATAAAAAAGCCCTTTACGAAATAGCATGACAAGACTAACATAACAATTTTGAAATTGGGAGCGGGCCGCGAAGCAACTCAATCCAATCCAACAAGCCCACTCAATTCCGGCAGCCTCACTGGGAAAGACCGTAAGAGGAAGAGCACAGCCTTATCAGTTGTCACTGCTAGGAAGCAGCAGCAGCAGAGCGGCTTTGCAGCTCTCCGTCTTACACTCACTCTCTGGAGTCTCTTGCAGGATTTGGCTGCACAAGGATGGCCGCGGTCCTTCCATCTCCACTGCCTATCAGCCTTGGATTCCGCCGCCCGTCTTCCTTCGCCAGCATCAGCAGTTGCAGGAATTCTTGTTCGGTTTCCAGAAGAAGCAGAAGAGGCCTACGCATCTATGCTGGCAAATACATCAGAGAAGACTATCTCATTGTACGTTTGTTTGGAAAAAGCAAAATAAAAAAAATTTCTAAATTCATCCTCCCTTTTCTCCGCTCTATGTTTTCCTCACACTCCACTTTGTTGGTTGGTTTGGCAGAAAAAGAAGAGTGCTAAAGAGGTGGAGGAGCTGGTGAAGGGGAAGAGGAATGTTCCTCTCATCATCGACTTCTATGCCACATGGTGCGGCCCCTGCATCCTCATGGCTCAGGTTCTGGAGACGGTAATTCCTCTGCTTCCAACCTCCGGAACCAGTCGTAGAATGTCTTGAGTTGATGGCACCATCTGGAACCTCAGCTCAAAAATACCAAGAAAGGGGTCCCAGGCATGTTAGAATACTCATTTAAGGTGGCTCGTAATGGCTAGAATGTGCAAGCTGTCAAGTTTCGAGCATGGGTTCACACCTTGAATATTAGCGTTTGTCAGTTTAAGTAGAAAAATTTCAAGACAAAGTTCTCATGCATTTTAGAATTCCCATTCAAGGTGGCTGATTACAGCTGAAATGGGCAGGTAGTCCATCAGTATATTTTTTTCCTTTTTCTGCTGTATGTTTTTGCTTTATTTACATTGGATGACATTAGAATAAGTTCAGTATGGATGTAGTTGCATCATTCATAGCCAACGAGGTAATGAGAATTCTAGTTCTATGAGTGTTCCCTATCAGTGGAGAAGTATTCCGCGAAGCATTTGCTAGAACATAAATAACCTCAAGCTAAATTCTACCACCATTTTTCTTGGTTTCACTACAATTTCCCCTTAAGAGCTGAGTCTCCTGATGCATTCCATAGTATTTCTCATGCTTGAAATCGTCATCTTTTCACTTCATGGCAGGCCTACCGAAGCTGTTTTTCCAAACATAAACTTGGACCAACTATTGTTTGTTTAGGAATCATGAAGTTTTTATTTCGGCAACTCAGGGCTTTACACATAAGGCTTTTTTTGCTGCCTAAAAGAATCCATAAATGAGTTTGAACGTTTAATGTTTCTCTAGTATATTTAATTAATCCGAGCCTGCTCAATCTCAAGTTCAACTTGGTTTTTCACATATCATTTATGTCCACTAATTGGTTGGAGCCTCAAAACATTTCCTACTTTATTATAGTTTGTTGTAACTTCTAACCATGTATATGCTTTTAGTCATTTTAAAGGTTCTTTAACCGATTCGATGCTTTTAGTCATTTTAAATGTTCTTAACTCTTTTTATATGCAAGCAAGGACTGAAAAGAGTCTTTATGAAAATGAATTAGGATCGGTACTCTAATTCAAAATTTTTTCTTCACTGATACGAACATCAGTAATATCACTTGCCTACTTACCACCCATGGCTTTTTTATGGGCCTGTGCAGAAATTAGGCAGGGGAACTGTTGCTATTATACATGGTGTATAACAGTTTACTAGAAATCAGCATTGACAGTCACAAGCACAGCACATGTAATCATAGGTTCTATGATGTGAATGGAATGCGATACACCACTTGTGCTGGACTTTTAGGACCATAAGCTGAACAGAAAATTGAAAATGCAATTTGAAATCAGGAATATTATAATTTGCAAACATCTTCAGCATGCAACCTATAGTTTCTCTCATAACGTAACTAGGGTCTCTGTATCTCAACACTATCATGGCCTGTGTTTGTAAATTTGCATCACTAACTCTTGCCAAGATACTCCCAAGCTACACAAGCATACAATTTGTGATTGACAGAAAAGGAATATGCCACAAGCCACACATCTTTCATTGGTTTTCATTTCCCTACCAGGTGAATGCTCCTCCATGCAGAGGCATTATTCAGTCATCTGTTCTTCTAGTAGTGTACTGAGTGAAGCTGATGTACATGAGGCTTATGATCCTGTGTCCAGGAGCAGTTAATGCACAATGCACTGGCCTTGTATATGATCCCATTGCTGGCAAAGGGAGTCTTCTTAAATTGTCATCCTCGTACTTAATGCTCACACTGTTAGTTGAGGTTAAGTGCACTATATTGGCACCCTAGGACTAGGTACATTTTCTAAAAGAATGACAATTATAAAAATTTATATTTTCAGGACAGTTGTTTGCATTGGTACTATATAGAATGACATGCTATCGGAAAACCTAGGAAATAGAAACAATGAAAATTTCGGCTCAGCAAAGTGAAAACCTTTTGCATAGCCAAGAATGATGCAAAGTCCATAAAAGCATGTTTGTTTGCCTTACTTGAGTGGCCTATATCTAGAACTTTTTTGATGATGCCATCAGTGTTAAACATATCTCATCTGTTCAAACATTGGCCTCTTTTGTCTTGTAAAGGAGTTTACAATTCACTGTTTGGATTTTTGAAGTTTCTAGACTATTGTCCTGTTGTGTCGCATAAGGGAGTTTGCAATCTCTGTTTGTTTGTCATACCATAGTGCTGAAATTAAGATCCACATCATTCTGTCCATGAAATATTCAATGCTTCCTTGTTTTTAAATTCTACTGCAATTCATGTCACTTATGTGAGAATCATCTAGTTACTAGAACAGTCCTTGTCTGTCCGTGTCAGCAATTTGGTTATCTTCAATGAGGTTGACCAGATATGCCATATATGCTCTGTTGCTAAAAGTTTTTTATCTTTACTCTGGCATTTTAGAAATGCTCATATACAATGTTTAGTTCAAACAATTCCTAGGATTCCTTCTCCTTTTTTTTTTTCCTTATAAGTTCTGAACTCGGAGAATGTTTGCCTACAGTCATTGCTTGTGAAGTTTCTAACATGGCCATATATGTATTATTCAAAAATGGCTGTTCCAAGATATTATTAAAATTAGGATCGCTGAAGAAAAACTAGGCAGCAATATTTTTGAAAACACAATGCTCCTGCATTTTCCTTTTCATATTTAGAGATCTGGAATTCTGCATTATAGTTCCTTTTCAAGCCATATTGTTGTCTTTAGAGTCGGAAATTGTAACTTCAATCATTACATCTTATATGCTGCATGAAATTATTTATAAGACTATCTCATATGTCCATAGTATATATTGGAGTGACATGCACATGATATGATGTCATTCCTATGTGTTGCATTTTGGAGGCGGTATCCTAGAAAGCCTACATGTGCATTCATACCACATTCCCAAGCACACAATGGTCTCTGTGTGAACCAATCTTCTCTATAAGAAGCAGTTTAAGCTTTCCCTTGGATGATGCATGCAGCAATGCAGCAAAGGTTTTTGTGTTTTGAGTGCTAAATTTCCTTTAACTAACTTTAAATGTTTTTGGTTGTATGTTCACATGAATTGGTCAAACATCTGGTGCCACTTATCTCGTTGAAGCTCTTGTTGAAATACAATGAAAACTAAAATGATGCAGTGTTGTTTTTCTTATTTATTTGGCTATTTATGTTTCTTTTTTTTATATCAATCTGTAGCTTGCTGTGGAATATGAGCAAAATGCGTTGTTTGTCAAGGTGGACACAGATGAAGAGTTTGATTTCTCAATTGACATGCAGGTATTTATCAGCCGGTGATTAATTTTCTCCTTATGATATCATTTTGGAAGCAAATTTGATGGGCCTAATCACCTGATATCTTCTTAGGTTCGTGGCTTGCCAACATTGGTCTTTGTAAGCCCAGATCCTAGTAAGGATGCAATTCGAACTGAAGGACTCCTGCCAATAGATATGATTAGGAATATCATTAACAATGACATGTGAGGCTCATGAATGTGATGCTGCTGGCTTCAGTTTGGTGCCGTCGGGGGAACCAATCCATGCGTGTGGTTATCTCTTGCTGGCTGCTGATATCAATCACTTAACAAAACCATTTTGTAACCTAAGATACCTGTTGCGTTTGCTTAAAGGGGAGAGAATGTTTTTGTGGATTGTCAGATTCAGATGGTACACAGATTATGTGCTTTCTTGGTCATTTTACCTCTTATGTCAGTTAATGTGTTCTTCCTTGTCTCTGTGGCATATCTTCTTGTGACATTTTCCCGTTACGTAGGACCAAATTCCAACTGTAGTCCGTTCTTAAAGAAGTCTATTGACTGCAGAAGGATCTTACTCGTTTATGCTGTCCATATGTAATCTGATTCTGTTGACTTTTCCGAGGACTTTCCAACTATTTAGAAATGTTTATCGTCAGAAAAGCCGAGAGAGAGAGAGAGTAGCACTGACATGCACAGGTCAGTGATGCTGGAAGAATATACATGGCCTGTTGTTTTTTGAATTGTCTTTAAACAGTGAGTCTCCTCGCAAACCCTATTTAAGCCAGCACTTTGTTTGGTTGTGCCTTTATTTCTCTCTTTTCCCCTTTTTTCGCGCTAGTGGTAATGAATTAACACTTAGGATGCGGTTTGGTGGGTTTGTGACAATATTTCCTCATATGCAGCACAGTAATGGATCTAGATTTTAAAGAGTTGTTCTTTTTCAGAAAAGTTTATTAGAGATTTGAAAATTTACTAGAACCAAGATGGTATTTATTTACTTTTAGTATTTATCGGGGCAAAACTTTAACTAAAGTGGTGCCAACTTTTGACTGCCTATAACAAATGATTCTGAGCTGATACCTTGCAAGTTTTGAAGGTTATACGTAACTCCCTGTCAGGAATAAAGGGGCCTCCTCAACAGAGAGAGTGCAAGGTGCCCAAAATTGGGCAGGGATTGTTGCCAGTACATCTAGCAGGCTACAAAGAATCTTTCTGTGGACTGTGGAAACTTGCTATCGATTGATTGTGACAGAATGCCGTCCTGGCTACCAAGGCCAGCAAAAAACCAGAGAACAGCTGACATTTTTCTTGTGATTTGGGGCCTTCGGACATTTATGAGAATCTTCCAGGAGTGGACATCGCGACCATTTCAGCTTATGGCTCGAGCAGAAAACTGTCGAAACTACTGTATATATAGTTATATACATGGTAGATGGCGTTGCCTATAAGATCAAACTAATTAAGACTTCTACCCATGCAAGCAATGGACTCAAAATTGGTGGCGATCCTGTTCCTATCCAGTGATCTGGATGAACTATGAATCTAGGCTGCTGTGTTTTTACCATTAATATGGTCGAAAGAACAGCCGTTGGAGACGGAACACTAATTTTCCTTTGTAAATGTGCATGCCTAAGCTGGTCTCTTCGGTTTATGAATTATACGGATTGGCCCTCGCAACTATAGGAAATAGTAGCCTCCTTGATATTCCGCACAGCAAAAGCATGGTAATAAGAACACAGTTCATCCCCTTCTGAAAAATCGTCCCGCATACACAAAAATCCCATATAACATTTCAATTGCAGCCCAAAATGCTCAAGTAGAACAGTCAATCGGCTGTTATTCACATGAACTTAAGAAGTCATGTACAAAATCTTGCACAAGGTTCCTCATCAAAAAAAAAAAAAAAAAATCAAATCTTGCACAAGGTTGATAACCATCATCCATAGAAAGCCACCAACAGTCTGGTATCCGCCCAACCATAGGTCCCACTTGTTGTAAGAGGTTGCTCAACTACATCTGAGTGTCTCTCATAGTGACACCTCCGCTAATGATTTGCATTTTTGGACAGTACAATCTTATTGGCTGAAGGTGTCCAGTCCCGATTCTGCATAGATATTGGGACTGGAAGGCACTTATTGCTACATATGCTTAATTTCCGCAGATAGCATAAGCTGGATTTAATCAATACAGGAAGTCTTAACAAATGAAAGAAGGAAGTGGGAGAATCATCGTCTGAGGAAATTAAAATAAGAATATATATAGGGCGCTTGATATGAGGTTGTGGGGAGGGATGTGCATAAATATTGATTGGGATTGCCAGTAGCTAGAAAGTAGAAACCATAATTTCTCCGAGTCTGATAGTGAACACCACAAACAAATGTGATATGCTTAATTCAAACCAACTTGGTATTGAAAATGCACGCAAATGGGCTGCAGGTGGAATCAGTCAACAGCTAACAATCTCAGCCTATGCAATTCAATACAATAACATTTTGTCCACCTTGGACCAGATACATGGTATCGTTGCTAGCTTTCTTCTAACTTTTCTTCTGCTATGGATAATCTGCAAGCGAAACCATTGAAAAAACATCCAGCAACGAGCACAAAGTCAGTCAACCTGATTCTTATGTAGTCATCCCAACTACATAAGATTTCGCTAGAATCAGATAACAATATGTTAGTCTTCTCGATCGGTACTGATGATCTACTGTCTTCTGAGTTCCCATCAACCTGATTCTTCGTCTCGATCCGCCATTATATTTTTCAGGCCATTATCTGATCGACATGCCCAGCTGGGTTTACGGCAGTGATCTGTGCATAAATTTATAGGAGTTTGCTCTTCCCGGAACTAATTCCACCCCAGCGATTCAACTGGTAAACGAAAATCAGCCAACCCAACTGGCCCCTCAAGCCTGCGAAATGCTGTGAAAGGTCTGGAGCTTGCATATTCATGCGTATGTATATCTATAACATTTCTTGAGTGGCAATTAGACGCGGCGTTAGTCCGGAGATGCGCAAATGGAGTAAAGGAATGAATGAGAATGGATATGATTTTCACCTGATCATCATCATCACGCCACCGCCGTTCTTTAATATATGAAAGCTAGCTCTAGCTAGATACACAAACACATCTCTAACACTGATGGAGGAAGAAAGAAACGAAGATTCCGAGCTCAACCCACCTCCACAGATAGCAAAAACGAGCGACCCATCATTCCATATAGCAGATCAGATGGCGGTAACGGTGACGGCCACATGGGTGATCTCCGTAGGGAAGAGCGCGAAGAAAAGGAGGACCGCCATGATCAGGAAGGGAAGGAGGAGCAGCAACAACGGCGGCGGAGGAAGCGGCGGCAGCACGAGAGGGAGAACCAGCAGCAATACTGCTAGGAACAGCAGCACAAGCACGGAGGCTAAGGTAGAGCACCTAACCATCAACCTCAGTATAGAACAAGGAGGAGGAAAAGAAGAAATCCTTCCGGCGGCCACCAGCAGCTGCGAGTCGTCGCGTCTTTGCCGAAAAATCATTCTCCTGAGAATCTCTTTCCTAACGCCCATTCACACCCTTTGACGATGAGTTCGATTAATAGCAGAGAAGCGGCCACCTTTTGAGCCATTTCTTCTTATTCGTCAATTTTTCATCTTTCCGCCTGCTTCTTTCTTCTTCTTTTTCTTTTCTTCTCTTTCCTCCGATTTCCGAAACATATATCCACACAAAACAAAAGAAGCAAAAGCGAGAGAAAAACGTTGGCTTGTCTCGGCTTTTATACCCATGTGAGCAAAAAACGGGTGGGGTGCGGTGCGGTGTGGTTATAACGTTAACGTCAGTTCACAGGACGAGTGCTGGTACAGCGCTTGAAGATGTTCTCACATGGCGTGTCCGACATTTTGACCGCACCCAAGGAAATGAAAGAGGGAATGGCTAATTTCAACTTTCAGTGAAAGGCCTATGCTCCAAGACAGCCTCTAAAGACCAACCGTCGTCACCAGCGGCGCACCACAGCGTTCTGCGGTTGACGCGGGATCGAATCCCATTCGGAATTTCGGTCCCAAATAGATGGGTGTGGGAGCGGTTTGTCTCCCGGGTGAGGTGTGGGAGCAGGTGGTCTCTCAGGTGGCTGTTGGAAGCTGTGTCTTCCAGATTTCTTTGGGATGTTATGTGTCCCCAGATTTGTAAGAATGTCTCAGATCTTCAATATCATATGTGTTGAGATACATGTAATTATATACCAATCAAAAAAAAGACAGCCTCTAAAGGAATTGCATTACTTAAAACTAATGGTGCAATTTAAATTGGGTTAGTGACTTAATGCCAACCAGACCAAACCCCAACAGTAATGTTCTTGTATGGTTGAAAATTCTGAATTGACTTAGATCGTTTTTAATGATGATTAGGCAACATGCACCAACATGTTCAACATGGTACTGTAGATCTTTCTCACCCTCTTAATATAGTCTTTTAAATTTTAATAAATAAAATTTTAAATTTCTTTATGTAACTTTAACTTAATAACGGTAAGACCTAGTCCTTTAACAACTCAGTGCATGAAATTCCATTTTTTGCAATGAAAATTGCTTGCAAGCTCGCTACTAATTAATACGATGTCGGACTTCGGCAATGAGAGTACAAAAGTTCACGTGTGACACAATATCATATCATACACGGGTGCAATTTGGGTCTAACGGGTCCAGTTCGAGATGGATATTGTCCTTGTCTTATTTTCAAAAATTTATATCCTATCTATTTTAGGTCGGATCAATTCTAAGCATATCTTACCCTATTATTTAAGATTAAATTGGTTTTGATTTTAATTCCAAATCAATTCTTTAAAATAGTCTTTATATTATATTTGAAAACTATAATTTTATTGCAAGTCTTACTTAAAACTTAAAATCAAAATGATGATAATATACTTTTTGAAATACATTCCTTAAATTTACTAAATAGTTGATAAATTAAACAAGCTTCTATATATTTAAAGAATATATTTATATCTTTCACTATAAAAGATATTTTATAAAATTTATATTAAATATATATTAATAATTCAAGTCAATTCCGAGTACTAGATCTTGGAACTTACTATATTCTAATTGAACTGAGTATTTTTTTTTTTTACTTAAAACTTACTTTACCTTATGAGTATAAAAATACAAACCTATCTTATAAGCAAATTGTACTCCTAGTATTAGCCAGGTTACCAATATTGTTTTAGAAGATGAACTATGTTTAAGGAATTTTTTCACTTTTTTATAAATAAATTTTCTAAAATCATTTCCGAATATGGTTAGATATAAAAGAATAGAGATGCTTGGAGCTTATGTATTTGTTTGTGTTTGATTAAATGCAACTAAACCCTTCTTCAAAAAAAAAAGGCAACTAAACCCAATATTAATTGCAGCAAAAAAAAATTATTATTATTTGTAGTTAAATTTTAATAACCACTTTTTTTTTTGATGGTGTATAACTACTTAAAAATACTGTTGGTTGCATTTGAGGCGAAAAAGACTATATTTAACCAAATGCACCACTAAAAACATCTAATTATTTTTTATATTGAAGCATCTAATTATTTGTAGCTAAATAATTAATTTTAGTCAAAATATATCAAATACAATCAAATATATATTATACATAGCTACATTAAGCAAAATTTGTTGTATGATGTATTATAAATATTTAACGTCTGTTGAAGGTGGATATAAAACTGTTAAAAATTGAAAATAAATATAGAGTATATAAAAGCTTTCAAAATATTTGAATCTAGTGTCATAATTAAGTATACAAATATTATAAATAATTTAGATATTAAAAAGTTTTATGAGAAACGATAAAACAAACATTTGTACATACACCATTATTGGGATTATGACACTATACAATGGGTATTTTATTACTTTTTTGTTTTCTTCACTTTTATGTGTGCCTATGTGTATTTAATTTATATTTCAAATTTTACTAATTTTAAATTTTTATATATTTTTTACAAAATTTGAATCAATCAATCCTTTCAATCTTACTCAATACTTTAATTTGTTATTCTACATTTTTCATAACCCTTTTTCAATTTTTACTAATATGGTGAACAAACTGTTTTTCAACAAGAATGGGGTGTTAGGGTCAACCTATGATTTATTGCTCTAAATTTTTCTGAACCCTTTTTCAATTTTTTCTAATGAACAACTTGTTTTTTTATTTTATTTTAATAGAATAGGGTGTTAGGGTCAAGCTGTAACTTGACCAACCCAACTCAGTTCTAATGTTCGCAAGTTGAGTATTTTTTATCCATTAACTTGTTTACATAACACATGTAACTTGTTTAAATAAATGAGTTGGTCATTTGTTAAGCTTATCCAACTCTTTAACCTCATAATTTATTTTAACTTGCCAACCTGCATGATCCATTTACAATCCATAAAATAAATGAGTCAGCATTTTCTTGATGGTTAATTACTTTACAAGTTATATATGATTATTAATATGGAATTAATATTTCCATTAAAAGTATATAAAATTACTTTTAAAATTTAAGTAAATTATTAGTAATAGAAGCTCTGCTGTTCCTAAGATCGCAATTAAACTAATTTATTATTTATATTCTTATTGTTCAATTCATTAGCAACCTATTTTACCAACTCGTTAGCAACTAGCAATCCAATCTATTATGTTAAACAAATTAAGATTTTTGGTTGGTGTTTTATAAATGGATTATCAATGAACTAGGGTTGAAATTTTTTAAATGTGTTAAAGTGATAGATCATCAATGAATTAGGGTTGAAAATTTTAAAATGTGTTAAAGTCCTAGTTGACCTTTAACCCATATTACCCAACCTTGTTACACTCCAACGAATCAATAGAGTTGTTCTGCTGCTTCTGAAAATTAAAATGCAGGTCTGTGTGGGCGTAAAAACGTGAAAACAACATCCGGCCTGTGCATAAAATAATCTGTAACAAGCCGTAACGGAAGGTGATTCAATACATTGAAACTTTAGTGCAGCAACCAACTGAAAAATCCATATTTTTAATTTTTTTTGAAAATTATTAATGTATGTGTATTTAATTTATAAGTCAAGTTTTCTATAAAAAAATATCTATTAAGCCAAGTTTTACCATTTTTGAAGACATGTATATTTTCATTTTTTTATTTTAAAAATTAAGGATATTCTAGTCATTTAAAAATAACTAAAAAATTTTTAAAATCAAAGAAAAATATATATATTCAAAAATGATAAAATTAATACACATGTTAAATACATATAATGGACGTTTGGGAAAGTGAAAGTTGTAGAAAATGTGGTATTTGGTGGGAATAGAAAATGGAATATTTTTGAAATTGTGTAATTGATATGAAATGATAAGGGTAAAATTGAAATAAATAGATTTTTTTGGAAGGTAATTGATAGAAAAATGATCGGAATATATAGATAAAAGTGAAAAAATATAATAATTAGAATTAATGAAGTGCTTTAAAATCCGTGCATCCATATTTTTCCACCGAGCGTTATCTGTACCCCATTACCAAACGTCCCCGTACATTGTTTTTTTTTTTTTGATGAAAACGGTCACGCCCTATCCCCTCTCCCCACCACTATGATGGGAGGATGGGATAAAAGAGCCCGAGAAATTCATTGCCAAAAAATTATTTGTACACAGTTTTTCCAAAAGGACAGGAGGAGGGTTGTCCCACCATTCCTGAGAAACCAAAAAAGACATAGATACATAATCTGCAAGAAAATGAGCCACGACATTTCCATGTCTCAACACATGATGAGTAGTGAAGAGAGGGGAGGAAGCAAGAAGGAATTTGATTTCCGCAATGATAGCCCCGGTTGGTGATAAAATCTGGTCCTCCTCCAAAATGTATTTGACTAAAAGAAGGGAATCCGTTAAAACTGAATATTCGTAAATCTTTGTTGAATAGCCCATTTGAGACCCAAAATGAAGGTCGTCGCCTCCCTGCACAGGGGTTCCATGATACCTCTTCGCTTTCAGCCCTTAGCAGCAATGAAGCAACCATTGGAGTCGCGAATGATTGCGGCAAACCCCAAATCGTGATTGTCGTCATGTTTCCTTGCATCAACATTCATCTTGAGGACACCCCGAGGTGGTTTGGTCCATCTAGCCACCAAAGGCCTATCAATCCATCCATCAAGAGTAAGCAATTTTGCCTTCGAAAAATGTTCAATGTAGTCCATGCACCATTCCACAATATTACCAAAGCTCGGTTGGACTCCCTCTTTCCAAAGTTTGTTGCGCATATACCACACCCGCCAACAATATAGAATGAAGAAGCCCAAACCCCCATGTTGATTTGTCGAGACCAAGCGCTAAAAAATATCCTGAATCGAGTCCCCATGGACCGCGGAAGGGACCACACTCAGAAAGATATTCCTCGTGTGTTGACAGCCAGTGAATACATGAGCAGCATCCTCCAACACCGTTCTGCAAAAAATGCATATAGGATCCACCTCGATGCTCCTACGCAGTAAGTTTTGCTTTGTTGGTAAGGCATCTCGGAAAAATCTCCACCCAAAAACCATGATTTTGCTCGGCAACTTCAACTTCCAAATAGCTTTATAAACTACCGTGTTAACCGGATTGTCCATTGCTGCCCTCATGACTCTGTATGCAGATTTCACAGAATAATTACCATTTGGCTCGTGAATCCAAAATATGCAATCATCCGTGTCCAAATGGGGTAATGGAACTTGGTTGATGCGTTGCCAACCCAGCTCCCCAGCGGCCGCCATGACTCTCTCCATATTCCATGAGTTCGTCGAATCATCAATAAAGTAGTTGACTGACACGTCGTCCGAGATTGCCAAAGGAAGGGGTCCCGCTTTTGTCAACCGACCATCAAGCCAAGAGTCGTTGAAGAACCGTACCCTTCTGCCATTTCCAATCCGCCACCTGCATTCATTCTGTATCATCTCCCTTGCTTTCAATATGCTCTTCCATGTAAAAGAGTCCGAAGGCTTAACTTTGGAATTCCAAATGTCGCCATGCGGAAAGTATTTTGCTCTAAGAACCCTGTGGCATAGTGAGTTTGTTTGCGAAATAAGGCGCCAGACTTGTTTGCCTAAAAGAGCGAGGTTAAAAGCATGTAACTCCCTGAAACCCAGACCTCCCGAGAGTTTCGATGTGCACATATCCCTCCACGCAACCCAACAAATTTTCCGCTTATCTTCCTGCTCCCCCCACCAGAATCTGCTTAGCATGCTGTTAATTTCCATACAAAAAGACTTCGGAAGCAGAAAGATGCTCATCGTATAAGTCGGAATGGCTTGGACAACCGCTTTGATGAGAACCTCTTTCCCTCCCCAAGAGAGCATTCTACCCTTCCAACCTTGGATCTTATTCCATATGCGCTGCTTAAGACCACTGAACATGCATTTTTTGGCCCGCCCAAGCCATGCGAGGAGCCCCAGATATTGGTCAAAGTCCTGACCCATAGATCCAATTAGATGGGTAAGATCGCTTTTCAGGTCACCACAGACATTTGAGCTAAAAAACATCGCCGTTTTATCCACATTCACCACTTGACCCGAAGCCTCCGAGTATTGTTGGAGAATAGCCAAAAGATTCAGAAGATCCCGCCTCTACATTGTTAGTTCCACGTAAAATTCAAAGAATCTTTTTAGTGTATTTTTCAACAAATTCACTAAAAAATAAATGCACGTGGTTGCACTGGATCACTCCCAAAAAATACAGAATAATTCCAAGGCGGTGTTTCCATCGTCGTCAGGGTTGTAGGACGACCCCGCACATGGTTGCACGGATGAAATACGTACAACAGGTGTACGACATCCAACGGGCTCCATTGTTAAACGGAAATTAGGCCGACCACCTCATCAGGTGGGCCAGACGTTGCCTTCAACATAGCCTAATTTATGGTCTACATCATGAGCCGACTGTCCTGGTTTTTGGGGTGACCGCCCTCTTAAGGGCCTACAAAGTAAAAAAGGATATTTGAAAAAAAAAGGTTGGAGAGAATTTAGAGTTTTATAAAATAATTCTATATTAACTGGATATTAAAATTATATACCTGCCCGAACTTTTCTATATATACTTTTTTTTAAAAAAGAAAATCAGTGGTGGTTTGGTTGGAAAGTATCGGAAAGCAATCCAAATGATTTCGGTGACATTAGAGAAATGCTAGCGATCATAATTTTAAAATAGTTTTTTTTTGTAACCTTTGTTTACAATTCTTCTAAGTGGGTTTTGCGCATTTTAGTCCTTTTAACTTAGCAAATTTGCTTTCTAGCTCACAAGTTTCATATATTTACTTTTTAGACTTTATAAGTTTGTCCTATTTGCATTTTAATCTTTATAAAACTTATGAGCTAAAAAGTAAATACTCTAAATTAGAAAGAACAACAAACAAAAAACCTTTCTTCTTTATTTCAGAGATGGGCTCAGTAGCTATTGTAGATCAGACTTCCCCGATGGAACAATAAAGCAAAAAAAAAAAAAAAAATTCTTTTCAAGCGTTTTCACTTGAGAGCAAATGTACGTTTTTCATTTTTCAAAAAAAACCCCATCCTGACTTCATTTTTATATTTTTCTTTCCCCAACCTGCCTGATACCCCTCAGTTGAAAAGTGAAATCAGTCGAGCTGCAAGACAAAAGGCGACAGTACATTAATATTTTTTCTTCGTTCATATAATAAAAAACTTCCAGACAAATTTCACGTTACATAATAAATTGCTTTTTGTTTTTAATCCATTTATTCAAAAACAAAATGCTCAATTTTTGTGAAAACCTAACCACTTAATGACAACTGTCCAGAGAAATTTAAACAAGCTCACCACACACTATAATCCAATCCAAAATGCATTAGCACATGCATTAGATTCATACAAGTTTCAGAAAATCCTAAAAGAAAACAAAAGGGCATTGGAATTAACTACGAGAAATTTATTTTTTTACAACCTACTTTTTATTGCAAAAAGTTAAAGTTCATTGCAAATATTTTGTGATATGTGCTTTAATAAACCAAAAATCCCCTTATAAACGACTATTGATGCAAAACAAGTTCGTTGCCCAAAATGAAAGTATATTTTTCCTAACCGTAATTTTGCTGCTAATAGTGATGGTACTAGAAATAATTGATTGCTGAAATTTTGATTTTGAGGCCATTCATCCAATGTGTCCTGTTAAAGAGTGGGCTGAATTTGTGAAAATATAAATATAGGTGGGGGTGGATTTTCATGCATTCCCTTTTGACCATCTAATGGATTAATTTAGTACATTTAAAGCCATTCATTTTATTTAAAATACATGTTTAACTAAGAATATATTTATCACATTCATAAAAGTTTTGATATACATGCACTGCAATGAATTTAAGTGTGAGTAATAAAATTAACAATTGTTTTATTGTATAATAGTTGTTGTGACTGACATATATGACAAACTTGCATTTTTCATTGCTGTTAGACATATGCAACAACTAAGCGATAATTATACTATCTTTACATTTTCCTCCAAAACTTAAGTTTGTGATTGTGACATAACTAACTCATTTGGAGGTGGACATTTTAATTAAAATAATTCAAATTTAAACGATTTGGTTATTTGGCTTATTAAAAGTTTTCTAGCAAAAGCCAAAATTTATAGTTCACTAAATTTAAATATTGAATTAACGAAAACTAAATACAGTATCGTTTGAAGTGAAATGCAAGCGGCTATATGCAGTCAAAAATGGCTGAATTTAGTTAAATGCTATAAATGTAGCTATATATCTTACTGTTTAATTTACAATCGAATTCAAATTTATGCAGCAGAAACACTAGCGTCATTTGATGACGTTTTTACATCTGTTGTAATGATTTTTATTGGCGAAATAACTACATTCTAATTCATTAAATATTTTAAAACATAAATAAACGCTTGGAGAAAAAATCAATTTCTAAAATCTAAAGGAATATTGATTCCAATATAGCTGTACAACAACTTCAATTTTTGACAATAAAATTAAGTGCATCATGATTGTTGATAATCAATTATGGGTGTATTTTTTTATCAAAAAAATTATAGGTGTATTTGGTATGTTATAAAATTTTAAAAACGGTTAAGTGAAAATTTTTTGGTGTAAAATTTTTTAAATAAAAGAAGTAATATAATATGATAGGTGTAATAAAGAGAGTAAAGTTAAGTAGATAGAGTAGCTGTATGGGTAGTTGTGAAAAAATGGTTGAAGAATAAAATAATTGTATATAAAAATATGAAAAAAGATTAGAAAATAAGATAGTTGTGAAAAATAAAAAAAAATTTAATTGAGGTAACACCAAACACACATGGTATGTTTTATTAATGAGCATAGGCTTGTTACTTAAAATGAATTTTTTAAGTTAGTGCTCTGGTTCATGAGTTAGATGGGATGAAAATTTTCATTTAAAAATTTTTTCTCATTCAACAAAAAAAACAACTATTTTCTTATTTTTATATAAATTTTATTTTTCTTATAACTCTTTCCATGCCTAATACATAGCATGCTTTTTTATATATATTATATTCTTATGCCATCTAAGACGGAAGAGAATAAACTAGGAAAATGATGAGTAAAAAAATAGGAAGAGCTTTTCTCAAATATATCTAATGCATTCGACTATAATTTTAAATATACTCACAACGTTTTCAAAATATTAAATATGCCCACTATGTTTGAAGTTAATCTTAAAAACTTCCATTCTATTAAAAGTTGTTAGTTAAATATTTATAAATGCCCAAAATACCCATTTTATAAAATAATAAAAAATAGAAAAAATGAAAAAAATAAAATTAGAACTCTCCAAATTTAGAGCTCATGTGCAATTAGGGCATTGATGAGCTGTGGCATTTAATTGTTTTAATTATATCTAAAATTTGGTGAGCATATTAATAATTTCACATATTAATTAATTTTATTAACTCACAGAATGAGTGTTTTTTGGAATGAACCGCAAATGCAGTAGATATATTTTTAGAATTTTGGAAAGTAGGAAATATATTTAAGATTTGAGTCCAACATAACGAGTATATTTAAAAAAATCAAAAAGAAAAAAAGAAAATATTAAAATAATGTTGGAAAATTGCCAAGTATAAAGCATATAAGATAAAATAGAGAAAAATAATGATACTGTAAAGTGATTCGGGGGAGGGGATATTTTCCCCTTTCCCAATTTGATTGATGGCATTGAGCCTCACAAAGCCGACTGGCCAGCCTTGCGGCCGTGCTGATCCGCAAAATCTGTGAAACGCAGAATCTATAGAATTCCTCGGGAAGGGACGAATGGAACAGTGGATTATTCAAGGCATGAAAAAAGGACGTTCATTTACTGAGGGTACGTTTGCTAATAGTTAAAAAATAAATAGTTAAAATTTTTTAATCTAAATTTTTTTTTGCTTCTTCATAATTATTATATTATTTAATTATTTTTTTATATTTTTCTGTACAACTATCATACTTTTCAATCATTTCTACACGACTAACCTATCTATTTTAACTTTATAATCTTTACTACTCAACGTAACCTATATCATATCACATCATTTGACAATTTTTACTCTTTAAAACTTTTCATTAAAAGTTTTACCCATTCCCAAACACACCCTAAGTTCGGTACAATCGACGTTGTTAACGTGTAAAATCGTGGAACTGTAGAAAATAGAAAAAAAAATATTTTGATAAATGTGTAATTGATAGAAAATAATAAGAGTACAGCTGAAATAAATAAATTTGTTGTATGTAATTGATAGGAAAAATAATTGGAATATAAAGATAAAAGTGAAACAAATAGATTGACAAAACAATGATTTACCTTGGAAAACTAAATCTCATGACTTCCAAGTCTCACCTAGCCGGACGTTCTGACTAGAAGCATATTATGCTGCAGGTGCTTTACCTACAAAGCAAGGTCATTGCTTATTGTGATGTATGATGAAAGAACCCAATCTTGAGTGTTTTAAAAGATAGCGCTGGATAAATTAGACAATAATTTGTTTAAATAATTTTAATCTTAATTTGTTTATTAATTCATTTAATATTTTCAACTTTAACCCATTTAATAATAGGTTAACGGGTCATGCTCCATTGTATATATGTTGCAAATAAATTAAAACCAAACTAATTCAAAGTATATATGTTGCAAATAAATTAAAACCAAACTAATTCAAAGTCGAGTATACTATTTATAATTGTCATAGTGAATTGATCTATATCAATGCAATACACGACATTCTAGATCTTCATCGGGGGAGAATATATATTAGACGCATTAGTACGAAGAAAAACAATAACTTAGCAATACAAAAAATGAAAGGAAAGAGAGGAGAAAAATATAATAGAGATGGGGTGGAAAACAATCAAAAATAGAGAGAGAAAGAGACAAAGGAAAAGAAAAAGAAGAGAGATGAAGAGGGGATTATTAGAGACCAAGAAAGAGAAAAATAGAGAATGAGAAAGAAAGGCAAATAAGGAAGAAAATCTTATCAATGGCACTCGCGGGCGCCGACAAGGATGACGATGACAATGCTATCATATGACAACGAAAAAGACTTTGTGAAGTAGAAGCTGGAGAGAATAAAATAGGAAATCAAAATGATAAAAATAGATTTAAAATTTAGAGAATACATATCCCTTCTTAATAGGTTGTAAACAAGTTACTACATAAATTGAAGGGTTACAAAATCTCAACCTTAATCTTTTATTTATTTAAATGGTTAAATGATTAGCAGATTATAAATTATTTATTGAAAAATTTGAACCTAACCCATTTATAAACAGGTTGGACGAGTAGGTTAAAAGGTTGAATATGATGATAACACCCCCACCCAGTTGTTCACTACTAATGTTTTTCATATTAAAATCGTTATATGGAAAATTAAACATATTAGATAATGCAAATAATCAGTAATAATTAGGAGTGTTAAATGCATATGCTCTATTTTTATAATATTAATTATTATTTTAAAATCAAATTCACACATTATTATCAACACAATAAAATATATTTATAACCAAAAATAGAATGATATAATAAAATTTTGCTTCGATGGAACCCACTTTAGTGAAATCCTACTCATTTTGGCCTCCATTTATGATTGGTGTTAAATCTACTCTACCCATTATATCTACCATCTTTAATTTAGTCTTAAAAGCTCTGTCATTTATTAAATATGATTGGTCACATCTACAAATTTATAAAATTAACATAATAAAATAATTTAATGTTAAATATTAATTATATTTTAAAATTAAAATGATCAAATATATGATTAGTACGTGAATAAATGATTTTATTAATTATTATTACATTTTAATATGTTTGTAAATGATTTAAATACTTATATATAAATATATTTTTAAACCTAACGTGGAGCATGCACATCTTTGCTTTGGATGAAATACAATGTCGTAACTAAATAAATAATATTAAATATAATGAACCAAGTATATTTTAATTTTTTTTATCTCTTTTATACAAAGGGACTCCGTTCCTCTTCTACGTAACTAAGTCAAATAGAAACGGAGCCATATAACCCATTCAAATTTTAAAATTTTGATCATTGACAGAAAATCTAATCTATTCATTATATGTAACATAATTTATTTAATTAAGAGATCAAGTTTCATTCAATCAAATATTTGCATAGGTTATATTTGCTCATGTATATTTATGTATAAATTATAAAAAACACTTAGATACATTTACACATGCATTAGAATATACTAATGCATTATAGAATCATTTATTCATATAGAAATGATATTTTTAGATAGTTTAGACGTTGAAAATGTTACCTTAAAATTGTTATTTTAGCATTAAACTATTTTTTTGATATTCAACATTAGACTATTTTATTATGTTGATGTTTCATATTTATAAATGAAACTTATATACAATGATATTAGACAGATAAGAAAGTTGTCATGATAATATAAATGATGTTAAATATAATACATAGAGTAGATTCTTCATCAATTATTAAAATTTTAAACATAGAAAGAGTTATATGAAAAATAAGATTTCACAAAAGTGAGAGACCGATGTAAAAGAGTAGAAAAAAATATATGCGTCGCATGAAACAACCGCCTTTAAAAACTGGTTCACGGAAGCGAGACTTAATGTATTATTCATAAATTAATATCAATTTAAAATAATTTTTTTAAAAATTTAAATCCTACAAACTTATATAAATAATTAATTTTTTTTAAAGTACTTAACCTGTGAAGGAGTCGGAAGTGAGTCGAGTCACCCGCATCCCTAATGCTAAGCGGCTAGCTCATGATACGCTCGGGGCACGCTGACACGTGTCCTGACACATGTCCGACTCAAGGCTAGCACCGTTCCTTTGCGCTGCCTCCGGTCAAGTACATGGAATACGGATAATGCATGAGCGCCGCCTCAAGAATCCACCGGAGACTCCAAAGTCAATTCGTTATTTATTTATATTTCCGTATTCTTGACAATAAGATAAGAATAGTGGTACCAACCAATAATAATAATAATAATAGCGGCTGCTAAAAGTACACTTTCTTATGATGAACGGACTTGATTTCATAACAAGCAAAATTGATTCTCAGAATGGTGACTTGCTTTTTTTTTTTTTTTTTTTTTTTTTTTCCTATCGTTCTTAATTTTTCATCATTATTAATATTTTGTATTAATTTAATTAATTTATTTTATTACTAGCATTTTCTGCATGACACTATAAAAAAATTTTCGGCATCGACATTAGGTTTGAACAAATTACAGTCAATGAAATTAAAATTCATTTCCATTCCAAAATAGGCGGATCTTCTTATTTTTGTCTAGGCATGTGCTCTTTTTTAACTACCATTAATGATACCATGAAACCGGAGCTATAGGGTTCAACCTCATACATATCCCCGGTTTAAAGTCTACAGACATTTAGTTTTCTGACTTCCGAATTCGTTGGCATTTATTGGCAATTTAATAATAGCAGTGTTCTCCTGTGTTTTTTCAAAATTCCAACAAACAATCGCCCACCCACCAGAGACCATATAATTATTATTCAGGAAATTTAGTATTTAGATCCAGTGGTCAGTTCTTCATTTAGGTTAGTCATATCAATGTATCCATATCTACCGTTTGTCCTCGTAGCTATAAAAAAATTCATATATGTATAGTTTGGCCCCTAACTATGGCACGTGAAAGCATAACAGCTAAAAATAATATATAATATTCTTAAATCTTAAGTTTTAATTTTGTGCTCTTGGGTTCACTTAGCTTTAGCGTATCAGGTGCCTAACTCTCCTTTTTTAATTTTCTTTTAATTTTTTAATAATTCGTATGTGGCCTCAAGCACAACTGTCCCACATATATATTTTCGTACATATTATTATTACTTTTAATATTTTATTTTGAATTTTAAAAATAAAAAACAAGCCATTTCTTATGCGTTTATTTCAATTTTTCAAAAAAAAAAGACTTATTTTTATTCTAAAAATTCAAACTGAAATATTAGAAAACCAAAAAAATGTAACAAATTATCTCTGTGGGACATTTATGCTTGAGCCTATACAAATATATAAAAAAATTTAATAAAATTAAAAAATAAATTGTGCAGTGCACCAAATGTACTAGAGCTGAGTGAACTCAGGAGCACTGAATCAGTTTCTCAGTATGTCTGCTGGGTATGAAGCCTGTGTTCAAGAAAAGAAATATATTTACACAATCATATATTTATTTGGCCCGACAAGGTCAGATGCGCATGATCTATGTATATATATCTTCGATCCTTTAAAAATAAATAACCCGCACGTGAACGGTATCCCTTATGACGACCAACAAGTGATTGCACCAGCCTTTTTAAAATAAATATTTGAATTATGAGAGAAGTTCTCGATTTCGATCGTGTTTGCCGTGGATTTTTTCTTTGATGGAGTGTTTACCGCGGATATGACTGCATATACAAGTAGCATTACTGTTACTTACAATTAACTTCAATATTATTTGCAGTTAAACAAAACCTATACATTAATTAGAGATTATATGAAACAAAATTTGGGCTACTAACAACATATGTGCAATCAATTGAAAGGCATGACTGCATTTTATCATATGTATAGTAAGACTCTTAAATAGCCAAGTGAGCAGGAACAACTATGGCTGCATATGAATATGAATCGAAATCTTTTACGATCAGGCATAAACGATCACGCATGCATGCTGTTCAATCTAGTGCAGAGGATCTCAATCATTGGAATTAAAAATTCAAAATCAACTACTGTTAGACCATTAATGCGCAGAAGATTTTACAGACAGGCCCCTCTATTAGTCTGTGGTTGGAATTTTTCAAACAAGCCCCTCTATTTACTTTTGCTCCTTTCTCTTTACATCTCAAAATGATCTCATTCTCCTGCTCGATCCTTTTCTCCCACTCTCGTATCCTGTTATCATCTCCTTCCGTACAGATATATTACACTCGACTCTCTTCATCGAAAAAGGAACTCAATGTCATCGCCTGCAAAGCTATCATTGCCAAGTGTATGCGGAAGGAGTGGGACATTTTAGGCCGGATCCTGTCTACTTGCGGACAACGACTGCATGCCTCTCCCGTCTATTCTGAACATTAACAAGTGTTTACAAAACTTTCCCCCAAGAACTGCATCAATTGTCACCTGCGGCTAGCGCAGGTGGCAGGGGCGTCCGACCCCTTAGCCGCAGATCGTGGGTTCGAATCCCACGTTGGGATTTCGGCCCGGAAACATGGTGTGGGAGCTGTGGTCTCCCTTTAAGGTGGGGTGGGAGCTGTTGTCTCCCTTGGGCTGGATGAAAGGCTGTTCTTTCTAATTCTTTAGTGGAGCTGTGTCTCCAGATTTCTTTGGAGGAGTTATGTATCTCCTTGTTTATAAGAATGTCTCCGAACTACGATGTAATATGTGTTGAGATGTATGTAAATATAAACCATCAAAAAAGAACTGCATCAATTCATGGAACAAATACAACCAGATGGCAGAAGATGGGAGAGGCACGAAGCCGTTGTTGATTAGAGACAGAAGGGGGGAGAAGCAGATGGGATCTGGCTGAAAACGTCCCATGCCTTCCACACAACTCGGTTCCATTAAACAAGATCAGCACTGCCCCTGCTTCTACATTAAAATTTGTGGACCCTGTAGATCATGAAACAAGCAAATTCTCACTGCAAATAGTTGACCATTGAATCCAACACAGATTGAGTCATCAATAGAGGCCATTTTCCCTTCATACGCTTACATGAAACCCACTAACAATGATAATTTCTGCCCCAATTTTCACATCGATTTTTGCCATGTATTAGCAATACTTGTTTGCCCAAAAGCGAGGAAGAAAGGCGGAATGGGACAAAACGTGCAGGTGAGATGCAAAAATAACATGCCTCCCTTCCAATTTTTTAAGCTTCCGAAAATGCCCAAACAGATCTTAGCCATCCAGCTTAAATCAACGATGTATAAGCAACTTCCATTATGAAAATCCATGGAAGGGCTTCAAATGAATTGCGACCCAAGTGGAAATGACCCAATTTATAACTTAAGGTGTGTTTGGTAATAAGTGAAAGTTGTTAAGTTAAAACTTTTCACTTTTCACAACTACTCTATTTTTTAATAATTTTTTCACATTTTTTTGTATAACTATCCTACTTTTCAATCATTTTTACACAACTACCAA
Source organism: Annona cherimola (assembly GCA_030490835.1). Classification (NCBI taxonomy): domain Eukaryota; kingdom Viridiplantae; phylum Streptophyta; class Magnoliopsida; order Magnoliales; family Annonaceae; genus Annona; species Annona cherimola. The sequence goes on from CM059973.1 coordinate 74,159,693, forward strand.
CACAACTAATCTATCTATTTCAACTTTATCCTATTTATTCATTATCATTACTCCTATCATATACATCATTTGACAATTTCTACTCTCTACAACTTTTCATCAAAAGTTTTATCCATTACCAAACGCACCCTTAGTAAATCTTGCATTGTATTGTCAAGGCTTAGACTAGGTTCGGTGGAATATTCCACTAAGTTCTATTGAGGAATTGTTGTACAAGGATTGTGAATCTATAATGGAATAATTGTTCTTCCTTACCTAAAAAAAAAGATTAACTTTATAATTTTTTGAAACTTAAAAATTTATTTTGTAAAGAGAGGTATTTTTTTTTATATTTTTTATAAAGTAAAGGTAAGTATGTTTGATAACAAGCTTAGGTGGGAAAGTGGTTCACCACCTCTCCTTGCACACGTACATTTTTTTAAAAAATAATTTGATATTTTTATTAGTTAACTATCATAATTTTTTCTTTTCCTTCCTACATTCAATCATTTTTCACATAAGTACCCTGTACATTGATCATATCATATCACTTTCATACATCTCAAAAATATTCCTTTTATCATTTTCCTACTTTACCATCCTACCCACATGACCACTTCCGGCTCTTATATTCCCACATTCAAAAATGTTCAATTGCTGCCAACACGGCATAGCCTGGTTTGTAAAGTCTTGGTCTTATGTCTAGGTGATTGGGATTTCGATCCCTGCCAAGGGAGCTTTGTGTCTCTCAATTGAGGAATATTAGTCTCTTCCTCCATTGATATATGTTGGGTACTATCAATTAAGAATATTGTAAGATAAATTTGGTATGAATTGTAAAACAAAAAGTACTGCAGAAATAAATCATTAAAAAATATACGTTGCTCAAGAACTTGTACGTGTGAGTCTATTTCTTCAGCCACTCACTCACACGTGTTAAACTTAAATAATTTGGTCGATCTGTCATTTCTTTAGGGGATATTTGGTAATTGATATTTTTGTGAGATTGTGGGATGGAATATAAAAGAAGAAATGAGATATTTTGAAAATTGTGTGATTAATAAAAATGACAGGAGTAAAGTTAAAATAAATAGGGTTATTGAAAGGAAAAACAATTAGAATATATAGGGTATGATTGACAATGGTTAAAAACCGTCAAGTTAAAACTTTTCACTCTCCACAACTATCATATTTTTTTAATTATTGTTTCACATTTTCATATACAACTACCCTACTTTTCAATCATTTATACACAACTACCTACATAACTAACCTATCTATTTTAACTTTATCATCTTTACTACTCATCATTACTCCTATCATATTATATCATTTGACAACTTTTATTTTTCAAAACTTTTCATCAAAAGTTTTACCAATTTCCAAACACACTCATAGGTAAAAATAAAAAAAAAATACGATGATTACGAAGTAAATAGATATTTTGGAAAACGTGCTCTCACACTTTATTGATGATCAATGGCTTCCCTATTTGTATCAGTACTTTTGGGTGGAGATTGGATAGCTTAGGCATGTACGGAAATGGTTACCATGAGGTGGGTGTGTGCGAAAACTATGAATGGAATCTCAAGACTCAAGGTACCATACATAATGCGTTGAATGAAAACTACATTAGCTTTTTTCTATCAGCTTGCATCCTGCCTAGCTGATCACGAGAAAATGTAAGTCTTGGAGAATGCTTTACGAACTACTCATTATGACTTCCGAGCCATTAATTAGATGACCAGAGACATTGCATCTCCTAGTGGGTACCGGTTAACTTGTCTGGATCCTTCAAGCAGTAGCCTGATCTGTCTTGACGTAGAACAGAAAAAAGTATTTCAAATGTTCAAAAATGTAAAAGAGGCCTAAAGGTTTATTTTTCTTTTCCTTTTTTTTATTTCATTTAATTATTTATCCTCATCAGTACTAGTCATACTTTTTAAGGAAGTACATTTTTATCTTTATTCATTCCATGTACTAAAATTACTCATTTTCAATTAATTTATCTAAATCACCTCCTTTTCAAGAAAAGATGAAATCTAGAAGAAAGGAAATTAATGAAATGACTTAACAAAATAGGGGATGTCTACTGAAAATAATGGAGATAAAATAAATACCTTTACGAATAAAAGGGAATAGACAAAAATGTAGACAACAGTAAAGAAATTAAAAATGAAATGGTGGAGTTTTTTTTTTAGACTGAATGAAATGGTGGAGTTATGGATGAGTTATATATCTAAAAAAGTAGGAGGAAGAGAGAAGTCTCCACCAATTACTGAAAACAGTTGACCAAGGCCATTTAATTTGTGTATTCTGAAGGGAAAAATAGAAGAGTTAACCCATTTGCATAGACTTCCAATATTACCAGAAATAATCGGTTCATGCGTTGAAGAAATTCGCCATACAATGAAGAATTTGCGGCATAAACAAATTTACAGTATACAAGCAAGACTCACTTTGATTGTATTAAAAATTAGTCCACTCATTTTATTTAAAATGATTTATTTCACTATAGTACCAAAAATCATTTGGATGAAAGTTTTGGGTAAGTCATTCATGCTTTAAAATATTTATAATGCCGTAAAATATGAAAATCACTTGGAGATCATTTATAAATTCAGGATGTGTTTGTTTACCATAAAATTTTTTAATAATAAAATTTTTCGTTCTTTACAATTACCTTCTTTATATTATCTTAGATAATTATCTCATTTTTCGATAATTTCTACATAGCTACCCACACGATCAACCTACCTATTTTAATTTTATTATTTTTACTCTTCATTATTATTCTTATTATATCAAATTATTTTTTTCATTTCCAAAAATTTTATAACAAAAAACTTTTCGGAAGTTCTATTACTTTCCAAACACACCCTTAATATAATATAATTTCGTAAGATCCATATTTATCTGTACCAGAAGAATCTTTTAATGTATAAATGTTGAATTATGATTTTAAAGTAGGTATATAAATCTAATAATTTTGTTGCGGCCTAGCTTACATAACTATTTGATATTTAAATGAAAATTGGTTCTAGTTAAATAAACTATCTAAATGAGTTGGGCAGATTTGATTTTGATTCAATCATTAAAGTGAGCTAAATGAGGTGGTAACACCAAAATCTTCTGCGTATCAATGCATGCAATCCCTAGATGCATTTGCGATCTATATATACTCTTTATGCGTAGCAAGTGATCCGGCGTTGCATTTGAAATATGTGAAATTAAAACAAAAAATCTTTTTGCTGTAGAAGTCACATGGGTTTGTTAAAGAAAGCTACACTACAACATTATAATAAGAGATATGTCAATGACCATAAAAAAAGATATTTCAATGAAATAAATACAGATTACAAAATTAAGAAAATTTTTATGTTTGGTACGTGATAAAAACTTTTTAATTGATATTTAATATTTATATATCATTTACAACTCTTGCACATATAGAGGGATTTTTTTATAGACATCCCCAACATCGGGGAATTTGTAAAAAACACCCACATTAGAAGAAAATTTTTAAAACTCTCACTGGATGAGGGGAATTATTAAAACCCATACTCCAGGATGAGAGGAGAATCGAACACCGGCGAGTGACAAACATGCTCCCGAGTGTTACCACCAGAGCAGGTTTTTAGTGGCGAAGTGATAAAACTTTTTGATGAAAAATTTTGAATTAGTAGAAAATAATGTGATCTAGTATGGGTATTGATGAGGTGTAAAGAGAATAAAGTTAAAATAAATTAATTAAAGGTTTATTTTTAAAGTGATAAAATTTTTGTATAAAAAATTTTCTGTGTAAAAATTTTCAAATTGATGGAAAACAATGTGATATAATAAGGATAATGATGAATAATAATGAGCATAAAGTTAAAAGAGATATGTTAATAGTACAGAAGTTGAGTAGAAATGATTGAAAGGTAGGATACTTGTATGAGAAGATTAAAAAATAAAATAATTGTAAAGATTAAAAAGTTTCATATTGAAAATTTTTCTGTTGAAAAGTTTGTGTTTGCCAAACATACTCTAATTATATAAGTAGTTAAGTAGAAATGATTAAAAAATAGGATAGTTACATGGTAAGATGAGAAAAATAATATAATTATGAAAAGTAAAAAAAAATTATTTGAAATTTTTTTATTATAAATAACCATGCCCTAGGGCCTAGAGACGAATACGACGGTAATAATAAAATATCATGTCAATCTTGAGACGTTTGGTAACGTGTAAAATTGTGAGATTGTGGGAAATGGTGGGAAATGAAAAAAAATAATATTTTAAAAAATGTGTGATTGATATGAAATAATAGAGGTATAGTTGAAATAAATAGGTTTGTTGTATGTAGTTGGTAGGGAAAATGATTGAAATGCAAGAATAAAAGTAGAAAAAATTAGTGTGATTGATGAAGCAATTATTGACATTGGGAAACGAAATCCCACCATTTCCATCACTTTCCTACACATGCTCATTCCCAAACGTGGCCTTAAAAAGAAACAAGCAGATGATGGTCAAAGAACCTTTTTTCTTACTTGCGAACCTTGAGGTAAAAAATAAAGAATCATCGTTACCCTTGTGAACCTATCTTAAAAGAAACAACCAAATAATGCTCAAAGTTCAGACACCTTTTTGATATTTAGGATATGTTTTTTACGTGGAAATTTTTTTAATATAAAACTTTTCAATCTAAATTTTTTTCCTCTTTATAACTATCTTATTTTTAACTATGTCTTCATTTTTTCTATATAACTACCATATTTTAAATCATTTTTACACTACTACTTACATACCTGTAAATTTTAAGATTAGTCATTACTCCTATTATATCACATTATTTCTCTCATTTTAAAAATATTTACACCAAAAAAATTTCATAAATTTTTTTTATCACTTTACAGATGCACTCTTAATTATTATATTTTTTTATATTTCAATCATTTTTCATCTTTTCCCTGCAACTTCATTGTCTGTTTTAACTTTATTTTCTTTAGTTTTAATCTTTTCTCTTGCTATATCACCTGGCTCTTAAACTTTCCAGTTTACTTCAGTATATTCCAACACTGAACCTTGCTGGGAAAACTTTATTGATTAAAAACTATAATCACCTCAAGATTCTCCATGTTAAATCACCAAGAAAATAAAATTATAAGCAGAAGTGTACCTGAATCCATAGGAGTAGTTGTTATTGAATCCAGAGGTTTTTTGGTTTTGCAAGTTAATACCCTAAAGTTTTTTGGAAAAAATAATTCCTCTTCTCTAAAGATGAGATGTTAGAAAAGAAACTCTAAAAATGCGTAACCTGGGGATCACAACCGTATATATAGCATACTCATCTTTCTAATTTCTAATTTTGTACATCATAAAATAGAAATTAGAAAATAGGCAATATGGTATCTACGCGTGGGAGACTAGGGGTGTTAATGGATCGGGTTGGACGGGTTGGAGCCTAATCCTAATCCTAACCCATTTAAAATATCTCAACCCTAATCCATTATTAACCCATTTAAAAAACCTCAACCCTAACCCATTTACAACCCATTTAATAAACGAGTTGGTAAGTTGTTAACGGGTTGTATAGTAAATAACTTAAAAGCCTAAACTCTAGTAGATAATGATCTCGCAGGGAGAGACGAAATAGTATTTTCAGTGTAGGAGAAATGAAAATAAAACAGTAACGGGAAAATGGAATTAGAGCAATAATAGAAAAATGAAAATTAGGTGACTGAAGGAAGACTTAGAGAGAAAAAATAACCAAGGGGTTTACATGTATATATATATATATATAAAACTTTAATGAGTTAAGCGAGTTAAATAGATTAAACGAATTAAACGGGTTAAACATGTTATATGGGTTAAATGGGTTAACGAGTTATAAAATCTCAACCATAATCCATTTATTTAATTAAATGGTTAAACGAGTTGGCGGATCATAACCCATTTATTCAAAAATCTCAACCCAAATTCATTTATAAACGGATTGGACGAGCAGGTTGACGGATTGACCATAATTATTAACACCCCTACGGGAGACCCGTACTCTATTAGATAATTTGGGTCCATAAACCTTATGTGATCACTTTATAATTTTAAACTACTATTTATGATAGTGTATATATAATTATTATATAAGTAAGTCCAAAAAATCCAACAAACCTCGTATTCATAGTATAAAAGCAAAATTACAACGTTGAAACAAGTAACAATAAGGTGGTATTATCAGCCATGAAAAAAAAAGTGGTATTATCCTTTCCAAGGCTTTTGAGAAAGGAAAGATAATGCCTCATCATCACTTGACTTAGACTCACGAATGATGACTTCTTCAACTAGCTACAGTGTATATGTCATCGTCCAGTATGATAAATATCTATAAATCTTCTATTCTTCGGCAGCCGTGAAGAAAGCGCCATGAACAAGAATCTGAACCTTGCAATTAAAGCTACCTGGTACCAGGGCTGCTGCTGCTGAATAGAAATGAACGACGCCAGGCCACGCATTCACGGTGCGAGCACGTGAGAATTCAGCCGCCGAGCACGTGGCGACAGCGTCAGTCTCACATAATAAATGTGGGGAATTTGCGTCATACCTCTCCAAGTATGCGAAATAGCATTTTAAATCCCGACGTTTGTGTATTAGCATTTTAGACCCTGATAAGTTTCGTTTTTTGCATTTTAAACCCTCCGCCCTAACGCCGTCTGTAACGCACCGTCTGGTCGTGTGTATTGACGAAAATACCTCTCAATAAAAACAAAATCATAACAGCTAACTCATTCTCTTTCCAACGTGAACGGTGGAGGATAGACATATGCTTGTCGGGACCTTGAAAAGAAAAGCCTTGGTGTAGCTACATGCATATGGAAGGAAAAGAAAAGTCTCCTGGACCTCCAGCTCCTTGTCCATGTCGATGTCGAAGCACGTGGAGAGGACGGATGATTTTCTATCGTTATTGAAGAAGACGATGAGTGAGTGGTCAATTTCGTTAGGGCTTCATCTTTTCTGATGCCGCATCTGATTAACATCCCTAAATTTGAAAGCTCTATCTCCTTCAATCAGCTTTACATCTATTGGAGGAGTAGGAGAATGATGGAAGATTGCATTTAGTGAAGGTGAGATGGGTTCCAGCAAAAATCAATGCACCTACAAAATTTCCACCATGTGCTGAGGTGGACATCCCTTGATCAATTGTTCCATTAAAATTCACGCAGTGGAGCATTGAATAGCTGCAATCTTGCTGCCCCAGCTCCCGTCTCCCTCATCCTCTATGATCGCCGCTGCGATCTCGCATCGTCGGCCAATCAGTTGGCCAATTAACTGTAGAAAATCTCATCGAATTCTCTAATGGAAAACAGTCCGCTTCACCGTTGCTCTGCTTCTCTTGCTCTTGAAAGAGCCACGAAATCCAATGGAAATCTGGCAGCTTTATTGATATGATCCAGCCATGGCAGATCAAGTATCGACGACAAAACCAAAGAGAGACGAGCTCTGCAATATCAATTTGCGCTTCGTGAGGAAGAAGCTATCCTCTATTGCATTCCAATAGAATGAATCCAAATTACAATTCCCACCTCTTATACAGACCCGAACTATCCCTTTTATAATAGTTTTAATCGACTCTGTTTTACTCATAATTGCTCACCCAGTACAGTTGAAGACACCCCAACTCAAGTGTATCATTTATCCCCTCAAATCCAGCTATTCACCTTCTCATATCCAACCATCCAAGAGGCTAGCCAAGAAGACGGAAGCATAGGAGGCCGCCAGAGGGTTGCAGCAAGGAGGTGGGTGTTACTTCCATTCTTAGGCTTCTTCTTATCAATGGATTGTCGTGGTAGCGATGGGTTGCCGTGGGTGAGGGGTAGGCATTGGAGGCGGAAAGGCCTCCATGGTAGGGGGAGAGTCTACGGAGGAGGTGACAAGTTGGAGATCCATGTTGTCGGCTTGATGTTTGATTTTAGGTTTTCAGCCTCTTTTCCGTTTGAATCCTGACATGGATTGGGAAGCGTATGGTGAGGAGGTGGTGTTCTATCCTACAGGTATATGGAATAGAGCTGGCAAGAAAGAAAGAAAAGGAAAATGAGGGAGATGGAAATTTGCAATTTGCAATTTGTAGAGGTTGGATGCTGGAATATATATCATTGTCACATCGATTTAGAGTTTCTAATTTCTAATGGTCGTGGGATTCTAGGAAGCAAATGGACAGAGTGTGACGGAGGGGAAGAAGACACAAGCGTTGAATGAGTTAACTGTTATGATTTTGTTTTTATTGAGGGGTATTTTCGTCAGTGCACATGACCAGACGGTGCATTACAGACGACGTTAGGGCGGAGGATTTAAAATGTAAAAAATGAAACTTATCAGGGTCTAAAATGCTAATACGCAAACGTAGGGGTCTAAAATGCTATTTCGCATACTTAGAGGGGGTATGGCGCAAATACCCCTAATAAATGTCGGATCCTGGTACAGTGCACTACGTGCTTTAACTCATGAGACGTTTGGGAATTGGCCGCGGAAATGTCGGAGGGAAAATGTGGTGGCATGGATTTTGAGATCCATTATTTCACAATTAATTATTATATTTTTTTACTTTTATCCCTATATTCTAATCATTTTCCCTATCAACTACCTTCCAATAAACTTATTTATTCCAACTTTACCCATATTATTTCATATCAATCACACAATTTCCAAAATATTCCATTTTCTATTCTCACAAAATACCACATTTCCCACCACTTTCATATTCCCAAACATCCTCTTATTTTTTATTTTTTAAATATTTTTTATAAAACTGATAATCTAAGTATATATTTAATATGTGTATCAAATTTTACTATTAGCATTGACTTTTAAAAAATAAAAAATCTAAAAATCTTCAGAAAAGTAAAACTTAACATGCATATTAAATACATATAGATTAATAATTATATAAAAATTCTAAAAAAACAAACAATTGGGCATTTCCATGAATGTTGAGTCCAAAAGATGATGATCGGCCTATTAGCCTAACTCATTTTTCAACTGACGCTATGTTTATTGAGACAAAAACTTTTAAAACTAAGGGTGTCTTTTAAAATTTTTGGATGAAAAGTTTTTCCTGTAAAAGTTTTTAAATTTAGAAAAATTATGTGATATGATCGGACGGAGCTAACCCGAGTACACTTAACCTCGATGCATCTCCATGCATTTAATCATTTTTTAATTTTTCTAAATTTTTTTTATACAAATATTAATCTAAGTGTATTTAATATGCGTATCAAGTTTTATCATTTTTAGAGATTTTTTAGATATTTTTCATTTTTGAAAATCAATAACATTTTTAGTAATTTAAATTATTAAAAATGTCATTGATTTCAAAAATAAAAATATCTTAAAAATCTCCAAAATGTTAAAACTTGATACATATGCTAAATCTTTAGATTAATAGTTGTATCAAATTTTTTTTAAAAAATGGGTTAAATGCACCCAGGTGCACTGTATCAGTGCTCTAAAACGATAAGGATAATAATGATTAACAAAGATAATAAAATTAAATAAATAGATCAATTGTATAAATAGTTTTGTAAAAATGATTAAAATGTAAGGTAGATGTATAGAAAAATGAAAAAATAATTAAAAATCAGGTAATTATAGAGAATGAAAAGTTTTAGATTAAAAATTGTTAATTTGAAATTTTTTTATCGAGTATTTACAATTATCTCAATTGATATTACAATTAAGCTTTAAAACATTCTTACAAATTCCTTACATTATTCTAACAAACATATAACAATATCACCAATCCTTAACATAGTGGACACTCTCACAATACTAATAAGAAGACTACTTGCCACCATTTGCCATGCAGGGGAACTTGCACACCCGAGCATTCAAACTGACATTTGCCTAATGATTGGCGTGACGGTGTACCACTGCGCCCGAAGGCAGTGTGGCAATTTGAAAAGTTTTTGAGTTTAATAAACATGTTCTAAAACTTTTCAATTTAAAATTTTTTATTCTAAAATTTTTCATTTTTCATTTTCCATAATTATTTTATTTTTAAAATCACTTTACTTGATCCGCGTTTTTAACTGATTCTCCATTTCGAAACTAACTAGAGATCAATCCTAAATTTGTCCCAAGACCGGTTAAGGAAGTATTCGGTAAAGCCAGAAAGTCATCCCGAGAACAAAAACTTTTCATACCGTAAAATTATTCAATCATCTCTACGCATGCTGGATTTCAAGGCCGAGCTGCGTCATCCATACCAAACGTGGCAGATCCTTGGGAAGCAAAAGAGCACCATAGCGCATACCACAATCGTTGCATTTGTCGTCCACCAAGCGCATTCCACCGATCCTAATTTTGATTTTGCATCTCCCTCACACATTTAATGCAGTTGTTGGCGTAGTCAAGGTACGGGAAGGCAACATCACTAACACAATTTTTACCGTCTCAACTGTCACTAAGTTTTATAAAATGCCAAACAAACCTAAAAATGTGAGGATCAAATCCATTGGTATCTTTCAGAATAAAACAGGGTTAGATAAAAAAATTTTAAGCGTAGGCTCATGATGGACAAACTTTGACCTAGTACTACTTATTTCAATTCCTATCCTTAGGGGGTGTAGCTTGGATAGGGTGTAGTGTAGTTCACTCTTTCAATGCCCTAAAAAAATCTACTTATAAAGTAAAGTGGGCTTGTGGGTTTTAGGAAAAAAAAATACCCTGTATAATTATGATAAGATAGGTTCTAATACACGATTACTCAAAATTGACTTGAATTACTAATACATATTGTAATCTCTTTTTTATAAAATATATTATATCTTTTAAGCTGAGATACGAACATGCTTTTATGAAATCGAATTTCATAGAAGTGATTTTATTGAAGCCATCCATTTTTGAGATATTGATGATTGATGGAAAATTAAATATATTCATTGTATTTAATATCATTTTTTAGCTAAGAGACTAAATTATATCCAAATTCAATATGTGTAAATGATTTTAATAATTATTATTATGTTCTAAAACATATGTAAATGGATCTTATCATTTCCCTAATTTATATATGAATACATCTATTTTTGATTAAGTGTAGCTTATGTATCGATACCTTAGATAATTTAAATGTTAAAAATACTACTTGAAAATTGATATTTACCATTGAATAATTTTATTATATTGATTTTACGTATATGTAGATGAAACTCATATACAGTGATACTAGATAAATGAAAAGGTTTCCATAATAACATAAATAATGCTAAATATAATAGACGGAGTAAATTTTCCATTTAGATGTTAAAAACAAAGGGGTCTCATAAAAGTATCTCTGTTTAAGATATAAAATATATCTTTTAAAATATAAAACTTGTTTCATTTATTCATTATTTAGTATATCTAATAAATGCATTTTAAAACAATATCATTACCATATTAATTATAAGTTTTTAACATATTAGAATTATGATTTTTAAATATGGTATGAAAATTAATTTAAAAATTAATTTAGAACTGAAACCAGAACTATGATGACCTTAAAATAAGGCAGAATGAATATAGAACCAACTGAACTTAAAATAAGATAGGGTAAGAATTTATTAAAATAAGGAAGAGTAGGATAAATTCGAACCAGATGTATACGACCAGTTGTACTCTATCCAAAACCAGCATGAGGCATCACAAGAAGACTCAAAATCGAGTGCTTTGACGGTCAAGCTAGCATGTACATACATATGACAAAAATTGAATGGCTCTACTGGATCCATCGAAAGAAAGGAAGAAAGATGCATGCCCGGGTCTGGACTTGGAAGTGTAAAGTTTTCATTATAGCACATGGGACGGCCAGTGATTTCTACAGATTCCATCATTACATGGAGAGTACCGTTAACGTTGCCGACCACGTTGGGAGGTGCTGTCTTCGTGGCGGACATCTTGATCTAGTTGCAACATTTTGATCTTCCCCCATGGCATATTTTGTAAATCTTGAATGTTCCCCTGAAAATTGGGAGTATTTCCGTTTATAAAGATGTAAAAGTAAAGTTAAAACGTACCGTTAGATATTCATAAGATATGAATAAAAAATGATTGAAATATAGAAAAAATAATGGAAAATAGTGGAATTTAGTAATTAAAATTTTAAATTAATTAAAAAGGGGATAGAAAAAGTCACTTCTACATGCTACCAAAGGTTAAAAAGACGCAAGATGAGTTGGGTGGCTTGGCAGGACATGTGCAAGACTAAGTACTCGGGTGGGTTGGGGTTTAGGGACCTTCACATTTTCAACTATGCCCTCCTTGCAAAGCAGGTCTGGCGGCTCAACTCTCCTTCCAATTCTTTATGCTATAGGGTCCTCAAAGCTAAATATTTCCCGAAGGGGGACGTTTGGAACTGCCTTGCAAAACCATCTGACTCTTTCACTTGGAGGAGCATCCTTAAGGCCAGAGAGGCAATCCGCTTTGGTTGCAGATGGCGGATTGGCACGGGGGAGCGGGTTCAGTTCTTTCATGATCCCTGGATGGATTCTTCTATTACCAACGCGGGGCCTCTTCCAGCATCTATCCCGGACGATGTCAAAGTTTGTTATTTTATCAACGGGACTTCTCGGTCATGAATCAAGGAGCGTATTGTGGCAGCTGTGGGGGACGACGGGTGGCGGGCAATTTCTCAAATTCCTCTCTCCCCTTTTCCACAGGATGACCAGAGATATTGGATGTTTGAACCTCATGGGGGCTTCTCGGTTAAATCTGCTCACAGGGTGCTCCGCTCGGGCTACGGTCCCTCCCCACTTTCCACGGCTTTCAAGGCTATTTGGAGCACAAAACTCCCATCCAAAATCCTCATCTTCTCTTGGAGACTCTTTTTGGATAGACTCCCGACTCTCTCCAATTTGCGTAGCCGGGGCATTCTTGTTGACCCTTTGTGTCTTTTTTGCAGGGCTGCTATCGAAGATACTGATCATCTCTTCTCTGAATGTGCTCTTACCAGGGGGATTTGTTTGAGGGCTGCTAGACACTCTTTGTCTCCGGCTTCTGTTAAGGACCTTGTCATGTCCCTGGCGGAACGTCGCAGGCCCAAGGATCTCGCATTCTTCTTTCTCTGCTGCTGGAGGATCTGGTTTATGCGAAATTCCCTCCGGGTTGATGGAACCAAGCCGGATTTCTCCAAAATTTGGGACTGGTACAAGGAGTATCTCGAGCAATACCGACGGGCCACCCCCCTCTCTCTTGGTGGAGCGATCGATCGCACCTTGAGCCCTAGATGGACTAAACCCCCAGTTGGGTTCCTCAAAATGAATGTTGATGCTAGGATCATTAATCGGTCTTCGTCTATGGGATTTGCTGCGGTTATCAGGGACTCATGTGGCGCTTTCATTGCGGCTAAGGCTTGGAGAATGAGTGGTTCGCTGGATCCCTTACTGTTGGAGGCTCGTGCTTGCCTTTTGGGGGCACACTGGGTCATTCATCTTAACCTGTCTAGGCTCCAGATCGAAGTGGACTCCCTTCTCCTTGTTCATTTCCTCTCTACGGACGAACCTATCTCCTCCCCTGCTGGGGTGATTATTGATGAAATTAAGGCTATCCTTCAATCTTCAAACTTCTTTTCGGTTCATCATGTCCTTAGACAGGGGAATGCGGTGGCGCATGCGCTGGCCGATTTTGCTTCTCTTTCTGTATTGGATCAATGGGTGTGGTGGGACAACCCCCCTCATGTAATTCACGAGAAAATCTGTACAGACATTTTTTTGTCAATGAATTACTCGGATCTCCTTATCCAATCTCCCCCCCAAGGTGGTTGGGAGAGGGGATAAGGTTTTCCTTTCATCAAAAAAAAAAAAGGTTAAAAAGACAATCATTTTTCAGCGACGGAGAAGAATTGCATCGTTCACATGGATGACTTAGATTAGATTAGAGTATTTGCTCTTTATGCCTCTGACCATGTACTAGGCAAGAGTGGGCGGGAAGTATCTCTCCCCTAAACTTTTCGAAAAATAATGTGAATATATTAACTACTTAACTATCTTATTTTTTTTATTTTTTCTCCTGTAGTCTAATTATTTTCTCTTACAATCAACCAATTTCTTTTAACTTCACTTTTATCATATGATCACATTACTCTCACATTTTTAAAAATATTTTCTTATTCACTTTTCCATTCTCTCCCGATCCACATTGCCCAACAGTACTTTACTAATCTTGCCTATTCTCATACCCGTGGAAATTTTTGTAAATGACTAACGGGAATTGATTAATATAGATGCAAATATTTTAAAAATTTAAAAGCGTGATTATAATAAAATTCACATCATAGGCAAGACTGCCACATTACAAGAAAACGAATTTTTAGTGACGACCGGAAATTTTATATTAAGTTACATTATAATGTCACTGTAACCACTTCACTATAAGTCCGTCATAAAAAAGACTTTTATAAAGCTTTTTCGAATTGGTCATTAAAGTCGAAGTCATACCTTTAGTGATAATTTTTGTTATTAAAAAATTTCTTTTTGCAACATCTATTATGTTATTGTTGCCATAAGATAATTTTTAGCAACAACAATTATCTATGTAACTAAATAGAACTCTTCGTGAAAAATGTTTGTTCTCTTATAGGGCAACGTGAGTAAGTTACTTGTATATACACTCCAAATTAAACCACTTTTCCGGAAAGTATGTTTAAAAAAATACATGAAAGTAATATATACTACGGATCCCCTTAATTAGAACCTTAGGCCTCAAGGCACACAGAGCACCATAGCCAAAACAATCCCTTCTTGGTGCACTATCCATGAAAAAAGTGTTGTCTTTTTATTCTTCAAAATTAAAAGCATATATAGAACGTTAGTGCTTGAGCACACATATGAACTCCAAAAAAATAATCATGAACAACTCACGTGAGCATAGTATTGACACTTAGTGCTCATGTAAGCACTAAATCAATACTCAAAAATCTGAAAACATTTGTACAAAAATCATCAAAAAAATGTGAAGTAGATTAAAATTAAAAACGGTAGATTATTGATTTCAAAGGAATGGGAATGTACAAACACAAATTACGACAGTATACAATATAAAATAACATCTTGTTTTCGTTAACATGTAATTAGCATATTAACCAAAGATAGCATATTACCTTCCAGCAGAAGTTGTCTTGATCTTCATATTACCTTGCAGATTCAGGATGTGTTTGACAATGGATATGAAATGTCAAGTTAAAACTTTTCAATTTAAAATTTTTTATTTTTCATAATTACTATTTTTTTAATTATTTTTTCACATTTTTCTGTACAACTACCCTACTTTTCAATCATTTATACACAATTATCTATACAACTAATTTATCTATTTTAATTTTATTTTTTTTTTTACTCTTCATTATTACCTCTATCATATTACATCATTTGATAACTTTAACTCGAAATTTTTTTTTATCCGTTACCGAACAACACACGGACCAGCTGCATACACGCATGTCAAAATTGCCAAATGTAAATACAGGATATTGATTGATTGAAATTGCAATAATCGTGATTGATCAGGTCAGCGTGATTGTCTATCAAGTAATAGCAAGGTTGTACGTTTTAAGAGTGACTGTCATATGTCTTTGTACCGGGTATGTCGGTAGACGTGGGGCCTCGCAATCAAAATTCTTTTTAAAAACAGGAAAGGAAAAAATATGATTGTATATTGGAAAGGGTAAAAAGTGTATTAAAATTGAAAAAATTTATATTGGGTGCGTTCATTTACATTCAAAAGATTTGAATTAAAACTGTTTACTTTCATAATTATTCTATTTTAATTATTTTTTGCATCTTTTTATATAATTATCTTACTTTTTAATTATTTTACATAGTTACTCACACGGATAATTTATTTATTTTTTATCATTATCCTATCATATCATTTCACTTTTTTATTTTAGAAATTTCTACGCCAAAAATTTTGCACCAAAAAAGATTTATTATTTTCAAAGCACACCTTAAGCTCAATTTGATGAAACTTCCCTTCAGCGCTCATGTGTTCTCTGACAAAAGTGACACGATACACTTAATATTTATTTGGCAAAGTTGGCGGTTGTGTTTCTGCTTGTTTGTGCTTTTAGGGTAAATTTTAACTGATAAAAGTGATAAAGTGATAAAGATAGAACGGGACTCTAGAAAACTCACTTTTGCAAGAAGTGCGGTGTATGGTTTCATAAGCAAAAGCAGCTCCGATACACACGCCAAAGGGAGGCTTGAGACGAGATGAGGACGAGATAAGCAATTTTTCATTTTTTTAAAAAATATATTTTTTCACTTAGTACATGATAACTCACCTTTTTTTCATCTACCCTTTTCCACTTTCCATTTTCATTCGTAATAATCTTTCTCACACTCTAAGGGTGTGTTTGGTTAGGAGTAAAACTTTTGATGAAAAGTTTTTGAAGTAGAAGTTGTCAAATTGATAGAAAATGATGTGATATAATAGGAGTAATGATGAGGAGTAAAGAAAATAAAGTTAAAATAGATAGGTTAGTTGTATGAGTAGTTATGTAGAAATGATTGAAAAGTAGGGTAATTTGTATAGGAAAATGTGAAAAAATAATTAAAAAATAGAGTAGTTATGGAGAGTGAAAAATTTTGGATTGAAAAGTTTTTGTTGATATTTTTTTGTGCCAAACAAACGCACCCTAATACGAAATATTACTTTCTCATTGCGTCTTTTGACTTCATTGTCATCCGATTCCACTGTCCTCACCGCGCCACATATTTTCCTTTTAAAAAAATATATGTTGGCAATGAGTTGCATTGGCGGCTATTACGCCCATAGTCAAACCCTACCAGTATTTCGATGGGACTGACCAGACAAGTACAAATTATTATCTAACAAAATAGACAGCGAGCTCGCATTTCTCAAAAAAAAAAATAATTGGAACTGATGAGTAATGATTGATGTTGCTTATTAGATTTATTTTATTGAGCCCGCTTTGCATCGTTATCTTCGGGTGCCAGTCATCGCCCAAATGCAGGGGTGCAACTTGGTACCGGGTCGGTCCGAACTCGCCCGACCCGGTACTAAAACTAAAAAAGAGTTTTATTTTTAGATTTTTTTCAAAATAGACCCGGTTTCAACCCGATCTGTAGAAACTCGAAACTAAACTCAGGTTCACACCAACCCGGTACCAAAACCCGACCCGGTCCTAACCCGATGTAATTTATATAATTTTTTCATAAATTATACATATTTTTTTTGTAATATTAATATATAGGTGGCCAATGTATCAATAGATTGGAATGTTGAACTATTATACTTAGTGTATTTAGATTTAGTTGCTTTGAATAACTATTATGTGAATTATGTTTGAATTTAAGTTGGCATGATAAATATATTTTATATCATACTTTCTGTTAGTATGAGAAATCTGTTAGTTTCAATTTTAGATTGTAGTATAAATTTGATTTATATTTTAAGTTTATTGGTATGACAAGTGGT
The DNA here is from genome assembly GCA_030490835.1 of Annona cherimola. Taxonomy (NCBI): domain Eukaryota; kingdom Viridiplantae; phylum Streptophyta; class Magnoliopsida; order Magnoliales; family Annonaceae; genus Annona; species Annona cherimola. The sequence continues at coordinate 74,177,123 of CM059973.1, forward strand.
CAATTTCTATTTTAGCAATTTGTATGATAATGTTTAGTTTCAACTACAATAGTTTATATGATATGTTCATTTTCTATTTACTAAACTTGAGTAATTTCCATTAGCTATTAAATAGAAATGACCAACTAGTCATAAAACTAACTAATTTGCGATTTATTTGTGTCTATAGGGTGTTGAAAAATTGCTTGCAGGGTTCATTCAAAGAATATTGCAGAATTCAGCATGATGTTGTAGAATTCTTTGAAAAGATGTTGCAGAATTTAGCGTGAGGCTTGACCTCATAAACACAGGTATGTATATTTCAATAATTTTCTTTTAGATTACAATTAAATTTGGAAAAAAAACAGTTTTTTGGTAACCCGAATTCTAACCCGAAACCAAACCAAAACCAATGCGAACCCGGTCCTAACCCGGTCCGAACCCGGATTAAATTATTAGGGTTTGGATTTGGGTTCACTCCAACCCGGTATAACCCGACCCGAGTTGCACCCCTACCCAAATGGCTCTAGGATGCGATGAAAATATGGTACTGGGGTGAAATGAAATTTCTTATTTTTAAAATTTTCATTTTTTAAAAAATAACCTATTTCTTATTTTCCATCTTGAACAGGCAAACAAAACTTTCATTTTTCTTTCTGCTTCTTGTTATGATTTTAATACCCATAATTTTTCATATATTTGCATATAACTATTTTATATATTTTAATTTTATTTTCTTCACTTTTAATCATTGCTTATATTATATTATATAATTATCTTGCTTTTTAAAATTTTTAATTCTAATTTCTCACTTCTACTTTTTCATCTCCCCAGCCCTACCCTTAATAAAAAAATGTTTTAAATTTTATGGTAAATGCACAATCGAGATACTTCAATGAAATTTCTTTTTTATGAAATTTTCTTCATTTTTAATATTTAGATGGTTGATAAAAATTCACTTTATTTATAATATTTAATATCATTTATATTATCACTGAACCCTTTTATTTGTCTAGCATTACATATAGATCTCATTTATAAACAGGTAAAATCAATAAAATAAAATAATTTAATACTAAATATTAATTTTTAAATATATATTTAACATCTAAATTATCTAAAATATTACTAGTATATGAACATATGATTCTATAAAATACTATTATATTCTAATATATATATAAATCAAAGCATTTTTTCTAATTTACACGTGAATGTATCAAATTTTGAGTAACTGTGCCTTTGCATTTCTTGAAATTCGATAAAATTTAATCTCTTAATTAAATAAATCATGTTAAATATAATTAAGGATTGAATTCAACATCAATTATCAATATCTTAAAAATGGTGAAGGTTATATGAAATCACGCTTGTAAAATCGGTTTGATAAAAGCTAAAACCGGTTTGATAAAAGCATTTCGAGCAGTGTTTTAAAAATCGGACCGAACCGGGCAGTCGGACCGGTCGGACCGTGAACCGCTCATGTCCTGGTTCGTTGGGTTTTCCGGTTCGATCGTCGATTCGGTCCGGTTGAATCGGAAAAATCGGGTACTGGTCACAAAACCGATTCAGTGACCAGTCCGGTTTTTAAAACATTGATTCCAAGACGCCAGGATAAACGGAAAAGCAAATGCGAACTTTGCCAAACAAATATTAATTTATTGTGTTGTTTTTGTCGGAAAATGCAAAGGACCAAATAGAATCTTCACAAAATCTAGCCTCTATCTTCGAAAGGTAAACAAAACTTTCATACTTCTTTGTGTATTTTTCACACAATTTTGATATATATATTTTTCGATTGGGGTACGATTTTGATATTTTAACTATGTAGCTAATTTAATCTTTTATTATTATATCTATATTCTTACTATTTTTCACATCTCATTATACAATTATCTTATATATTTTAATTTTATTCTTTTTTTCTTTTAATCATTATTTATATTATATCACGTAATTTTTTCACTTTTTAAAATTTTTTTCCATTTCTAATTTATCGCTTCTTCCTTTTCATCTTCCTAACTCTACCCTTAATAAACAAAAAATATTTTAATTACACGAATAACTCGCTAGAAGAAAAAATATTTTTGACAACCTTTATCTGCAAGGGAAATGCATATGAAAAAAAATTCTTACTTTTGATAATACTTTTATACATAAGAAAAAAGTCTTTACTTATGATGATGCTTTCATAAGAAGTGAAATTTTTTCTTGCTTATAACAATGTTTTATCAACCAAATCAAAATTTGTATGCCTAAACACAAAAATCATAAATTATTGACAATTAAATTTTTAGTTAAGGGTTGCTATATGAAATATGCCACAAACTTTTTGCAAAAAAATTTTCTTTGTTAAAAATTAAAAATTTTGCAGTGCTTTCCGATTGTTTAATTTCTATTATGCTATTTTTTATGATTTATTTTTTACGATATGGTTTTTTGTTATGATTCATCCTCAAGTCACCTTACAATTTTTATTTTACATTTATCTTCAATTGATAATGGCTAATATATATTTGTAGAGGGAGACACCAACTATTATGCTATCATGTGGTTACGTACTTTCAAGCAAAGTTTTTTAAAAACAATGATAAGACTTTATTTTATGGATAGAGAACTCGGTAATTAACTTGGGTTATATGTCAAGAACAAAATACAATTACGTTTTGCAATTGTTTAGTTTCTATATGTCAATTTTGGTGTAGTGGCGATAGTACTATTCAGTTAGCCGCCCCGTGGAAAAATCAATTGCCTTCGAAAGCGAACTCATCCTTTTTCCATGGGCACACTTTCATTATGAAATCGAAGTTCAAAGACAAGCATTGTTAATTTCAGATCATTTGTTTTATCGCAAGATTTTAAAACAATCATTACAATCGGATCAATGGGTTGACCATATTTCCTTTAATTAATATATAATTATTATACATAAAATATATATGAAAAACATTTCGATATGTTAAAATATTAAAATATTAATATTATATTAATATTATATTAATATTAAAACATTTCTATATGTTAAAATATTAAAATATTATATTAATTATTCATCCATATGGTAAGAATCTTTTTAGATGATTTATACATTTTATAAACTTTAAATTGATATATAACTTAAGTATTTTTATTACATTAATTTTGCATATTTATCAAATAAAATTCATGCACACCTTTTAATTTCAAGGAAACTTGATTTCTCATTAAACAAATCATATAGGGATTGATTTGATATGAGGTAAAAAAAACTTTACTACTCTCACGTGTTTTTTAATATGATTTAATATTTTAATCACCTAATTATCTTATTTTTTGTTATTATCTTTGCATTTTAATCATTTATTTATATCTTTCTAACCAAATGATCATTTCAGACTTATACAAAATGATTTTATTTTAGACCGGTCCAAAAAATATATTTTTATTTTCAAAATTTTAATAAACTGTTAATTTAAACATCTATAAATCAAATTTTATCATTTTTTGAAATGTATATATTTACTTTTAATTTTTAAATATAAAAGTATTTTTTCTTGTTTCAACAATATAAAATGATTAAAATATCATTGTATTTAAAATTTTAAAATAAATACGTACATATCTCCAAAATTAGTAAAACTTACTTTATGGATTTTTTCGATAAGCCATTTATACATTAAACATACATAAATTAACAATTTTATAAAAAAATAAAAACATAAAAGTTATGTTTTTCAGACCGATTTAAAAAGTGGTCATTTTAGAACAATCTAAAATAATTAGGTCTTGTCTTTCAATGCAAAAGTTCTTTTTACTTTATCTTGTTCTCATCATATTCTCTTCATTCCTAAGCGATGCCTCTATCATACCTCTATCATACGTACTGTATCATTTCTATAAAATTTTCTATACTTTTTCCGGGTGTGTTTGTTTGGGGCAAAAGAATGTCAATAAAAAATTTTCAATTCAAAACTTTTCATTCTTCATAACTATTCTATTTTTTAATTATTTTTTCACATTTTCCTATACAAACTACCCTACTTTTCAATCATTTCTACACAACTAACATATCTATTTTAACTTTATTCTCTTTACTCCTCATCATTATCCCTATTATATCACATCATTTTCTATCAATTTGACAATTTCTATTCCAAAAACTTTTAATTAAAAGTTTTACCTCAAACTAAACACACCTACTACACTTGCATCATCATGAAGAGGGGCCCAAACATGGGCTAAAATATATTTATGGGTAATGCTTCCTCTTAAGTTGAACTAGGCTGCAACTTTTTTTTTCTTGATAAAACTAGGCTGCAACTTTGGATTTGGCAGGTTCGGCCGCTGAACCTGACGAATTCAATTTATAAACAGTGTTAAAGTTTGGGTTAAGTAAATCCAAACCCAATTCCCTATTTATAAAAAAATTCCCCATTCATATTTAATACAAAATATAGTAATGTATAAAATCTAAAGAATATATTTTCATATTATTTATATTTATGTTTGCATAGATGTTAGATGTTGAAATTATATAATGGGTAAATTATATCACTTTTATTTATATTATTTACTTTAACAATTATTGGTTTTCTTCATTTGTCTTTTTTGGAAATGATACAGTTTTTCTAAAATATAATATTATGGTTTTCTTAAATTTAATTGAGTATTGTATTATTTTATGTGTTTAAATTATTGATTTATATTTATATGAAATTGTAAACTCGTCACTTTTAACTTCAATAAAAATCTATTATCCAACTTCAACGCAATTTAGGGTTAAGATTTAAATTTTATAAACAAGATTAGAATTTAAATTTTGCAAATGAAATTAAGATTGATAAACTCTGAGTTGAAACCCTCACAAACTCAATAAACATTAGTGGCGTCGACCAGGGTATAACTCCGAAATACAATATGGGTGCGTAGGTGTTGATCGCGAGAAGTGGGCAGGACCTTGTGCTCCATAGTGATTCAGTTGAAAAAAATAAAAATAAAAATCAGCAGATATGCAAGTTAAAAAGGTGTCATCCATGTGAGTGTGTTTGGGATTCTATGGGAAAGTATGAAAATTTTTCAGAACCGTGAAACAGATGTGATATGAGAGAGAGATAGAAGAAGAATGAATAAAATAATTATATAAAAATAATTGAAATATAAAAGTGAAAATAGAAAAAATAAAATTGTTATAACATATAACATGATTTAGATTAGAAACCGGGCTTGCCCCTCAGCCTTCCCCCTCTTATTTTCCTAAACGTCTTACGTGGCTCCCGTTCATCGGATGAAAATCAAAATATCCCCAATAAAAAGGAAGAACGTGCATGAAAAGATCTCCCTAGCTCCGACCATCTTTGGCAGCACCAGTAGTACTTTCACCACCCATCAATCATATCCATATTTTTCAATGCTCTGCCCCACCAACAAAATTGATAGACGTCGTGGTGTTAAGGGAGCCAACCACGTAGCATAGCAGCTCCGTCATATCTCAAAATGTTGGGAACCATTCACTTCACCTGCATCGATGAAACATGAGCCGTGGAAAGTACTTCACCGGTTCTCCTGTCATCTCCTCTCCTCCACTCTCCAGACTCCAGCCCCGCGTAGTTTTTACTTTCCACAAATGGAGAAACACTTAAATCGGCCGTATGCAACAGCCTTGCATGGAATTTCCATGAGACTGCACGATCGTGGAAGAGATTATGGCGTGGTAGAATTCAGGGCAATTGATGGCACAAGCATGTGGAAGACTGGCGGCTAAAGAATACACTTTTTCTATTACTGGCAATGGATATTGCTTCGAATGCAAAAACCCACTTGAGACACAAATCATATTGGTGTCCCACTGGCATGGTAAGATGCTTTGAAGAGTCAAAAGTCTTAAGTCATGTACACATCTTCAGTCTTTCCATGGTAATAATGATAAAAGAAATATGGAGAAAAAGTTGGTTAACACTTTTTAAAAATAGAGTGGGTGATAATATAATATGATAAGAATAGTGATGACAATTAAAGTGAATACATTTAAAATAGATAGGATAGACATGTAGAATATAGAAAATACGGAGAAATGGTGGTAAAAAATAGGGCAGTGGGATGGAAAAGTGCATGTAAAAGTAACGGCAGGAATTTTTTTTTTTTTTTTGTTACCACATTTTATGTGTTTGAAGGGACGTGTATGAGTTGAATGTATTAGGGTGTGCAGTGTAATATAGAAAAGACAAAGCAATATGCGAGTGTACATACATATATATATATATATATTACGGTTTATATTCGACAATGATTAAAGATAATATTTTAAAAATAACAATTCGTGAAAAAGATAAAATTGTTATATTTAATAAAGATCGGAAACAACTAGAAAATTAGGAATTAATGTTTAAAAGATAAAAATGAATAAATACAAAAAATTTAAAATTTTAGATAATTATTAAAACAGTGATAATGATTAGGATATAAGATATATTTGATATATTTCTTGAATGAAATAAAAAGGACTAATGAAGATACCCTAATGCACACCTATGCATTTATCCAATGGACATTAAAGCTTTTCTTCTTTTTTAGATGTTTTAAATGGATACCTGATCACAAGCAAAGTCTTTTTACTTTTATATAATGCAAGATTCTTTCATTTTTAAAATTAAAGAAATTAAAAATAAAAATGTAAATTCCATAAAGGAATGATTTTTCTTGGGACCCATATAGATTTTTAAAATAAAAAGAAAAACCTACTTGTGCATTAATATCGAATGCACGTAAGTATTGAAGCATGATTTTGTATATATATACGTATGAGATGTATGTATATATATGTATGACTTTCTCTTCTTGTAATCATGTTGCATAAAAGTAATTTTATATAACCCCATTCATTTGCTTAGATTGATCATTAATAAAAATGTATTTTGTTTATTGTATTTATTATTATTTATTTTACTAAGGCATTGTTTTATAAGAGGGTGGAGAGAGAAGCAAACTTTCACCTCTCTCCATACATTTTTTTAAGAAATAATTTAACATTTTAACCATCCAACTATTTTTTCATTTTTACCTCTATATTTTAATTATTTTATCGCACAACTATTATATTTATTCCTAGTTTATTCCTTTGATATCATGTAACTATCAAACTTCTTTAAAAATCTAACTTTTCATCTCCTTACTGTCTAGAAATGATCCTTAAGAGACCATGTATTATCCAAATTAAAGTTTTGCATGAGCCACATTTGCTTAAAAAATATAAATATTTATGTGTAAATTATAAAAAGATTGAATTTAATTATATGCATTAGAATGTAATAATATTTATAAGATCATTTATTCATATAATTGTTATGTTTTAAACTATTTAGACATTGAAAATACAACTTCAAAATTAATACTTTGCATCTAACAATTTTATTACGTTAATTTTACATATTTTATAAATGGAACCGTTCATGATTATTACCGACAAATAATAGAATTTTAATAAAAATATAAATAATGTTAAATACATTACGGAGGATTTTTCATCAATAAGTAAGGCGGGAAACATTGGTAAGATTAGATGGACAACTTTGTATGTATATATTCAACTCTGAATCATCATGTTATGATGAGCACTCGGCTGAAATTTCACTGGTGGCTCTGATTTATCGAATCAAAATCCATTTATCACTCTTTCCTTTTGCTTTGACATCCACTGCAGCTGCCCAAACAACACATCGGTAATTTTTAAAAAAATCTTCACATGACTCGGCGCAAGAAATTAAAATATGGATAGCTGTGTTAATTGGCAGCATCTTCGTGGCAAGTTCCTACTTCACGTATAAATGCGGCAACGGCGTGTGAATGGCTGCGGGGCGTGAAAAGCAGCAACTGAGGCGGCAGTTCAAAGGTTGGGGGGATCGGGGGCAGAGCGCGTCATTTCTTCCATCTTTTCTCCATCAGAATTCTGAAAATGCGACGCAAAAATGGCCCACCGATACAATCAGGCAAAAAAATCCACATTTGTAGCCATGTACGCGAACTTGCAGGTGCACATGCGATGTCAATAAATGTGCCAGCGTGCAAGTGCCATTTATGGCCCGGTTTCAGGATTAGTTGGACCGCACCTCATGCACATTCATGCGTAGAACATACGGCCGGTCGAACGAAATTAAGCCAATCACAGTCGCTTTCAATACCCACCAACTCACAATCAAACGCTGCTGCCTCTGCCTCTGTTGTTGAAATGTGTCGGAGGCCCTGCTGATGAATGACTGGATTAATTTCGGATACTTAAAGAATCACAATTGAAATAGGGGCAAAAGCCGTTACATACAACCTCTTTTATTTTTAATTTTAATGCTTGACGGAGAATTTACTTTATTTATAATATTTAACACTAATTGTTTTAGACACAAGACCAAGTTTCATCCAAATCGAATATGTGCGTGGATTATGTTTGCTAAAAAAAATATGTTCACGTATAAATTATGAAAAGTATTTAAATTTATTTACATATATATTAGAATAGATTAATCGAGCTTCAAGATATTAAAATTATACAGCGTTTATATAGAAGAAGGATTTTATAGAAATAAATCCCTTTATAATAGTATTCCAAGAGAAAGATTATGAATTTCTCTCCGGGGAATTCTTCTATGCAAGTATTGTGCAACCTCTTTTTTTTGAGAGAGTGCAACTTCTTTTTTTAATATCCTTGCACTGTGTTTAAATCATTTATGTTGCTTGTATATAAAATGTTCAATAAATTAAAATTTTTAATAGTATAATATTAAAAAATTATGAGTATATTTAGGAAGTTATTAGTGTAGAAGTTTTTGAAATTGTAGAAATGATGCAATATGATAAAGATAATGATTATAGGTGAAAATAGATAAGTTAGTTGTATGAGTATTGTGTATAAATAATTGAATAATATAGTAATTGTATAGGAAAGTATGAAGAAATGATTAAAAAATATAATAGTCATGAAAAATGAAAATTTTTATATTGAAAAGTTTTGATTTGAAATGTTTTATGCATTGCCAAACATGCATTATAATTAAAAACTTTATATAATTACACACTTGTTGTGGATTATATAAAAAACTAATTAAAATAATTTTTAATATCAAAGAAATATCGTTGGAGGAGAACATGGTGCATCACTTGTATCTGAAAAAAGAAAAAAAAAAAAAAAAACTTGAACAGAAGATTTTTGATATACTATTGCCAAAAATGCTTGAACACTATTCTAGCTAGCCAAGGTCTTGATGACCGAGATTCACAGTGATGTGGATCACTTATGCTAGAAGAATCTCATATACAAATGCTTGCAGGTCAGTTTCTTTTAGTTGATATTTAAGTAGGATACCCAAAAATTCATCCGTGGACGCAAGGCATATCAAGGCCTAATCTAGCTTCATGCGCTGGGACTTTGACATCCTTTGACGGCTCTCTATAGCTAAAGAAAGGTGACAATATCTAATAATCAACATCAACTACTTTACCAAGTGGTTCGAAGCTAAACTCTTGATGAGATCCGGCAGTGATTTTGTGATATTATTTCTACCAGAGAATATCTTATGTCCATTTGGATTTTCTCACACCCTTATCACTGACGACAATCAACAATTCATTGCCTACAAACCTGAGTTGTTTTCCTACAAACACGTCATACTCAATTAAACTAGTTTTGGTGAACCGCCCGTAAGCTAATGGCGAAGCTCGGGTAATAAACTGAACCCTTCTCAAATTTTTTAAGGAAGGCTAAAAAAGCACAAAAGCCAATTGCTAGACGATATTCTTAATGTGGTCTTGCTTCTATGTAAATAGGCCCTATTAAGAAGAGATTCCATGTACCATCTTTCATTTTTAATATATTAATGATTGATGCAAAATTTAATTAATTCAGTATATTTAACATCATCTATTTAGTTAAAATGTCAAGTTTCATTCAAATCAAATGTTCACATTAATATATAAATCAGAAAAAATTTAGATCCATTCACATATATATTAGAATATTTTATAGTATCATTTATCCATTTATTAATAATATTTTTAGATAGTTTAAATGTTGAAAATACTATTTTAAAATTGATATTTAGTATTAAATAATTTTATACATGTATGATAGACTCATACATCATTATAAATGAAATTTTTTTTATGATAATAGATAAAGTGAATTTTCTATCAATCATGAAAAATTATAAAAATAAAGAGTTATAACATGAAATAGGGATTTTATATAAGAAAAACCCTTCATAATGCTATAAAACAAAACTAATGACTCCTATATTAGATACTCCCTTTGGCCTAAGTCATAACTTGCTTACCCTTAGCCATTTTTTTTTTCTATCACTATCTTAACTTGGGTTGCTTTAAGTCTAGATCAAGCATTCATTTGGTGTACTTAGAATTAATTTGCTAACCTAGCTCATTTATCCTAGGTGGTAATTAACTTTGACTATAGCTCTTTGTACTCCCTTTCTCTATTAGTCTTCCCTCTAGGTGAGCTCAACATGAACCTCTCATCTTCCTACCCCCTTTCTCTTTGCACTTTATACATTCCACATAAGAATGCAATGAAGGCTATGCTTTAATTAGCATTAGCACCTCAAAGATGCAATGGAACACCATCTTTGTGGCCCCAAACTCACCCATCTCTTTGTCATGGCATCAACCTCAACAACTACTATCCTGCCTTAGTGTCTCCTACTAGTGTTGCATCCTTAGCTATCTAAACTATTATTAACTCTACCTCTAAGTCTTGTTAGGCCTCTTTCTTTGCATCCACACTTTGACCAATTCTTAAAGCCTCTCTTAGCCTATCTACTTTGAGCTCTAGGCAACTAGTCTTATTATTAGCTTCAATTTGCAAAGTAGGCAGCTTGATGCACTAATAACCCATCTTTTGAAGCTACACTCAAAAAACTCTCTTGCATAAGCCTCACCTTAATCTCACACTTACTCCATATTATCTTACACTTGGACCTCCTCCAACTATTGTGCTTTGATAAGTGAAAGCTTATGTGATTTATTTTTTCATGATTTTGAGGATAAAAGATTTAATTAATATTAATTTAAATTAATTTTATCTTTCCATCAAAAAAATTAATTTTATCTTGATTGGATAGGTTTATTATTTAAGATTATTTTTATGGTTGAGATATGGTTGGGTAATATCTTGATTAGATAACAAAACATAGTTGTCATAGGGTGTCATGATTGCAAAATTAACTTACTCTAATAAGGTTATTTTGATGGTGTTTGGTTGTATGATTAATGTAATTGATTACGATTGGTTGTAAATTTGATTTTAGATTAAGATGTGCATGAGGCATCTATTTTGATTGGTTTTTGATTACTTTGTGGCTACTATGTTTGACTAAGGGTGTGTTTGGACTAAAATTTTTCACTCTCCACAAGTACAATATTCTTATTTTTACTTTTTATATTTTTTTATACAATTACTTTAACTTTTCAATCATTTCTACACAATTACATATACAACTAATTTATCTATTTTAACTTTATTTTTTTACTCTTCATTATTATCCTTATCATATCACATTATTTTCTTCTAATTTAAAAAATTTTCATGCAAAAATTTTATCACTTCCCATACACACCCTAAAATAAGAAAATATGAGTTGACATGAGTTGTACTTAGATAAGCTTTGAAAATTGGAAGAAAAATTTGTTTTCTTAGAAACAAATAGGTGAAAGGTCAATTATTTGAGACTAAAATGTTGGCTATCAATTATATGATGTTGATAATAATTGGATTAGAGTTTGATTTTAAAAATAATATATAGCAGTTGGTTGCTGGATTTATTTTGCAAATAAAATGTACAAGAAGAGTTTTTTTTTTTGTTGCAAAATTAATGTTTATTGATTAAATTTATAAAATCATATATTTGTTAGAAACTTGGATGAGACGAAAATGGGACGAGTACGAGGTGACTATTCCCTTAAAACGCTTTTCTATTTCCAAAAAATAATCATAATTTTTTTTTTCTCCCTAGTATCACACCTTTTCTATCTTACATCCTCATTTTCTGTTTACATCCTCATCTTATCCTCATTCAATCAAGTCTTGAAAAAAAATGAATACAAAAGTAAATAGGTCAAAATAAAATTAAATTATAAAGAGTTAAATATGACATCAACGTAAAATACACAAAATAAAAAATTTACCTCTCTTTTATTTAGAGGAAAAATATTTTTACCCTTCTTTTACCTACTCTATGATTCTATCTACTAAAGGCTCCCTTGTTTTTATTTTTTATTGCCAATATATGAAATAATACCGTTAACCTGTATTGAAGGATGGTGTGTTTGTCGGCTTCATCCATGCTGGCATATATGGATACTCTATCATAACATACAGCAAGTTGTATTCTGACAACCTCGTAAGAGGATCCAAGGGGCCCTTTCTTGTTCGGGGATGGCTAGCGGCTCTGGAAAATCCGCTCTCGCAACAACTGGCATTAAAGGAATCTACGTGGCTTTGGACGGCATGTTGGGATTATTTATATGTGAGATGCATTGCACTTGGAGCTAGCATTTCAATGTCTCTATTGCTGGAATATTATCTCTCCAACGTCATCTAAGGGGATGTTTCTGCCCGCATCCCGTCCCTATCCAGCTACAGTGCTGCAGAGAAATTTATAGAAACCTAACCAAAACAAGCGGAAATGATACATCTTGCAGATGGAGTGGGCAGCGAAGCAACTGTCTATCACCCCCACATGCAAGAAAATGGCGGATTTGGATGGTCCACCTTTCGCTGCCTCCCCAGATGCCTCAAAAATCTGCAGAAACAGATACATGTACAGACCACAATCATTCAACCATTGCTTTCAAATGGCCGGCGGAATTTCAGGACACCCAACTCATCCATCCATGGATTTCGACGACCAAAATTAATATCAAGCTGGTCGAGCATGTTTCTATGTTCCGTGAGATCTACACAAGACAAGCATCGTTTATAAAATAAAAATTGTTTTTCATTCTAGCACAAATTCGGACCACCATGCAACATGAATTCGGAGAACTTGGCTTGTATTTTCTTCTATTTGTCGGTGGTCCAACTTAGTGGTGAATCAACTTGGATTATTTATATGTTTGTTTTTATTTGTGTTTGCTTTTGTGGGGGGCAACAAGGGATTGTTGTTTTCTATGGACAAGGTGGATCTCATGAAAATGAAGTCAATTCCCTGCATTTTAGCTAAGCGCACGCCCGCTTGCTCTAAGCAAACAAGCATGGGTAAAGATTTGGTTAGTTTACCTAACCATTTTCAGCCTTTTGTCAGCCAGTTGGGGTTCTTAATTTCAAACCCACTGCATGCTTCTTCCATCCTCTTCCAAAGCTCCAACCGCTGCCTTGTCGGCAACCTATTATTAGAATTACTTTGCTGTGCCTTCAGTAGACGGTCATCTGGTCATCTGGAGTAAAGTGCTCTTGGATTTATAAGCCCATCTAATCTCACCGAAAAGACAACATCATGTAGGCTTTAATCTGATAAACTCAAAAGCAATTACATAAGCTGCAAGCATCGATACAATCCATCAAAGGCTCATACACGTTGGCAGGAAATGTACAAAAAGGAAAGATCGGTGAGATAGAATTAGCAACGTTGGTAATGTTAATAAAAGGAAAGATGGATTAGGATTCCTACACACAAAGAAAAAGAAACTGGAGCCTAGCTACATTTGATGAGGAAAAATTAAAGGGAAAAATTCTTAAAGAAAAATTTTGAAAAAGTAAGAATGCAATGGGATAGAGATAATAATTAGAAGAAAAGAGAATACAAATAAAATAAATAAGATGGTTGCATGGAAAAAAATTGAAAAAATAATTGAATTATAATGATAATAATAGAAAAATAAAATAATTAGATCATTAAGATGTCATGTTGCATCAAAAAAAAGTTGTAGAGAGTGGGAGAATTTCTTTTTCCTTTATTACATGTCAAAGCAGCGTTAAAATCCATTTGAGACGTAGATTCGTAGGTTACTTGAGAAGGGAGATTGATTTGAAAGGAATGATGTTGAGTGGAATGGGCCGTGATTAGGACTTGATATATAAGCCTGGACGTTGGGCCTTTAGTTGCAATTAATTTGCCCTTGCCATTATAGACAATTTAATTATAACGGTAGGGCCGGGCTAGTGTTTTGAATCAATTATTGAATTTTCCCATTGTTTTGTAATACACGTTTGTAAGAATACATACTCAGGGCCAAGGGTAGGTAGCCAAATGGAGATAATGATGGATGGATCCACTGGCTAGTTCTTGATAACAAATGATAATTAATGTTTCAATCTTCATTATATTTGTGTGTAATTGTCTAATTTTTACTGGGCCTTGTTCTTTCATAGTATGTTTATTGGCTCAGCCAAAAGTTTGGCGGGTTGCGTCAGGCCCAGGGCTAACATTTTGAATGGTAAAACGTGCAAACCTGAGTTGAATTGAAATAGCCAGTCTTGTTTCTATAATTCTCCATTAGCTGGCTATGGAAAATGTCAGTTAAAATTAGATCAATCACAGTGAGCTTCGGGATTAGCCCTAATTAATTAGCTATACACATTTCCAGTGGGAAAAAAAATCATATTCCAAAGAGAAGGAAAGAAATCATAGAACAGTAATTTAAGGTGGGTTATTGTGTCTAATGAGTAATGACTGGGGAATGAGCCCATTATCAAACCAGAGTATAATTGGAGCATTTCAATGGTAATCCATATATTTATGCAAGTGGCTGCGTTAAATATATTTGTTCGCAACCACACGGTTTGAGCCCACCCTAAGTTTTTTTTTTTTTTTTCGATAGAACACCGGAACTTTCGAATAGATTGAAACCTACCAAATATTATTTAATTTATGTGTTTAGATATGAATATAAAAAAATTCATCTTATTGGGAAATCCAAGTGGGTTCTAGCAAATTAGAGCTATACATGAATTGACACTATTTTAATATATTTACTTGAATTTCCAATCAAGATATTTTTTACATCATAGTTAATGTGAGAATAATTTTAAAAATTACCAGAGTGATGTGATATGATAAAAGTAAGTTGGTAATAAGTAGAATAGTTGTGTGAGAAAATCATTAAAATATGCATGTGTAAAAACAGAAAATGTAGAGTAGTTATAATAATCAAAGTATATAGGAAAATGTGTTCCCTTTCCCTCACTTTACCAAATGTACATATGAGTTTTATAATTTATTTAATTTTCTTTGCTTTGCTTCGAACATTGTGATTGACTCAATTGTTGAAGTTGGGTAAAAAATTCTGGTGCAGTTATTTGTGTACATTTATTTCTTATATATTTTTTGAAGAAATTATTTTTTATATTTGATCTGAGGTAAAAGAGAAATAATTATTTTAGTTAGTACTGCGTCTTTGGTAAAAGGTAAAAATTTGCAGACAATTTTTGAAAAAATAAGAGTATGGTGTAAATATTATAAGGGTAACAATTATAAGAAAAGAAAATAAAGATAAAATAGATAAGATAATTGTATCAAAATATGTGAAAATTATCAAAATGTAGAGGTAAAAGTAAAAAGTATAATGGTTAAATAGTTAAGATATAAAATTGTATCGAAAGGTACCCATGAGAAAAGTGTATTCTCTGTGTCCAGGGACCCAGAAACAGCCCAATAAAAACTAGATCTGTACGTGGGCTACGAGGAGCCCATGCATGAGCGGGCCCAGATACTACTCTACCCGGGCGCGCCGGCTGTGTGAAAGGTCCTGAATTGAAACTTGTTGCGGGTATTTATGGGGCCGGAGGCGGGAGGAGAGTGCAGAAGAAGTGCGGAAGAGCAAATGTCAGCGAAGCAGCAAATGACGAGCGAAGATCGCCTTGATTTCGAGTTCGAACCTCTCGCGTTTCAGCCGATTAATTCTTCCACTAAGAAAAGGTCTCAATTAAAAACCGTAACTCTCTCCCTCTCTCTCAATATTCAAGATAGCCTCGGAATTCCATATGATCGAAGCTTGCATTCTTCAACTTACCAAACGCTTACATAGATTTATGGTTTCTTCAATGGGATTTTAGAACTGGAATTTTATGATGTGAATATGCTAGTTGGTTGGGATTTTCCCTCTTTCTTTTCCCGGTATTTTTCTCATTGATAATGTCATGGGTATCAGGAAAAAGGTCATTGGTTTGGATGACCTTCTAGCTGATTTTCAGAAAGAGAAAGACAAGCACGTCAAAAGAGAGAGTTCCAAAAAGCGTTATGGCTCTGATGAAGTTGAAGAAAAAGCCCGAAGAGAGAAGGAAAAATTGCTGTCCAAATTTGTTGCTGAATGCCAACAGAAGGCAAATTTAGTACATTGACTATTTGGCTTTCTATTACTGATGGTTTTACGTGGAGTATGACATTTTGGTTGCTCTCTTTTACAGGTGCAAGAAATCAATTCCGAGGAAGAATGTCATGAATGGGGTCAGCAAATTTTTGGGCAGCAGGTTGGCACTTTCTCGGGAGTTTTTTAATTATTTTTTTCCTATCATGTAGCTTTGCTAGATGTTTTTAGCTGAATCGAAAGAGAAGGAGGTGCGAAATGTGGTAACACTACTGGATTATGTCTATGAAGCGCAGAAATCTCCCCCACCGCTAACTTGCCCCGAGTTAGGAGGTTGTAAGGTTTTGCAGTTATCCACAGACAATGAACTCGATGCAATATTGGGCCTTGATTACGAGAAAGGTACGTTTGAATGTTTTGTTGTTACTTAAAATTTTTAATACTCCTGATATTGACCTGTTTGCACAGTGAAGATAGGAACTAAAGAAAATAAAGACTTTTCTTAATTGGACAATTTTCATTACGTTGGTATAGCAGAAGACATTATTGCTCCTGTCAAGGAAGTCATTTCCCAAATGCCTTGGTAGAATTCCCATGGAGAGGATATTAGCTTTTTCTATAATAAAATCTGCAGACAGATTGGAAAATCTAACAACTTACCGTCTAGAGTAAGATTTGTTTTCTTAAGCATGAATTCCTTTATCCTGATTCTTTTGAATTAACAAATAGGGCTTGTTAAAGGTCAGAAAAATTCCCTATTCCGTAGAGTTACAATGGTCATCAGACTCATTACCCTTAGGCCATTTGCAATAGCCCAAAGGGGAGGCCTTTGATTAAGAGGAAAAGTATAGTGTATAGCATAGGATCCTTTCTTGAAGAAAATGGGAGAGACTGGTGTAGAATATAGACAGAATTCTAGCAGGGAGTAGCTAGATCTAGGTAGTGGTGTCTAAATTATTGGAGATAAGGAGATGACTGTGATTGGTTCAGAAAACCTATCACTTCTATTTGTAAGAATTTGAATAATGTGGTTAAGTTAGACCAGTTTTTGCCATTTAAATGATGAAGACATGGTTTTCATGTGCTTTTCACTGCCCTCTGCTAAGTTGGCTAAGTTGCAACAGTTTGTTTTTTTCTCTTAGTTGCCCCGTGAAAACGAAGAAACGGTAGTTCTACCATTGTTCCCTGAGAAACTAAGAAACACGATAACTTTTTTCATCTCCATTTGCCCCATAAAAACGGAGAATGGTAGTTTCTACCGTTGTTCCATGAGACACTTAGAGACAGAAAATGGTAGCTTTTTCATTTCCATAGGAGAAAATTAATGAGAGAGATGCTACGTTAGGGATTTCAACCCATGGTTACTGAACTTGCATGACATAGAACAGAGCTAAGAGGAATGTACGGGCAAAGGTGACCATTGCAGCATTGAGCATCATTTATATGACAAACCATCCAATACTCCCACTCTAGCTACACAAGTTGCAGTTGCAATTTGAATTTAACAGAGGGAATTATAATGTAGAGAACTAGCAAGTTTGGATCTCCAATCCAAAATGTTGCTGAGTTTACACCAGCGGAGGGTCGTTTTGCAGTAGTCAATAGGTCCCACATGAGGGACGATGTGTGTCCTGAGAAGCCTTGGAAATATGCTTGAGGGTGGAGTCAACAGCACCTTAGAGGTTGATCTCATGCTGAGGAAAGAAGTTGAAGAGGAAGATGACTTACAGGCCAAGAAAATCCTTGGAGGAGATATCAATGATGAGAGCAGAGATCCCTATGAGCGAGGAAAGTTGCAATGAACCTATTGAGCAAATCGTAGAGTCTGCCAACTCTGCCCAAACCACAAAACTAGATGTCGAAGCAGGTACAAAACAATTTTAGTTGAATCTTGAGCTACAAATAGAAGATGTTAATCCATCATTAACCATCTCACTGAACTATCATCTGGAGGCTACGGTGTTTAAGTTACCTTCACCCATACCCTACATCAGCTTATGGTCCAGGTGAGCCCATGCATTTACTTAAAGGGGCTAATAAAATTTCTCTAATTTGAATTTATGCGGCATCTACAAGACCTCAGGTAGATAGTCCTTCATTAGTGGAAGAGGTTGGTGCCAAATCAAGGATCGTGGCAGTTTTATGTGTAAGAATGACTCCTGAACTAGCTAATGAGGGAGCTACTGTAGCTTCTTTTGCTAGGACAGTGTCTAAGGAGTCCAATGCCTGTTGGGAGACAATTATATGAGAAGCTGATATATGCATTGCTGAAGTCTTGGAAGAGGAATAATTGGAAGACTAGCAGAATGCTTTGAGGACCTTATATTCCACCTTAGTTGATGCTATCAAGGAATCGCAATCTCCTGTAATATTGCAGTGCTTGATGATGTGTTTTGAGCAACATATTTGATTCTTGTGAGAACTTGGACCTGGTGTTTCTTGTGTTTCTTTTATGCTCAATTTCTAGCAAAATTTGGTAAAGAACGGGTTCAGTTTGAGGAGTATTATATGCCATCCTTCCCATGGACATAATTAACTTGACGGAAGCCAAGCTAAAAGAAATCGAGCAAGCAAGACTTTCCAATCTCAACTCCTTTATAAAGAATGATCAATAGACGGAGAAGTTGCATGTTGAGTTAGGAGCCTTAGAGGTTGAGTTGACTGTGAACAAGGATTTGTGGTGAAGGGCATGGCTGAAGTTTGAATATCTTAACAACTTATGCTTTGAATGACAGCAATTGATTTCAACCGAGAGGAGGATGTCGGACAGGGGAAAGGGATCAAAGAATCCCTATACAAGGAGAGGGAAAATATGAAAGTGCAATCTTGAGAAATGAGGGAGGAGCTTGAGCATCCTCCTTCCAATCCATTGGTTGATCCAGCACCTCAAAATCTTGCAATGAGTCTAGTAGTCAAGCTGAAAGAAGATGTCTTTGGAACACTTGAACGGATTTGTGGAAACTAGGTCTTTCTTTTGATATTGGGCAGTGTGCACTTGATTTTGATATAACATACTTAAGCTCTTTTTTAAAGAATTCTTGTATTTTCTTGCTATCTTGATGGCTTTGTAAATATTGTACTTCTTTCCTCCGCTTAAACTCTTCAACAAAATATCTACTTACAGGAATTTCTCTTATTCCATTGCAATCCAAATTCTGTAGAAGTTGTTCGTATAGGATTTTCAGACCACATTTGGTCATTCCCACTTAAGTTTGAACTTTCCTATTAGCTCATTCTTTTACAAAGCTCAAGCCTTTGTTTCAAAACCAAATCCTTGGACTAGAATTCCTTCTACCTAACCACCTGTTTGTACTTTGTACATTCCCACACATGAGAGCTTCTTATAGATTCTCTGCTTATGTTTGAGTTGCATTTTATTGAGATTATCTTACTCATTGAAGCATAACATTGGTTGCTGGTCCACGCTTAATACCTCATGTATGGTTATAATTGAATTTTCAATGACGGATGCTTCTGTCTTAAATTACACAGAATAAGGTGTAAAAACCTTGTACATAATTAGTGAAGGGCTTCTGTCTTGTTTTGATGATCATTGTCTTCATAAACATAATGATTGCCTTGTTAAGTGCACTCATCTAGCCATTGTCCTATAATTGGTGTGATGATGAGGACATATACTTAATATCCCATGACTAAACTTCTCTGTTTTCTTGTTTGTAAATAAGGTATCGTTGTTACTGGTTACTTGGTATTTCACACCATATTAGTAAATGTTATTTTTCTTGATGAGTTGACCATATCATTGGTGGCAACCCTCTTGAGTGTGACTGCTTTTGACCAAATTAACTTGTTGCAGTTAAGATGTAAGCATAGCCTTTAGAGGAGGCGGGCTTGATTATTCCCAGGAAATCAAATCCTTGCCATACAAATGGTCAATCTATGCTTGCAAGGTTCTACTTAAAGGCGGCATATGACTAATATCTCTACACAGCTGGTACTGATAATTTTTTTGATGATTGGATCAAGCTAAATTGATGGAATCCATCAACTAGGCACTCAATGAAGCTTTAATGTTGATATTTGCAAGGGTTGTTCATGCAGACTGCCCAAATTCAATTTTTATCAACTGTCTATCCATTTAAACTATGATCAAGTGGTGTGATGGTTGTCATTTACCAAATCCATGATCCTGAATGTGATGGACAGCTGAGGCCGCCCAAGGATCACATATGACGAGGTTGTAATAATGTGGCTGAAATAGTATATCCACCATATTAGTTTCTAGTTGTCATTTTGATCACAATGGCTAGCTTAGATTGCACATCTGATGAACCTATACGACCAAAGTGGTGAGCATCTTAGGACATATAGTGCAGTAGATGACATCAAATTTCCGTTAGATCTCTCCCTCACTTTGCGAAATCAGACATGCTTAAGTTTGGTGAGGTAAATTTTCTGTGCCAACTGCCTTATAGGTCTTAGACATGAGAATCATATGAAGGTATCATGGTTGATGTTGTGCAAACTTTTGTTTTGGTTATCCATTTCCTTTGTTTTTAGGTGAAAGCTTTCTTGAAGGATTATTGCTAAATGGCTGGCTTTCAAAATTGGCCTTTGCTCATGGGTGTGTTGAAGACTCAATTGTGTCCTGGACATTTAATCTTAGTGAGTTCTCTTTTTTTCCCTTGTTCAAGGCTTATGTAGCATGATTTTTTATCATTTTTCTCTGATGGGATATTCCTTTTCCATATATCAGTGGTATACTCTTCAAAAGAGTGCTTGCAGGAATCTGCTTGCAAGTTTTGGTTGGATATCTTTTCATCAAAAAATAAGGTATTCCCATTGAAAGCTCCTTGTTCTTGGCGTCTCATTGTAGACTGAGTAAATAGTTATTAACTGCAGTCTTCATGTAGTATCTATCTTAATGTTATTTGTTTTCCTCGCAATATGTCATGCAGGTCAACATGCCAACAGTTACACTTGAACATATACCTAGCTATGCTGATTTAAGAAATGCCCTTGAAATTTATGGATATTTATCAGAATCATCTGTCTGTTCATCTCTTACCTCAAAAGATTATACTGGTACGCTCCTTCACAAATTTGAAGTGAACTTCATCCCTAGTAAGCCGATTGTACTAATTGCAGTTAAATTTGTGCTCATGACTCATTTCCTTACATTTGCAACTTTTTTTTCCTAAGATTCAGATCGTGGATCTGAAGGACCACCCCAAAATATTAGATCATGGATCAAGTATCTTGCTGCTTGCAGTCAAGTGAGGTTTGTTTTATAAAGAACTGGATGAATTGAGCAATATGTTGCTTTCACCAATATTCGAGAGGCATTTTTTAAAATTTTCATGTGATAGGGGTCTATTGCCTGCCCTTTCCTCCACCAGTAGTCAAAAAGTTTTCGGTGTTATATGTTATGTTAATGTAGGTATCTACCAATTCCAGACATGTTATCAGCCTTTCCCTTTTCCGCATTAAAATATTGATGCATGAAAGAGAAAAGAGAAAGGCATCATTGATCCAACTAACGTCAAGAATATGATACATATTTTTAAAGGAGGCTATATTTTATGTCATCAGCTCAATGGTTTCTGGAATATTAAAGGGATTCTTCTAATGTAAGGAAGCCAATCACTTCCCTTAGGAGTAAAAAAAGATACAAGATCTCTACTCTATCTAGCTAGGGCACATACTTACCAGGGGAAGCAATCCTTTTCTACTACAGGATATTTGAAAAAGATGCCAAAAATGCTTTGTGGTTTGGTAAAGTTTAATGGGTCACATAACAAATGGAAGTTACTTAGAAAACACTTACGGAAAGTCAAATTATACTGTCCCAACTTATAATCACTGTTCAGAAGTATGATAAATTAAAACTTGGCTTGTTTGACCAACCAAACATACTATTGCTCTACTTAAGATTCCTTTATGGTTAAAACTGCAAGATGGCCAAACATTGCACTTCTGCTGACTTGTGTATTAGTTAGAGAACCAACCACCAGGATGTCGGTTGTAGCGTTGCATAATGCTGTTCTTTTTTTAGAAACGGTTATATTTCTAAAGAGCATTTAGTTAGAAGTTGTTATGTGAAACCCCATGAAGTTTGCTATTTAGTGATGATTGATGGGAAGTCTACTCCATTTATTGTACTTATCAATATTTGTTTAGCTTGGAGACTAAGTTTCATCCAAATCAAAGTTGTGCATGGGTTACGTTTGCTTAAAAATATACATATGTGAATTATGAAAAGTGCTTAGGTCCATTTACATATACATTAAAATGTAGCAATATTTCATAGAAACATTTTTCTATATGACAATTATATTTTAGATGGTTTAGATGTTGAAAACACAACTTTAAAATTGATATTTAGCATGTGAGGTCAAATTTTTTTTTTATAAATATGTGGGCCCCACCTGTCTTTATTTATGTGAAATTTGGCAAAATTTTGAATTTTTAGTATTTTATTTTGATTTAAAAAAGGGCATTGGGAGTGCCCATTTTTAAAAAATAAAACAAATTCCAAAATTTTGCCCATGTATTGACTCCCCAAACACCCATTTTTTAAAAAATTAAAATAAAATAGTAAACAAATTTCAAAAATTGTCAAATTTCATGAGGAAGATATGAGTGGGGCTTGCATATTCATCATCATCATCATAATTAGCTGTTTTCTGTCTATGTGGGGTCTATTGCACGGATCCTGTTGCACAGGGCCCACATATTTATAAAAAAAAAAAAAAAATTCTCGTCAACTGCATGTGAAGCAGTGTGCGATCATGGAATCATTACAGCATATTTTATTGCATTCATTTTTATACTTCGTAGATGGAGCCCATGCACAAAATGCTAAAGAAACAATGGAGCTTCCGTAGTTAAACAAATGATGATAAATGCAATTAATGGAGTGCATGTTCTATCAATCATCAAGTTGAGACAAAATAGATAATGTTTTGCTAAAATGGATTTCATAGATGCCAGACTCTTTATTTAAATTGCAGTTTCTGTAAGTTTTTGTGACCATAGTATTTATTGTTTCTCTTTCTTTTCTTCCCCCCTTTTCTTTGTTTATTCTCCAGAAGCATCCAGTCTATCTTCTCACCTGAAGAAGTGAAGGATTTACTCTGCATAGTCATTCGTTTCTTCTTGGACCGGAGGCTTCAAGGCTTGTCATCATTACTTAATGAATGTGTACAGTCACTTATTAACTTCTTCGAGGATGATGAGTGGACCACCAGCTCACAGAAATTAGCGACTTCTCTGGCTTGCAGGTTGTTAATAAATGCCGTAGATCTGGCTCCCAAATTATTGTGAACTACAACAAAGTATGCTAACATAACCTGGACAAATTGGCATAATAATAATAATAAATTATTATTATTATTTCCGTTTATTTCCAAGTTTCCAACATTACTAAGTAAAAACTGCTGCATTTATTGATGCCACTTGAAAGCTTGACCTAAATAATATAGGTAATTCGTAATATTCAAAACAGCACATCTTCATTTGAGTTATGAATGTAGTTGTATGCTTTCATGAATTGATTTGCTCAATTAGCCACCACAAAGCTCCCATGGACTGCAGGAGTAGGAGTGATACTATTAGTCTATGATCTTTCAAGTATCAGCAAGAGCTCATTTTCATTCATGAGTGCCCGGTTCCTTCTCTTGTATGTAGTTTGCTTGCTATGAACTGACTCAGAATTCTAACTTTGTTCCATTTATCAAGTCTTTTGTTTGCTTCGCATTAGTCTTGGCATGTTTCTGCTCTACAAGAGCTGATTGTCTAGTTATGTTTTTATTTTTGCATTGGTTTTGAACAAAAGACATTTAATCAAAGTTTCCTATCAGGTCGTTGGCTTTTTGCTCTAAATTCTATATTCATTTTCATGCTTGATTTGAAGGTGGCTTTAAAATGTTTACCTAGACGGCTTGGCTTGTAACTTAACTCTTGATATGCGCAGGATGCCAAAAGATTTCAACTGCTTGAGAGTTGCGAAGTGCATTTCTGTGGTGAATGCCCGTACTAAGCATCTCAGAAGTGAGCTGGCCTTTCAAATTCTGATCAATTTTTTCAACAAGAAGGCAAGCTATTCCCTTTAACGAACTTCAGCCAACTTGTCATAGCATGTCCCAGCAAAACCAATGGAAAAGAAAAATAGAAAGCGAAAATCCTAATAAGGAAACACAATATTCTAACTGATAGATCTCAAATCAAGTTATAATGAACTGAACCAAATTTATCAAGACTTTAATCAGAAAGTATGTCAGCTCAGGCTGTCTGTCTATAAATGGAAGCTGAAAATCTGTATTATTGCATATCTTTGTTAATTTCTCTTCTGAAAGAGAAGTAAATCAAGTACAAGCAAAGATAACATCATCTATAGCCAGCACATCACAATAAAATGTCACTGATAACCAGCAGAAATATTTTTCTTAAACTAATGGCATTGAACTTGATATCATCTCTAAGTGTCTTTTATTCACTATTATTGATTGGCCAATTGCACCTAACAAGACAATTTGCATTGGTTTTAAAGGAGAGACCTGCAAAAGTTATAAAAATACATGCTGCCCACAATGCAGCTGATAGATATGGATTTTCATTTTTACATGCTATATCAAAGTATTGGGAGATCAACTACTGAAGCTATTTTCTTACTTGGACAACTATTTGAAAAGTATAGGGAGAAAAAAAGAACTTATATATGATTTTTATTGATTTAGAAAAAGCATATGATTGAGTACCAAGAAAGTTAATATGCCTAGTGATGAAAAAGAAATGAATTAATAATAGATACATTCATATTATTAAAGATATGTATGAGGAAGCCGTTACGAATGTGAGGACCATTAGTGGATGTACTAATATCTTCCTAGTTAAAATAGGTTTACATCAAGGCTCAGCCTTAAGTCTTTACCTTTTTACCTTAGTAATAGATGAAATTACTAGACATCTCCAAGAAGAAGTACCTTGGTTTATGTTATTTACAGATAACATTGTTCTAATAAATGAAACTAAAGAATGACTAAATTTAAAATTGAATAGGTGGGTAGATGCTTTAGAATCTAATGGTTTTAGAATTAGTCGTACAAAAACTGAATATATGAAATGTAATTTTAATAATAGTGAGAACTCAGATGAGGAACCAATTGAGATTTTAAATCAAGTAGTAACAAGAACTAAACACTTCCGGTACCTAGGATCAATAGTTTAAGAGAACGGGGAAATCGAGAAAGATATAATACATAGAATTCAAGCATGATCGAAGAAATGGAGAAGTGCATCAAGAATTTTATAAGACTGCGATTAAACCTGCTATGCTTTATGGGGCAAAATGTTGGGCAGTTAAAAAACAACGTATACAAAAAATGAGCGTAGCGGAAATGAGAATGTTAAGGTGGATGAGTGATAAAATAAGAAAAGATAAAATTAGGAATGAAATAATTCGAGAAAATTTAAAAGTGAGATCAATTTATGATAAAATGAGAGAAAATAGATTAAGATGGTTTGGTCATTTTAAAAGGAGGCCTGAAGTAGCACCGATTAGGAGAACAGAGTCTATTCAAGTAGAAGGTGGTAGGAGAATGAAAGGAAGATCCAAAAAAACATGGATGGAAGTAATTAAACAAGATTTAAAAATATTATAAATTATAGAAAATTTAGTCTTAAATCGCCAAGAATGACACAATAGAATCCATGCAGCTGACCCCATCTAGGTGGGAAATGGCTTATGATGATGATGATGATATCAAAGTGATTTATATTTTGGTTTCATTCTTTAGGCAACTGAAGGGGAATGCAGGTGATAGATATGCATTTTCATTTTTAACTACTGTATCAAAGTGATTTATATTTTGGTTTCATTTTTTAGGCAACTGAAGGGGAAGAAGTACTCAAGTTGCTTATTTCAATCAATGTAAAGGACAAAAATTGTGATTTCTACAGGGTTTATATTTACCTTATCCTGGCTGAAATTTGGCTATTTTCAAGCTCTCTATTAGAGCAGAAACCAGAAATGCGTGAAATGTGGATGCTGTACGTTCGGAACTACTCTTGCCAGATTGCAAGCACTGATTGGAGGTCTTATGCTTCTAAGGCATGCTACTAAACTTGCATCTGTAGTTTCTTGCAATCTCTACATTTCCTCATGGACATAATGAAATAGTTTTTTGCAGTCTCTATGTTTCCTTGCGGATGTAATGAAATTGATTTTCAGGTCCGCAATAAGGCCTCTTACCTCCTACAGAACACAATTCAGAGAAGTAACTCCAGATATTCATGTATGAACTGATCCTATTTTGCAGCAGTCTTTCTGTTTTGAAATGGTTGATGCATGTAGCTGGGGCACCCAAAAGGCAGTCAGCAGCTCCCTCAGTCACTAATTGTGGGGTGATTCATATCTGCTTGATATTCTTGTTGTAGGAATGGAAAACAGGCATTCAGGAAGCAGGCCTGACTCTTTTTTTGCTTCTTCATGGCAAGAGATTGAACTGGAAATTTGAGTGTCCTTTATTTTCCTGCATGAGGGAACAGCTGAGTCTTTTGCTGTAAAGCGGAAAATGTTTAAAGATTCCATTACCCCTACCAGAAAGTGCTGCAATGATGATAGGTCCTGTAATCAGTGGATGATGAATAATTTCTAACTTGAACCAACCATTTTCACATGGTGCAATGCAAGTAGGTTTGGAGGGGGTGCTGGTTGACAATTTTGTAAATGTGGTGTAGATTCTCATCCTTTATGGAACTGCTATATATCATGATGACATTAATCTGCCACCGAAGTTGGCCTTTGGAATTCACAACTGACAAATGGCTTGATCTGGGTACATATAAAGGATTTGTAAGTCTTGGAGGTTAATTCATTTATTAAAATACCATAACTTAATGCAAGACATCATGTTATTTTGATACTTAGGCTTCTTTGAGGACATCCCTTGATATGCTTTACCTCTTCCCTTTTAGGATGCAACCAGGGAAAATTCTTTTTCACACCCTTCAATCGATGCAATACATATCTACTTTCGCAACCATATTTTTTCTCATTATTATTTATGTTTGCATTCATTTTTTTAATTTTGTTTATTGTATTTTCAATCGTTGTCTTTTATTTTGCTATATCATTTTTTGTTTCTCACAATAATCTTTTTTCATGTGTAACGGATTTTATTATTTTTATTTTTATTTTTTTTGCTTCTCTCCAATTTTTCTGTCGCGTACCGCTTTAGGAATTGTGAATCAACATGGAAGTTCTTCGGTTTTTTAAACAAACAAATTGTTTTGAATGTATGTAAAGTGGGCACTGATTTTTGTAATTTTGCAAATTAAACATGAATTTAAATGTTACAGTTAAAATTTTTCGTTTAATCACCAAACGTAAAGAAATAAATTGTTATCCCAAATCAAAATTTGATGATCTGTTCTCGTCTGGTAACGTTTCTTTCTCACTCAATTTCTATCGTTCCTGTCCGCTGAGAAGGAAAGGAAACATTAGCGAATTCAAAAGAAGGTAGAAAGTGTTCTTAAATCGTAAGTCATGCATTAGGTTAAAATCGAAAATCGAAAATTAGAAGTGGAAACTTAATCCTAAATTTACATGCCTTGTGGAAAATTTACAAAAAATTATACATCTCACAGAAAATTGAAAAAATAAAAAAACTGTATACATGCCTTGCGAAAAATTTAAAAACAACAAAACCTTTATAGACGTTCTTGCGGTATAACAGGCATAAAATAAATCCCGGTCGAAAAATGAAAATTTGGTTGCCAAAAAAAACCCAAAGCTATCCAAAAGACAGATCGTGATCCTAAATCACGGCTGAAAAGCCCACTGTTATATTTTTTCAAAAATGTGCACCCAAATTAGATAAGTTATTATGTGTTTTTTCTGATAACGAAATCTAGTTTTTGATATTGGAAAATAAAAAATTTCACATGATGACCTATCTAGATGGGGCAACATTTTTATAAAAAAAGAAATATTTTAATTCGAATTGGCCAATCGTATATGAACGTCGCGAAAAGACTAACATCGGAGGGATGACACTTGCTTAAGAGAAATTTCCAGAGTGGTTGTGCTGCCCAAGTGGTAATTTTGAGCTTACGCAAATGCGTGCTCCTGCGCATTACTTCTAAGTTAATTTTATTCAAGCGCGTCTTTCAATTTATTAGGGAGAACTGGGAGTAAGTGTGTAGGCTAAAACACAACCCAAAATAGACTCTTCCTTCCGCTTAAATTTTTGCATAAAAAAGCTACAAAAGCCTTCATACTACATTACTAATGTCCTATTTGATCCTGCTTTTTTTTTTTTTTTTTTTTCCCTAAAAGATACTATAGCCCTTCGTTTTTTGGAGACGTTTGGCCAAGATTATCTTTAAGCTATAAATGGGAGCTTTTTAGATAACGTGCATAGTGTAGTAATTTTGTCACCCGGCAAAATGAGCTTGGGCCTGTTTGGCCGGGTGTTATTAACCGCCAAAGCATGGAATTTAAGTTTTTTTTTTAAATTTTTCTGATGGGTGGAATTTAAGCTTTTTAATTTAGCGCTTATTTTGATTGTCTAACGTACTTTTGCAAAAATAATAATAATAAAAAATTCAGAATTAAAAAGTGGAAAAACATTTTTCTTGGCGTGTGACTAGTCTGTTATATAAAGCTCATAACAAGCCCATACGAGATGGGGAGGCTGGTTCAATGCACCCGGGTGTACTTCACTCATTTTTTATATTTTTTTCGAAATTTTTTTTTACATGGCTGTTAATATAAGTGTATTTAACATGTGTATAAATTTTTATCATTTTTGGAGATTTTTAGATATTTTTTTCGGATTTTTTAAAATCAGTGGCATTTTTAGTAATTTAAAAATCCGAAAAAAAGATCTAAAAAATCTCCAAAAATGATAAAAATTTATACGCATATTAAATACACTTATATTAACATTTTCATAAAAAAAAGTTTCAAAAAAATAAAAAAAAAAGGGTGAAGTACACCCGGGGTGCATTGAGGATGGAGCTACTTCACTTTCAACTTACATATTATTAGCTTCCGCAAGCAAATCCTAATTTCATTTTGGAAATAGGAAGAAGATTTTAGTGACGTAAACTCGTATTGGGTCCTCCTTGATGATTTACTAATTCCACCCCACACATTGAAATAATTTATACAACCATTTGTACAAACTCCCCAATGTACAAAACATTTTTTTCAATAATTGCCCTTGCATAGTTATTAAGGGCTTGTTCCCTTCCAAGAAAAAAAAAAGTAAATTATTTAGGGCTTATTTAGCCTAGTGTTTGTACATCCTAAAATTTTAACCGGACTCTTTCAAATAATAGCTTATTTCTTACAAAGGGTTTAGTGTTTACAAAAGACTCGATTGGTAGCAAGAGTGTAATAGATTTGGTTTCAGTTGGGTTAATTATTTTGAGAAAAAAAAATTGCACAATCGAAGTTAAATAAATGGACCGATTACAGAAGTGAATGGGTGCAGGTTAGGTGAGTTGGTCAACTTGACTCCATCCTATTTTATATATAGGATACACAGACATTATTAATTTGAAATAATATTACTTAGTAATGATGTTGCTATATAACTTAAGAATGAGAAAATATTGATAGTAAAAAAGATTATTTTAATCAAGTACAAATCTTTAAAACTTATTTGTTTATTAAAAGAAAATCGTGGATACATAAAAATATTTAAAAATAAATTTTTATCCATGAATTTTACTTATTATCACACTTTTAAATCAAAATTTATTTTTTAAATATTTTATTATTGAGCTAGTCATGCAAAAACATATAAGAGAAGTGATCCTGTTAACCTGGGTTAAGCTAACTAAATGCCCCCACTTAACTTACATCAAAAAATCCGTTTACAACAACTTTTTTTCTTTTTTCTTTTATGTATTTGTTTATCTAAATGTATTTAATATTAAACTAAGTTTTACCATTTTTGAATATGTATATATTTTTTTAGATTTTTAAAAATAAAGGCATTTTAAATACATATATACACGGATGTTTAAAAATCTCAAAAAAATAGATAAACATATCCAAAAATGATAAAACTTGGTTTATATGTTAAATACATATGGATAAATAAGTGTATAAAAAAATTTATTGTAAATAGATTTTTTAAGGTAGGCTAATCAGGCTTTGTACATAGCCTGGGCTAACAGGATTACTTCTCAACATATAATTGCTCTAACTAATTATGTCACTCATACTATTTTAAAGTAAATTTTGCTTATAACATTCATGAAAGAAATTCTCATAAGAATCTTATAATAAAATTTAGTAAGAAATTAAGCCACATAAAATATTCTCTATTTTTAATATATATTATGAAAATAGTTAGAATCTATATTTTGATGTAAGATGGTGGAAGTCTCAAACTTTCGGTGATGCTAATGGAATAATAAAATTTTTGATAAAAAAAATAAAAAGCTAAAGTTTGGTATTTCTTCTTTCCTCGTTACTTTTTCATTTTTCTAATTTTCAATTTTTTTTTCAAATGTCTATTAAAATCTAGTGTGTAACCTCAATTATTAGATTTATATAGGTTTAATTTAATATTGGGTTAAGGTTTTAAAAATTGGTTTAAACTACCATTTAAAAAAAATTGTTAGCCACCAAGTGGCCTGACGGTAACAATTTGGTACGAAAAAATGCCACAAGTGTTCAAATTGATTTTCTAATTTCCCATGAGTTGAGGTTATATTTACGATTTTTCCTGATGTAAGGGTATTTATAAAAATTCTTTCATTGCGTGAAGATTGAATATATTTTATTATAATATCAAATGCCATGGTATATAAAATCAATAAAAAAATAGTTTGGGTTAGAATTTCGTAGTGTTAGGCCAGAGACGAACCCAATCGGAAATTCAGAAACAATCCGGGGCAGATGTACGCTCCTGGTTCGGAGGCTCCCGGGTTTTGAATTAGCTTCGTGATTAGGCTCGTAACTTCGCTTCGGGAAGCCGTTGCAATCAGCTTTCAGAGCACTTCGGTTTCCCCTCCCGTGTCGTTCTCTCTCTCTCTTTCTCTGCTGCTGCTGCTGCTGCTGCTGCTGCTTTACTGCGAATCACCATGGAAAGCGTTCTTGATCAGCGAACTACTGTGGATCGAAGAGAAATTTCAGGTACTTCTCTCTCTCTCACACACACACACGCACGCACACTCACACACACGCTCTCTTTCTCTCTTCTTTCCTCCCCCGTAGGAACGTTCTAGGTCTAATTTCCGTAGTCCGGGGAGATTGATATGCAATTCGAAAACTCTAGAGCTAGGGCTTGTCGCTTCTTAAATTCTTTTTTGCGCCGGTAGGTCCATCCGAAATTTGATATGGTCTCAGTGGCAGCGAATGGAGAGAGAATTCCTACAAGGAGCCCACTTCTGCCTGGCAGGAAGAGTCTCTCTGATATAACCAACCTTCAGCATCCGCAGCAGCAGCAATCCTCTCTCCAAGATGAAAAGCCCAAGCTGGTTTCTTGTACTCCTAAAGACTACATTGAGAAACTACACAAGGTACGTCCTCATTCCATTAATTTAACCTCTTGCACGGCCGCAGGTCTGCTTTGGCCTTGTTTGGCCAGAAATTCCCAAATTCTTCTCCAGACTAAGATGATGATGATCATCATCATTTGACATCTGACTTTTTCTATCGTCATTGATTTTGCATGATTGCAATTAATTGAAAGTCACGGTCCGAATCGATTGATCACTATTTTTTGGGCTGAAGGGATGTAATGTTATTCTTATTCTTAGCCCTGTTATCCTCGTCTTCATCAACTTAAACTAGCTTCTTTTAAATCTCTTACAAATTTTTTTGATGCATAAGTTGCTGATTATCTGTTTTGTCAATAAATATGGACTTGTGTTTGCAGGAGAATGCCACACTGCTTAGGCTTCTTGCAGAGAAGAAGTAATAATTTTTCTATCCTTGTCATTGTTTTCTGTTTTTAGCATATTCTATAGAACATATATGGACTATTCATAGTCTTCCTCCTATCAATTTTCTATGGCTTTATTAGGAGGCCTCATTCGTATGGTCAGGTCAGCACAAGAACAAATCTAGTTCAGAGGCTGTACAGTTTATTTGCATGGATCCTGGCGTAAAAATGAAGTGATGACCTGACCTGTTACTCTAAATTCTTTGTAGCTCTTTATTGGTGGTGTTATTTGTAGCTCTGCGTTGGTCGTTTGGTAATGGTGCCCCAAAAACGTGAGTTGAGTCATAAGGTTAGCGTTAGGTTGGGTTGACTCCAGCATGACCCAGTGCCTAACTTAACCCTAGTTGAACCCCAAATACCTAATGGGTGCCTGTCGATTGATATAACTCCTTGATGCTGGCACTCTGGATCATTACATCAAAGGCCCTATCCTCATGCATTGCAGATTAAAGTTAGAGATGTTATTTGCATCTTTTTATTTGTGATGTTATTTGTAGCTCTCTGTTGGTACATTGAAAAACATCAGTTGAGACATATATTGTTCCCCCATAAATAATCCTAGTATATGGGACTCTACTTTGCGATCATCATCCTGAATGTATATATCTATTTCATGTGCATCTGCGGCCTAAAGGTGATTGACTAGGCAGATTTTTTTTTCTGAGGAACATTCAATTTTGGTTCAGCTGAGACATGTCAGTTCCATTTTCTATTTAACATGAAAATGCACTTTGTATTTGACTTACGCAGAACATAGTTCCAAATGGGATTGGTTTTACATACATTAATCCCATTGGTTCTCCTATGTACATTAAAAAATTTATGCTATCTTCTTGAATTTTGGTTATTATTTTTTATTCCTTCTTACTTTCTGTTGGCTATCAGTAAAACCATCGAGTTGAGTAGCCTCGAGTTGCAGAAACTGCGATTGAACTTGCAGAAATTAGGTCAGCAAAATTTTCAACTTGCTCAAGCCAACAGCAACATGTTAGCGGTTAGTGAACTTTCAATTGAAAGAATTCAGGTGTAAACTGTTTGTTTTGATGGTTAAAAAAAATTTTGTTTTAAGCTTGGCCTGATCTATCTCCTTAAATTGCAGGAACTTAATTTGGGTAAAGACAAGGTACACCTCATCTTGCAAGCAGTTTTCCGGCTGTCGATTTTTCACTTGTGCCATCAGTAGAGGGATTTTCATATTTAAGTTTTAAGTTCCCTGAAATTCAGAAAATGCAGTCCTTGAATGGGGAAATGTGAGCAGGCTATGGAGAGGTCCTGTGTGGGCATATGTTGGTTTCGTGGCCTTTCTGTGGTTTTGCCAGTTTTCTTACTGGTAGCATTTGAAAAACAATTTTTTCTTACTATATCAATTTTTAGGTTGATGCCTTGATGTTTTGCATGCACTTATGATTTGGTTAAACCCGCGTTCTGGTGCTGTTATTTTTCAGCTGAAGGTGCTACAACATGAGCTTAGATGTAAGACCGCAACCCTCAGAGTAAAAAATGCAGAAGTAGAGGTGAGATTTGACACAGTTATTTTGTCGTGTTTACAGTTCACCAGTAGAATGGCAGTAGGGCAGGGTTGCCATTTCACACTGACCCTATCTTTCCTTTTCAGGAGAAAAAGAAACCACGTCAGAAGGTTGGTATCAAGGTATTTTTAACTTAATTATTGATGTCTGTGGTATCCATCATTAGAAATGGTATTGCTAGAGTTGACCTTCAACCTTTTCTATGGTGTGAAGGATGAACCCGGTGGGTGTGAGGAGATGATAGAAGCTGCCAAAGGAGAGATCAATTCAAATAGGAGGCGCTTGTCAAGAAGAACATGTAAGTTTCTGGAGATAAATCCCAAATGAATGTTGTCAGGAAAATCATAGGATTATGATGCACAAAATGTACACTATGACTTTTGGGGTTATATGCATCGTCAACTCAAGTAAAATATTTGCATCTATGCCAAATGATTTTTATTTTTTGCATGTATGTTAATGTTTTTTAAATATTTTGCGTTCATACCAACTCTATTAATTTTCTCCTAATTGTTGTTAAGTACTTAGCTTGAGTAGTCAACCTTACATGAAAAGTGTGATTCATGGTAGTCTGGATGTAAAGTCGACTACCCAAAAAGAATTCACAAAAAGTGCACGTCATGTAAAGTTGACTACTTAAAAACAATTCATGGAGAGCATAGTTCATCTAGAATTGACTGCTCCAAAGGTATTTAACAGTCTTTAGGGTCCACTTAACGGAGTTGCCATGGATGCAAAATATTTTAAAAATTGCTGGTATAACGCAAAAATAAAAGCTAATTGGTATAAATGCAAATACATTACTTTTGAGTTAACATGAATGCAAATAACCTCACATGCAATCGTTTTAGCGTCTATTTTTTTAATGGGTGAAAGGGAGAAGAAATCTTCTCTCCTTTTTCTCTTCCCTTTTTAATCAGTGTAGCATATGTGTATCCACTTTACCCAAGAACCCTTCCTTTTCTCATTACTCTTCTTATCTTTTATCATCATCCTCTATGTTTTCATTTACCTATTTTATTTTTATTAACTTTATTTTGATCATTACCTTGTGTTATGTCACATCAAATCTGCGTTTTGGCTCATTTTTAGACTAGAAGTTTTTAAAGGAAAATTTTTTCCACCCCTTTATCTTATCTACCAATAGGTCCTCTCGAGGAAAAAGTGGGGAAACTGGAAATCCTTTTTTCTTTGTTGTCTCATTTTTAACTTCTGTTGTATTTACCTATCCAACCTGTGTGTGCCTTCATCATCCTATTTTCCTTCATCCTTATTTCAATCAGCACACCCGGTCTTCCTATCCTAAAGGGTTGTCTTTGTTGTTTTGTTTTGTTTTTTAATTCTGGGACAATGCTCATGTGCGGTTGATTGCTACTTGCAACCTCATCTCTTTAATCTCACTTTGATATTTTCATTCGATTCAAGTTAGCTGTAGTACCAGTCTATTTGTTTAGTTAAGACACTGGCAATTTTTCTGACTGGACACTCTTATGGACCTTAACATTGAAAAAAGTATTGTGGTGTTAAGATATTTTCATTTATGATGGCCCCCATAAGTTTGCAATGGTTGTTAGCCTCAATGACAAAGATATGGATACAAGTGTGGTTGACTTGGATCGAATTAATC
Source organism: Annona cherimola (assembly GCA_030490835.1). Taxonomy (NCBI): domain Eukaryota; kingdom Viridiplantae; phylum Streptophyta; class Magnoliopsida; order Magnoliales; family Annonaceae; genus Annona; species Annona cherimola. Next base: position 74,212,465 of record CM059973.1, read on the forward strand.
TATCACCGAGAGACCAAAGCACTGAAGCTGCTACAACAACTATTTCTGATTACCCCCATCCTATCACAGTGTTCTCCTCCATTTTTCCTTGCCCGCCTTAGATTTTACTTTTCGTTTCTCTATCTCCTGTTTTTAGTCATTATCAAACAAGCTTTAAGGTTCCATAGAAAATCTCCTGTGAACAACCATAGTACCTAGATGCAGAAGCCTAACATAGAGAGTCAATATTGTGCAGGCATGAGAATTCTTGTTTATTTTGGAGTCATAACACATTATTCAGTTTTCAATCCTACAGTTGTGAGTCACAGGCCATTCTCATATGCTATTTATCCTCATAGTCCAGTTGGAGAATCACATGAGTGAGCCCGCCATTGTCTGGGATAAACATGACTCCAGACCGGGCATGGTGGCTTTTAACTGTGGTATTAACATCTTCCGTAAGTAGAAATTTCTGATGGATCATCTCTTGCAGCATCATGTAAAGAAAGCTTGACCCAACAAGGGGCACTGAAGGAAAAGGTTGACAACAAAAGGTGAAGATTTTATTGTTGATCTCTTTCTGCTCTATTGTTCTTGTTATTGTTATTTCTCATCTTAAACCTAGTCATGCCAATATCGTTTGATGTTTTCGTTGATTTCTTTTTTTTGCTTACCAGAATTTGTTTGAGAAGACGATCTAGTACTTCTGCAACTGAACAACTGCCCCCTACGGAAGACTTGTTTGAGATCGAAGATGCTAAGTTCCCTGTCCGTTTACCCAGTGATTCAGTGCAGGAAGATTGCCCCACTCAGTCAGTAGACTCATCTTTTCCAAATTCTAATAGAATACCGATTTCAGAAAAGGAAACGAGAGACCATGTGCCCCAGAATCAACGAGCACAGGAGCCACGGAGATCATCAATTGGGAGGCCGCTGCGGAGTGCTGCTGTGAAGGTGAACTCTTACAAGGAAGTGCCCCTCAATGTGAAAATTCGAAGACCAGAATAAACTGTTTTTCGCTCCCCAGGGTTGCAGCAAGCATTGACTGCTGAATCACGCTTTTGCAGTCATTGCAATGGGAGTTTGAGGAATTAAGGAAATGATTCAAATGTTTCCTAAAATCGTGACTTCTTGTTGTATACCACTTAGTGTCCAGGTTTTTCATTCTTTTTGTACAAGTAGTGTTTGACTGTTGGAAGGCTTTCATCCTTCGATGGTGAACTAGAAAGCCACTGGATCACACACTCTGGGTCCCTCACTTAAAAATGTGTAGTAACTTGAGAAGAAATGTTTATATTTTCTTCATAACTTTTATAAGTTTAGCATCAGTAATTTTGTCGCGAGGGAAACTTCCCAACGAAATTAATGAATGACCATGAGGGGAAAGACAAGAAGTACAAAGCGCTTTTTTTTTTTTTTTTTTTTAAGTACACGAGAAGCACAAAATTGAATTCCAATAGAAACATGTTTCGTCGTATATATTGAGTAAATGAATTTGCCTTGGATGCTTCACAGAAGCCAGTGAAGATTAAACTCCCCTTTTGTCGTTGAATGGCTGTAAGAAAAGGAAGGCTCATGGTCTCTGTAAAATTTTGACGTATGGGATTGTTGGCTTGTGTCGTTTTGCTGCCACGATCGTTTTATGAAAGTACATCCAAATTTCAAACAGTTTACGTTTGCAGCCAAAGAGTTCCCCAATACAGGCCAAACAGGGTTGACAGTTCCCTGGCATCCATGCCAGTCATTAAGAAGCGTCCCTTTCAGAATCACCATCATCATCATCTGTTCTAGCTGGTTGCCGAGAAAACTCACAATCCTAACGAACGCCAGTCCTATCCATTCCTCCGTCCAGCTAGTAGGTCCCAAATTCCCTTGAGGAAAGGGAATGGAAGTTTTCATTATCAAAGGGGGGAAAAAAAATCATTATTTACAACTATAATTTTATTTTTCTTTCGAAATTATTTCAAATATACTTGCAAAGTTTGACTAGTATTACATTTGTGTCCTAAGTTTGCCCATATTACAAATGAGGAATGATCCTGTTAGCCCGGGCTAAGTAAATGCCCCACTTAGCCCACCTAAAAAATCATATTTAAAATAATTTTTTTTTACTTTTTTCTTCATACACTTGTTTATCTAAGTGTATTTAATATATAAATCAAGTTTTACCATTTTTGGATATGTGTATATATATTTTTTATATTTTTAAAAATAAGGGTATTTTAAATGCATATATACACATAGATGTTTAAAAATCTCAAAAAAATAGATAAACATATTAAAAAAGGGTAAAACTTGGTCTATATGTTAAATACACTTAGATAAACAAGTACATGATGAAAAAAGTAAAAAAAAAATTGTTGTAAATATGTTTTTTGAGGTGGGCTAAGTGGGGCATTTACTTTGCCCGGGCTAACAGAATCACTCCTCATTACAAATAGAGACGTGATCGTTTGCGGCTGGGCTAAGTCCCGCTTTCTTCGTCCGCTCCTCCGCGCGCTGCTGCGTGCCGTTGGATCAGGCGCTGATGTGCACAGCCGTTGGATGAAAATCTTGCAAAATACACTTGTTTATCTAAGTGTATTTAATATATAAATCAAGTTTTACCATTTTTGGATATGTGTATATATATTTTATATTTTTAAAAATAAGGGTATTTTAAATGCATATATACACATAGATGTTTAAAAATCTCAAAAAAATAGATAAACATATTAAAAAATGGTAAAACTTGGTCTATATGTTAAATACACTTAGATAAACAAGTACATGATGAAAAAAGTAAAAAAAAAATTATTGTAAATATGTTTTTTGAGGTGGGCTAAGTGGGGCATTTACTTTGCCCGGGCTAACATAATCACTCCTCATTACAAATAGAGACATGATCGTTTGCGGCTGGGCTAAGTCCCGCTTTCTTCGTCCGCTCCTCCGCGCGCTGCTGCGTGCCGTTGGACCAGGCGCTGATGTGCACAGCCGTTGGATGAAAATCTTGCAAAATGCACCCCCCCCGTCTTGTTCATTTGCAGCGCTGCCCCTACATTTTCAAAGCGCGCGCAAACGATCTCCATCTCTCTCCTGAGGCCACTCTCTCTCCTCTCCGGCTCGCTCTTCGCTCGCTCTTCTCTCTCTCTCCTCTCCAGCTCCCTCTCTGGCGCTGCCCCTCTCTCGCGCCCTCTCTATCCGTTGTCCCTCTCTCTCCCCGACGCCTCTCTCTCCTCTCTGGCGCCCTCTCTCTCTCCCCGACACTTCTCTCTCCGGCTCGCTCTCTCCCCGACAACTCCCTCTCTCTCTCGCGCCCTCTCTCTCTCCCCTCCGGCTCACTCTCTCCCCGACGCCCCTCTCTCTCTCCTTGCTCCGCCCCGAACCTGCCCCCCTCCCTCTCAGCTCCGGCTCTCTCCCTCTCTGTCTCCCTCTCCTTCTCCCTCATGTAACTCGAACCGGTTACACCCACGTGCCATTTGGGAACGCTGGGTCGCTCATCCACGCGAACTGCACAGACAGACTGATAAATTGATCCGGAACAAAGCAAATTAACGGGAAGATACGGGAAATCTTTTTCCATACTCAAAACTCCACACAAATATCTTACAATTTTTTTTTTTTTGGGCTGTAGTTCTTCTCCATTGCTACATTGCTAGCCTGATCTAATATCAATGCATAGAAAAACAACAAAAACCCAAAAATAAAAAAAGATAAAAAAGCGAACTAAAGCAGGGTGGAAAAGGGATTTCAGCAGAGAACATCGGTGAGGAGTTTGTAGCGTCGGCCAATAACTCGGGGCGAAGACGAGGAATTGCAGTTGGGCCTCCGCCATCGATCCAAGGACTTCTGGCTCTTGGGTTTTGGACGCCGCAGCTTCTCCTCCTCTTGCCTTCGCCGTTGTGGTCTCTTCTCCTCGTTGTTCCCGCTGTTGTCGTTGGCTGCTGCCGGATGCCCATCTTCTAAATCATCTTCTTCTTTGCCGCCTCCGCCGTTCGGCAGTGACTTGGTGATCTCGAGTAGGAAGTCGAACGCGTTCTATCTTCGGGTACAAACCGCTGCAATACCTGCCCGATCATGAAACGACGACTATAAGGAAAATCCTTCCTGGGTTTTGAGGAAAAATCTCATCTAGATTGTACTGAGAAGGAGAGAAAAAGAATCCCAGCAGGAGTTTTTATTCGGTACTTCTCTTTCGATCTGGGCTCTATTCAGATGGAGAATCCCATCTGTGGACTATCAAGATTGGAACTTGGGAGAGAGAGAGAGGGCGCGAGAGAGGAGCAGCGCCGGAGAGGAGAGAGAGAGGAGAGTGGGCGGTGAGCGAGTGGGAGAGGAGAGAGAGGGCGCGAGAGAGAGTGGCCTCGGGAGAGAGAGGGAGATCGTTTGCGCGCGCTTTGAAAATGCAGGGGCGGCGCTACAAATGGTCAAGACGGGGGGTGCATTTTGCAAGATTTCCATCCAACGGCTGTGCACAGCAGCGCGCGGAGGAGCGGACGGAGAGAGCGGGACTTAGCCCAGCCGCAAACGATCACGTCTCTTACAAATATACCCACAAAGTTTGCATGAAATTGCAAATGGTGTCCCTTTTATTAGGACGCCGTTAGAAATTTGTAAAACGATGATAATGCCTTTTAAGCCAAGTGATACACTTGCAATTTTTCAAATATTGTATACATATTTGCTATTTCATTATTTTCTATATTTTTACACATATTATTAATTTAGATTTTTTTGCAGATATACTTATATTATTTGCAAAAATATAAGTATATTTCTTGGCTTAAAAGGCATTCTCGTCATTTTATAAAAAATTCTAACGGCGTCCTAACGGAAGAGGAAGCATGCAATTTCATGCAAAATTTATAAGTATATTTGCAATATCAGCAAACTTAAAAACGCGAATACAATATTGATTTGTAACCATATTTACAAAAATCCCTTTTCTTTTACTTGCTTGTTGATCTACAGCGTTAATTTGTATAACATACTTTTATGCTCGGGCACGGAAGTAAACAACTTATTGGTTAGGGTTACTAAGGGTGTTAATGGTAATAGTCAGCCCGCCAATCTACCCGTCCAACCCGTTTATAAATGGATTTGGGTTGGAATTTTTGAATAAATGATTTATGATCCGTCAACCTATTCAACTATTTAATTAAATAAACAAATTATGGTTGATATTTCCTGTCCTGTCAACCCATTTATATAACCCGTTTAATTCCCATGACTCTTTCAACCCATATAACTCATGTAACCGGTATAAGTTTATATAATATATATAATTTCTAACTGCAAAATTTTCTCATTCCCGCGCACTAATTAGGGGTGCAACTTGGGCCGGGTTCAACCCGAACCCGGCCCGCCGAACCCGAGAAATGGCAGTGTTAGAACTGTATAATACTAAGCCCGAACCCGATTTTTCGGGTTGAACCCGAGCCCGATTTGTAATCGATTCGGTTTCGGGTTGAGGAGGACCCTAACCCTGTCAACCCGAACCCGATTTCGGTATCACATTAGGTCGCGCGACCTGCCATAATTTCGAAATCCCTCCCCCAACCCCCATCGTGTTCGACAGCCGCTAAAGCCTGTTATCTGTTTCCCCCAAATTTCTCAATCTTGTCTGCGGCGACACCTCCAATCCCTCGGACATCTTCCCTCCCCCTCTCCGCCAGTAAGTCATCACCTTCACCGCTTTTCCTTTTCTGTATGTGCTAGCTTACCCGCGCGCGCTTTCTTCTCGATGCTCCCAACTGATTTCTGGGTTTTATCTTCTTGTACTTGGGAAAGTTTTGCTTTTTCAGTCTTCGTTGCTTTGTTCGGGTTGCTTCTTGTCCAAGTCGTTGGAACCAGCACGTTTTTGTACGAATTTTCTCTCTGTTTTTTCGAACTTGATTTCTTCTTTACTTATACTAAAGTAAATTTTTTATTTCGATGGTGTTTGTTTGTTTTTTTAACAATCATAGTCCGTTTGCTTTTTTGAGCTGCTTTTGAGGCGAATGTCTGACGAATTTCTCCATCTTTCCTTCAGTGAGTTTCTTAATATTCCGCATCCGCTGTTTGATTTTCGCTATCTTCTCACTCAAGACTTGCATTCTCTCCTTATTCGTGGTAATTAGGAACACTATGTTTTGGTGGTGTTTGGATTTGTTTGAGAAATGTCTCATGAAATTCTCCGTCTTTCCTTGAATTTCTTGGTACTCGTTAATGAGATTTTTTTATTGCGGATTATCAAGTCCAAGAAGTGGGCCCCACAAGCTATCCAGCGGCAATTCTCTAATGCCCAAATTAATATCTAAGCCGTCTTCTGTTTTCATGCCAAATCACGGCCAGATCACGCAAATTGCCCAAGGAAATAATCTCAACCGTCCGTCAATCCGACATCCCCTCATCAAGCCAGGATCCAGGCCACCGTCCAAATCACCAAACTATGATTTTGTAGCGTCCAGATTGCCTGATTAATATCACTGTCCAGAAAATATCAACCGCCCATTAAATCTAAACTGCCCAGAAATTCAAGTGGACCCCACACAAATCAAGCTGATCCAGCCGGCCATTCTTTCAAAGCCCACCATAAAGCCGTCCAAGTGTCCAGCAATTGATCAGCACCGCCCAAGGCTATCCAAGATTTCAGAAAGTAGATTTCAGCAAGTGGGACCCACAAGATCACGTCCAATTGCTCTATATAATTCAAACCAGAATTTCAGCAGCTGCTCATTTAATCTAAGCCGTCCAAATTCCAAAGCTGTTTGATTCTTGCAATCTACTGGAATATTGCCTACTTTTGTAATTAGTGGTGTATAGAGATTTCAAATACTGCATACTATACTGTTTCATTGTTTTTTTAGCAATAGATTTGTGATTAAATAAGTGTAGGATATATGTTTACAGTAACATGTCAACCCGAAACTCAACCCGAGCCCGAATTTCAAAAATAGGGTTAGGGTTGAGGTTTTACAAATAGGGTTAGGGTTAGGGTTAGGGTTGAAGATTTACAAATAGGGTTAGGGTTAGGGTCGAGGTGAACCCGAGTTTCATGAGCCCGAGTTGCACCCCTAGCACTAATCCTGCCCGCGCCCCTCGTTTTCTTCCTTCGAAGCCCTAGTTCCCATTTCCGAGCCCCGCACTACCCAAAGCCCCTTTCTCACTGTGTCTGCCTTTTTCTTCGCCCTCGACTTCATCCAGTAGTCAAATGTGCCTTAGATTCGCGTCCGCCCCTTCTTTGACAGTGCGCCCTCATTTATATTTTTCCATTCTCCCCTCTCTCCTCTCGCACTGTGCCTCCCTTTTTCCCTTTTCGACTCCTACCTGCAAAGTGTTTGGCCCGCCCAAATTTCTCTCAACACCTTAGTCTAGCCGCCTCCCAAATCTCCTTTCGTCACCTATCCCCTCACTTTTTGAGCTAAATCTCACTGCCTGCAGCTCATTTTTGTCCTCCTCTCCCATGATTTTGTCCCTTTTTTACTATTGCCTGCGATTGATATTTCGCTCGACCTTTTCTCAGCGCTTCGAGCAGTTTGTCCGCCTCCCATTCTTTCTGTTTGACCCTGCTCTTTGCCCTAGTCTTACTGTCTGCCGCCATTTCTATTCACCTTCTCTCCCACGCGCACTCTGCATCTTTCACTGCAGCTGCTCAATACTAGCTCAGGCCTCTCTTGCTCTGACTGCCTGCTGTGCTGAAATGAGTCTACAAGTCCCTCGTAAAGGCTTCTTTCTCTTCTCACGCCCTCCTTGCTCCTATTCGACTAGCTTCTGTCAATATTCTTTTAAGGAAGGTGAGCTTGAGGCCTCTCTCCTCCATGTCTAATTAAGACTCTCTCTCTCCCTCCTCAGAAATCTGGCCGCTCTCCTAATCGTCGTTGCAGCCGGATTCACCATTGACAGGTATATTAATAATAGCCTGTAATAGATCTTATCATTTAATGGCCTTATATTGTTGATTCTTAACGCATAGATTGCATGACTACGGATACTAATCATGTATGTTAACTTTTGAGTTATCTAATTTTTAAGACCTTATTTAAGATAATTTAGCACTAGTAAAATGGTTATATATACAATACGTTAATGACTCGTTAATCCGTTTATTAAATGGATTAGAAATGAGTGAGGGTTAATATTTTTTCAATGAGTTAATAAATAAATTAAAATTAAAATATTTTAAATGAGTTAAAATTAAAATTAGACTCCAAAGCATCCAATCCGATCCGTTAATATCCTATTTACTGGTCGCTACTATCTCAAGTGCCACGCAGGCGCAGTAAGCAAGGCGGCGCGTGGACATGACTCATGGGCGCGCGAACCCTGCTGACGACGATCGGTCATCAGTCAAAGCATATTTTACTCTGCCAGTCACGCAATCCAATCTCCAATAGTACCCATACCTACTTACCTAGGTAGAGTTACTACTATATTCTTTTTAGTTTGTATTACACATTACTTCTCAATATATTTTAAAATAGAGAAACGACAAGCTCTCAAATATTAATAAAGAAGATTATAAGCTATAAAGTATTAAAAGAAAGACCATAAGCTTATAAAGTATTAAAAGAAAGACCATAAACTCTTAAATATTAAAGGGAAATAAAAATCTTAAATATTGAAAGGAGATAAAATCTCACATTAGATTTCGAATTTGGATCACTTGCCTAAAAAACATATCCTCTGCTACTTGCGTTAGTCACAGGTGGTAAATTCCACCCACTTGAATTCGTGTATTAGTTTATTTTCAATCGTTATATTTAAAATGTCTGATTATTTATTATTTTGAAAATCCTTTTTGGCAAAGTTGGACGAGAATGGGAAGAAAATTTCTGATTCTCAAAAAAAGTTAATTTCTAACAAATGTTATTTTTAAATATATATAACTATCTTATTTTTCCTGTTTTCAATATTATTTTTCATGATAATCCTCCGTGATTTCATTTCTTCCATCTCATCCATCCTAGTCTACATGATCATTACAACGTCTAAAATGTGAAAGTTAATTAACTCTATTAAAGTAAGTACTATAATATTATAATAATGAAGAATAATCATGTTAGCCTAGATGAAGCAAATGTCTCACTTAGTTCACATCAAAAAATTCTTTTAAAAATATTTTTTTATTTTTTCTTCATATACTTGTTTATTTAAGTGTATTGATCATATAAACTAAGTTTTACCATTTTTGAATTTGCGTATATATATTTTTAAGATTTTTAAACATATGAGTATTCTAAACACATATATATACATAGATATTTAAAAATCTCAATATATATATATATCCGAAAGATAAAACTTGATTTATGTGTTAAATAAAACAAGAGTAGGGAGAAAAAAGCAAAAAAAGTATTTTTTTAAATAGTCTTTTTTATAGAATTTAAATAGGTTTTTCGAGATAAATTAAGCTAAACATTTGCTCAACTCAGGCTAACAGAATATGTAACAATTTATAAAATCGTTTGTCTATAGGAGGAACACCTTAGAAGGTATAAATATTTAATTAAAAGCGTTAAAATTTGATGATAATTATTTTGAAATTACACGCGTTTTTTTTTTTCGAGAATAAATTACACGCGCTTTGACATGCTTCCGAGAGGCCCAGACATGAACTCCAACTCCAATGATTTTGGCCATTGGCCGTCCCAACTACCGTTCAACGGATCGAAGGGTTGAAATGATGAAAACAGTTACCGCAGAATCCAAACGTCGGTGCTTGTGTCGCGCGCCGCATCCAAAGCGTTTCGACAATCTATGTGCGGGAGGTACTGCAAAATAGCCCAGCAAAGTTTGTCAAATTAAAAATTAGGCGTTATAACTTGGATGCTTTCAAAAAAATACCTAAGTTTCAAATTATTGCAAAATAATCTCGACGTTGAGGGGCATTCCGGAAATAAGCTCCCTATATTTCAGCATCAGGAATTATTCTGCAGTATTTAAAACTTACATGGTCTATGTACAATTAGACAAACTTACAGGATGAAGCTTGAAAACACCCGACAAATGCGCTGCAACGGGGAAAAAGTCCAAATGGACTTTGACATCTTGAAATTGGTAAAGGCATGTTGACGTATGCGACATCCAGTAATATCTGTCCCTTCGCTGTCGGAAGCTGGAACCGAAGAGAAGAGAGAGAAGAGGGATCGGCCGAGTAGATAATGACTTCTCAAGTCAAGTGGGCACCCAAACGGGTCCCGCTAGCTATACTTCGTCGTTTTCCCACTCGTACCTCGGCCCGACCCGAAGGAAGGACGTGGACGCAGAGGGCTTGGATTTCGGCCAAGTGCCTCATGCAATTTTATCTAATTATGAATCGGCCATGGTGTTACGAATATTTACAAGATGAAGTCCCTAAAATTCAAATTGTTGCTTAATCAATTAAACCTAAGATTAATATCGTGTTCAACACTTTAAAAATCTTAAGATTTGTGTTCATGCCAAATCAAAAGTAAAATATTTATATTTATTTTAATTATTTGTTTTCATTTATGTCGATAATTTTTAAATATTTTGCGTCTAAGCCAACACTGGTAGGTAGAAGCTAACTAATGTTAAGTATTCCTTTAATAATCAACTCCACATAGAGTGTGCTCTCTATGTATAATCTATTCTAGCCCATTTACAATTAAGATAAGATGAGAATGAGATCAAATTTATTCTATCTTTTTCATTCTAAAAAATAATAATTTATTTTTTAAAATTTTATACAACTTTTTCATTCTTAACACATGTTTTGAACACATGGAGCATTAACAATGTGTTTATTTATAAGAGAATGAAACGTGGAGAATAAGAATGGAACAAGTATGATAGACATAAAGTAAGAATAAATCAAATAAATAGATATGGTAATTATATAAAAAATATAAAAAAATAATTGAAATATAGAAATCAAAAAATAATAATTTGATGTTGACTTTTGCATTCCCTTTTTCCATTTTTCATTCCTCTTTAAATAAACACATCATAATGATCGATTATATAGTCAAGGCAAATACTCAAAATGATATTTAACCTTACGAAGTGAAACTTAATGAAGTTCACGTAGATGCAAAAATATATATAAAAATCATTGATACAAATGTAGAAAAATAATTGTCATTGATGAAAATATTTTTTTAAGTTGACATAAATGAAAATAATCTAAAAGTCTAAAAATTTACTTTATATCAATATATACAATAGACAAAACTTTCACTCTCATCTAGGAGAGATTTGAACACGAGATCACTGGCCGTTGTACCAATGTCCCAACTAGGCTACCACTTGATTGACAAAAATACTTTACTTTTAAGTTCATAAGAATGCAAATAAGCCAAAATTTAAAAGTTTATTTTTGTAAAACTGAAACTATGAGTTCATTGAGGAATTATTCAATACTCACTTAAGCATGAAAGCCACTGTGCTTATCTTTTGTTTTTTTAATTTCAAAATATTTTTGAAAATTTTGAACCATTAATCATGTTTATCCACATGTATTGATTTATAATTCTAAAAGCTACATATATTGTAATATTTTATATATTATATTTTCTATGCCATATATTATAGGTATTATTAATTTATAGGCATTATACTTATACTATACATTTTTTAAAAAAATTTAGTCATTATATATAATCACTCTAAAAAAAATTTATTTTTATAAGATGTAAGTTTGAAATGAAAATTATTTTTGGTGTCATGATAGAAAAAATGTGTTAAACATGATTAATTATTTAAAATTTAAAAATCAAAAGTAAGTGATTACATAGGTATTATCATTCCTCTACTGACAACAATTGTTTGTTTGAAAATCAGTCCTTCACCTCGCAGTAAATGCGGGCGTCTCTCACCGCCTCCTTTCTAGTCACTTCGACATCAGTTTCTTATTACCAGCATGCTCAGATCTCAGCAGGGCTGCAGGAATTTCATCCATCCGTTTCTTCTCGGCAGGTTTTCTCGTCTTTGCTGCCTCTTGAGGGTTTCTCTTTAGATTTTTTTTCAGATCGAAGATAGTCGTAGAGGAGAGTTTCGAGCTTTGAATCAGTGGAAATCAGCGCAAAGCTGCGGTCTTTGATTGATTTCAGCCGGAATTGAAGAGGGAGATGGACGGCCGGGTGAGCAAGTACAGGCAGACGAGCCCTGAGGGGGCGAAGGTATGGATGGTGCGATCGCCCAAGCAGATGCCTCAGATGCAGCAGCCGCAGCAGGTTAGGAAGGTTCCGGTGGTTTACTATCTCTGCAGAAATCGGCATCTCGAGCATCCTCATTTCATTGAAGTTCCGCTTTCTTCCCCTAATGGTCTCTACTTGAGAGGTTGTCTTTCTAAGTACCTAATCGCGATGATCTGCAGTTACATTTCTCGAAGAATTGGAGTTTAAAGTCGAATTATTTTAATTGTTTTTTCGTCGTTTTTCAGATTTTATTAATCGCCTTAATTCTTTGAGAGGAAAAGGAATGCCTGCCCTGTATTCGTGGTCTTGTAAAAGGTGGATTTTTCATCATCCTCTTCTTGTTTACTGGGGATGATATTCCTTGAGTTTTTTGTTTAGTTCAATCTGTTAATTGATGATGCAGAAGCTACAAGAATGGCTTTGTCTGGCATGATCTCTGCGAAGATGATGTGATTCTGCCTTGCAATGGAAACGAGTATGTTCTTAAAGGCTCTGAGCTTTTGGAAGAACCTCATTCAGGTAATTGATTTTTATTTTTTTAGTCGTCTCAATAACGAAATTATAAATGCTGCGAGAAACTGAAATGTAAATATAATCTCTCTTCTTGCTTGCCCCTTTTAGATCGTTTACAGTCTTGTGGGAATAAAGTTAAGGCTTTGCAAAATATGACACAGCTGCAAGATGCAACAGCATCTTCTCCCCAAAGCCAAGAAGGTTCTTCGTCATCTTCAGCCACGGTTGGAAGGGAGACAAGATCAAATCAGGAAGGCCAATTATCCCCTCCAGAGCACCATCACCAAACCAAGAGTCCCTCAGTCATGTCTCCAGACTCAGCAGGAGCTGGAAACAATTCCTTACCAGGAGGTTCGCTGAGCTTCACAGAGTATAAAGTCTACAAGGCTGAAGGTGGGGCAGATGCTTCAACTCAGACAGATGATATATCAAGAAGAGGTCGAGCTCCAAATACTTGTACTAGGGGTATGTCAACTGATGAGGAGGCGATGGGCATTGAAATGCATGAGGGTCAGCAGCAAAGGATTCCACCATTAAAGGAGAAGGCTGAGCTTGCCCAGGGTGAGATTTCACCTCCTCCCTCTACCTCTAGCACTTCTTCTTCTGATAGGAAGACAGAGACATTGGAGTCCCTGATCAGAGCTGAAGCTAGCAAGATCAACAGTTTCCGCATATTTGAAGAGGAGGAATTGTGCATCCCCTTGAACACAAAGCTCAAAGCTTCAAATGTCCTGATGCAACTAATTTCTTGTGGGTCTTTCTCTGTAAAAGATCACCACAGCTTTGGCTTTATTCCGACTTACAAGCCAAGGTTTGCTCATGCAAAATTCCACTCGCCTTACTTCTCGGGGTCGATGCTGCTTGGGGAGCTTGACTACCTTACCGAGAATCCAAGGCTGATGGGGCTGAGATTAGAAGACAAGGAGTATTTCAGTGGGAGCTTGATTGAGACTACGAAGCATATGGTGGAACAAGGAGTTCCTGGCCTCAAACGCTCATCTTCCTACAATGCTGATAGGTAGGTTTTTCCGTTTATTTTTCACTAGATTGGAACAGATTAATTTTGCCTCCAGTTTATAGCGCTTTTACATTTGGTCAGTCACTTAGAAAGAAAGGTCCCTCACATTGCAATATTATTGTTGTATTTGGAGATTGCATAATGGCATAAGTGATGTCCAATTATCATTTGGAAATAGTACACAGTGTCGCTAAAACTGCGAAGAGCAGATTTCCTAGAGTATACATAAAAATGAGTTCCAGATTTCTCCGGTTAACAAAATTTTGCTTTTTATACGTGCTAGATGTTCTTTGTTAATAGGCATGTGCTAAACTTGTGCAAAACCTCATGCTTCAAATTTTGAATGCAACTGCACTCTTTTCTCAGTGAAAAAAAGAGATTATTTTTATGCGTTCGAAAATAAATTGTCTTGTCTTGCTCATGATTCTGTGGTGCTAATTGTAAAGCAGAAGAGATTTACAAAAATTCAAACAGATATATGCATTCTTGTGCATATATGTAACCCCTGTCATTATAATGGTACTTGGTCATGATGTTGGAATTGTCGGAGAGTCTAGGCAGGCCTCATAGTAGCTAAGTTTATGCCTTAGCCTTTTATACTTGAAAAATTCAATGACGTGGGGTTTGCCTTATGGATCTTGAAGTATTAGCACTAGGCGAATGCCTGTTTGTTCAATACTTACATTTTAGGATAGAACAAGGAGATGTTATGCCAAAGTGCTTTTGCATCATTTAGTGATCACTAGCAATTATCATCATATATACATTCTAGGATGGCACATAAATTTACTGGCCAATGCGAAAATCTCCAACTTTAGACCTTGGCTGACAAACTATTTTGTTCCCACTAGTAAGTGCTTAAAGTTGTTTTTTTGTTCTAGAAGGCAAAATTTTTCATCCGTGGGAATAATTTTAAAGTGGAGACTTTGTTGAAGGTGGAGAGAATTATTTAAGAGTTCCATAGTATAATTTAAGTCATAAAGTCTTGCAGCTCTAGGGGCAAATGCTTGTTCATGGTAGTACCTCACTGTCTTTAAGCATTATTCGATTTGAATGAGTTAGTTATCTGAAAAACCATTTGGAACATTCATGTACCTTAAGAATACATTTCTTGTGCTGATACCTGCCAAATGGAACCTTTGGCTCCTGCCAGTGAGTTCATACCCTTCCCACAAGATCCTTGGGTTAGAATAATCACTTGAAGTTAAGTCTCTGTCCTATGTTCTAGTTGTCATGGATGCTTAGGATTGCACAAGTGGCATATGGGAGATTCTAGTGCGTATAAATTAGATCTGTGGCCGGAAATGCAAGTTAAAAAGTACCTCCCCCCACCCTCTCTCTCTCTCTCTCTCTCTCTCACACACACACACACACATTTCAGGTTGCTATCCATGCAATTCTGAATCACATCATTCCCATTTTAGGCATTGATTAGTCAGTTTCAATGCAGTAGTTTCTGCCATTCTTTCGTTGGACCTCACAAAATCGAGTATTAGATGATCCTAGCTGATGATTGGAGTTATTCTGTATCCCTCGTTGGTTGCTGCTGAATATAAGTTTTTTCTGACTTATCATTTGGACTTTGGACTTAAGACAGTCATCCCACTGTTGTGTCTATAATATTTAATTGATGTGATTTCTAGTATGGCCCTAATGACCGTTTGGTTTTAGTTCTCCTTTTCATGTTCAGGGACATAGTGCTCAACAAGCACCTTATTATATCATGATTTGATTTATCTAGATGCCTATTGCATGACTGCTTGTTGCCGAATTTTTCAAACACACAAATTTAATTGCCTTCCAAGCTAAAAGCAAGAAGATAATTTGCAGGACTTGTCAGTCATCAGAATCAGCTTTTAGCAAAGAAAAAGACATGGATACAGTGCGCTCTAAATGCATACCTCGAGCTATCAAAGCTGCCTCAAGCAAGCACTGGCATTCAAGGACTGAATCAATGAGATCGCCTATTTCAGATGGGGCAAGGAATTCTTCTGCAGGGGCTGATAGTTTGCAATCTGCATCACCCAGTGTATCCAAAGGTGGAAGCAAAAGGATTACAGATCCCTCACGGAAACGCTCTTCAAAGAGACTACACTACAAAGAGAATGAGAAATTGATCAAAATCGAAGAAAGTTAAGTTTCAATAGTTCCCCTTGCCTTCTTGCCAATTTAAAATTGCAGGTGTGTTTGGGAAGTAATAAACCTTTTTATGAAAAGTTTTTGGTGTAAAGGTTGTTAAATTAGTAGAAAATGATATGATATGATAGAGGCAATAATGAGGAGCAAAGAAAATAAAATTAAAATCGATAGGTTAGTTGTATAAGTAGTTATGCAGAAATAATTGAAAAGTAGGATAGTTGTATAGAAAGATGTGAAAAATGATTAAAAAATAGAGTAGTTGTAGAAAGTGAGAAGTTTTAGATTGATAAGTTTTAGTTGGAAAGTTTTATAGTTTCCCAAACACCCACGGAGTTGCTGTGGGAAAGTGAAATTTGTGCACCACGATTGATGTTTGCAACCATAGAAAACTTGGTTATACTTCACTTCATTTAGTAGATGGAAGTTGGGAGTGAATTGATCAAATTCTTGTCAGTTTACAAATCCATGACAATGTTCTGCCACTGTCTCTCCCAAAAGTTTTTGAGCTAGAATTGCTGGTTACCGTTCTTCTTCTTCTTCTTTTTGCTGAGAATTTGTTTCTTTTATTCTAACAGGCTTGCTTCAGGAGCTCGGGTTATAATCGAGACAAAAACTTCTTGCAATGATAGTGAAAGCTGCTCGAGTCCTGAGGAAAGGTGAGAGAGAAGGGCGACAGAACACATCCTGGTTTCAGGAAAATATTTACTCCAGCTGAAGGATTAGTTTTAAATTCTGAGGAAAGATGTATTTGGCCTTTGCAGCCGTGCAAGATCTTGGGCATTCATGAGTAAATGTTGGCTAAAAAATTCATGCTGGTTAGTTTGGGAATAGCATCACACGTCATACATACTCATGTTTGCAATAGGAAAAGAAAAGAAGAGGAAAACAGAAGACGGTGGTGAGCGCCATCATCCATCTCCCACAGATTCCTGTTCACTGTCATGCTTATCTTCCACTGTTGGGTGGTGGGCTCCTTTTTTCTGTATACAAGCAGACCGTTGGCTTTGTTTTATTACATATATATAATATGTGTTTTTGCTCTATGGTTGGATGGTGGAACGCACCCCTTGCCGTGGTTCTTGGGTTGAGCTGAAGCATGGGAACACAATTGTGCACTAGATCCGAGTCGGGCCCGGGGTCCAGTGCACCCGTATGCACTGAAGCAGGCACACGGTTAAACATTAAAAATTTGTAAAAATTATATATATATATATATATATATATATATATATATATATATATATATATGGAAATATGCTTGGGCCTGCATAATAGTGGAAAAAAAAAGTCAAAAAAAAAAAAAAAAAAAAAAAGGCGGTTCACTGAGTGTATAAGATTGCGCCTCGGCTTGAAATCGAAACTAAGAACTCACTCAAGTAGACATTGATGTCAAAACACTTAGGGTCTGTTTGAAATTATATAAAATTTTTTGAATTAAATCTGTATTATTATTCCCAAGACAATTTTTCAACTCTCAAGATGACTTTTCCAATTTGCAATATAACTTGACTTCTTTTCAATACAACTTTATTCATTTTCAAAAACACATTATTACATTCTCATCTCAGATACAAATTTAATTTAAGAATATTGTATGGTTTATAATAGATCCTTAACTATGCAAGTGTTGACCTTATAATACTTTCTCGGAAATCCCTTTTCATTTTATGATTGTCATTTCGCTATACGGGCTTTTTATCCGGTGAAATCGGGTGATTTGTTCGATTTTCCATCATTTTATTTTTTAAAATCTAAGAGATACATTGTGTTTAAATGCTTTGTTTAGTTTAAATAAAAAATCAACTTAATTGAAAGCTTTTATAGTATGCATATAAAATTTGAATATATGATTTATACTTTGTTGTGAATTATATATTAATTTACTTAAAAATATGATTTATACTTTGTTGTGAATTATATATCAATTTACTTAAAAATGATTTTCATAGCATGACTTGGATTCGAAACCAATTCATTAAAAAAAAATCCAAGGAAGCGCATTTTGCACCCGGTTTAAGAGGAAAATAGTTTTACAATACTCCAGTCCAAAGCTAAAAAAGATATTATTATATTTATCAGTCACAATATCATTTTTATTGGGAACTTGTCAGAAAATAAAAAATGTTAAAAAGTAGAAAATGCTAATTTTTTGTTAAAAATTTCCATATATATTTGATTTTCTCAAATAAACAAATAAATCATAACTTTTTGCATAGGAAATCATTGGATGTATTATGATCTGTAATATTATGATTTGATGTCAAACGTTATGTATCACGAATTTAAAACCAATCAAATGAGTTGGGGAGTTTTCCTAATTGCATGCTTATCTCTTAAAACTTCTTTAAATTTGTATAAAATTAATATTTCATATATTATTTTTGAAGAAAATTCATTTCGGAATAAAATAGGAAAATGAATTACTACAAAATCTTTGAATATACTCCAACAAACAGACGAAGACTTTTGATCCTCGAAAGGCAAGTAGAGGTTCTATTTTCCACAGGATGATCTTCTTTCAGGATCAAAAAGGTGCTGATAATATCTACAACTTTATTACTATATTCTTACGTTATTTTTTATTAAAAATGTCGTTATCGATAATATCTAATTATACATCAGGTTGGGTTAAGATCAACCCAATCCTAACATTAACATTTAATAGATGAATAAAGCTTTTGTTGGCCTCGGGTATAGGTTGATAATATGGGCTCAAAATGCAGGTCAATTTTAAAAGATTTAATATTTACTACACATTATAAACTAAAGTCACGATGGTGTTGAACAGAAATATTAGATTAACAAAATTAAATTAAAATATAAACTATTAGGTTTGAAATGTGGAATGAGGCATTTTGTTTGAAATTTCTCTAATTTTATTATAAGAAAGCTATATAATGTGTAGGCTGTGTGGGGTCACTTTGAGCTTAGACATAGTTAGTTGACCCAATGGTAACACTACTTTTCATCAAGCTGAGTACCATGACCAGACCTGTTGAAGTGTATCTGTCCAGCCCAACTGAAAATGTGTCAGGATGGTGGTGGGTCACTGGTCAACTGCATAAACGATATTTATCTATTATCTGAACCGAGGACACTGCTCCAAAGCATAGTCAAGGTTGCAGGCGAGAGCCTGACGAAATAGAATGCTGCTGCAGGAATGGACGGAGAAGATACATTGGCAAGGCACTTGTTACTCGCTGCCTTGTTAGTCATGACTTGGGTCCCACTTGTCCAGATCCCAAGTACCAACCGTATAGATCGCCATTCACATCACCTCGTCTCATCCACCCGAGGCAGCAGCCCAACCGCAAACAAAGGCATTTTCGGGCCCGGTTTGCGTGTAAGTGGGTGTCATGCCGGCTTGTAGCCACATCCTCTCTCTTAAAATCTTCTTTACTTAATGTCCATGAAAATTGTAAAATGATATGTGATGCCTCTTTAAAAAATTAAGCCACCAAATTTTTATTAAAAAATAAATATTTTTTCAAAAAAGTAAATTTTGATAAATAAATAAATAATCATTTATTCATTTGAATTAATTTATTTTCATGTTGATATATCTATCTAAATTTATTTATTTTATCTTAATTTCGTTATTTAAAATTTTCTAACATTATTTTAAAAACTTACGACGTAAATTAATATGATTCATGTATCGTTGTATCGCAAGGCACAGCAGTAATTTAATTTTGGAAAAGATAAGTGTAACTATGTCCAACTTTTATCTCGAAAGAGGTAACATGCCCGCCCATGCATGACATCCCAGGTTACATGTAAACCACGTCCCGAGTCTTACATTCTTCGAATAAGGACATTTGGCATGGAGTCGTGGAGAGCAGTGACCTAGCAACATGATGATATCTCTCAATTTGAAGTTATGAAAACGCCCTGTTCTGGTTTGGTTTTTTTTTTTTCTATCTTTTCTAGCATGTACCAGGGAGAATTGACCATTTTGTTGGAAAATCCTATTCATTAATTCATTCCCAGAGAACAAGACGAATACTATTATTCTCCAACAAATAAATCTTATTAGGAGGGTGAGCACTAAACGTCAATCAATATTTGCAGTTAGACGAGGAAAGTGGATTTGTCATCCGGTTGACATCCACCAAGCTACTATTACATCTAGCACCACAAGCATCCAGCAGCAGTGACTACCACGAGGGCCGACGATTACAAAGCATCCATGATGCTGACAGAATAGAAAGCCACGATGGCCGACGATTACAATGCATCTCGCAGTGGCTACCATCCCTCTTGTGTTGCTCGCTCTTCAGGATGCATCCATTTTGGCCCACTCAAAGTGGGGATGATGGCAAGGAAAGAGAGCTGTGCCACATTCGTGCCCCAGGCACTATCATCTCTTAGATGCTCCTCAAGGACCAATATGATCATCTCATCTCTTGAATTCATGACCAACATCTGGCGACCATCTCTTAGGTGCTCGAGCAGGATACAGGGCCGCCTCTTGTTTGCCTGGTGTTGTAGGAATTACAGGCCAGGCACTTGTGCGCGAGAATGTGGAAAGCAACCTCTGAATTCGCCCCACAATCATTGCAAAGGATCCACACCTGCCGATAAAAAAAAAAAAAAATAGTAGACAGCTGATTATAATTCCTGAAAAACTAAAAACATAGTCACAAGCAGAGAAATTCCTTGCATCCCACTTTAGTAGGACAAGAATCTTACCGTCTTGTTCTTGTAAATTTCAGGCATGGGCATCGAAGAAACCTGAAATTCAATTTCAACAACACATTGTTGAGATCATGGGATCAAGAAATTTAAGGAATAAGAAAACAATTCTAAGTAAATTAATAATTGCCGTGATTAGTGATAACCATGCACAACAATCATTTACCTCATGGTCCAGCTTTTCCCACACCTTAGTCATGTCGCATATTGACTTTGAGCAAACAGGACAGGCAAATCTGCAATGGAGGGCAATCTTATTATTTGTCACTTCCTCAAATGCTGGTATCTTTTACTTCCACACTAAAATAATACATTTAGAAGCTATCGATTTTTCCACTTATAATACAAATATACCCTTAATGAAATCATGAGTGCTCGAATACAATTTGAACAAATCATCTGTTAGGCACTATTTAATAAAATGCCTAAAATTATTTACAAAGTATAGAAATTACTTAAATGGGCCTATTCAAATATTGGAATGTTTTGTAAATTTTGTAAATCATCAACCCATTTTGGAGGAAAACTTTCAAATATATGTTCATTTAATTACTAATTCACAGGCCCCAAATGTGGATACAGAATTTTACAGGGTACATATTCACTCTGAAATTATTTTGATTTTGCGATCTATCCAAAATCTTGCATAAAGTTTACATTTTAGTACAACAAGCAGTGTATAATGGTTGGATTAAAAATTCTATTCAATCTTCTTCATTGGCTAGAGGTGAAAAGATTCCGTCAAAGTTCCACTGGAACTGGGTCTATCCGATAATGATCTATATCAAGGATCATTAAATATAGGAAGCTCAGGCAAATCATTCATGAGATCAACAATATGGTCTGATGCTGTTCATGCAGAACAGAAAAAGAGGGAGCCAGAATGGTTAAAAATTGTTGCATCTTGATTCACTAGAGCACTTACTGGAAATGAGCTTGCATCTCTTTCAAGCAATCAAAGTGTATGGTATGCCCGCAGCGCAGTACACTGATGTCATTTGTCGAATCAAACAGATACTGAAATAAACAAACAAGAAAACAGCATGAATCAAAATATTTTAACAGGTATAATCTATCATGAGTTTTTTACATCCTTTTTCTTTTTCAACGTTTGTACCTCAAAGCAAACTGGGCAGTTGTGATGCATCGCCTTTTCCACACATCGGTGGGAATCCTTCAAGGGCAAGGCATAACAACATCCTGAAGAAAAACAGACTACAGTTAGCAATAAAAAATTTCAGGAAAATTAGAAAATGGTTGAAAGTATATATATTTTTTGATAAAGGGCTGAAAGTAAATTTTATGCTAACTTACCACATTTATAACAGTGAAAGAAATTCTCCTCGCCACCAGTTCTATGACAGCAAAAAAAAAAAAGACAAAAAAAAAAAAAATCTGAATATTCACTGCAGCATATAGGTAATGGTCTTTTAAACCAATTATGAAATGCACGGCCTGGGTTCTGCTACCTGCAAATTCCACACCCATCACAATGGTATTGGTGCTTAGAGACCTGACACAAGGTAATGAAATCCCTTCTTCAGTTACTTGTCGAAAAGTGACTATTATCAGGACTAATCAGCAAAAATATCCTACGATAACCAGATACTTACATCGTCATCAAAGAACTTGCATTTTGCACAGAAATATTCACCCATGCAAACACCACAGTTCATGCAATTCTGCTGTACCTGAGGTCCATAAATATACCCAAGGACGGATGTAAATTTTTCGTTTAATCTTCTATAGCCAGTAACAATAAAATTTCAGGAAAAGTAACATACTTCTTGCTCTGTGGAGCACAGTGAACACATAATCTGAAAAGTAGACAATGAAATGTTATGTTAAGTATAAATAACCTAAATGCGTAATGGAAATTGTAAAATCAATAAAAGAAACATTAAAGATCTGAAGGTAAGGGGAACAAAGATTGTAATCATTGTCATCATCATAGAAACCTTCTTAAAGCTATATTTGGCCAATGTCATCACTAAGCTATATTTGGCCAATGTCATCACTGTCATCATCTGACTATCTGAGCGGCTCGCCCTTAGCCTAACTCAAAACTCTGATTTTCATCATCATCATTGTTATCTAGGCTTAATAAGCCTAGCCTTTTTATCCAATCGTCTAGAGTTCCTGGACTTGTTCAACACTTCAAAATTCAGAGAAAACTCCTAGAAGACCTTTTCTGATTCAAATACATCTGAAAACTGTTTCAACCTAACTGGACCATGACTATCTCAAGCGGAATGGAATCGGTAGAGTCATTAGACAGTTGAAAAGTAGTATTTTTTTTTTAAAGATCTGTCAGGAGATCTAGTTTCAAATGGATTTATTAGAACAACTCTGGATAGGTGGATTTATTAGACTAACCCTTGAGCTGGGCAAATATGACGCAAAACTTGATAAAGGTGAGATAAATTAAATCCATTGACGACAATGCTCTCATTACAACTTGTAAAATAAGGATCCTGCTCATGCATCTAGCTTTCATGATATGACTGCCATTTGAAGTAACTATCCATCTCCCATAGCAAAGAATTTCACATCCATTCATTCAAGAATTTCAATATTGCTGAAGTAGCAAGACAAAATCTTTTTCTATTTCTCGAAGAATTTATCCAGACAAGAAATCCTAGACAGGGAACTGTTTGAGAACCGGTAGGTCCTTGCATCCATAATGGCAATAGCGTCCCACCCAATGAAATGCTTCACTCAACTTCACTTCTTAATCAATTTCATGCAAGGACATAACAGCTCAGAGAACCTTTCTACAGGCTATCCCCGTTCATGCCAATCTTTTGCATAAAGATCAGAAAACATGACGGACAAAATAGATGGAATACAATCAAGAAATAGATTGTATCATGCACTAAGCCGCTAACTTGTGGTTGCTTTAAACCCAAAGAAAGAAAGAAAACTCACTTTCTTAACTTCGTGGCGGGGAATTTCATGCCTGTCCAAAGGATCGACTTGCATAGAATTCTGTTGAAATGTCAGATGTAGTCAGAGGAGGAAAATGATCAAATGAATGAACTCATGCAAAAAGATAAAACTGTCAAAACCCAATAAGTAAACATGACAGAAGAGATCTTCTACCTTGGCTTCATTGTGGCAGTGCCTACAATCAAAAATCTGGTCACAGCAAGGTGCCCTGATCTTGCATCTTCTACGATAATGTGCACACCTAATACACACAGAACATATACGACTTCAATCAGCCTGGTATAGAATAAGAACGAATTCTGAAATTCATTCAAACCCACGAGGGAAAGGACTTCCTTAATTTAGGAAGATTAATTACCCGAAATTATCATCAGCCATTTCTATCAAGCTGACATCACTATTGGCTGGTTCAAGAAATCCAGCCTGTGGATACAACTCGGGCTTCCCACCTTTATCCATTCGTTGGTCTCTCTCGGTCTTCCTCTAATTTTTTCTGCTTCAACTGAACCCAGAAAAGAAAAAAAAGCAAAAGACGGGAAAGACATTAAAAACAAGAAAGACCAGAGCAAGTCACAGACCAGCCTTTCCAAAACTGAGTTTCCATCGGGCCATGGGTTTCATAAATTCAAACGCATGAAATCTGGGCACTTCGTCTTTGTGCATTACAATCTCCAACGGGTATCATGCTAACATTTTGGGGATTTCCGCCGCCTCCGGCTGCATTTTATCCATGAACAGGCAGAATCAGACACCATTCAGCTCCTCATTCAAAGACCACAATCTACGGTCGGCATCCTGCCATTCCATGGAGATCCTGAGGC
The DNA here is from genome assembly GCA_030490835.1 of Annona cherimola. Classification (NCBI taxonomy): domain Eukaryota; kingdom Viridiplantae; phylum Streptophyta; class Magnoliopsida; order Magnoliales; family Annonaceae; genus Annona; species Annona cherimola. The sequence continues at coordinate 74,236,698 of CM059973.1, forward strand.
ACGGAGTTCCTATTCACGAACAGAAGCCTACAACATCCTTGAACAGATAACGAAAGCAGTCCCGTTGGAAACACCCATTTCTGGTCCGTGAGGTGTTGGACGATTTTAAAACGCACAAGGAAAGAGAGGTTGAAAACGCACCGGCAGGCGGTGATACAGAGAAGCAGAAGGCGGCCTGGGATCGAAGAAGGAGAGAGGCAAGGGAAGACAAGCCTGCCTATTCCTACGCGGCCATCGCGGATTCTCTCTCGTAGCATTTATACGCGGATTTGCGGAGGGGAGAGATGAATACGACGACGGGACGCGGCTGACACGTGGCGGTGGTTTTATCGTTTGCCGGCTGAAATGAGAAATACTCGCAGCATTCTTCCTCCGGGGACGTTCAGTAACGTCTTATCATGGGAACCGTGTATTTTCGTGATATTTCGTTTTCTAATGCTAATTATTATTCTATCAATTATATTATTTTTTTCACTTTTACCCCTACATTTCAATTATTTTTCCTATCAACTACATACAATAAACTTATTTATTTCAACTATACATCTATCATTTCCTATCAATTACACATTTCTTAAAAAATTCTCTTTTTTATTTCCCACTATTTCCTACAGTCCCACCATTTTACACATTACTAAACATCCCCTTCGCACCCGGATTATCTCGAACCAGACACGCTTCTCGCCTCGGCCATTCACCCTCGCCGCCGTATTCGCCGGAGCCTGACACGTGTGATGACTTCCACGGTCGCGTATGCGTCGGAGATCGGGAAATGCTGACATGGACAGTGGCCGCGTGTGCGGGGATCAAAAACTCATCACGTGTTCCGCCCGCAGATTCACGACGACGGACTTGTATCGGGCAGGAGCTTCCGCATGTGCCGTGGTCGCCGTTGATGGAGAAAGGACGGCTCGGATCTGTCCCGCATGTTTGGCCCACGTGACGTCGGCCGTGGTCTCGAGACGCATCTCTTGAGCTGGCAGCTAGGGCTGATCGGACATGTGATCTGGAGCCAGCCGTAGCCACCGCGCGTGGAGGCAGTCAAAAGCGTCCCGCTGCCTTTCTTTTTCCCTCTTCCGGTCTTGACTTCTCTACCATTTGATGGAATAGAAATGCCGTCTGTTAAAATTTTCTAAATTAAAGAGTACAAAAAATCATAAGTACCAATCAAACAAAAAAAAAATCATACATTCATGCTGGAACGGGAGGGCTGCTTGGGAACATGTAAAAGTGGAAAAAGAATTATTTTTTATCACCCCTTTCATGCATCTTTCGATATTATTTTTACATCTTAACTATCTAATTAATTTACTTAATATTATTATTATTATTATATCTAAATTATCTTTATTTTTCATATAATTACTCTATCTATTTTGTCTTTATTCTATTTTCTTTTAATTATTACTCTATAATATCATATTATTCTCTTACTTTTTAAAATTTTCTCATATTCGGTTAGCGATTTTATTTTTAAATCTTCTCAGCCTACTTGATTTTAAAATTTTAATAGGAGCCTAAAGCCAACCACGCCGTCCAGACGCTGATAACCTTGCCTTAGGTCTTGTATTCAAAACCAATTAAATGCAAGGCAGCTGCATGTGTCTCCTATAATGAAAGTAATTATATAATTGTCTTTTCTAAACGCGAGAGTATTTATAAAATGTCTTTTTATGGTGAAGGTTGTAAATAAACTTAATTTATAATTTAAGAATATCACACTAGGTTTAACACCAGTAAAACTTTAAAAGTCATTCAGATTCCTTTGGTCAAAAGAAAAAAAAAAAAGTGCAGAGATCACTTTGGTCAAAGGCAAAAATAGTGCAGGAAAATATAGAGAAAATACAATAATACTTATGAGAAAAAGAATAATGATAAATTTTACATGGTATTTGTATGAAAAGATGTAAACAAAAAATAATTATCATGTAGAAGTCATAATAAAAAAATATAGAAATTAAATAATTTAAGGAGTTGTGATCATGTTAGCTTGGGCCATAAAACATTATTCTTCTTAATTATTTTTCATAAATTATTAATATATGCGTATTTAATATATAATTCAAGCTTTATCATTTTTGAAAGTTATATATTTTTTATTTTAAACATAAGGATTTAGTCGTTTTCTATGTACTTATACCCGATTTAAAAATTCAAATATATTAGAAACTTATACAAAGAATATATTTATTTTCAAAGATGCAATGATAATATATTCATTGTATATAGTTTTAAAATATGTAGTTCAATTAAGGTGAATCATGGCATAATATATAGAAGAGTATATAATGAGGAACCTTATAAATGAATTGATTATAATAGAATAATTTACGAACATACTCACATAATTTAACTATAATTGCAAATAGACTAACCTAATTTTTAAAATTATATATTATTCACACATAATTTATAATTAATTACAATCATACCACAATGCCCTTTTCAGTCATAACACAACTAAATGCTATTAGTATCATTTTTAGGGCTCGTTTGGTAACACGGGTGCTGGGATTCCATAAAATTTCATGAGAAATATATGACCTTCATATTTTTCAACCAATTATTTAATAATTTAACAATTTTATTTTTCAGCTTTTTTTATTGGAATATATTTACATACATCTCAACACATATTACATTGAAGACTTTGAGACATTCTTACAAATCTTGATACACTGCTCCACCAAATAATCAGGAAGACACAGCTTCCAACAACCAAACGGGAGACCACTGCTCCCACAACCATCCAGACGGGAGACCACAACTCCCACACACATTTTCTGGCCGAAATGGGATTATTTTTCTTTTTAATTGAATCATTTTTCTTTTTAATTATCTTATTTATTTCATTTTTATTTATTATTTTATATCAATCACATAAATCTCAAGATATTCCCTTTTTCATTTCATACCATATCCCCAAATCCCATTAAAATCAATATTACCAAATGTCCCCTTAGACATTTTAATATTGACAAGAGCATATCGGCCATACTGATTCAATGCTCTATCATCTTCTCGTAACCGGTCATGGTTGCCGATTAAAAACCATTGATACTCTGACTTGAACTTGAAATTGGGGTGGGCCACCTTCATTCTTCTTGTTGGGATTTTAGGCTATCCCCTTTTGTGTAGATTAAACAGGAATAATTAATTTCAGACAATAAATATCACAAATAATAAACAATCAAACCCACTTGAAAAACACACCACAATTTTACGTGGAAAACCCCTCTTTAATAAAGGGGAAAAACCACGGGACCCAGTCCAGGTAAAACTTCCACTATAAAATAATGGGATTACAAAGCAATGTCTTCTCTAGTCAAAACTAGAGGATTTCATCATCACAATAAGGATGGATTTCAACATAGAAATTAACTAAGGATGGATCTCACCCAATCTGAGATAACGGCAGAATTTTCTCTCTTAATGGCCGGAAGAGATGACTGCCGTAGAAGCCCTGAGCATGTGAGGATAGAATCCTCCTTCGTCCGTCGGAGCTGCTGCTGCTGCTTCTCTTAAAACCGAGACAGGAAGAGAAAGACGACGACGGATTTTTTTTTTGCTGAGAGGAGAAGAGTCGTGGTGATATATAATTCTCTCTCTCTCACCTTTTTCTTCTCCCGCACCGAAAGCAAAGGAAAAGACAAAAGGGCAGGTGGCTTTTTTTCAACGCCGCCAAAACGTGGTGGTCCCCACCCACTTTGATTTCACGTGGGAGGAAACCACCTAACAAATCTCCCCCTTCCGACTACGTGGAGGGCTCTAGCAAACTTGCCATCTCTCTGCATACTCTTAGCTTTTTGCTAGTTACAGTTTTAGTCATCATATCTGATCCGTTGTCATCTGTGTGAATTTTCTCAAGTTGCAACATCTTCAACTCTAATATATCACGAATCCAACAATAACGCACCTGAATATGCTTAGATCTTGAATGAAAAGTAGGATTCTTGCTGAGATGAATAACACTCTGACTGTCACAGTATATAATATACTTTTCCTGATTCATTCCCAATTCTTTGAGAAATTCTTCATCCATAGAAGCTCTTTGCTTGCTTCTGTTATAGCAATATACTCTGCCTCAGTAGTAGACAATGCAACACACTTCTGCAATTTAGATTGTCATGACACTGCTCCCCCTGCAAATGTTACCAAGTAACCTGAAGTGGACTTTCTGGTATCTACATCACCAGCCCAGTCCGCATCTGTGTAAACTTTAAGCTCAGGTCTATCAGAACCAAAACATAAACATGCTTTGGAGGTACCTTTGAGATATCTGAGGATCCATTTCACTGCTTCCCAATGCTCTTTTCCTGGATTTGAAAGAAACCGACTCACTACACCAACTGCGAAGGCGATGTCTGGTCTTGTGCACACCATTGCATACATTAAGCTACCGACAGCAGATGAATAAGGAATTATTTTCATCTGTTCTTTCTCTTCTTTACTTGTAGGACATTGATGAGAGCCTAACTTGAAATGACCTGCAAGTGGAGTACAAACAAGTTTTGCCTCACCCATGTTGAACCTTTCTAACACCCTTTTAATATAGCTTTCTTGAGATAGCCAAAGCCTTTTGTTCTTCCTATCACGAATAATTTTCATGCCAAGTATTCTGTTAGCCGGTCCCAAATCCTTCATAGAAAAGGATTTACTCAACTGCAATTTTAATCTCTGAACCTTGTTAGCATCATGACCAACAATCAACATATCATCCACATACAACAAAAGTATAATAAAATCATTAGTGGAGAATTTTCTAATAAATACACATGGATCAGACATAGTTTTATTATACCCGTGTTGTCTCATAAAGAACTGAAATTTTGTGTACCATTGTCTTGGTGCCTGCTTAAGTCCATATAGGCTCTTTGTTAATTTGCACACTAAATCCTCCTTTCCTTTGACCTTGTAACCTTCAGGCTGCTCCATTTATACCTCTTCCTCTAAATCACCATGAAGAAATGCTGTCTTTACATCAAGCTGCTCAATCTCCAGATCCAAGCTAGCTGCTAGGCTTAGAACAACTCTGACTGAATTCATCTTCACCACGGGTGAGAAGATCTCATGAAAGTCAATACCTCTTGTTTGACCAAATCCCTTCACAACCAATCTTGCCTTGTATTTTGGCCGTGAACTATTTTCATCTGCTTTCAATCTGAAAACTCACTTGTTCTTGAGTGCTCTTTTGCCTGCAGGTAATCTTACTAATTCATACGTATGGTTTTCATGCAAGGAATTCATCTCTTCTTGCATGGCGTCCATCCATTCTTCACTGCATTCATGGGACACTGCCTCCTGATAACTTTGAGGTTCACCTTCATCAGTAAGCATCACATATTCATGAGGAGGATACTTTTCTGATGGCCGACGTTGTCTTACAGACCTTCTCAATTGATTTTCAACTAACGGATGTGGAGCAGCTTGCTCATCTGGTTGCTCTGGTGTAGCGTTTGGTATATCTCCCCCATTTCCTGTATGCACAATAGGTGGAGTACATGAACTCAAATCAACAGGGCCTTCTACTGGAGACTTTGCTTTTTCAATTTTCTCAAAGTCTTCGATTGTTTGATCTTCAAAGAAGATTACATCCCTGCTTCTGATAATCTTCTTGTCAATAAGATCCCATAATCTATAACCAAATTCTTCATGTGCATAGCCGAGGAAGATACACTGTTTAGTTTTACTGTCCAACTTGGATCTTTCATCCTTAGAAATGTGAACAAATGCCCTGCAACCAAATACCCGTAAGTGTTCATAGGAAATATCTTTTCCTCTCCATACCTTTTCTGGAATCTCACCGTCCAAAGGAGCTGAAGGAGATAGGTTAATCAAATCAACTGCAGTTCTCATTGCCTCACCCCAGAAGGACTTTGATAATTTTGCATGAGAGAGCATACACCTGACTCTTTCGCAAATACTTCTGTTCATTCTCTCTGTCACACCGTTCTGTTGAGGCGTCTTGGGAACTGTCTTCTCAAGTCTGATACCACGTTCACTGCAGTATCTTTCAAACGGTCCTCTGTATTCACCACCATTGTCAGCACGAATGCATTTTAATCTCTTTCCTGTTTCTCTTTCAACACTAGTTTGGAAGTGCTTGAAGATACTTAGAACCTCATCTTTGGCCTTTATTGCATAAGCCCATACTTTCCTGGAATGATCATCAATGAAAGTAACAAAGTATATAGCACCACCAAGAGTTCTATCACCCATAGAACACACATCAGTATGCACCAGATCAAGTAAATCATGTTTTCTATGTGGAGGGAATTTATGAAATGCAACTCTATGTTGTTTTCCAACTAAACAATCAATGCATGATTTTAGAGGTAAACCTTTAGGCAAATATTGCTTTTTAGCAAGAATATTCAAACCTTTCTCGCTCATGTGGCCAAGTCGCTTGTGCCATAGCTCTGAGGAGGATTCATGCTCCACTGCATTCACTTCTCCCTTAGCAATCTTCATATAAGATCTGTAAAGAGTGTCAGTCTTATTTCCCTTAGCGAAAATAAGAGAACCTTTCGTCAGTTTCCATTTGCTACCACCAAATTGATGACAGTATCCATCATTGTCTAACTGTCCTGCAGAGATTAAATTGAATCGAAGTTCTGGAACATGCTTGACACTTTTCAACATCAGTTTGCATCCCATGTCTGTCTCTAGCCAAACATCACCAATACCTTGAATCTTGCATCTGCCATCATTTCTCATCCTTACATAGCCAAAATCTCCGCTAGTGTAAGATGAGAAGAACTCTTTACATGGAGTAACGTGTGAAGAAGCTGCAGAATCTATTACCCATGTAGGCACATCATTGGCAAAGCAATTAACATCACAAGCTATGACAACATCATCTTCGAATGCAACTGCTGCTTTTTCTGTGTCATCTTTCTTTTCTTCATTTTTCTTTTTATATTCTTCCTCTCTTTTCAACTTTCTGCATTCTCTAATTACATGTCCAGGCTTACCACAATGATAGCATTTGACTCCTCTTGACTTTGATCTCCTTCTCGATTTATCATGATTCCATTTAGACTTGTCACGATCATTATTATTGCGAGAATATCTATGCTGATTTCTCCCTCTGTTTTCTATAACTAGTGCTTCAGAATTGGCGGATGTACCTTGTTCTCTCCGTCTTGCCTCTTCATTAAACATGCTGTCTTTCACCACATCCATTGATACAACACCATTAGGAGCAGAGTTACTGAGTGAAATTACCAAGGTTTCCCAACTATCTGGCAAAGAACTCAACAAAAGTAATGTCTGCACTTCATCAGCAAATATAATTTTCATGCTGGATAAATCATTTAAAACTTCTTGAAAATTGCTCAAATGCTCAGCAACTTTTTGTCCATCTTTATACTTCATATTAACAAGCCTTTTAATTAGAAAAGCCTTATTTACAACTGATTTGCGTTCATATAGGCTTTCTAATGTTTCCCATAATTTGAATGCATCAGTTTCCTTAGCAACATAGTGAAAAACACTCTGATCAACCCATTGTCGGATATGCCCAACCACTTTTCTATTTAACACATCCTAATCATCTTGAGTTTTATCCACGGGCTTCACTCATTTCACTTTAATAGGCAGGTAAAGTTCTTTGCAATACAAAATATCTTTCATCCTTGTTTTCCATATTGAGTAATTTGACGATGTGAGTTTGACCATTGTGAATGAAGTTTCTTCCATCTAATCCACACAAGAAATTATGCAAAAAACAGAGCAGACTCTGATACCACTTGTTGGGATTTTAGGCTATCCCCTTTTGTGTAGATTAAACAGGAATAATTAATTTCAGACAATAAATATCACAAATAATAAACAATCAAACCCACTTGAAAAACACACCACAATTTTACGTGGAAAACCCCTCTTTAATAAAGGGGAAAAACCACGGGACCCAGTCCAGGTAAAACTTCCACTATAGAATAATGGGATTACAAAGCAACGTCTTCTCTAGTCAAAACTAGAGGATTTCATCATCACAATAAGGATGGATTTCAACATAGAAATTAACTAAGGATGGATCTCACCCAATCTGAGATAACGGCAGAATTTTCTCTCTTAATGGCCGGAAGAGATGACTGCCGTAGAAGCCCTGAGCATGTGAGGATAGAATCCTCCTTCGTCCGTCGGAGCTGCTGCTGCTGCTTCTCTTAAAACCGAGACAGGAAGAGAAAGACGACGACGAATTTTTTTTTTCTGAGAGGAGAAGAGCCGTGGTGATATATAATTCTCTCTCTCTCACCTTTTTCTTCTCCCGCACCGAAAGCAAAGGAAAAGACAAAAGGGCAGGTGGCTTTTTTTCAACGCCGCCAAAACGTGGTGGTCCCCACCCACTTTGATTTCACGTGGGAGGAAACCACCTAACACTTCTTAACTAACTCAAGAATGAAGGATGCCTTATCTAGTTTGAGATCACTAGCCAAACATGTAGTACCCTGCCTATAAACAATGTGCAGGGCATTATTACCATTGTAGAGTTTTGGATGGAGAGAGTCATGCTTGAATTCAAAGATCAGATGAGCAAAAAATTTTACTATATTTATTTGTCTTTGCCAATAATATTGGGCTTGTTTGATTCCACTAATTTTGTAAAAGATGTGAGTTGCTCGCTGGATTTCGTAAACGGCTTCCTGTGATTGGGGTGTCAACAATGTGAATTACAGATGACTTCCAATAATCGTGGCTAGCCGAGATATATGCAGCAACGGGTTTTCTAACATTGAATTCCATGCTGGAAACACTATTTGGGTCGACAGCCTGTCTTATGCGCACGTGCCTAATGGTTAGTTTCAGAAATTGTAAATAATTCTTATATAGTTTGATCATAATCAGAAATATGCTTACCTCATTATGACATCGTAACTACACCATTATATTTGTAAAAAATATGCAAACTACATGGGTATATTTGCAATTTTAAAAATTGCAATTAAATGGACGCTGTGATAATGCAGTAATGATATATAATGATATAGATATATTTGCAGTTATGGTCAAATTAAGTAAAGATTATTTTCGATTTTTGAAACTATGTAAGATTATTTGCGATTTCTGAAACTATGTAAGTATATTTATAATTATAATTAAACCATATAAATATATTTAAAAATTACCCATGCCTAATTTATGCGTTTGACACACTAAATGGTTTGAGAGGCATTCGTGTCGAAGAAGATGAAATTGGAGATGAAGTGATGCATAATGGTGAGACTGCATGAGATATCCTTCATTCTCGGGTTGGTTAAGAATAATAAAGGTGATGAGGGTGGCCCACCACCATTTCTAACTCAAGCCATATTATTAAGAGTCTGGAATTGGGAATGCCCTGCGGCTCATTGGTTTTGGTTTCACGGTAGACCACAACGTGAGTACGATTTCGAGTAGTTACCAATGTTATCAGAACCGAACCAATGATCGAACCGGTAAAGGAACTGGTCTAGTTCGAACCGGTTTGACTGGTTAAACTAACCGGTTGAAACTGGTGACGTCATCATAACATAATTATAATATCATAAATGTTTAATAATTTTTAATTAATTATATATTATTAAAATACTAAAATTACATATTTATAAAATCTTAAATCCATATGTTAAATTTTAAGCTTCACAACAAAACTTGCAGGAAAACATTAATAAAAAATCTAAATAACCTTATGCATTTGCATTTGTTATATAGTATATGCACATCTAATTTTTTTAAATTTATATGCAGATCTAATTAATATGATTTGTATATGGTATAAATATTAAAGAAAAAAAATATGATGTGTGTCACGGGTTATGTATAATTCAAGGAAATTTAAAATTGAAATTTTCATAGATAGATAGATGTGCGTGCGCTGAAAAAATTTTCTAAAATTTCAACTTTTCATATTACACGTAGATGGAAAATGATCTTTTGAAATTTTACCGACAATAGCTTATAACACTGCATGGGAATTCACGCGGCTTGAAAAAGCAACTGAATTTTGGCTATGGGTCCTGCGAAATTTCGGAATCGGGCGAAATGGGTTCAACCGGTTTTACGGTTTGAACCTCGGTTTAAACGGTTCTACCGGTTTCTGCCTTGTAAACTGGACCGAGTATAAATGAACCGGATTGGACACCGGTTCCCGGTCAGACCGGTCGAACCGGCGGTCCGGTCCGGTCCGGTTTTGACAACAGTGGTAATTACAAACTTTATGGAATAAATATGCAATTTTGAAAACTAAGGGGTATATTTGCAAGTTACCCTACCCAATTTGATAAACATGATTCAACATAAAAGGTTAACCGGTCGATACCAGGCAACGGGTTGCTTGTGGTCATTATATATCCTTTGTGTAATATGAGTTTTGTTCTTATCTTAGTAGGGGAATGCATCCAATTGAAGCAGCGTATTGGCCTAGGCAGTGCTTGAGTATGGTGTTGGCTGGCATCGGACTCAAGGGAAGCTGGAAGACAAAGGAAAGGAGTGCTGCCGTTTACGTCATCGCAGCCTGGTTGGAAATATACCATTGGCGAGGTAACAGTTAATGGGCTCGCTTTGATGATAAATTAAAATTCGACCCGACTAAAGTTATTGAAAATTATAGAAAGCTTAAATGAGACAAAGAAACGGAATAAAAATATAATAATGTGCGTTGATAAAAAAAAAAAAGTGCATCCAAAATTGAAAAAGTTACTTCGCTAATGGGATGTGAAATCACATACCATACACATCGCATTTAAGCCATGAGAAACTTTACAATACCCTCTAATTTAATTGAAAAAATAAAATTTTCTCCGAATAAAAAATATGCATGCCTTTGAAAACATATAAAATTAGTGTAAAACAGGATATTAAATAAAATAATTAATAACATTTTTTATAACAAAATTGATATGATTTTTTAGCAGAAAATGAATAAGATTTTAATTTAATCATTTAAGGTCTCTCAAAACGGAATCCTTATAAGTACCTGACGTCTGAAGGATATCTGCAGTCTAATAATTGAGCATTATGTCTAACTCATCTTAAAATATCTTTCAATAATGCTTGATGTGATTTGACGTTTGATTACTGGAGCGTTACGTGGGCTACACGCGTTATATTACTTCAACATCCCTAGTACACATCATCAGGTGTGGGTGGGAATTGGGCGCCTTACCACGACACGCAGGGGACGCTTGTTAACATACCGTGGTAAACGTGGAGGGGAAATAGTTGCGGCACGGATTTCAAGATATCTTATTAATTAATTAATTAATTATCATATTTTTCTACTTTTATTCCTATATTCTAATTATTTTTCCTATCAACTACCTTCCAACAAACCTATTTATTTTAACTTTACCCTTGTCATTTCATATCAATCACATAATTTTCAAAAAATTTCATTTTCTACTCTCACCAAATATTATATTTCCCACAACTTTTACCTTCCCAAACATCCCCGTAACCTATGGGGACGTTTGGTAATGTGGAAAATGATAGAAAATGGAAAAGAGAATATTTTGATAAATATATGATTGATAGGAAATGATAGGGGTTATAGTCGGAATAAAAAGGATTGTTACATGTTGTTGGTAGGGACAATGATTGGAATGTAAGCGTAAAATTGGGAAAAATAGTATGATTGATAGAGCAATGATTGACCTTGGGAAACCAAATCTCATGGTTTCTCACGTTTACACGTTAACAAACGTGCCATATATGTTTTTTATCAGCGTTTATTAATAACAATCTCAGTATCTATTACAATGTAGTCACGAGATAATTTATAAAGTGAGATGATAAGCTCCATGTATCAACTTTAAGAGAAACAAACTTTCATCAAACAAACCTTCATCTAATAAATAGGGGAGACAAAAGCTCCCACGAAGTTGCACTCAAGAAGATACAAACCCCTAACTTGCACTCAAAAGGATGCGAACCCCTAATCTGCAGTACGCAGGAGAATAACTTTTACCAATCAAGCAATTGCCCAATTGTTAATAAGATTTATGTTAAACATGATAAAATCAATTTTTTTTACCCAATATAGAAATGGGTTAGAATTTCTTACCAGAATTCCAAAATAAGATTAGAATGGGTTAATCATGTCCCGACCCGCTAAGTTTAAAAACTTTTATATATATTCACCAAGTATGAGTGAAATTTCATTCATACCTATTCCATCAAGCACAAGTAAAAATCACTGTTATTCATCATAAAAATGTCTAAACTGGTCCTTAGTATTTAATAATAATAGTCATTCAACTATGACAGAAGTTAAACGATATGATGAAAATTCATCCAACTTGAGAGACAAGCTAGAGAGAATGAGTTCTAATGGTTTGGATATAGTACTAATGACAATGAATGCTAGAACAATTTAGGGTATTTTGGGATTTTAAAATTATTAAGCATTCCTAATTGTCATATTAGATATATCTGAAATTAATGAAATACTTAGTGAGTATATCTGAAAGTTTTCAAACTTGGTATAGATTTGTAACTACGGGCAAAGGTAGTGAGTACATTTGAAATTAACCTTTAATTATATCAATAATATAAGAATCAATGAGAGACGTTTGCATATATACATATAACTCTTATGCATAATTGGAGTTTTCCCAACCTTTGGAAAATGCTAGTAGAAAATTCTATTATTTTTAAGAAAATATTTTTAAAATCGACAAAATCCATTCCGATTGGGGTAAACCTATTTTACTTGACTTGCATTTTTATTTGACCTACCGTCCCAAGACCAACCTGAGACCAACTCGAAATTTGTCTCAGAACCGATTAAAAAAGGTGAGGTCAAACTGACCTTATTTTCAATCCTTAACCAATATGATCCACTCTAACTCCCATCTGTAATCAACATGGGTTGTAACACGTTTTAGCTAAAACATTTGTTGCCATTTCTAACTTTTTATTTTTTACACTTTCAAATAAGATTTAACACCTTGAATACTTATTTCCAATTCCACTATTATTTGTACTTGAATAATAATTTCTTGTTTATAGGACTGTATTTATTTTATTAAAGCCCTTTACACCATTTTTTCTTTTTCCTTTTTAAATAGTAAGTGTATTAAATTTAATATTTGGGATGGAATGTGAATGGAAATAGATTTTATTTTTTAAAAAGATTTTCATTTTCAATATAATTTTTTATTTTTAATATATAACAATTCATTTTAATATTATTTTTTAATTTTCCACTTTAATTTTTCTTCCAATGCACAATTACTAACTCAATCTGTCATCCCATTTATATCTCATTCCATCTCCTGTTATGTGATGCTATGGTCCATGTTTGGTTTCATGATTGTGGAATGTAAATTGGAAGATGAAAACATCTCTACACATAGAACTTTTTTTTTTTTTTTGAAATCTGAGGATGCTCCTACCCATCCCTAGATCAAGAACAAGGAGAGAAGGCCATCCACGTTCAAAAAAATATCAATGTCTTTTCCTAGTTGAGAGAGGATACAAATTGGTGGGACGTTCTATCATTCCAATACATCCAAATGAGTTCAAAGAGCAAATTTGCCCAAACAATGGGCAATTGAGTTTCGTATTCTAGAGACACGAGAGTAAGAAATTTGAAAAAAATGTGTTTCTATGCTTTTAATATCCTGCAAACTAAAACGAAGGTTTGATAAAGGGATTTCAGCACCCTTTAGCCAAGTGATAACCACCAATGCATCACTTTTTATTATGAGTTTGTTAAGCCCTTTATCTTTTAACCAGTTGAGCCCTAAAACATTGCTTTGATCTCCATACAACTTCACTTCTCGATTCCCACTTCTTTCCACATAGCAACTGCAATAAAAGTTCTATTTTCATCTCTTAACACTGCTCCAAAGCCCATCGACTGAGTTTCATTCGAAAAACTTGCATCCACATTTAGTTTATATCACCGAGCATCCAGTTTCACCCACCTTGCAAGGCCTAATTGCATTTGAGAGTCATGGTGAGAGAAAACGAAAGTAGAGAACAATTGTGTAGGAAGTTCATAAACTAGTCCGCTACACCTTTCATTGGAATTCTAGTATTTTTTACAACAAGCTTGTTTCTAGTATGCCAAATTCTCCATAGTGATGAAAAAAGAGAGGATATTTATTTATACTCCTTGCCAGCAAGTTGAATATCTCTTTCAGGTTGTTGAAGTGTTTGCTCTGTAAGTGTTGGAAGTTGCTTGCTTGGAAGGCTTCTTTTGTATATCGGCATTTCCAAAATATATGAAATTCATCCTCTAAACATCAAATTACAAATGGGGCACATTGGATTGATTGAGATTTCTCTCTTTGATAAGTTGACTCTTGTGGAAAGCAATTATTGAGGAGTCTCCAACCAAGTATTTGAATCTTCTTGGGTAGCTTTGACTTCCAAATTGCCTGAATTGTCGTAGTTTGTTGAATATCCATCTTGGAGTTGATGAGGCATAGTGCTTTAATCTCATAGGGGTGGGTGGGAAAAAAACTATTCTTTATTTTTTTATAAAAATATGGGCCCAACTTAGATTACACCCTTTGTTATATGAGGTTTGATCCCATGTGACCGACCATGAGACTCTTTTTTATTTTTATTTTTTTTATAAATATATAGAATTAGATGTATTTAATTTAAAAACTAAGCTTTTACCATTTTTGAATGCTTTTGAGCATTTTTTGTTTTTAAACACAATGACATTTTCGTAATTTTTTGACTACGAAAAATACTATTGTGTTTAAAAATAAAAAAAATACTTAAAAAGCATCCAAAAGGTAAAACTTGATTTTTTAGATTGAATACACCTAACTCTACATGTTTATAAAAAAATCAAAAAAATATTTTTGGGAGATTCTCTTGGCCGGACACCATGGGACCACCCTCTTGTTATATTTCGCAAATTTTTGAATATTTTAATATTTTTGAATTTTTAAAAATAAAAATAGGCATAAAACATATGCGCTGCATATATATATTTACGCCCTTTCTATCTGAACAAATAAAAACACAGAAAATTCAAAAATTACCAAATTTCATGGGGTGATCTGGGCGAAACCCACATTTTTGTAGTAAATAAAAAATAATCAACCAATTTACAGGCCGCCACGTATACGGGATGGCGACGCATACGCATAATACACAAAGTAACTCAAATTAATCGTTCAAAGGATAAAATTAAAATACATATTTCAAGATATTTGATCGTATAAGTAGTTAGGTTATGCTAGGGTATAACATATTAATTATCATCAATGAAATTATTTATTTTTATTAACCTACATGAAATTATAACATATTATTTATATTTACTTTTCAGGGGAATATGCTCATTTCCTTATTTCGTAAACGTTAATTTTTCTTAAATTTTTCTACTGTGTTTTTATCTTTATTAAATTCTCTTTTTAAGTATTACACTGTAAACTCAAAAGCAAAGTTAAACAGTTATCCAGGGAAAGAGGGGGATTCCAGTTGGCAGGGCATGTCCTCTGTGTACCGGCAATACGGAGGATGAGTTGCACTTATTCTGGACTTGTGATCAGATTAGATGCGTGCTCAGGATTCCCTAACTTGATCTTCTAGCCAAAGGCAGGTACGAAGGCATCATTGAAATACTATATACCATGATGCTCTTTGTTTTGATTTGCTAGAGAATATGCATGGTATCTCCGCAATAATCTTCAATAGGAAGGATTGAAGCCGATATTTTCAGAAGTAGCCTCCCGGTGTGTGGATTTCTCGCATCAACACGAGTCAGCAAATCTAATTCCGAATGAGGTTTCGCATCACAACAAGGGCCAGCCAAGTGGATTCGCCCAACAGTAGGAAGAGCAAAACTGATACTGGACGGAAGGTTGCGGAACTGGGAACGGGGCTTGCGGCTATTCTTCGGATTGGAAAGGGAATTTTGTCGCCGTAAGAAGTTGGTCTCGGAAAGGACGGAATGAAGGCCTTATTGCTTGGTCTCTCGAATGGCTCGGTGTCGGTGAATTAAACGTTGTAAGATTTGGAAGTGGAGAATGAATCTTTGGTTTCTCGTGCATGAGCAATGGACGCATCTTGTCCGCCCTAATTTTTTCAATTTATAAGGCCAAAAGCTACTGCAGCAGGTTTAAAAAATCATCTTTTGTCATTAGTTAAAAAAAAAAGATTAAAAACTTATTAAAAAAAAAGAGAGTAAAGACTAAGTAAATATGACAACTGTACGAAAAGAAGTGAAAATGATTAAAATTGCGAGATAAAAATAGAAAAACGAAGCGTTAATTAGTTTTTTTATAAGAAGTGTCAATCAGTTAAGATGACGAACACATTAGATGTGCATGGAGACAGGTTTTTGATATAGATCCGACATGTTTTAATACACGACCTTTTTTTATGCAAGTGGTCAATTATTTATTTCATGCAGCCGTGCAGGATACGACTCAAAAAATCCATACATAGGCGTCTGCAACCGTGCGAGTACACATGAATCTTGCTGGTTCACCGCTGGGCTGGGGAGGAGATTAGGATAGGATGTGGATGAGTTGAAATTTTCTTTTTTTAACAAATAATATTTTTCATTTAAAATATAATTCATTACATTTTAAATATATAATAACACTTTTTTTCCATCAAATTTTACATCTCATTCCACATCTTATCCCAACTATCACCAGGCTAAATTGACAGTTGTCCACTCGAATGTTTGTTTGAAATTTTTTATTATTTTTTTAATATCTATTCCGTGTTTTCTTAACATTGCCGTGTTGCATGAAATTGATGGGGACGAGAGAAGCGATGAAATCCAAATCTCATTCTCGGCTCTCTTATCCGCAGCTCATTCCTGCGGAGCCGCATGGCATGGGTCGAAGATTTGGCTGTTCGACGCAAGGACTGATGTGGTTACGGATACACAGGTGTCATGCCTAGGCAAGTCACCTTCAGTTGTCCCCACCCAAATTATTACATTTCATTAGTCGCTGTTTGCCATTGATTAAGGCACATAATTCGTATATATGGTTACGACATTAGGATGCAAGATGATGCAACTACAAATTTTATGATTTAAAATAAAATTTTAGCTGTTTATTTAATTATAAATTTATTGAAATAGATAACTCTACAAATTATATAACTGAATATTATATTATATTTTGAGCAAATGTAGCCATGTATGTTTTTCATTTGGATCAAATTTTATCTTATAACCAAACAAATGATGATAAATGCAATGACAAAGTGTATTTTACATTAATAATCAAAGTGCTAAAAATAGATGAAATTACATAAAATGACTTTGTTAGAACACGACCATGCAGGGAAAGTTTTTAGACTGGCAAACTAGAAATGCGCATGACATCGGAGGCATAGCCCAATTGAATGACATTTTAGTTCTTATGGTAGTTGACTCAGTTTTCTAAGTAAAATTAGTTGAGTAAGATTAAAAAAAAAACTGTAATTTGTAATGAGTTGGAAATATACAAATTTGAAAGATCTAATGAAATTTTAAAAAATATATTTAAAATGTTGTTTATTTTACCATAATTGTCCCCCTCTCAAATAGCTATGTGACCTTCCCATTTCAAATGGCTTTCGCTTGCTAAAGGTCCTAGATCCGCTGCCGGGGTGCGCACCGGTGGGTTTAACCCAAACCGAATTGGTCTGCTCCCCAAAACCCGTATTTAGCCAGCGCAAACCATGCATCTTGCGGCACTTCCTTAGTCCTGGATAACGAGCCCATCTAGTGCCACGTATTTTTCGGGAGTGTGACACGATGGAGTGTGATAGGCGGCGTCCCGTTGTCTACGTCAGTTACACGTGGGAAGATTTGTAGGATTTGTATCACGGAAGGGATCATGTCGATGTCTGATTTTTACCCCACACTGGCCCGCCCATGGATGTCGCGGAATCATTTCACTGGATCTCATATCTGTCGCACGTGGGACTCCAAAGGCTCCCTTCGATTCCTACGCTGGAAAGCCAATTCCACCGAGATGAGACGATCTTCGCCGTGCTTAAAATTTCGATGGCAGATTATCGATGAAATCCGAAACAAAAATAAAATTCCAACACAGGAATCATTCATAATATTATGTGCCAGCGTTTCTGACCCGATTTAATAAACGGTTATGATTTATCACATTATTAAAGAATTTTCCGTCGATTTTTTCTCGATCGCATGAAATTCCGCGCATAACTGCAGCTGCTCTCGGAGTGGATAGGCATGGAGAGATGCTGACGAGGACTGGCTGACTTACATGTCAGAAGCAGCATGGGTTTGTCGGGGACGGGGTTTTGTACTTCGCGCCTCGAGTTCTGGCAATTTTTCAGTTTGTTCGGGAATGAATGTTTTCAGTTTTGTACTTCACTCTCTTATAAACTCGTCGACAGTTTTTTTTTTTTTTTTTACTGCCAACTCGTTCATCATCGTCAACGAATCAATGGGGTCGGCTTTTTCAGAATACACAGGGTGTGTTTGATAATGTATAAAATTTTTGATGAAAAATTGTAGAGAGTAGAAGTTGTCAGATGATGTGATATGATATGAATAATGATAATGAATAAATAGGATAAAGTTGAAATAGATAGGTTAATTGTGCCGGTAATTGTGTAGAAATGATTGAAAAATAAAATAGTTGTATAAAAAAATATGAAAAAATTATTAAAAAATAAAATAATTATAGAGAATCAAAAGTTTTAACTTGATAACTTTCATTTATTATCAAACACATCCATAAAAGACATAGCACTAGGGCCTGACTTTTGTAGAATTCATAACAAAAGTATTTTTGATAGCTCTATTGTCAGCGTAACATGTCAACCTTAGCTTGTTTATTCCCAATTTTCTCATTGGCAAGGTTCTATTTTTGCCAACTCATTAATGGTATTAAATGCCCTGAGTCAGCCTCCCTTTCATCACTGATATATTTCTGTGCATTCAGCCCAGGTTAGCGTGAAAAATTCGGTGACAGCATGAGTCCACGTCAGCAAATCCACCTTTGCTTATTATACGCATGACAGAAGACACCATTTGAAAATCTGCTGCGACAGTGGGAAATGACGCATTTTATTTGGACAGCCCCAACATTGAAAAGTTTTACCGAATGGGCGACTTTATGCATTTGAATATCATGGCATTTGGAACAAATTTTGTATAGAATATACCTTCCAAAGGTTATTCTAAATGGCAAAAATTTTCTTCTACTTCTTTTTTGGACAACCAAAAGTATTTTCTTCTTCTTTTTTTTTTTGTCAACACGTCGATCATTTTAATAAGTTTTTGTTTACTTTTAAGTAGTTGCCTATCCTAGAAGGTAAATTTTTTATTATAAAAAAATAAGAACTTATTTTTTCATTTCCAATAAATTTTTCTAATCCCAATACTACTTTTTTCCATTCTTAATACATTTTTATCTTAAATTCTTATTCCATCCTCATCTTATTCTTGTCTCATCTAATATCTGAACAATCTCTAAGTTAGGATTTTCACAAATATCGCTACAAAGTTATACTTGTTGGACATATATCTATAAGTTTGATGAATTTGCTTCAAATTGCATGTTGTAAAATTTTACCAAAAAATGATGAAGATGCCCCGCCCATAAGAAATGATAGAAATGCTCCCCACATCCTTCATAATATTAAAATAATATATTATTCAGAACAACTATTTTTGTTGTACGTAATTATGAAAAATTCGAGATAACGAATATATGTTGTTTTGATATTATGGAGGATGTAGACATGCATCCACATTTTCGGCATTTCGATTTTCATCAATTTAGCGAGATTTTAATGAAATCTTATAAAATTCAAACAAGAGATGGATAAGCTTTAATTTATATAAATTTTATGGATATATAGGCAAATTCATGAACCCAATAGATACGTCTACAATATAGGTGTAACCTTATAATTAGCATATACAAAAATCATTTTAAATTTAATGAAAATATATAGTGTTTTTTATTAGATAATTAGTATTTAAATTTTAGATACTTTTACGTTCCATTATAGAAGGTTTTCTAACGGGGGCAGGAGGGGTGGAGCAGGTGTGCGAGTTTGTATCCATGTCGATGTGTTTGGAAAAATTGTAAGCGTATCAATAATTTTTTAAATAATAACATGGATACTTGCATAGTTTCTCCAAAATTGTGAGTATATCATTTCTATTAAAGTTTCATTTCTGACCATTAAAAAATTTAAAAAAATGATAAACTGCCCTTACAGAAATAAAATTATTATTTTTAATGATTATTTTTATTGCAAATATTATAAAAATATTGCAAAATAAAATTATATTATTCAAGAATAAAATATTCAATAAATGTTTGATTATAAAAACAAAAATTATCAATTTAATAAATATTAACATTAAGTATTTTAAAGGGAATTTTTGTCATTTGATTAAAATTTTCAACAGTTGGCGGCAGCACCCTAATGAAGTGATATGCTCTTAGTTTTAGACAAATTATGTAATTATACTAGCAATTTTTTGAAAATTATTAACATACTTGCTATTTCACTTAAACTGTGTAGGTAAGAATGCAGAAAACCAAAAACATTTGAGTTATTTTATATAGAGGTAAAGGTACTTGGGTTAAGTTCTTGTTCAGTTGTATCCTCACTTTTTTTTAAAAAATCTTATGGTAAACTTCTTATAAGTTAGTTCAGACGTTCAATTTCGATCATATGCCCTAGCTGACACCTATTAAGGTTTGGATATAATTCAATGATACCCCCTATTATTAAAGACTCTAGTGTGATAATTTCATTTTAGACATACCTTGACGATTAAATTAAACTGTCATCTGTTCATTTTATTTAACATTTTTTAATATTCCATTAATAATCATTTCAATCAAATTTTAGATGAGTCATACTTGCTAAAAATAAATCATAAAAAATGTTTAGATACTTTCATAGATGTTAAAATGTAATAGTAATAATAATAACATATGAAATATATAAAATGATGCTTTAGAACGTAGAACATACAACTTTTAAATTTATAAATAATCAAAATTATGTTGATTTCATTAAAAGTCCTCCCCAAGTTGTTCCGATAGGCGACCCTGTCGCGCTCGGAACTAGGTGGAGGGGAGCTTCTCCGGTGGTGCCTGAAGCCGGAGTTCAGCAGTGCGGAGGCTGTGGGGGAAAGCCGGATTTCAGCAGTGCGCTTGACGTGGTGGAATGGAGAGAGAATGATGAATCCGAGTGTGGAAGACCTTCTCGGCAACAAACTCAAAACTTTGGCCATCTCAGGTAGTGCTATAAAAAAAATTGACCTGGGTGAGGCAGCTGCAATCCTTTGTTCTGTTTGGGCGTCCAAATCTTACAACCGAGAATACTTCAAGGCTATGATGAGAAGATTGTGGCGGACGAGGGGGACTTTCTTCTTCACAGAACTTGGGGAAAACCTGTATAAAATATCTTTCTCTGAACAGGGGGATAAGGAACGAGTTATGGTTGGTTGTTTGACAGAAACTTGGTTCTTCTTGAGGAGCTAGTGGAGCAGATGGATACTGCATGCGTGGTGCTCGTCAAAACGCCCCTATGGGTGCATGTTGCTGGAACTCCATATCTAATTGACAAACAGTATTTGGGACAATGCATTGGCAGTTCTTTTGATGAGGTGCAAGAAATTGTGGCCACAGAATCTGAGCTAAAGCTGAAAGTAATGGTGGATTGCAGGGAACCTCTTAGGAGAGGGTTGTTTATCCAAGTTGAATCCCAGCAAAGGCAGTGGATTAGCTTCCAATATGACAAACTGCCGGTATTTTGTTTCTTCTGTGGCATTATGGGTCATGGGCATAAAGATTGCCCCACCAAAAATTAGCAGGTATCAGAGGCATATATGAAGTATGGAAGCTGTCTAAGGATTGGTACTAAACCCATGAGGCTACAGATGAAAGACAAGCAAGGCAACCGGGTGGAGCCTCGACGTTATATGGGTGACCAGTCTAAAACCAATCATCCCTCAATCGGAAATGGTGGGAACCAACATGCTAAAACAGATGGGGGGAAGATCCTCATGGAGCGTCAGGCCAACAGCAGCAACACCGAGTGCAGCGGGCAACTCCAACCTTTAGCTACGTCCAGCTCTATGGATTTTGGTAATTCTGTGGAGGGGTTAACAGCTTACCAAGAAGGATGACAATTGCATCAAGTTGGCAACGCAGATGGAAGACACATGGAACCAGGTAATGATGGCTTCTGCTCTCATGTGGCCCTACCTCCCGACGCACTGATTACACCGATAAGTGGGTACGAACTGCATGATCTCAATCCTCTCCCATCAGCATCAAATGGCCAATGCAGAAGTGAGATTCAGGTATCTACAAATCCAAATAACGAGGGGGAGGAGTCATGCCTCCCTGTGGAGATCTACCAAGAAAGGCAACAGTGTTCTGGGGATGTGGTGCTACCAAGACCCAAAGGAAGATGGAAAAGGGTGGCAAGGGGGATGGATGTTGATAGTAGACTTCGGTCTAATGGGCGGTTGATGGCGGAGCATAACAAAAGGGGGCAAGTGGGGGACAGTGAGGGGCAACACCATTCCTATAAGCGTTTGAAGGTGGTGGGGGCCAATTGTGATGAGGAGGTGGAGGCTGAGGGATGACCTCGACCCCACCTCACCTAAAATGGCTCTCATAGCATGGAATTGCCGTGGGCTTAGGAACCCACGGGCAATTCGATGTCTTCTTTACTTGGTCAGGAAACAAGATCTCATTCTAATCTTCCTCAGTGAAACAAAATGCTCAGCAAAGGAGATGGAGGGGATTAGACGAAGGCTAAAATATGACTGTTGTTTTGTGGTGGAGCCGGTTGCACGAAGGAGTGGGTTGGCACTCCTAAGGAATAGTGATCACCTAGCAAACATCCAAAGCTTCTCCACTCACCATATTGATGCAGGTTTTTTGGGATGGCGTTTCACAGGATTCTATGGCCATCCAGAATCTCACTGTCGTCCTCAAAGTTGGCACACTTTACATCAGTTGAGTGGTATGGCCAACACCCCATGGCTTGTAATGGGTGATTTCAATGAGGTTATGGGCCATGCCGAATACCTCAGCCAGAGGACTCGTTCCCAAACACAAATGGACTTATTTTGCAACACTTTGGATGGTTGCAATTTGATGGATTTTGGCTTTGTGGGTCAGACTATGACGTGGAGAAACAATCGTCGGGGACCACAACATGTAGAAGCACGGCTGGACAGGGGACTGGTGACACCCGACTGGGTAACCTTTTTCCTTTTGCAAAGATTTTCCATTTATCTACGGCTACATCGGACCACTGTCCTATAATGATGGTGTTGGATACAAGGAGAAGCAAGAGAAAGCTACCTAGGGAATTCAGATATGAACTTTTTTGGACAAGGGACGTGGAGGTGCAAAGGATTGTTAGCCACGTATGGGCTTCAAATCCAAATGTTGTCTTATCCTCCACCGACTTACTTGAATGGAAGATTAAGACTTGTGGCAAGGCTTTATCTAGGTGGAATTGGAAGAGAAGGGGCAATCTAAGACAGGCTATCAAAAGAAAACAGGGGGAGCTTGAATCCTTCATGATCCAGAGGCCTTCTGATCAAAGGGATGACGCTATTCAGGGTCTAAAATCACAGATAAATATTCTTCTACATGACGAGGAGCAGCTATGGAGATTGCGAGCTAAGACCCACTGGCTTCATGATGGGGATAAAAATACGGGTTTCTTTCATCGTATTGCTTCCAATCGTAGAAGGTCAAATTCCATTGATGCACTAAAAGACCAAAACGGACAGTGGGTTCGTGATCAAGATAAAATGCAGGACCTTGCGGTGGCACATTTCTCGACGGTTTTCTCCTTTTTGGGGCAAACGAATGTCTCTTGGGTAAAAGACCTTATCACTAGAAGGATATCCGACCAGCAAAGGATGACCCTCACAAAGACCCTTGTTTTTGATGAAGTTGCAAGTGCGGTTAAAGCCATGAGTCCAACTAAGGCCCCGGGGCTAGATGGGATGTCAGCTGGGTTTTTCCAATAGCATTGGCAAACGGTGGGACACGAGGTGTACCTTTGGTGCAAAACGTTCATGGAGGAGACGGATCCTGCACGGCAGACTGGCCAAATCCGGCCTTTCAACTCCACCACCCTTGTTTTGATCCCGAAATTGGCTAAGGCCCAAACTATATCTCATTTTCGCCCTATTAGCCTATGCAATGTCGCCTACAAGATTCTAGCAAAGGTTCTGGTAAATAGACTTAAAGTATGCCTTCAGGACATCATCAGTGAGCAACAAAGTGCCTTTGTCCCGGGACGGCTAATTACGGATAACATGCTGATGGCATATGAGGCTATCCACTCTCTTCGTCGGAGAAGGGGTGGGAAAAAGCAGGAGATAGCTATAAAGCTGGATATGTCAAAAGCTTATGATCGGGTAGAGTGGACTTTTCTCCAACACATTATGGAAGCGATGAACTTCGGTCAGAGCTGGATAAACTGGATAATGAGCTGTATTACAACTGTAACCTACCGCGTAAATCTCAATGGCTTCAAAACAAAGTATTTTGAACCTCAAAGGGGCCTAAGGCAAGGTGACCCGCTATCCCCCTACCTATTTATTCTGTGTGCTGAGGGGCTATCTGGACTAATTGCAAATGCGGCTGCCCGGGCATCCATTCATGGTATCAAGATCAATCCTCATGGACCAACTCTCACTCATTTACTTTTTGCGGATGATGCTCTTATCTTTCTTCAAGCCACGAGCCGGGATGTCAGAAATTTTATGTCTCTCCTCCAAAAATACTCTGCATCATCTGGGCAGGTAGTGAATCTTGACAAGACATCTATTTTCTTCAGCTCTAATACGGGAAGTAGTACCTGGGAGGAGATAAAAGCTCTACTGGACTCTACGGGCCATGAGTTCCACCACTACCTTGGTCTCCCAGCTTGGCTGGGTAGGTCAAAGACAAAAATGTTCAAGGGCCTCAAAGAGCGCATATGAAAAAAAATTCAAGGATGGAAGGGTAGACTTCTATCCTGGGGAGGAAAAGAGACTTTAATTAAAGTAGTTTCCCAAGCAATCCCGACATACACGATGAGCATTTTCCTCCTTAAATCATTATGTCATAATCTCAATGGGCTGCTAAGAAAGTTTTGGTGGGGTGAATAGCGAAACAAATGGAAAATGAGCTGGGTGGCATGGAGTGATATGTGCATGTCAAAGCTATCGGGCGGATTTGGTTTCCGGGACTTAGTCACCTTCAATTATGCCCTCCTTGCAAAACAAGTGTGGCGGCTATCTTCAACCACTAACTCTTTGTGCTTCAAGGTTTTAAAAGTCAGATACTTCCCAAATGGGGATATTTGGAGTTGTTCTGCAAAAGTCTCAGACTCGTTCACGTGGAAGAGTATCCTAAAGGCAAGAGACGTAACCCGACACGGACGTAAATGGAGAATCGGCAACGGTAAGCGGGTACAATTTTTTGGGGACGTTTGGCTTGATTCTGCTGTGTCTAAGGTTGGCCCTCTCCCGGCATCAATCCCGGACAACGTTAAAGTTTCTCACTTTATTAATCGGGAGGCCAAGTCGTGGATTAAAGAGCGAATTGTGGCTGATGTGGGGGAAATCGGGTGGCAGGTTATAAATCTTATTCCCCTCTCTCAAAATAACGAAGATGATCGTATCTTCTGGATGCATGAACCGAATGGTGCTTATTCTGTTAAATCAGCTTATCGGCTCCTCACTTCAACACATGATTGCTCTTCTCATTCTCACATCTATAAGGCTCTTTGGAAGACTAAACTCCCAAGCAAAGTCCTAATTTTTGGATGGAGGTTGTTCAGGGATGCTCTCCCAACTTTGCAAAATTTGAGGAACAGGAGAATTGAGGTGGACCCTAGGTGCTTTTTCTGCAGGAATGGGGTGGAGGACGCTAACAATGTCTTCGTGGAGTGCGATCTCACTAAGGGGATCTGTTTGAATGCCGCAAGGCTAACCTTTTCTTGGGCTACTGTGCAGGATATATTGGAATTTCTAGCCTTAAGAAACAAGATTGACGATCTTGCCCTTTTCATGGTGTGTTGTTAGAGAGTATGGTACATGCGGAATTTGCTAAGGGAAGAAGGGGTTCGACCAGATTTTTCAAAAACTATCGAATGGTGTGAGGACTTCCTGGAGCAACATAGAAGAGCAAAAGTCCTCATCCAACAGGGCGTGATAGACCGGCCACTTGTTCCCAGATGGACAACTCCTCCGGATGACACTTTCAAAATGAATGTGGATGCTCGGAAACATTGTGCCAACCAGGCCATGGGGTTTGCTGAAGTTATCAGAGATTCCCGGGGCTCTTTCATTGCTGCAAGTGGATGGAGAAGGGATGGTGTTATGGAACCCCTGCTTATGGAGGCAACTGCTTTTCTCTTAGGAGCAAAATGGGCACTCCAGCTTATGATGGGTCATGTACAGATAGAATCGGACTCGCTCCTTCTCGTCAACTATCTATCCCGGGATGAATCTATTTCTTCACCGGTTGGTTTTGTGGTTGAGGAGATAAAGTCTATTCTCTCATCTACTCACCTCATTTCTGTTCACCATATTTTAAGGCAGGGGAATGGGGTTGCACATGCTTTGGCTGATTTTGTTTCTGTGTCTTTTTTGGATCATCAGGATCATCAGGTTTGGTGGGATAACCCTCCCCAAGCTATTCATGGAAAAATTTTTACAGACTATTTTTTGACAATGAATCTCTTGGATCATCCCATCTCCTCCCCCTTCCACCTTGGAAGGGAGTTGGGATAGAGTGTTTTCCTTTCCATAAAAAAAAAAAGAATTATGTTGATTTTATAATTTGTTGGATAGGGTCATATGCATACATTGAATCGTATAAACCTTGGTTTCATAATTACATAAAACAATCTTAAGAAGATCGAGGTTGGACTTTAATTCATCATCAAAGTGGGTCTAAAATCAAAACCGCATGCTAAAATTAGGGGTGGGTCAACCCATGACCCGACCTTGACTCAATTCATTTTTAACTGGATAAAACTAATGTATTTTTGATCCAGTATAGGAATAAGTTAAAAATTTTGACTCGAATTCAAAAATAGGGTCGGAGTGAGTCGACAATGTCTCAACCCAAAGAGTGCTGACACGCTCCGCATATATTAATTTATTAAACATTATAAGTGTTTAAATCTTATTATTATTTTCTTTCAAAATTCTCACATTTTTTAAAATTAACTATATCAACGGTAGAAAAATCAATTTATCCAGAAAATAATATAAGAATTAATAAAAAGAATTTTCACATATATTACTCTTACATATAATTGTATATTAAACAATTTTAATAAATTTATACTATATTTTCTCATGTTTTGTTTTATTAATGATGTATTTGTTAATAATTAGTGACATATTGAAGCATATAACATTTAAATTTAATAATAGATGTATCTTTATGTTTGATAGGTATATAAATTTTTAAAATCATTTTATTTAATCTGCATTTTTTGCCAGACGCACTGTCCTGAAATTGGTCTGATACCAATCCAAAACTTATATTGGAACCTATTTTTAAAAAATGAGGGTTAAACTGATCTTGTCCTAACTCGGTATAAAAATAGAGTTAAACTCAATTTTTAAAAAGTAAGGTTAGGATTGAGCAAACCTTGACTAGATATGGCCCGCCTCGATTCCCACCCCTTGCTAAAATCTTGAATAGTCTTGCAACATTTAAGTGTTCATGGAATTCAAGTTAATTTATTTTCAAGTTAAAACTATTATTTAAAGCGTGGACAACAATAAGACTTCATTTGATAAAATGTAAGGAAAAAACATTTTAAAGTTTTCATATGCTCTTTTTATAGAATTTGATATTTTAACTATTTAACTACTTTACTCTTTATATTACCATCTCTCTATTTTGACTTTTTTGCATTTTTCTTTTTTTTTTCGCCTCTAACTAGATGGACCCTAAAAAATTAATTAATGTACTAACAAAGAAATTCAATCAATTATATTGATATATAAAAACTGTCAAACTTAAAATTTAGTTAAATCTATCATCAGAATATAATTTTTTAATGCTATCATCAGAATATAATCTTTAGCGACAGGAAAATAGAAGATTACAAAATAAATTAATAAATCGAATAATTCAACTAGCTAAATGCATTTAAAGTTTAGATCCCAATTTTTTTAGTAGGGGCAATAACAGTGCACATTTATTAAAACCGGTTTAATTTTTGGCAAAAGGTGAAGTTGCTTAAAATCTGCAATGGTCGCTAGCTATGCAGCATCATGTCGCCGTATAAACTCCATTGGCTATTACCGTATTGGCAACGAAGATGTTGGATTTTTACACTGTTAGCTTCTAAATTTTAAAATAAAAAACGATAAAAGAAAATTTTTGGTTGTTGTTGTTGAAGTTGCCGAACACATTTTGTTGCAGTTACCCTATAGAATAGAACTTCCTGTAGTTTTGTGCGAGGTAATTTTGCGGGTAACTCACAGAAGTTACAGTCTTAGTTTTATGGAGAATTAACATTTATAATACAAAAAGATCAAAAAAAATAATTATAATACAAAAGAGAAAATTCATACAACT
The DNA here is from genome assembly GCA_030490835.1 of Annona cherimola. Taxonomy (NCBI): domain Eukaryota; kingdom Viridiplantae; phylum Streptophyta; class Magnoliopsida; order Magnoliales; family Annonaceae; genus Annona; species Annona cherimola. The sequence goes on from CM059973.1 coordinate 74,265,233, forward strand.
TTGGCAAGAATATGCAAAAAAAAAAATAGGGTGGGCCTGACCGATCGCTTTCGCTCTAGGTAGCAAGTCGTCTTGAACCGGAGGCGGCAGATGGATCGTCATCGCAGGAGAAGATTCGAAATGTGGAGGAGGGGACTGCTGTAGTGCTGTCTACAGCGCTTTTGGGAACGGTAAAAAAGCGAACCGCACGTTTATGGGCACTGACGTGGAACCGTCGTGGCATGGGCGAACCAGCAGCAGTCCTCCGCTTATCTTCGTTTGTCCGGCTCGAATGGCTGCCACCGCCCTCCGTGCTTGTTGTGGACCTCGAGTACCGTGTGGGAATTGGGTGTGTACTGCCTATATACATGGGTCCCAAAAGGAGAAGAGACGACAGAAAAGAAAGCATACGGATAGGGACGATTCGCTGTCGAAAGTTGAAACCTTTTTTGGCGCTCGCACTTTTGAATGGGTTGTACGTAGTCATGTGGATGAGGCTATGGCGATATTTTTCCTACTTTCGTATTTCGTTTTCATTGTGTGGATTGGATGCCATCCAAAAATAGAGGATAAGGAAGCTTTGTAGATGACGGAGGTTACTGTCTACGCTAGCCAATTTGATTCTATCATGTGTGTCTGTTGTATCTTTCGAATTTGAACATGGGCGGTTTATACATTGGCAAAGGATCAGAAAATGTGCAAAAAGTTCTTGACAAAATTAAATGTTTCTTTCTCGGTCATTGAGATTGGGATTGTAAAATGCAAAATTGCTCATAAGCCACAAGTTTCGCTGTTCCTTACCCAACTACTTCCAATTTCATGTGAGTGTGGGTTATCACATGTTTCTAATAACCCCATCGAAATTAAGTCAAAACAGACTGTTGTTTATCATGCTGGCTTTATATCTGATGTTTGTTTTTGGAAACAGCTGCGGACAGTAGCGGTGTTTTTGTTGGTAAGGGTCTTGCATGCAGTTGCAAGGTCGAACAAAAAATGTAAGAAGTTGCCATGTAGCGCTAGGACTGTATAAATGACAATTCTTTTTTGTTTTTTTATTTTTATCACTGTATAAATGACAATTCTTTCATTGAATGAAAATCAGAAAAAGAACCCACCAGAAATCCTGTCAGTTCTTTAGGAGGTCGGAGTAGAGCTGCTGATCCTCGAACTGGGGGCCTCGCAGGCAAGGAAAAGCCGAGTTGAGTTTTGGTGCATGAGGGCTGGACCGTTACTAGAATATTGGTAATAAAATTTAGCAACGAAACAATTTCGATGCTAACGGCCGACACTTCTGGCTAAAAGCTTAAATTTTTGTTGTTAATTCACAATTAATAATGACTCATATTTTTTTCATTGCCAAATCTCTTCTATAATGATCCCTTGACAACAACTAATAACGAATTTGCGGTTACTAAACTAATTAGCAACGGATTCTAACTTCTTGTAATGAATGGCTTTGTTGCTAAAGCTTAAGCGTACCAGAGGTAAAAGCATGGAAAAGGAAGTCATTAACGAAGTGCTAGATGAGCAGGTGAAAAAACAAAAGAGAATTTTTTGTTTTCTTAAACGTCGAGCAGTGAGTCTATATATATGGGTGTAAGGCCTTTCCTAAAAACTACAGACTGCAGAAAATGCATGGAGTTTCACTAAGTAACATAAATTAGTACAAACTGTTCCCTAGCTGAGGATGGAGAGCCATTGTAAACTTAGAATATGAAACAAGGGGGAAAACCAAGAATAAGGGAATACATAATTGGAGCTTAGAGCTTTTAAAGTCCAGCCCATTATCTACTTCCAAATGCTCCTTATATAGTCCTTGACAAGCATGATAGGACCAGGGCGATGTGTATCAACTTACGAGGTGGATATCGTCATAAGATCAAACGTGTTAAGGACATAGGGTGATATTGTTAGTTTACTGCACATATTATGTAGTGGTTTTCTTGCCAATGGCGATATCAGAGGCTGGCTATAAGTATTGACCTGCAGAACCATGTGTACACAAGGCCATTCCACGGAACTTCACAAGCAAGCTATATTAATCTATGGGGCTCAAAGGCTGCGTGAGAAACAATAATTGAGATGTAGGCCAAGCGAGAAAGGTAGATATATGTCACATAATAGGTAGCGATATGGATGCGTCTCATAAGGATTGTCCCTTGGATAGCACTTCCAGGAGTCTGGGCCTCGAGGTTCAGAGTAGGAAGCTGATAAAGACCTGGGGCCTAGATTGTACCATTACCATGAGATTAAGGCTTAAGTCTCCCAAGGGGGGTGTGTGTGTGTGGAAGGAAAGAGTCTCCGAAGGGGTGGTTAGGCCGCATTAGGGGTGCAACTTGGGCCGGGCTCAATCCGAACTTGAATTGAAACAATATTAAAATTGCTCGCTGTAGAACCCAAACCCAAATTTGAAAAGAACTTAAACTCAAGTTGAGCTAAATCCGAATTATATATAACACATATATTTTATATTTATTTTATACTCCATATAAATCTAGTTTCATTCCCCTCATATATATTATATTTATTTTATACCATATATAAACATGATTCCTCCTTAAGTTCAATTATATAATATAATATTTTTATATTTTCTTTTAGGAAAAAAGAGTTTGGTTTAGTGGTAGTTTCAAAACAAAAAAAAATGAAAACTTTTTTTAGAACTTGAGATGTTTTATTTGGTGTTTTAACTTAACTACTTATGTAGGATGTTATCATTTGGTTGTTTCAATATGAAATTAGTAGTTAGATGTTTATTCTACTTGACATAAATTTGTTATAATTTATTTGACTTAATACTATGATTGTTGAATATTTTTTATTATGATTGACATTATAATGTTTTTCTTATAATTAGATATTAATTTTTATATATATGGTTATGATATTAATATTAAATTGCATAATAGAAAAATAATGTACCTTTTCGTTTTCTAAAACAGGCTAGTCTATTTTTTTTTTGAGAAATGACTATTAGTCTATTTAATATAAAGAGAATATTTAAATGAGGTTTTTCTTCTTTACATTCTTAAACACTCTTGAATTTTTACTTAAAAATAGAAAAATATCATTTTTAATTTTTTTAATGATAGATTTAAAGTTGAATAAGTATAAGATAGATAATAAATATATAGAATACTTTCAACCTGAAACTCAATTCGAGCTCTAATTTCAAAAATAGAGTTAGGATTTAGGCTTATAAATAAGGTTAGGGTTGAGACTTTAGAAATAGGGTTGAAGTTAGGGTGAGGCAAACCTGAGTTTCATTAACCCAAGTTGCACCCTAGGCAGCATCTAGTAGAGAGTCACATGGACCTAGGGGATCACTGAATTTTTGAAAATTACGAAAATCCTTCTAAAGTTCGAAAAAGTATTTGAAAACAAAATTCATTTTTATAGGGTTACATTATCCCCCAGCAAATCATATGTAAATTTTGCCTCCCTCATCAAAGGTCCTGGCTTCGCCATTGGCTGCATCATATTCCTTTTGGGCCGGTGCGAGATCATTTTAGTGGATGAGTTAGGATAAGACCGGGATGCAATTTTCTATTCCTAAACTTTTTTAAAAAAATTATAATAGAGTTTTTTAATTCTTGATGCATAACAACTTTTTCATTTCTAATACTAATAACTTTTACTCATCCAATTCTCCTCCCATTTTATCCAATTGGATGGTCCTGAGCAGTGTCGGATCACTCTATGAGGAGTTGAGGACCATTAGTACAATGGACGTCACTTTCATGAGCTCCAGCCCACATGCCATCGATCCCAGCAGCCATCGGTGCTTCATATTGCAGAAAATGTGATATGAGAAAGGCCCAAAACAGTCCGATCTGCAAAGTTAGCCAGGTTGTGCACTTCAGTGCTGTCGGTTTAGAACACTAGAGAAATAATATAAAGCATGTCTTGTGGCTGCGGTCCTTGTGCATGGACCAATCGCGTACGTACCTACACGACATCCATGCACGTATGTGGAATTTATTATATAGTACGTCCCTTCCCTTGTAACGGCACCCATTGACTTCTTTTAACTAGCCTAGCTGGATCTCATGCATGCGGATGTGACGCAGAGCACGACTGGAATTCCTGTGGGCCGATCCAACTTGATTGCATGTGGTGTCCACAACTGGGGTCGTACTCTGCCAATGCTTCATGCTTACTCTTCTCCTACTGCATGCCTGCCGGCCTGCCTGACCCAGGCTTCTCTAATTGCTTTTACACATCTGCAGCACTAGACATGTACGATAGATATATCCATCCATCGATCAGGTTCTCCCGTCTCGAAGTAATCCACCCATGCTGGAACTTCTAATGGAGACGCTTCCCGAGTTCTGAAGAAACCTACGATCAGTCCTTGCGGTTTTTCTACTCTAATCATTCCGAATTAGATTACTCGATTGGTTTGCTGCGCATGAATTGAAGTTCTGCATCTTTCCTTCCTAAAATTCGCACATACGTATGTATATATGCCAAGAGGCAACTCTGTTTCTTTCACCAACAAGCTCATTTCACTTTTCAGCAATGCAGCTCATCAAAATCTATTTTCCCAATTAAATCTGTAAAGATGACAAGTGGGCCATCATCAAATTAACCAATTAATGTGACTTAGGTTTCTTAAATAGAATATCTGGCCAAGCTTCTAACTGGCAGAGCTTTTGTTTTGAAATAGAACTGTTAATGGTGGGCGAGGCCACCCAGTGTATTGCCGCGCCATTATGTAAGAACCGCTTCCATCTGAATGAATGAAATCTAGGCGCACTTTTTTTCCACACCTTCACCACCATCTGAATGAATGGTGGGAGGTGGTTCTTTATGAGCCACCGATTTTACTATACGAAAAAGCAAGAAAAGACCTCGAAATTCGCAAACTTAAAGAACTCTCCTGAGTCCTGACGCGATGGTACCACGTGGTAAAACGGGCCCTTAATCTCATTAAGCCCGGTAAGACCCAGCAAACGGGGGTGGTGGGGTGATGGTCGGAGATAATCCAAAATTTTAAAAAATCATCCTTGAAATTTAGTTAAAATTTTAAAAATATAGTTTATATTTACATCACGCCTTTCTCAAAAAAATTGATGGCTCCCCAATGGCAAATTGTCCCTCTTAGCCAAGGTCCTGACTCTGCCACCGTCAACAGAAGCTCAGTAGATTAGAAAAATATGTAAGTGAAATCGGGCTGGGCTTAATTATCCCAAAAGAATCCGTTTTCTACATATTTATGACCTTGAAATAATTTGCTGGGCCCTCGAACATAAGTTGGCTCGATAGATTAATTATTGGCAAATCATGAGTGAGTCTATGAGATGTGGGGCTCATGTAGGATCTGTTTGAATTGGGTATTAATCGATAGGCAGAGATGTATAGGACGGCCAGAGGAATTAAATTTGTCAGCATTCGACCAATGCACAAATTAAAACAACTGGCTCGACTGCAAGTCCAAATGAAAACGATGGATGAGGTGATAGAACTGGTTAAATCATGTCATTTAGCTGGACCCAAACTTTAGCACAACCTAACTCTATCACTGTTTGTAACCAAACTCTACCGTCCCTCCTATTTTCTACTGTTTCATTAGCTTAATTACTGATTAGCATTAATATTAATAAAATCAAATTGCATTATTAACATAGGCATAGCTTTGGAATATTTGTTGGATATCCTGAGAAAGGTTTTTAGCTTGAGAGCCAGATGAAGCCTAACCAAATACTTGCTTCAGGTGAACTTGAGAAGACAAGGCCACTAGACTTTAACATGCAGTACCAACCCGATGTTGAATGCAACTTTTTATGACTAGAGGGCAGGTATAGAAACCAGTAGTTATTGTGGATGCATAAAAAGAGATATATAATGATCACTTTAAAATGGCGCCAGTTTCTGTCTTTTCCAATAGTCATCAAATGGATCAGCACCACCTAAAACTAGTTAATTAGTAGATTCTAGAACATCGGTAACCCATTTTAGTCAGGAAGATTTCGATTTCTGAGGCTTAAGGGCTCTTGGCGGTGAGTTTAAGTGGTGCATATGTGCTTACCCATTCACATGACACGAAAAATTGATTACCTGTTTGGATAAAGTATAGCTTACGTATATACTTATTGCTATTTTAGACAAAAATACAGCTTTGAAGCTCTTAATACAAAAGCTCCAAAATATCACTTCTATTAAATGTGCTCGTTTATTTTTTCTTATGCAAAAGTGAAACAGCCAATGCAACTCCAAATAAAGCCTTAATTGCTCACATTAGGAGATTTACACTTGCATGCATGCACGCCGTTTCAAATGTTAATAAGCTGTGATTTCACCAGGCTACCCACATTCCGTTTTAAAATATTTCCCATACAGCCTTCCTTTCACGCGGTTTACTTTTCAAAACATCCAAAGGCTCGCTGTATTTTTACTACAAGCTAGCTAGCTAGCTAGGTAGAGATGAAAGGTTAAAAGATATCACGAAATCCCACAATGTTAGGATTCGGAATTGCAAAGAGATTCATCATGTGGTCTACTTATTGCAATCGGGAATTTGAAGGACAATCTGCTCCACGTTATGATTGGGGTGCTGCCACTAAAATGCTGCTTTAGTGCGGAAAACATAAACTAAACATAAAAAGCAAATGGCAGTGGTGGTATATAGTTATAAGAAACACACGACAAAAGGCAATGGCATGAGAAACAGGAGCAACGCAAAATATGCAACCCAACGCAAAGCTAAGTGGCTGGCAAGAATAATTAATACACTGAAATAGCAGGTAAGCAGGTGCACTGCAGTTGGGACCCTTTGGCCGACAAAGAGGGCTGGAGTTGTTGGCCACCCACCAACCCAAATCACAAAGTAAGCTAACCCATCATCTATCTACCTTTGGCCATTCGGCACCACTGGTAGAGATGTATCATTCATCAGTGCCAAGTCCTGTCTGTCTTTCACACACACACAAAACAGTCAAACACATACCCAAGAGAAAGAAATTAAAGAAGCACCAAAAAGGTAAAAAAAAAAAAAAAAATCTCACAGCATTACACTGCATTACATTTCAAATAGCAAAAGTACTATAAATCCAGCTCTTCAATGATCCTGATCATTGAAGGGATGAGACCCACTCATCCATGGAAATTAAGGACCCACCATTTGGAGGGACCTGATTGATACACGTCCCAGCTGCCACATCTGAGGCAGTGGACCGCCTATGATTACAACCTATAGCTAGCTAGCTACTTGCTAATAACAAAAGCATTAGAACTAGAATACATTAAAGTATCGAATAGCATATTCTTGGGGGACTTTACCCTTTGAATCTGGTATTATCTTCGGATGATCCGAGCCGCTTCTGCAAATGGTCTACCAATCTCAAGTTGGATCATTTCAACCCTTTGAAAAATTGGACAGTCAACATAACCTTTGCCTAAAGGCTTCAATTGAGGGTGGGTTCACATTGGTGGTTTTGATCACTGAAACAAACCCAAATCAAACACCTGAGCGCGTATTCTAGCAAATATCCGGATACCCAATACTCTCTTCTCAGTAACAATCGATCATACTGTAGTGATGATAGTAGTAAGAAAGGATATGAGAAAATGTTAGAGGAATATCAGCGAATTACTGGAGGATAATCCTCTGATACTTGGCTGTGGGGAGAGAGGTGTCGGAGCCATGGCAATGGAGCAGAGGCCTTTTGTTGTTGATGTTGGTGTAGCTGTGAGTAATGCTGGGGTTGGTGTTGATGATATCAGCGCTACAAAAATCGGCAGTGGTAGTAGTAGCAGTAGTGAAGGGAAGTGGGTGAAAAGCGCTGCTGTCTTTGTTGGGGCTGCAGCTGTTAAGTGCGGGAGGAGCAGGAATGGTGACCGGGGGGATTTCGAGGGTGTCCAGCGGCGGCGGATGGCGCCACTGCGGCAATGGCCCGGCCAAGAGAAGGGTCTGAAGGAGGGGCCCTGCTTTCATCACTGCCTGCAGCAGCTTCCCCTTCTCCGGAAGCTGCAGCACCCCAGCAGTAGTTGCAGTAGCTTCCACATCCAGCACGCCGAAATTCTGCCCTGGGGACGACCCCGACACGATGCTCTCTTCACACTCCGACGAGGAGAGTCCCGCATTCGAGTCTCCTCTCAGCAGGCCTTGCCCATCATCGGACAACGGCGGCGGCGGCGGCTGCTGCTGCTGCTGGAGCTGGAGTAGGAGCATTTGGTATTTGTCATTGGCCTCATCTCTTTCTCGAATGGCTGACATTAGCAGATCATTGAGCTGCTTCACCTCTTCATCCCTCCTCCTTATCTCTTGCTGAGCAGTGAGGCGCGTTGTTTCCAGCTCCAACGACATGCAGAGCAAAGCGTGCTTCAGCTCTTCGATGCTCTTGAAAAAGAAACAGAGCAGCAACATTCCCATCGAAATGAGCAAACAACACTTCGAGAAAAAGAAGAACTGAAGGAAGCAAAACACGTCGAGTTTTTTTTTTTTTTGCCCGTTAAAAAGAAAAAACCACGGAAAATGTAGATTTGAATACCTTTCCTTGGAAATGATAAGCCCAGCCGAGAGGAGGAATTCTCTGGTTCTCCATTTAATTGGCCTGACTCACAAACTTCAGTGAGAGAGAGCTCAAGCTCTTTCTGAGTTAGAAAGGAAAAGGAAAGGAAAGGAAAGAAAAAGAGAGGAGAGAGACGGATGGCAGTCACTTTGCTCTCCCCTAGGATTGTTTTTCTCCCCCGGTTGCGATTCTTTTTCCCTTTTTTCTTTTCTGCTTATGTAGCTTTTGTTCGGTTGAAGTGTTGAACGAGGAGCAAAAGCCAAAATAGCCAAAATGGCCAAAAGAAAACCGAACGGTCTCGCCCTACCTCTACTGTTCACTGCCGTACGTTTTCCACCGTATGTGATGTGGAAGCGACTCTCATGTTCATGGCATTAGCCTGCACCGTCTGCGTGGGGATGAGAAGCGTGTTGAAACTTGAAAGTTGAAATAAAATCCAGAGTCCTGCGAACCGCGGACCTCGTTTTCTGGAGGGCTCCTCGTGGTACGGCTTTCCCCCTTCCTTCCATTATTTGTGCGGAGGTGGGTACTCTGGCAGTGGTGCAGTTGATGCACGTGCGTACAGAATTTTGGCACTTCATATACTGCCTTGATTTAAAAGCTACCGCATTCGGTTTTTCTAGATTTGCTCGCTGATGGGGATATTCGTCCGGGTGCGACTGTTACTGGCACTTGCTGCTACTGCCAACGCGCTGACTACCTATTGCAGACTTACGCCAGCAAGCAATTGAAGTGTCTTAAAATTCAAGTCTTTGAATGGAATGGTTATTAAGTGGATGTTTGGATAGGCGTAAAATGATGGGATTGTGGGAAATGGTGGGAAATGGTGGGAAATGAAAAAGAGAATTTTTTGAAAAATGTGTGATTGATAGGAAATGATAGATGTATAGTTGAAATAAATAGGGTTGTTGTATGTAGTTGGTAGGAAAAATGATTGAAATATAAGGGTAAAAATGGAAAAAATAATATGATTAATAGAATAATAATTAGTATTGGGAAACGAAATACTAATCATTACGCATGGAACTAATGATCTGCTGGTACGTCTCCACGTTCCATCCGTTTCGCCTCCGCCTGCTTCTGCACACTCCCAAGTCCCAAATAAGCATCCTCCGCAACCGATGCGTCTGGCCGCAGTCCTGTTGGTGTGGTTATTTATTATTATTTTTTTTCAAAGGGGTTTTTCATCCCTCCGCAACTAAGGTGCAATTTGGCTTAGATAGATTTTGTTCAAAATTAATTTTGCTCTTACATTATTGTCAAAAACTTCTATCTTAACTTCTTTTATGTTGTCTTTTTTAAGCTTACCATATTTTATTTTTTTTTAAAATTAGTCATTTTTTATTTCAGTTCCAAATCAATTATTTAAAATAATTTTTACATTCTATTTGAAAATTATAACTTTATTACAAATCTTACTTAAAACCTAAAATTGAAAATAATGTAATTTTTGACCTACACTTATTAAATCTACCAAATAATGGATAAATTAAATAAATTTTTATATATATAAAGAATATGCTTATTTCATAATATATTATTAATTCCAGTTGATTTTAGAAACCTACACCTTAGAACCTACTCTGTTCTAATTGCATTAAGAAATTTTTCACTTAGAACCTATATGACTCTATAGATAATAAAAAAAGAACTTATCTTACCTATTTGATAATACTCAACCAGTCAATCCACGAATTTCTTACCCAAGTCGCACATTGTTATTGGAAAAAGAAAAACAGGAAATACCTTGTTTAAGCACGGCCAAATGGGAATTTCTCCGTCCTTGAGATTTGTCATGTGTCATGATTCCTTTGTAACAAACAGCACAAGGAAATGTATTTTCTTCCTAATATCGTGCGCCCTGCGGTGACGAACTTATGGCAGATTTCGTCTGCGACTGAGAAAAAAACGTGGCATGCGATGCTATTGATTCACGCTGGCTGGCTCATGGGCTTCACGTGCTTTACTGCTGAGCCGAAGAACTTGGGATGCGGAGATGAGAGGTAAAATGTATTACTGTGTATTAGAAATGTTAAAAAAAATGCATTTGAATCGAGAAAAATTATATTAAAATTGCAAAAAATATAGTGCTATTTTTCCAAATTGAGAACATTAATTTGAAAAAAAAAAAAAAAAAAAAACAACAAGAAGTTACGGTCCCATCTTATCCCATCCCCGAAGCGAAACAACATAAACATTCAGGTAGCTATGGACCTGTAGCGTGTCACAGTCGTCCAGGACGAATTTCGTGCCATGTAAACAGTGTTCTAAAGACCAGACCCAAGGCACAACCGCTTTGCCCACAAGTTCCCGGTTTCTTGGTATGACCGGTTGATCGTCCTGTTCGCTATAGTCTTTAAAACATTGAATTTAAGTTGGTCAAAAAAAAAAAAAAAAAAAACATTGAATTTAAACGCATGAAACACGCCTGAAGATTTCTGACCATGTACATTGTATTTGTACAGGGAAATACTACGGGATAGGGTGCCGTCCGCCATAAATGGGGCTCACAGCAGGTGTGTCTTGCATTTGGGAAAAAAAATTGATGGAAAATTTTTTAGTGAACTAGCTTTCGAAAATTGGAGAGGGTGATATGACATGGCATTAGTAATAATAAAGAGTAATAAAATAAAATAAAAATTGATAAGATATTTGTATAGAAAGGCCTGAAGAAATAATTTAAAAATAAGTTAATAGTATAAAAAGAAGTATAAAAAATTAAAAATAGGATAAAAACAGAAGCAAAAACTTTTCTTAAAATTTTTTATTTTTCTTTATTTCCAAATGCTCCAATCAGGTAGAAAATTAAAAATTATACTAGTCAAATGACTTAACATCATTTGTTTTAACATAATACCAAAAATTATCACAATTAGAGTGTTGGATTGGCTACATTTGCTTAAAAATATAAATTTATCTTTCATCAAAAAATATAAATTTATCTATAAATTATAAAAATACTTAAATCTATTCACCGATATATTAGAATATAATAATATTTTATATAATTATTTATTTATAAAGGAATTGTAACTTAAGAGATGTTTGGTAATGTGGGAAATTGTGGGAAATAGAAAAATGAATATTTTAATAAATGTGTGATTGATAGGAAATGATAGTGGTATAATTAGAATAAATAAGTTTGTTGTATGTAGTTGGTAGGGAAAATGATTGGAACGTACGGATAAAAGTGTAAAAATAGTGTGATTGATGGAGCAATGATTGATATTAGGAAACGAAATCTCACAATTTCCATCAGTTTTTTCACACACACTCATTCCCAAACGTGGCCTTAGACTAATCAAATTGTTGAAAATACAATTTTCAATTTCTTATTTGTTTCAAAAAAATTTCAAATTGATATTTAAACCAAACCACAAGATGGGATTAACGTCCATCATAAAATTAGAAATTTATAGATCATATGATTTAATATTATCTGTTTTACCATAATAAAAATATCTTATTCAACTCAATTTTCAATTTCTTATTAGTTTCAAAAAAAATTTCAAATTCATATTTAAACCAAACCACAAGATGGGGCCCATGTCCATCATAAAATTAGAAATTTATAGATCATATGATTTAATATTATCTATTTTACCACAATAAAAATTATCCTAATTACAGTCTTGCATGGGAAATATTACTTCAAAATGCTATATTTGTGTATAAATTATGAAAAATACTTAAATTCATTCATTCATATATTAAAATATAATAATATTTTATATAGTTATTTATCCATATGAGAGTCATGTTAGATGGTTTAAATGTTCACTTTAAAATTTGATAATGACATTAAACAATTTTATTATATTAATTGCACACTATTTTCACACGATACTTAAGTACACATTTGATTTGAATAAAACTTAGTGTACTATTAAAATAAAGCATTTCACTTCCATGAAACCTCACTTATTTCTAACTAATTTATTTTTTTTACTTTGATGATTGATAAAAGACATTCACTCATTCTATTATTTATGTCATTATTAAGACCAGTAATTTATATATAGTTATTATGCATGGCCTTCATTTACAAATATGTAAAATCAATATAATAATGATTTGATGCTAATTATTAATTTTAAAGTTGTATTTTTAACATCCAAATTATCTAAATATAGTTATTATGTAGATAAATGATTTTATAGATAATTGTTACATTTTAATATATACGAATGGATCTAAATATTTTCATAATTTATATATAAATATATTTTTACACAAATATGGCCATGTACATCTTTAGTTTAGATAAAATTTAATATTTTAGCTTAAATAAATAATACTAAACATAACAAATGGTGTCGCTGTTGTACGCAGCTGGCGTCATCTCCGAGAAATGCTGTCTGCGGTCCAAGATTGGACGCTTACGACATGCATCGTCCAGGGTGTCGACCCTGCGACCAAATCAAATAAAAACATGCATCGTCTAGGGTGTCGACCCTGCAACCAAATCAAAAAAAAAAAAACATAACAAATGGAATATATTTCTCATCACTAATAAAGAAAAAAATAAATGAGTTAACCTGAAACCACTTATATATAATCAGGTTATATAGAAATGAGCCTCTAAAATAAATAGCTCTGACTAAGCAAATAAGCTAAGTTTTTATTTACTATTTGTAGTATATGGTAATTATTAAGGTCGCAAGTCAAGTTAGGTTCATTGGTGTTCTTAACTCTAATCTTATTTATGAAATGTTAATCCAATCTCAACTTTATTTATAAATTTTTACTCAATCTGACATTCAATTCTATTTTATAAGCCCTAGTCAAACCCAAAACTAAACTTACAGAAATTGGGTTGAATAGGATTGCAAATCAAGATAACCATCGGTTGAAAGAAGAAAAAAAATGAGAAATTTAGGTGTCTTCTTTTTAGAATACATGATTTTGTATTAATAAAAATATCGTATTCAATAGATTTTTATTGATTAAATTAATTTAAAATAAAAATTTATATTAAGGAATAAAAAATTAATCTTTTTCATAGGAATATCTTCTAGTTTACGAGTCAAATCACAACATAATTGCTTATTAATGTTATTTGAAAATATTAATATTAATTAATATTTGTGTATCATATGATTCAACGTATAACCTTACAATGTATAATATTTAAAATAGTCGATCGTGTATAATTATTTTTAACAATATATTATATTTTATATTAGAGGTATGATCTTGTTATCTCAAGTTATTTTTTAAGTATTTTTTATCTTTTTCCATAAACTTATTAATCTAGATATATTTAATATATAGATAAAGTTTTACCATGTTTTGAGATACGTATAGATTTTTTAAAATGACTAAAATGACCCTATGCTTAAAAATCTAAAAAATATATACATATCTCCAAAAAGTTGTTAATTAGTATATTGTAATAATATCTCAGGGACCTAAAAGTAATAATAGTTAAGATGATGTAATATATGAATATTCATAAAAAAGTGTAAATGATTAATACCAATAAAGAGGTATGAACAATTAATTTCACGTAAAATTCACTGTCTTGTATCCATCGCATCATACCCAGGAGACAATCTTATCCCAATTTCTATAAATATCACGTATCATAATTTTGAGAATTCGGATGGAAGGGTAGGCTTCTCTTCTATTGCGGGCTCATCGCGTCGTCTCGGATGAACAGTGAGCTCCAAACATGCAAGAGATGGATAACAGTGAGTTCCAGACATACAAGAGATGAATAACAGTGAGTTCCAAACATGCAAGAGATGAATGATGTATGAGTTGCGATTGAATGCTTGCACAAGTATCTAGACTTAATGCTTGTGCTCGCAATTGCTTATTCATCTTTTTTATTTTTGATTTTTAATGAATGTGTGAGCCCAAGAGAAATCAATTTATTGGCCAAAGTTTATATTTTATTTTTAAATATTTTTGAATTTCAAAATAAAAATAGAGTATTTTTCATGCACCAACGCATGAAAATGCCTACTTTTGATTTTCAATGGGCAATGCACTAATTGTGCTTTGGCCTATACATATCGATGAAAATATAAATAAATAAGGGGTAGTACAATGAACGCGGGAGCATTGAATCACAACTCATGATGCATACCTTAAGCATATATAAGTGGATCATTGGAACGTAATCGTTATTGCTTGGAATTTCATCCTCGTACGCTTACGTTTTGGGTCATTCTACGGGTGCTATTGGGAATGTAGGTGAAAAGTGGTAAAGTGGAAAAATAAAAAAAAAATTGAAAATTGTAAGGGTGGTGTGATATGATTTGGGTAACGTAAGAGAATATGTATATATTAATATTTATCGATTTACATAATTTAATTTTAATTTATTTATAATTGAGACCATTCTTGTAGAATTGTGATCATATTTGACCGGTCGGAGACGAGGGCTGTTTTTGACCATGCCTGCTCATCATTCGATCGTGCGGGCTTGTTCGTGGCCATCGGATTAACTCTGACAAAACTAAAGCAGTTGGGAGCAATTGATGCGGAGAAATTTTGCAGACAGGCCCTTATCAAGGAGGCGTCGTGCCCATGTGTCCCACCCTCTCCCTCGCTCATTTCTTCTTCTTCTCTCAGCATGCTCTCTCTCTCTCTCTCTCTCCCTCTCTCCCTCATTTCTTCGACCTCTCTCAACACGCTCTTCCTCTCTCTCTCTCTCTCACCGGTCAATTCCCCTGTATTTAAAAATCCAAAATAAATATATATACATATCCAAAAATGGTAAAACTTGATTTATAAATTAAATATAACTAGATTAACATGTTTATAAAAAAAAATTCAAAAAAAAATTCAAAAAATATATTTTTTGACCGATCGTAAAAGATCATTCGGCAATAGTTGGGCAATCAGATTAACTCTGACAAAATTACAATTTACTAAATTACAGGGCATCTGAAAGATAATACGGAGATTCAAACAATTCAACCCGCTCATATCAGTATGCATTCAAGATCCTAATGATCCTCTTGTGGGGACCTAGCACATGTAAGCAATAGTTGGGCAATCAGGATAGCAAAGTCATCTAGTGGGCCATTCGTACGTCCGATCAGGACAAAATGCTTATGGATCTTTTTTGACTTTATATATACACTATATATTGCAACCTGCTCGACTGCCGGCAAAATTTGAGACACATTAGCGCCACATGTAGCTAATCTGTATTAGATGTATTTGGGTTATTTTTTCTTTTTAATGAATATATTCGGGTTACAATTGATTAGTTAGCTACCTGGTTGCTTTAGAGTGTTTACATTTGATTAAATATAATCATTTTTTACATCCATTACATTCGATTAAAGATAACCATTTTTTTTACATCAATGCAAAGAAAATAGTATTTTGTCCTGCTATTAAAATTTGTGACTGATACCGTGTGGCCCGCCCACTTAAGCCGGTCCACTTTACTCTTTTTTTGTTGTTTTATAAACTTATTAATCTAAATATATTTAATCTATAAATCAAGTTTTACTGTTTTTGAAGATGTATATATTTTTCAACTATTGAAAATGACTAAAATACTCTTTTATTTAAAAATTCAAAAATATATATATTTTTCAAAAGTGGTTAAACTTTTTATCGATTTTTTTATGCAATATAGCTTATAATATTACAATCAAGCTTATTTACACATGAGATAATAAACTTCCACTTGTCGAGAGATAATAAACTTATCTATCTGCACGGGAGGCAGGCTAAGCTCTCACCACAAGCCGAACTTTCACTGTGAGAGTGGAAAGCAGAATGCTTAAAAAGTTTTCAAAATGGTAAAATTTTGTTTATAAATTAAAAATACTTATATTAATAAGTTTACAAAAAATTAAAAAAGTAAGTAAAGTGGATTCGACTAAGTGGCCCGTCACTTAGGCCAGCTGCACCAGATCATATTCCTGATTAAAATTTGGATGCAACTACTAATAAAAATTTAACCGCAACTAATTTAAATGGGAATTGTTGTTGCATTGTGGATGGGTTTTGTTAGTCGATTGACATGATACATTTCAACTGGAAATTAATTGGAAAATGGGTAGAACATTCATGGGTAATGAATTAGTGGCTCAAAACGAAATTTCTGATCTCCCTTTTTGGTGTTCAGGATTTGTGGCTGCTTTGTCTTTGGGTTGCGCAAAACTGACAAAAATATGAGATGGTCTTGTTTCCACATACGAATGACATCCACAAGTGTAGCTGTGGATCGAGTTGGATTCTCATGATCTGTGGCCCACATGACATGTGAGTCAGTTGACTTTCTTTTGGTCTTTTCGGCCTGCTTTGGTTGTTGAGCCTTGGATCCCAAAATGATCATCTCTTCATCCCCAACCTTCCTGACAGATTTCTAATCTCTAACATTAATGCATAAGCTTATCAAAAGTAGGATATTACCAGCTCATTGCATAAGTCATTATTGCCACTGGATTCATGACAAACAAAACAAAATTTCTAACTGCTCAAGTTTTAGTCTTATATGGTTAGGATTGCCAGTACTACAACAATTTTCCCTTTTTTTTTTTTTTTTTGCCCATGAAATTCTGCGTAATGTCAATCGTTGCTAATAGTCTGTTGCATATATATGGTTGCTAAAAATAAACCTTATTTTAGTGAGCATGATTGAGAATATATATGAATATATGGCCTTTATCTTGCACATGGACTGATCAAATCAGGTCTCCAACAGAGCATGTGGACACAAACATGGCAGATCCAAATGGATCCCTCAATACTTTACTGCATTTGTCAAATGGTAAACGTGCCAATGGTCATGCATGTTGCACCTGCAAGTGGAAGACTGTGTAAATAACGTGATGGCTCAAATTCACTTCACCTGGTCTGAGTAGAGCCCTTGGTTAGTGGAGAAGGTAACCGATCGATTAGTAATATGAAGAGTTGCAAGAATTCTCTAACAGAGCCCTTGGTTGGAGGGAGAAAGGCTCTAGTGGTCCAACTAGCTCACTAAGAAGTGATATAAGAGTAAAAGGCTTTTAATGCATCTTTTCGACGACTTGGGTCATACCAATAAGGGTCAAGTAATTATTGGCTCACTTATTTACTAATAATTTTAATTTGGCTTCTATGTTGCTTGATTAGTACTTGGCGCAGCATTGCAGTTCCATGTTCGCAATTGCATCGTGATTTTTTATGATTATGAGAAGTTAAAAATTCTAGCTTTTTTTATTGGTATATATATATATATACATATATATAGAAAGAGATGAGTGATCCTGTTAGTCCGGGCTAAGTAAATGCCTTACTTAGCCTATCTTAAAAAATCTATTTGCAACAATTTTTTTTTACTTTTGTCTTCATGCACTTATTTATCTAAGTGTATTTAACATATAGACCAAGTTTTACGAATTTTGAATATGTTTATCTATTTTTTGAGATTTTTAAACATCTATATGTGTATATGTATTTAAAATACCCTTATTTTTAAAAATCTAAAATATATATATATACATATCCAAAAACGGTAAAACTTGATTTATATATTAAATACACTTAGATAAACAAGTGTACGAAAAAAAGCAAAAAAATTGTGTTAAATAGGATTTTTGAAATGAGCTAAGTGAGGTATTTACTTAGTTCGAGCTAACAGGATCATTCCTTATATAGATATTAGGCATTTTAATTTTTTAAAACGTGACTTTTAAAAAAAAAAAACTATAGCCAAACAATTATTGCAATGAGTATTAATTTGTGCAGTCATAGTATAAATTGCATGGCCAAAGTTTCGGAGCCTAGATATTTAGACTCATAATTTAAGAATTAGTTGCTGACCTCCGTCACCAAAAAAAAAAAAAAAAATCTTTTATATATGGCAAACTTTTTATAATCAAAATTTAATTTAATTGCATTTGATACTAAATATAAGTGTAGGTGTGTAGCTACAGTTTTATTATTATTTTTAGTTAAATTCCAATAGATGCAGCATTGTACGTTACTTTTGGTTGCATTCGATGTAAAAAGTGACTATATTTGACTAAATTAGATAACTCAAAAGCAACCAAGTACTTGAAGCTAGATAATTAATTATAATCAAAATACATTTATTACTGCGAAATATAAGTTATATGTAACTAAAGAATTGGTTACATAAAACTAAGTTTGGTGTTTCTTAGTGCCAATAACACTAAAAAGTTGATAATTCATTCAATATCGAAAAATTCATTTATCCAGTCCTTGATTTGGGAGCATAAGTAGTGATCAGATGGTATGAAATCAGGTGCTCTGTTGGTCCAACATCCCAGTCTAAGCTTTCTTGGAAGGAGGGGACATTTTTTTAACGGATTGGCTGACCAAAGTGCATTTTTAATGTGCCCCTGTTGCTCTCACAGATCCTTCAGTAAACCCTGCACAAAAAGGCCATAATGACTTTCTAAAATGATTTCTCTAGAACACTTATTGACCCATGAATGGGTTTAGCAAATAATAAACTATCCAATTGCTAATTGGACATAATTCTTTATGTGCAAACGATGTAGATGGGGGCTCTTTGGTTATTAATGGTAGGTTGGGTTGGACCAAGAAGTAGCTTCCAAGGCAGGCAGCGAAGGAGAGGAATGCTTCTTAGTTAATGAATGTTTAATTAAACTGGATTTGCAAATGTAATCATTTTGTTACTGTAGTACTGCTGCTGAAGTCAGCAGCAATCTTGGGATTTCTTCCTCCTGTGCATGACTATATATCTGAGCAAGCCTCGGAGGAAGCTCTCTCATTGTTTTTAAAAACTCAAAAGATGGCAATTTAGAAGAAACCCTTAATTTCTGAATATTTAAATGTAGTATCACTGCAGATTTAAAATGCTGGGGCATTGAGCCCAAGTTCATACTGGGGTCACTGTCATTCCACCGCTAACTTTTTATTCAGCAGAGAAAAGGCGATGGTGGGGAACCTAATTTTCCCACCAAGATTTGGCAAGAAGCGTGGTGGTGGGGCCTCCCCTCTACTTTTCCTCGAGCCCAGACAAACGAAAGGAGTAAAACACAGGCACCTCTTTTTTCACTCCTCAGAAACTTCCTCATAAATAAATACTCTGCCTCTCTTACAAACTTGAAGAGCACGCATATCCTACTCAAACCAACCAACAAGCACTGCAGCCAAGTAATTAGCTCTCAAAAGGAATTAAAATCACCATTAGTAAAACTATAATCTGTTTCGTTGAAGATTGGCAATTGCATTGCCATGCAATTTCATGCAGAGCAGGCTTTGGTGGAATATAAGAAATGTGGCAAGTTACTTTCTACGCATGAACAGCAACATGTCAAATACGGCTTGTGTTTGACATAGCTAGACTAATTCCGTCATCCCCCGTTTCCATCTAATAAGATATTGTTCCGGGAGACGCGGAGATGTGCACTTTCTTCAATACGTTCCCATCCAATTCCTGTCAATTCTTTCAACTTTTTGTTTTAATTTTTCTTTTTTAGGGGTCTTATTTTATTGTCTTTTTCTTTTTTTTTTGGCGACTTCCCTGATTTTGCATGGGGTCGTCGGTGTTGCCAAACACGCTTAAAATGATCTGTAATGGACTACGAGTTTGCTTGCATGCTTATTTATTTATTTTATCAGGCTGTAAGCCTTGCATGGTTGCGTGCTGATTACTTTGAATTTCTGGTCTCCACATAAAAACGGCATTCGCCCATTCAAATTATGCAATGTTCCAACTGGAATGGGGTATTTGCAAAATATGCCCGATAACTTTGCATGATTGGAAATTAGCACGTGGGTTTTGAGTACTTGTAGAATAGAGCATTGAAGTTTATGGTGTATTTGTTATTATCAAAACTTTTAAAACTAAAAGTTTTCACTCTCCACAATTATCTTATTTTTAATTATTTCTTAACATTTTTGTACAATTATGATACTTTTTAATCATTTCTACAAAATTAACTTATCTATTTTAATTTTATTTTTTTACTTCTTATCATTACCCATATTATATCACATTATTTTTTCTCATGTATAAAACTTTTATGCAAAAAATTTTTATCCAAAAATTTTATCACTTTTCAAACACACGTTTAATAAGTAGGAAAAAACTATGTAAAATGACAAGACCTCATGAGATCAATGCAAAGATATGAAGCAAAGGCTCTCGTCATTAGCCAACAATATCTATTTTACAACACTATGGAACTATTTAGATGGTATGTTTTGCAATATCCACAACACGTGTGAACAAATAATTATGCAAGTTAAAAGGTTCAAGGTTCACTTTAATTTGCAAAGACCCCCACGAGAATGTGATTGTGAGGAGGCATTGGACAAAAGAGCTACCTATGCTACAATCAACTTTCTTCCACTGTATTTAATATCCTTTGGCTCAACAAGTAATATACAATAAACAAACAAACAAAGTAGTTACATATTTGACTATAAATAGGTTGTTGCATATGAACAGATGCACTTGTTTTTTCAAAAATTTGCTGCATATAATACTGACCTGACTACATATAACATTATATGTAGGGATTTCTGTTTTGCTACAAATAATGTCAATGATTAGCTGCAGATGTCTTTAATGTGGTTACATATGCCATCATCTGCAGCCAAATTCATATTTTGATGTAAATGCATAGATTGTATATAAGAAATTTTCTTATAGTATAAACAGTTGATCCGTCTTATTTAAGATGAACGCATACCCGGAGTCCTAAGAAAATTTCATTTGAATTATTTTATATACTCGTGGGCAAATAATGATGAGTGGAATACAAAACAGAAATATATGGGCCTGCGTCCTACAGTAGAATTTGGAGAAAATTATTTTAGAAATTGCACATTTACTTGTTTTCTTCTCCCCTGAGAAGGCCTGGACCTAGAGGGGCATACCATAACAGAGTCCACGGAATTAAAGGAATGATTTCCACCAGCGGGGGCCAATCAACATGCAGGCATTTTGTTCAAAAACTAGCGCATGTGCATGTGACCCATGCTTTATATATCATTCGCTGCAATAATAATGCCGGGCCATTCATTGGGTGGGCCGCTAATTAAATAATGGAAAGGGTTACCGATGACCAATGATGCTCGTGATTTTAGCCTCTGTCAGGATTATTGTGGGTGTTGGGCCAAGGATCGCACGTGTGAAAATAGGATCGGCACGTGAGATGCGTTCCCGACTCCATGACATCCATGGAAAGCTCGGTTGAAAACCTGAGTGATTGAGATGCTTTGGACGAAAATAGAGTTGTCTTTTCGCCAGTCAAGACGCGTCTTCATGATCATGATGCCAGGCTGGCTGGCTGGCTGGCTGGCTGGCTGGTTGGTTGGCCAGCCATTTGACTACGTGTTTAGTCTCGGGCCGGGCTTTCAGGCTCATGGGTTGTGAGGAAAAGCCTTATCCTCCTACAGAATTTCTTCATCATTTGGGCTTGTTTTCTGAACTACGATCGGCTCGCTCTCAAGAGGTTATTACAGGTGCAACGGGCCAACGGGCTGCACTCAGGGAGGGCTGATCTTCTAAAAACTCATTTTTTAAAATTTTTTAATAAGATGGTTAATCTGGGTATATATTATCTATACACCAAATTTTACTAATTTTGAATATGTGTATTATTTATTTTTATTTTTAAATATAGGGATAAATAGGTAAAACTTGATTTATAGATGATATACATCTTTTTTTTTTTTTTGATGAAAGGAAACACCCTATCTCACTACCCTAGAAATGATCTAGGGAGGAGGGATAGGACGATCCAAGATTCATTTCCAAAAAATTATCTATACAAATTTTTTGCTGAATGGCTTGAGGGGGGATGCCCCACCAAACCTGTTGCTCCACAGAAGAAGCAGCAAGGAAATCAGCTAAAGCATGTGCCACAGCATTTCCTTGCCTAAGTACATGATGAACTGTGACCTGGGTGGACAGTGAGAGAATGGACTTGATCTGGTCAATTACAAACCCAAGAGGAGAGGAGATGGGATCATCTGAAAGTAGAAAGTTGATTAGGAGGAGCGAATCGGACTCAATTTGGAGTTTGTCAAAGTTAAGCTCGTCCCCAGCATGCCCCTAGGAGGAATGCGTGCGCCTCCATAAGCAAAGGTTCCATAAGGCCACCTCTTCGCCATCCTTTTGCAGCAACAAAAGTGCCCCCCGAGTCCCTGAGGACAGCTGCAAAGCTCATGGATGCGTTGTGATGGAGAATCCGGGCATCAACATTAAGTTTGAGAAACCCCTCCGGAGGTCTGGACCATCTCGGGATCAGTAGTCGATCGATCGCACCGCCGAGTGTGAGCGGAGTAGCCCTACGGTATTGCTCCAAGTAGTCCTCGCACCATTTGAGAGTGCTTGCGAAGTCCGGTTTTGCTCCCTCAACTCTTAGCGCATTTCGCATGTGCCAAATCCTCCAGCAACAGAGAAGGAATAAAGCAAGATCCTTCGACGCATGGCGAGATGTGAGGGAAATAAAGATATCCTGAATTGGGGTCGAAACAGAGATATTCCCGGCAGCCGTCGAACAAATAGTCTTTGTGAGCTCGCAATCCGAAAATAAATGATTTGTGTCCTCGAATCCAAATCTGCAAAAAAAGCAAAGGGGTTCCACCCCAATACCCCTTGCCCTTAAATTTTGGAGGGTCGGGAGTCTATTTTTGAACAGTCTCCATCCAAAAATAAGAATTTTGCTGGGAAGTTTGGTCCGCCAGATTTCCTTGTAGATGGAGGAATGAGGGGATCGGCCAAATCCCGAGGAAAGCACTCTGTATGCAGACTTGACAGTGTAGGCCCTATGAGGTTCAAACTTCCAGAATATCGTATCCTCGTGTGCAGAAGGGGTCAGAGGAATTTGATTGATTACTTGCCACCCCACATCCCCAGCTGCTGCCAGAATGCGGTCCTTGATCCATGAGTTTGAAGTGTCACTGATAAAATGACTGACAGTTATGTCGTTCGGGATTGATAGCGGAAGGGGTCCAACTTTGGAGATCATAGTGTCAAACCAAGCATCCTTAAAGAACCGGACACGCTTTCCATCACCGATCCGCCACCTACACCCGAATTGGATCGCATCCCTAGCCTTAAGAATACTCCTCCACGTGAAAGAGTCAGAAAATTTTGCGTGGCATACATCTATATTAACCATTTTATTAAAAAATTTCAAAAAATTAAAAAAACGAAATTTCAAACTGGTCTAAAAAAGCTCATTTTTGCTAGTTTAGGTTCATCTTTCTCACAAGTAACTACGCATTTTACCTATTACGATTATGAGACGTACAATGGGTTGTCAATTAAGTAGCAACATCATGTATTTTATAATTTTAATTTTTCTTCACTTTTACGTAAGATCAAGTATAGTTAGTTTAGTACAGGAAAAAAAGTGTAGTTAGTTTATATATTTAATTTTATCATTTTAAAGTTCTTTTATTCGTTCTTTATAGAATTTTAAAAATAAAATTTTTCACTCATCTCGCTCCCTGCACATGAAAATGGAAAGACATTTTAGTTTGAGATTTTATAAAAAAAAAATACATATAAAAATTTTAAAATGGTAAAATTTGATATATAAACTAATACACTTGGAGACACATAAAAAGTGAAAAAAATAAAAAAATATAGTAAAATACAAAACACGTGAAGTCGTTACTTAGCTAAATGAGAACCCATTACATAAAATCATAATCTCCTACCTTTTTTTTTTTGAGTAAAACATAATCTCCCACCTAATTATCAGTTCTTGCAATACAGGTGTCTAGAATAGGGAGTCGAATGTATTAATGAAAAAACACCCCACTTAAACACAATAAAATCCACGTCATAACATTCTTAAAGGCACCTTGATATTGATAATCACTGAGTCAAATGTGATGTATGAACCTTTGGCTTTTGTCAAAAATTGTAACCATCGTTCATTACAAGTGAGTATTTTTATCAAAAGAATCAAATCAATAGCTATAAAATGAAAATTACAAAATCGTACATAAAGTTGCTTAGGCCAATCCAAATATCCCGAAAATAAATAAGAAGCAATAACAAAACAGACTAATAAGAAAGAAGAAAGAGAACAAAATACTTGAAGAACGTATAAGGCTCAAACCATGTACAAGAAACTAAAGCGTATAAATCATTCCCAAATAAAAGATGTAACCCTGCAATTGCATTAATTTGAGAAATAAATCATAAAATGAAAGAAATGCAAACTCCAATCGGTTAATGTCACAATAAATTGATAAATGATAATTTTATATAGTAAATGCATGGAATATTAAATAAAATCCATAAAAGACTTGAAGGATAGCTGTTCTAGTTAAATTTTAATTATAGCGGAATCCGAGTAATGGAATAAGCTAATTGTGTTTCTAACTCAGGTTTGGAACCAGATAATTAAGGTGTAATTCGGATTGGAATTCCGATATAACAAATCAACCCGACTTTGTCTTAAGTTGGTTGCTGGACTTGACAGCTTTCAGCCCAAATTTTGGAAACCCGGCCCTCCTCAACTTTCGGTTGAACCCTATTCAAGTTACGCCTTGGAACATAAGGGTATTAATAATAATGGTTAGCCGGTCAACTCACTGTCCAACTTGTTTATAAATGAGTTAATATTAAGATTTTTCAATAAATTGTTTATAATTCACCAACCCTTTTAACTATTTCAATAAATAAACGGATTATGATTGATATTTTACAACATGTTAACTTGTTGAGTAACTCATTCACAACCGATTAAGAAAGGGTACATATATTTCCTAAACCTTCAGTCTATTTTTTACATTTTGATTTACTATTTCCCTTCCTCTGTCTACAGCTTTATGGTGTCTTCTCTACTACCATATTGTTGCATTGTCATCGTCACCCTTGTCACCATTTGTGAGTATCGTCCATAAGATTCTTCTTCCCTATTTGCCTCTCTTCATCTTTCTCCTCTCCCCTTCCCTCCATCTCTCTATCTTCGACTATGATTGTTCCCTTCTATCTTCATTACTATTTCTCCAATCTCTGTTCTCTTTATCTTTCTCTATTTCTCCAAGTCATCGTCCTTCCCGGCACTAACGCGTTGAATATATATTCTTCTCCAATAAAGATCTAATCTCGCTATGTATTATGTCAATGTAGATCAATTCACTATAATAATTATAAATAACACAAACTTAACTTTAAATTAGCTTGATTTTGACTTGTTTATAACATATATACATAACTCGTTAACAATCTGCCACTCCATTATTAAATGGGTTAAGAGTTGAGATTTTTTAATTGAGTTAATCAACAGATTGGGGTTGATATTATTTAAATAGGCTAAGATTAACTCTAACATGTTCAACCGGATCCATTAACACTTCTACTGAAATATCGTTCAACTTTATCAACGCTGTTTACCTAATTAAAGAATCCATGACTTTTGGGTTGCAATTCAATTTAAGGTTTATCTATGCAACGAATGATTCAAATTGGCAGATGCTTCAATGCTATAAATCGAGAGAAATTTTCCGTAAATGGTCCAGAAATTCACGTTTCAACGAGGAAAGCCCACCAAAAGAAACGATTGACTTGGCGAATTAGATATGGTGTGTTTGGAAAGTTACAATACTTTGCAAAGTAGTTTATCCTTATTAGATTGATTTTTTTAGACGGTTTAAAGTTGAATCGATAGCTTTAGAATGGATACATGAACTAAATAATTTTATTACATGGATTTTGTTACTTTTTAAAAGGGGCTAGTGCACTTTTTAATTTTGATGATATTTTGTGTTTCAGTTAAATAAGTGACTTTTTTAAATTCAATGAATGAACTCAATTGTAACTTTGTACATTTCCAACATTGGAATCGGTCTGAAAAATTAGAAAGTGCATATAGTGAATGGTTGGAAACAGAGAGGAGTAACGTTCCCTTTCTTTAAAAAATCTATTCAAACGTTTTAATTTTTTTTTTATTGGGTCGGAAAATGTATTCAATGTTGAAAAGCTACCGGTTGCATGGAATTATGGCCAAAGTCAAGTTTGGGGCACAACTTGGGTTAGTGTGACAACATTATACAAATATATAAATATGAAACATGCAAATTATCAATTGACCTGACTCTCTAGAAACATTCTTCAGAGATTGGATTCATGCACTTTCGTTGTAGAGTTTTGAATTTGGGTTCAAATTCAATTTGAGT
This sequence comes from Annona cherimola, assembly GCA_030490835.1. NCBI lineage: Eukaryota > Viridiplantae > Streptophyta > Magnoliopsida > Magnoliales > Annonaceae > Annona > Annona cherimola. The sequence goes on from CM059973.1 coordinate 74,291,824, forward strand.
CGGGTTTGATTGGTAGCAACCCAAGCCCAAAAGCAATTTAGGGAAAGATCACATCAGACACATCCAACCTTGTTTTTATCGCATCGTCATAGTTTTTATCCTGAACAGGATCATTTATCTAGTGATATTTTAAATATTTATATTTAGCATTGAATTATTTATTGCATTGATTTTACGTATTTAATTATGGATAGAGTCCAGGCACAATAATACTAGAGAAATGACGAAATTTTCATGATAATGTAAATGACATTTAATTTAGTAGATGGAGTGCATTTCCATCAATCATCAAGATGGGAAAAATGTATTCGATTACATAAAAGTAAGTTTTTATAGATGCCGGACTTATTATATAAAATGAATTCCAACCCAAAATTTAATCCCAATTTCAATCCAAATTCAGTCCGAACCGTGACTTAGAAATTGAGTTGGGTTAAATTAGGGTGCGCACAGTGCGTCTTTGTGGCCGAGGTTAGCCTCAATGATACCCGAGTGACTGGGGTTGCATTCCGAATTCAACTGGGTTGCCTGCTGCTTCACCAGTTCACCGTAACCAACTTATTGTATACATCAAGTTGGCAGTAACCAACTTATTTTATAAATCAAGTTAGTAGCAACCTTCGACATTTCTGCAGCCGAAACAATTTTACACCGCCAGTTAGTACTTGCTCTTTTACTTAGTACTAAGCATGGAAACTGATATTATACACCCAAGTGCACTTAGGTTAAGCGCACTGCAAATATTCTTTTTTAGTTTTTTGAAAACTTTTTTACACAATTGTTAATCTAAATGTATTTTATGTGTATGCCAATTTTTACCTTTTTGGAAATTTTTAGATTTTCTAAAATGCCACTAATTTAAAAAAAAAAAAAAAACTAAAAACATACCTAAAAATCTCCAAAATGGTAAAATTGATGCATATGTTAAATATATTTAGATTAACATTTGTGTGAAAAACTTTTCAAAAAAATTTAAAAATATGAATATTTGCACCCGAATGCCCTTAGTCTAAGTGCACCCGGTGATAGAATGGGATTCTTACTAGAATAACCAGGAGGAATTGAGCAAACCCGCCACTGATGTACACCACCTCCTGCACTGTGCTTAAATTCCAGCCAAATAATAATCGGTGCAGTCCTAATGAATTAAGCTTCATTTTTAAAAACAAAAATAGAGTTTCTCTTTGCGCTCTTATGCTTACTGGACTTTGATTACAATTGTAAACCATGTATGGGAATCAGTTTCCCGTTTCTATTTGCATCAGCAATAATGCGCACGGCACGGAAAAGGCAATTCATAAGCACCTTTGCTGACAGAGCATGATTAAGAATTCATTAATTCAAGATGCAAGTTGAAGGGAAAAAAAATAGAAAAAGAAAAAGAAGCTTATCTTCTTTGACCAAAAGCTTGTACAAAATAAAACCCAGTTGGAAATGGAATGAGCACTATACAATTCTAAGTGATTCGGAGCATCCCATCTGAGTTGGGTGCGCGCCGGATCGACGTGGGGTGCCGAAGCAAAACCCACAAAGACCGAGCTGAAATGCCAATAAAAAAAAATTAAAAAAAAACTGATAAATATATATTTGTGTGTGACTCCTCCAAATCTCGAAACTATTTTTATGCAACCAACGAATTCTTCCATTGGTGGGGGCGGCCAGCGAAATATAAAAAGAGGAGATAATTAAAGGGCCTCTTGAAGCTGGGGCTATTTCAATGGAGTGCTGGTGGCGGTGCTCATGTACAAAGTCATGATAAAAACGAAAACAGTAAGGAGGCAAGACAAAAACAGAGAAGGTGGGGAAGGGGCGCCGTCGCCGCTGCCGCTCCCAAAAACCATCCCGAAGTAGTCGTTGCCGCCGCTGTCGTCAGATCCGGAGCCAGCCGCAGCCCCACCACCACCACCACCACCGCTCAATCCTGGGTATGATAGGCTCATGCTGTTGTCCCTGTCACATTCGGATCCCAGTCAGCAATCATCACACACCTCACAAGCCAATCCCAATCTTTTCATGTGGGCTGGCCCCCATCGTCAATGACTTTTTTTTTTTCTTTTCATATTTCATTATCGTCATCATCGCCTGTAAATGTCCCTGCTAATTGTGCATTGACATGACTCTTAACTTTCGCATATGGGCGCATAATTCGGCGCCCCATGACGAGATTCCAGAGCTTACTGTGGATCCCCAAATCACGCTCCGTTGTTTTCACAAACTTCAAAGATATATAGGACAGTAGTGCTCAGAGGCTGATCTATTAGCAGTTGGAAAAAGAGGGCAGTCGTTATATAAATAAAAAAAAGGTTTATTTTTTGGGGGGTGGAAAAAAAAGCATGAGACCGATCGTCAACATTCGGCGGCTGGATCATCAGGCTTTTGAGACTTTTGGGGCATAACCCACTTGAGGAGTGACGACAGGACCCACGCCCCCATCAAATAATAATTAATAAAGTAGCTTGTCCTGTGCGTGCATGGCAGCGTACAGCGAAACATTGAATGCTGCTGGCCCGCTACCTCAGCATCACTGGGCAACTACCTTTCACGCAGCATCATTTCAATTTGGAAATCGATAAAATTTTCATGATAAAAAGTTCTTTAAAGGAAGGAAAATTATATGATTGGACGAAGATAATAATGAAAAATAAATAAAATAAAACTAAAATAGATAAATTAATTGTTCAAAGAGTTGTACAGAAACCGTTGAAAAGTACGACAATTGTATAGGAAAATATAAAAAAAATATACTTGCTGTAAAAGGTGAAAAATTTTAGATTAAAAAATTTAATTTGAAGATTTTTTTATATTGCCAACAATGCCCTGCAACTTTACTATCAACTATACTCTTATTTTTTGTTACAAATTTTACATTTTTATCATTTTTCATATATTACTTCATCAATTGTAACTTCATTCTATTTACTTCTAATTATTATCATCTCATCTCACATCATTGTTGCTCTTTTTAGAAATTTTCCTATTCTCACTTTTCTCCTTTTACTTCTACATTTTTCTCAAACGGAAACCTTGAGCTAGTTGAGAAAATAGGTCCATTTTTTTGGGTTCAAGGATATCGATTATTTTATACGGGCCGCGAAATAAAATGCAAAAAATAATTTTTTATCAATTCATATTACTCATTTGGACGTTGTATGTTTATAATATGTTTGGCGGGGATTATTAAAAATAAACATTTGTACAAAAGGGGTTTGGACGAATGAATTTTTAATCCTATAAGATTTTTTATTTCTAAATCACTTGCAATATTTATCAAATATATTTGGATATGACAAGAAATCAAAATTTTAAAAAAATTTACAGACTATATATTTATTTTGAAATTTTAACTACTCTTTATTTACCTCAAATTATAATTAAACATTTATAATGTACAAGTTTCAACAAATATAATTTTTCGGCATCATAAATATGTTAATTTATATTTTAAATGATTTAGATGTAAAAATTTTAAAATTTTATAAAAAGCAACTATTTGTAAAAACATTTATTTTAAGTCGTTTCCCTATGTTTAGATACCAATAGCTATTTTTATTTTTAATCATGATTATGGATTCGATAAAAGGGATAAATACCAGTATTAAGACAATACAGTCATATATTTGAGGTTTAATTCTTGTCCCTATGTGCTAATTATACTGGGTTACACAGAAAGCTAATAGTTACAATTCTTAGTGAAAATTTTAATACATAAAATGGTTAATAAATAATTTAAATTTTGATAACTCGATTGCATGTAGCGAAGAGTTCACTTTTATACTAATCTCCATCTCTTGGTGAAGTCGGAGTGCTCTAGCTAGTCTGTATCTTTTTTAACTATTTCTAGCTCTAGTAAATCATCTAAGTTTAGGTTAAAGTCAATCCTAATCTTAAGCAATTTTCAAAAACTTCAACCTCAATCCTAGCTCATTTTTTAAAATTCAACTACAATCCAATATAATTTTTACAAAATTCAGGTTGGATTACTGATTTTGAATTAATCTAATATAGTGGTCAAAAGAATATAATATTAGGAAAATGATTTTAGGAAATTAAAAAAAGATAAATGAGTTTAAAATATTTGTTGCTCAATTACGACAAATGATCCATCACAAGCACTTCTAAGATTTTTTTAAAAATAAATCTAATGAAAAAACCACGTAGAAAAAATGAAGCATTTAAGCTATTCTATACGGATTATGATGCTGTGTAACATATTTTTAATTTATTCTTGGGATTTCTTATTTTTATTTAAAGTTAAAAACTTTCACTCAACCCACTCTCCTACACACGAAAAATGTCGAATTTTTTATTAAAAATATAAAATACATGGGATTGTTACTTTGTCAAGTACCTACCCATTGTAAAGTATCATAATCCGCAAAATAGAAAGTAAAAATGGCAGATAAAAGAGTAAAGAATTTAAAATAACTATTTGTGAGCCATGGATTGCTCAACCGTCGACCACATCGTAAGCCTTAGGTTGAGCTCAACCAAATGTTTGCCACAAAATTTTTGATTGATCTACCCAAAAATCAGGACGGCTTATTCGGGGCCCAGATGAGCCCAACCCAAGTAGCAACCCTAGTTAAGGTTGTTCATCAGCCAGTCTTGGTTAATTAGTGATTACTAATTACTCGCAGAAAGCAGTGGGCCAGCTTTGGACATTCCTTCCCACCAACCCCACTTGAAGAATCACTGCTTTGCAGTTGCAGTTTGCACGCAACATCCAAAATAAGTCACAAGTGGGCCTCTATGCCCACAATAATGCAACATTAAAAATGTGGGCCCACACCCCATTTTCAAATCCTCCTGGATCGTTTTATGAATTTTATGGCATTGTGAAGATATACGAGACAAGTTATTCGGGACTCTATCATTCTTATGGCCCAGAGTAAGCACAGCATGCGGATAATAATGTAAGTAAAAACCGTACACTTTCACTGAATAATAAGCTATTTTAGTACCCGTAAATAACGCATACATTATTTCTCTTGAATTCCAAGGTGTCGGGTATTAATTGTTATAAACAGCTGGACTACCAAGAACCTCTCCTCTGAAGGCCCCCACCAACTCAGCTGGCAAGCAATCAGCCTGAGAGGAGCCAGGGAATAAGGGGCGGAGGACAGTAACGCTCTGGCGGAGCGTGAACATCCATGCTCATGCATCGAGCCGCGCGGCAGCCGCGAATTAAAGACAAAGCCTGGTTTAGATGAGTCCAAGCCCGAATATCACACGCTACTGGGGACCTTTCCTTCCTGATCGATGGCCCACTAAAAAAAAAAAACACGGTGGGCATGTGTTCGTTCGTGTGTTTGTGTCCTGCTCCAAGCCATTTTTATGTGGTGTACGAATTGGAGAATAAAACGACGCGCCTTGCATGGAACATGACCGAACGTGTAATGGGGTGGGGTCCGGGGGTGTGAACAGGGTCCCTGGCAGAGCGGCACTTACACATGATGTGGACCAAAATTAGGTGAGCCGCAGCATCAGATGTGCCAAATGGGGACCCGTTGAAGCAATGCCCCGCAGCAGCCGTTGGTGTCATCCATTAGCTAACTTATCCAACCTTGGCTGCTTGGCTGGGGAGGGGGTGGGCCTTGCTGTTGTGGAGGAGAGGAGAAGGGAGGGAGGAGGCAGGACAGGTGGAGCTCCAAAGTCCGGGGGGTAAATAAATAAAAAAATTGCCCCCGAGCGGCAGTTTGAGGACCCTGCCTGGAGGACCCATCAGATTCTCAGAGCACTCCGCTGGGCACGAATATCCATGGAGAGAGAGAGGAAATCAGCGGAAGGACGAATCGAAACAGGAAAAAGGATAGGGAAGTCGCCGTTTTAGGAGCCCGCTCGTATACGAGCGTGCTTCGCAGGCGGAAACAGAGAGAGGCGCGGCGATCCTATGATGGAGCCCGTTAAAAAAAATTAAAAATTGGTGGCGTTACGCATTACGCGTTACGCACATGGTCGGAATGGAATGGAATGTACATTTTTAATTTCTATTCGCCCTGTACTATCATTTTATATCTTTAATTTCGGGCAAGATTTTTGAATGGGATAAGATTTACAACTTTTATGATTTTTCATGTAACTTTTTATTATTCTAATACAACTTTTATAGTTGCTAATACATATTATTATATTCAAGCTTCTTGAATTCTTCCAAACAGTCCATAATTATCATACCTTTTCTTATTTTCACTTTTATATTTTAATCATTTTTAATTTTTTATACAAAAATTCTTTGTATTTTCAATTATTCTCACTTTAATTTTATCATGTTACGCCGGTCACTTACTTTTTAAATCCATTCCATTTCATTCCAACCAATTCTTAATTCCCATACTCTACATAAGAAATTTTTTAAAATAAGACTATCCTATTTTTAGTGAAGTCGGTTCTAAGTTTACGATATTATATTTTAAAAGGTCGGGTAAGTTCTTGTTTAAATTCCAAATCAATTTTTTAAAATAATTTTTATATTATATTTGAAAACTATAATTTTATTACAAGTCTTACTTCAAAAGGTACAATGAAAATGATTATATAATTTTGAAATGCATTTATTAAATTGACTAAATAATAAATAAATTAAACATGTTTCTATACATTTAAAAATTAATGATGCTTTTATGAAACCCATTTTCTATGTAATTCATTCTATTTTCAACATTTAGATAATTAATGAAAAATTCACTTCATCTATTGTATTTAGCATCACTTATATGATTATGAAAACTCTTTCATTTATCTAATATCATTGTGTATGGGCTATATCTACAAACATGTAAAATCAATGTAATAAAATAATTTAATGTTAAATATCAATTTGTAAGTAGTATTTTAAGCATCTAAACCATCTAAAATATAATAGATAAATAATTCTATAAAATATTACCACATTCTAATATATACATGAATGAATCTAAGCATTTTCCCTAATTTACACATAAATATACTTATTTTTTGGCAAATGTGGCTTAGGCGCATATTTGATTTAGATAAAACTCACTTTCCTAGCTAGACAAATGATGTTAAATATAATAAATAGATTAAATTTTCCATCAAACATCAAAATCTTAAAATTTGAATAAGTTAAGTGGAACCGCAAGCTCTTTTAAAAATATATTTATATATTTCACCATAAAAGATATTTCGAACCTATACTATCCTAAATTGAACCAAATATTTTTTTTTATTTGAAACTTATCCTAAGTTATCCCATGGGTACTCTAACCATATTACACTCTTAAATCCGGAACGAGGAGATAGCAAAAAGATCATTTGAGAGATGTATTTTAGTTGTTGTAATATAGATCAAACAGTAGGATGGTGTTGTAATATCTGTAAATACCACTCTAGACAATCTTAGGATGGACCACCTCTAGAGGGCCTGGAGATCTAGTACACAACCGGTCCAGCATGTCTGGCAGAGACAAAAAATAATAACAAACAATAAATAAATAATCAGGGAAGCGACCACATGCGCAGGCCGATTATGAGATTATCCAATGCCCTAATGTAGACGCTGAAAAGATCACCTTGCTTTTAACTAAAGCAAAATATGTGGGCGCTTTTTATTTTGGGATTATTTCATTCCAGCCATCCTATGACTGCTCAATGCACGAGCACCTAGAAATTGAAAACACACCTTAATAATAGAATAAATAACACTGAAATAGGACCATTGGCCTTTGACTGCCAAATAAAATATCCATCTATCCTAGTATTAGGACATTTATTCATCGAAACAGACATTCATCCACGAATGAACAGTAGATTCTTAGCTGTTACTCCTAGCACTTGCAAAGCATATAAATATTCTCTTTTTCTTTTTTTTCTTTTTTTTTTTTTTGCCGAACTAAATAAAGCGCGAAGATGCAGTCTTGTGAAAATGGCAACCACGCACCTCATATCAAATTGTCAAAATAGGGAGGTAGAACTTTTTGATCTTTTTCGCGGTGCTTATGGGGTTTAAAACATAAACATCACGATCAACGGATCAAGTGGCTGGAAATCCTAATTTCTAATTGGATAGTGGGCGCAGATGAAACAATGGTTGAAAGGAATCCGCAGTCATCATTGGACCTCAACCGAAAAGAAAGTTTCACAAGTGCTATTGCGATAGCCGCCGAAGGCAGATTCTCACGTTCCAGCATCAGCAATTAAGCTCCCAGACCCACTAATTAGATATGGCTTTAGAGAACTTTAGGAGTTCCTGGTGCAGGGCTATCAGATGCGCTTTTATTTAAAAGTGCGACAGGAGTCAGATTTAACTCTGGCAGCCGCTGGGCTTTTTCTTTTTAATTATTATAATGCGAATAGCGGAACTCGTACTGTCTTGCCATTGGCTGGAGGGGAGCCCAGCTTGTAAAAAGGCAACATAAGGCTCTGGCCTGTGCATCCATGGAAAGCGAAGTATGGGACGTGTGGGCCACTATAATCTGTAGAATTACTCGGACAGTTGAAGGCTGTAACCGCCCGCATATCATGTACTATGGTGCTGGAGTACCGTAGAACCACTCAAAAAGGGCTTCAGGACCTCGGGCGGGGATCCCCAAATAATGCGGACTCTAGCGGCAAGGCGATGGAACACAGCCATCAGACTATGAGCACCGTTCGACTCGACCGACCCAGCATAAGATCTGTCCCGCGACTTGTCCAATGGGTGGGATCCGTAGCAGATTTCAACCTCGCTCGTGAGAGTGGGGGAAAAAACAAAAGCAGCGAAGGAAATACATTCTTAAAAGATGGTAGGTAACACCGCTTTTTGGGGGAAAGGACCGCTATCAACGGGGCGAGTTCACCAACATGAAATCTCTCACCATTGATAGGGTGGACCACCACCTAAAGTATCTCCAATCAACGAGGCTGGGAAGGGATGGAGGGAGAGAATCTTCAGGCATCCGATTGTCAAATATCGAGTACCGCAGCAGTGAGCGGAGTATCCAATGCCACCGCACGAATCCCAACCGCATTTTTACCGCTTGGGCTGATGGAAAGCGGGAACTGTCCACGCAAAACGGTGCAAACGCTGTGACAAGGGGGGATGGTATTGTGGACGCGCTACACAAATCTTTTAATATTCGGTGGACGGCTTTGCCCACATGGAGAGGCAGATTCTCCCGGGCAGACTGTCTTCTATAGGTCTTCTATTCCCGACCTCCAGTCCCCAGGTTTCTACGATCTAAAAAAATCAAAATAGCCCACCGCCTATAATCTATCGAAAGAAAATAAAAAATGTCCACTGAAAATGGAACGACGTCTCAGCGACCACCAATCAAGTAGTTGGCTCATAACTGCTGTCGCGCATACGATTAAAAGTACGATATGGAAAAAAAAAAAAAAAACATTTTTATAAATCAAATAATCATGTTATAGAGAGAGTAGTAGTCGTTTGCCTTGTTCATTCTTTTTTTGCAAATTTCATTTGTATTCACATGTTTTGCGCTTAATTCTAAATATATTAAGTTTTACACCCTGTAAGTACTTTACACAAAATACTATTTATGCAACTGTCTTTACGAACTTGCTAAAATGGCAGTCTGTGTGTGAAATGATAAAATCACTCATGCTATAATTTTTACCCTAATCTATAGTTCAACGATCTAATTTTCAATTGATCCATAATTTTTATGTGAAATAGAAATTAGAGCTAAAGCATGAACAGCAAATTAACGTCGGAATTAAGGAAAGGAAACTTCATAATTTCGCGCAAGCTAACCAGTAACCACCCTTCTTAACCGGCGGATATAAATAGGAATTTGGATAAAAACTTGTGAGTATATTTGAGATTTGCCATTTTTTTAAAAACTATTATACGCCAATTAAAAGAGATGAATGTATGAGAAAGGGGTCCAATGCATTGGAGTGCAGAGGAAAGGGTAAAAGGGATAGAGTAAAAGTACCTGGTCCCACCGAAGACGCCAGCGTTCATGGTGAGCTGGTCGATGAGCACTGCTGATTTGGGCTCCACGCTGGAGGCTTTTGCGTACGTGGCGCTCAAACCCCCGCCGGACGGCACGAAGAAGGCGCCGTTGACCATTAGATCCCCTTCCGTCCTCCAATTCCATCCGCCCCAGTCCTTCTCGTCCGTTTCCACCCGCTTCGTCACCTGATAATCATCAACGTCCCCCCATCATTTCCCACATTAAACAAAAACCCAAAAAATTAAAAAATAAAAACAGAGCAGTAGCAGCAGCAACTGCAGCAAGACCCTCACACCTCCTTGGCATTGGGATTGGGGGGAGCAATGTATCGGTTCCCCTGGCTGTTGATGGTGGGGTTTGCGCTTCCGCCAATGGCATACATCTCCCACTCGGTGAAATCGTTATTGACGACATGAATGTATCCGAGTCGGCACCTTGGCATCCTCTGCACCAGGGCCTCCCCAAAGTGGTTGAACGCGATCGTCACCTGCATTGCCCTGTCCGGCGTGTAGCTGTCGCTGTGCCCCAGCAGCATCACCTCGTTGTGGTGGGAGAAGAAGTTGTTGGAGATGGTGATCGCTGTCGAACCCATGATCGCGTCGATCAGGCCGTCCGTGCAGTGGGATAGGGAGCAGTGGTCGATCCAGATGTTCCGGGCGCCGAACAGGGAGATGCCGTCCCCATCCGACTTTGTCCGCCACCCGTAGTGCGTCGGCGACGACCGCACGTTCGCCTCCCCCTTGGACACGCAGTGGTGGACGTGGATGTTGTGGATGATGATGTTGTTCACGTACTGGAGCGTGATGCAGGCGCCGCCGGCGATGTGGATGTTGGCGCCGCGCCCGTCCAATGTCTTGAAGCTGTTGAAGATGAGCTCCTCCTTGAGCCGGATCAGCATGTCGCCGGAGAATATGATCCACAGCGGCTCCGTCTGAATCACGGCGTGCCGCAGAGTCCCGGGGGTCGGGTTCACGGGGTCATGGTCGGAGGAGTCGGTGACCAGGTAGATCTGCCCACCCTTACCGCCCAATGCGTTGGCGCCGAACCCGATGCCGCAGTCGGCGAGCCGCTGCCGGTCGTTCTGCCAGTTGGGGTCGCACCTCCAGCAGTCGTCGATGGGATTTCCGGTGAGGCAAGAGGAGGAGGAGCCCTCGCCGTATTCCCCCAGCAGCATTCGGCGCCGCCGCCCCACGGCCTCCTGAACCCGCCTGTTTGTTTGTTGCCCAAATAATCAGCGAATGCAGGAAAAGAGAAGAAACAAACTAACCGATTTCAGAAGAAATCGAGCAGAGCAGGTATGGTCATATGCGTACATACATACATACATACCTTTCGACGTCTTGGACGACGGCTTCGGGGTCAGGATGGGGGAGAGTGAAGTTGGGGGGAATGGCAGCAGCAGCAGGGAAGTGATTGGCAAGCCACATTAGGAGAATGTAGGTGAGTGGGAGCATCTCGAAGCTGCCAAAACCCTCGCCTGGCTGCTGCTGGGACTTTAAGATGGGGGGGAGGAGGGTGGAAACAAGCTGGGTATGGGCTGTTTCTTGGGAGAGAGACAGAGACAGAGAGCAGGAGGGAAAAAACAATAATAATTAAGGGAAAATGGGGGATGGGTTGTTTATAATGTGATGGGATAGCAGTTTCACACTCTGTTTTTGGGTTTCAACTTTCAACTTTCAATTGGGTTTGGGGGTTGTTTGCCTTTTCCATTATTTTACTTGGGGGAGGAGGTGAGAGAGAGCGCGTCTGCAGCCTGATGACAGGAGAGGCAGTAGACTGTAGAAGAGAGCATCTCACTCTTCTTCACGCAGTCTCTGATCTCTCACTCAGGCTCCTTTCGATATCACGCTCCACTTCTAAATCTAATTGGTAATTCCTACCTTGCTTCTTAATTGTTTTATTTATTATTATTATTTTTCACGAGATTCGGTACCCGGATCAGGGCATGTATGCCGATGCGCGTGAAACCAACTGCCTAAGGCAGGTTCACACCTTGCTTCTTAATTATTCTAAGAATTTTCGGCGAGAGCCAACAAAAGAAAAAAAAAACAAAAACAAAAACCAAAAGACCGGAAAACCAAAAGGCAAAAGGCGGTGGGAAGGAAACTGGGTGCTTATCCGATTTTACAAGTTCTCTCTCCGTCTTTTCTTTTTCTTTTTCTTGGTTTTTTTTTTTCCGCCTTTATTGGTAGATTGCATCGGAAATCCTCATGTATTTCCAAGATTATATAAGAACTTTATTAGATACGTGCCTTTATTAGGGGTGCAGCTCCGGCGAATTTGCCGCCACCGTAACCTTTACCCAACTCTCGGCAAAACTTAGAAAAAGATCTTAAACTCTCTAACCTTTTTTGGAGCTTGATCGTGTGCAGCGCATTATTATAAATTTTTTTAAGATTTTAATTTCTTTTTATAAATATGCAGCTCCCACCTATATCTCCCTTCCTGTTAAATTTGACAACTCTTCAAACTTGTTTGATATATACATATATATATAGACTTTTAAAATAAAGAATAGACATAAATTCATATTCCGTCTCATGCATTCTTGCCCTTTTAATTTTTTTAAAAATAAGAATAAAGTAATACAAATTTGTTTTAAAATTTATCAAATTGCACAAGATATAAGGATGCGCTCACGTGCGTATAAAAAGAAATAAAAATAAAAAAATATTTTTTGAATAGGGACGTTACGATAAGGTGCACCTTATTTATTTTATCAATATAGGTTGGAATTTAGGTTAGCAAATTTTTGTCTTACTTAAAAACGACAAATTTCAAGTGAATATAAACTAATAAGTTACTTAAATAAAAATGAGAATATATAGCCGAATTCGTGTTAGTGCAGCTGGTGCTCACTTTGAGCAGTGTCCAAACAATCCCAGTATCAAATCTAGGTCGATCAAAAAAATTTTAAAAGCGTCATAAAATAATATATTACTAAAAATTTATCTTTCCCAGAAAAGATAAAGCAAGACGATTGACATTTGTAGAAGTAAATAATAATATAAATATAAACGTAAACCAAATTAATGTTATTTGTCTATAATGTAATTCGAACATTACAATCATTCATCTAAACATTAATACAAAAATATAAACATATAAGTACCAATAGATATTATTTAGTTATTGCGTATACAGTATAGTTTATATTAAATATAAATAAGAAAATCGGTTAAGATTCCTCATATCGAGCTTTACAAAATAAGTCCACATACATACGTTTTCACCTAGCCCAAGTTGCTTCCATAGTCTTTAATGCCTAAGTTTGGTGGTCACTATCAGGCTTACAACATAATAACGATGGATGTCTGATATTTCCCCTGCCAAAAAAAGTAGAATGGATTTCAGGTCTTGGTTATTAATTGATGCATTGCTTTGCAGTCCTTTAATCAATTTTCCAATGGAACTAGATTATGTTCCATGTACGACCAGCCTGTGAGCTAGTGGTACACTTGCATGGCACAAATGCTTTAGGCTGCGGATAATCGGGTTCTGAAAATCTACAATCCTAATTTGTTGTGAAGTTGTTTTATTAATTCCTTTGTGTGTATGGGGTATTTACAAAATCTTTTGTGTGTAGGCTGTATTTACAAAAATTTCTCTCTATCGCAGAAATCGATAGAAATTTTTATAAAAAAATTTCTTCATTGTGTGAGGGTTGAATGTGTTTGATTTTGAATGTGTTTGATTGTAATATAAGATGTCAAAATGTATACGTATACCGATAAAAAAAAGGATTATGTTACATGTGCAATTATGCGTGTGGATTCATTGTATGCATTACATTGCCCAGGAAAGCTTTCCAAAGTTGGGCCTTTACACGAAATGGATGACTGGATGCGCATGTCGGATGACTGCATTTGCTTTGCAAAGTCAAACATGAATTGGTTGTGTTGTCCTTCCATCCTAACTCTAAAAATCTCATTTCTAATTCTAAAGCCCTTTTTTTAAATATAAAATTTAAGTCGATTTACCACATGCTAAACAGTTCTAGTTACGAATGGGTTCAAAACAAATTGAGAGTAACATAATGAAGTTAATTAAGATAGAACGAACTTGGTGTAAGTTTATAATCATTAAAAGCTAAATGATAGATGGAGCATATAAAAATGGGTTCTCACTTCTATGCAACTAAGTTACATGAAAGCGGTGCAATATAATCCCTTTTATTTTAATTATTAATAATTTATTAAAAAACACAATTTATTTATTATATTTAACAACATTTGTTTAATTAAGATACTAAATTTCACTAAGGAATTACGGGTTTTTCAGTCAGGTTAGAAGTGTATTATTCAAGAAATTAGAGTGTTGAGCACGAATTTTGATCAAATATCCTTTTGTCATGCGCTGCGTAATTTTTGAATCAAGTAACTAATACTCTTATTACATTAGCTTTTGTGTATGGGGGGAAGCTAGAATTTGGTAGTGAAATCCCCCTAGCTCTATATCTTATTAATTAATTAAAAAATATACTTTATTTATTACATCTAATATTATTTGTTTAATTAAGATACTAAATTTCATTAAGGAATTGGAGGTTTTTTGGTTAGGTTAAAAGTATATTACTCAAGGGATTAGGGTGCTGAGCATGAGTTTTGATCAAATATCCTTTTGTGATGCACAGCGTCATTGTGGGAACCAAGTTGCCAATGCTCTTATTAGATTAGCTTTTTTATATAGGAAGGAAATTAAAATTTGGTGGAGAAATCCACTTAGCTGTATCAGATTTTTTATATAGAGATTTTGTATCATATAAGTCTAAGTGAGTTGCCTTTCTACCTGGGTTGCTCAGGGTGTTGGTTTAAAAAACATGTGGACTTACCCTTCAAAGAAGATGTGCAAAAGCCGCATTTCTTAAAAATATATATTCATATATAAATTATAAAAAATATTTAGATCCAGACGTAAATTATATTAGAATGTAATAATATTTAATCAAATCGTTTATCTACATATTAATGATAATTCAAATGATGAATATACAAATTAATACTAACGCCAAATCTTTCTATTGTGTTGATTTTATATATCTTTAGATGGGACCATGCACAATGATATTAGGAAAAATGAAAGAATGTTTGTTACAGTATAAATGTTATTTAATATAATGAATGGAGTAAATTTTTCATTGATAATCATAGGTACAAAAATGAATAGGGTAACATATAATAAAGGTCTCATAGAAGCAAAACCTATTAAAATAAGTTTCACTTCTATAAAGCATCACTTCTATGTAACCCAAAAAGTAAGAACTGCTAAATAAATTTGGTAATAAATTTTTAGGTATTTATTTTAAGAAATAGATCCGTCATTTTTCATTATTTTAAGTTACTGTATTAAGGAATCATTTACTACTTATTTATCATGCTAATAATGTTTATTATGTTTAAAAATATTAATTATATTTTATGCAAGCCACATACTTTCTAGTCCAAAAGTGTCATTCATTGTTGTAGATAAATTATGCATTTTTTGTACATTTAAAAAACTATCATAGAATACGTATAAAAAAAATTTCCATGGAATAATTTAAAGAATGCTTTGGTGCAGGGAGCTAATTTTTCTAATATGGGTTTAAAAATTTACCATATTTTCACTAATAATATGTATGCATAGTCCCGTCTGGTGGACAGACGAGTCAACAATGAAAGAAAGAAATAAGGATGGCGTCAGATGTAATGCTCCAGGCTTTACCCTCATCACATTAGGCTGCTTTTTTAGTGTCGGTTCGCGTTTCGACTTTCGACTTATTTCGAATCTGGTACTAATCAATTTCAAACTGGGTTAAACCTGATAATAATAAATAATATTTACTTTTTAAAAAAGTAGAAACCAAAATTTTTAATTATCAGACCTGTCCAAGTCAAAGAAAACTCGCTCACTTGCATCCCTATCATACATTATAGCTGAATAAATCATATTAAATATCTTGAAGGAAGTAGATTTAAAATAATTGATTTTTAAAGTGACACCCCTATTATTATTCAATAAAATTAAAAAAGATGCAATCGCATAGACATAAGGAAGTAAGAGATGAGAAGACATCAAGGTTTAACATGAAAAAGAGGACTCAATATCACTGCTCTTTTTCATAAGACAATAGAGGAGGAATGCTCCAATAAGTAAAGAAAACGAGATATGCTCTTATGAGTGGGATGTCGGTCGAGGATCTCAAGGTCTTGTACATTGTATAAAATGAAAGCGCGCTGAAAGAAGAGATGCTTAAGGAGAAGATTGGAAATAATATTAATATGAAGGTTCCATTCTCCCCTTGCAAGTCGCTAAATATCACTCTGGTATGTTTCTCTTATTAAAAGGTCTAGCTCTATTGGGATATTAAAAGGTCTAGCTCTATTGGGATATAGCGATCGATGAGATATCAGCCTTAGCCAAAGGAGTTGATCCCCAATGACACTCTCCTGATAATAATACATGGGGAGGTGTGGGTTAGTCTGCACTAAAGGGGCAGCATTCAATAAACAGCTTCAGCTAGACTCGAGACTCGTGATTCGTCCTTCTAAGATGGGCCCTGAGCACGAGGAACAATATCAACTTCAGTGGTGACTATCACTTATTATTATTATTATTATTATTATTATTATTATTACTTCTACTATAAAAAATTAAAGGTGTTTTTGAGGTACATAATTTGTTCTAATTATTCACTATTACTTTTATTCATTACCGTAGGCTAAGCATTCATTCCTCATGTATATATATTGATATGCTTGTATTACAATCATCTTAACCATTATCTTACAATCAGCCCCTTGAGACACTTTAAATACTTTTTCTTAAACACTTTTATAACCATCTACAAGTTTTGTATTTTTCCCTTGAACTATTTTTCTATACCACCTGTTGTGTACGCTCCCACATGATGGGGAGAATACGCCACAACGTTGCCTCAGCGTTTCGAACCCGCCTCAATTCCTGTGATTGATCGGCGAGTTACCATGACGCCTCTAGCATTGTCGCCATTCATTCCATATATATTTTATCGAGTTAGATCAAGATGGACATAGTATTGTAAACTAAAGTCATATAAATGTTGAGCTTAAATATTAATTATTAAAAAATATTTGATTGATAAATTCAATTAAAGTATAAATTATAATGATTAGAAATTGAAATGTAGGATTCTCCTTTTTAGAAACAAAAACAGCATACAAAGGTGAAGATCGGATCACATTGCTTTAGGTCATGGTTGACCCAACTCTTATTTGATTTTTTAATTAAGTTTTCAATGCACCATAGTCTCAGATCAACCAAGTAAAGACTAGTTTGGCCAAGCCTCCTTCACAAAACAAAAAATTGTTGCTCACTCTTTTATGGGTAGCATTGTGTGTCAATCATTTTAACTACTCTAACCATTGTATTTTTTAATAATTTGCAAATATACTCACATAATTTTACAAATTATATATTACCTTCACATAATTTTACAGAAATTGTAAAGAACCCTCATATTAATAATTTTCCTTAAATGTAAGGTTCTAAGACGTCAATAAATTATTTGATTTCCGAAAATACCCTTCTCTCGTGCAACAAGTCCGCCATCCCCTCATTCCCACTCTGTTCAGCTCGTGCTCATTGCTCGCAGCTATAGAATTTGTCTGTTTTCGGTCCTTGGGCTTGACAAACAAGGCCTCCAAATATTCACATTGTTATATTTTTTAAAAAAATCCAAGGGACGATTGGTGTTTCTGGTTTCCACTGGCGTTAATTGATGGTGGTTACATCGGTTTTGATTTTATGGCTGGTCTTAAATTGCATCAAAACTAGCCCTTTGAACTGACGGAGGTGATGTTCGATGGGCACTGAATTTTGCAAAAGGGGCATGCATTAAATTTGAAAATCGCTCCGCAGTTGAGAATGAGATGCCTGGAAGCTTGAATTTGGAGCTGGTCGGCTGGTGCATGGTTGATATCGGTGGGCCATAGCTAGAGTGCTCTGCTGCTGAAATTAATTTGGGGTAGTTGCTAGTTTTCGGTTTGTCTAATTGTTGGATAGTCGGAATGGATGGATGCACAATTGCTTGCTAGAATTAATTTCCATGGCTGCCAGTTTGCTGGTGGTTTTTTTGTCCGTAACTGTAATCCATGGCCATATTTGAGCGGAGGATGTGGACAGGCAAAAATCATTATGGGCTGACCATAGGCGGCTGAAAGCTACAAACTGGCTACTGTTACTGGATGGATTTGGGGGAAGATGGAGCACTGAAGCAGGAGAGGATGGAACTGTTGCATGAGAGAAGGGTCTTTCCGAAAATCAAATAATTTATTGACGTCTTATAGCCTTACGTTTGACGGAACTATTAACATGATAGTTATCTGCAATTTCTGTGAAACTACTGGGGGTAATATGTAATTCATGAAACTACATAGATATATCTGCAATTTCGATTAAATTATGTGGGTATATATTCAATTTATCCTTTTTTACACTTTTATCCATATATTTTAATCATTTTTATACAATTTTCTTATTTATTTCTATCTTACTCCTATTATATTACATTACTCCCACAATTTTCGAAAATTTTCTTACTTCCTTACTTCTTATTTACCTTCACAAATGGACTCTAAAATTTGCCTAATCAAGTTTTGAGATAGTTCTTACAATTTTATTCAATCGGAGATCACTAACTCCCAAATATCAACATAGGAAATCACAAACTCCTAAATATGAAAGGGAAAATAAAGCTCTCAAATCACAAGAATTGGAATTCGATAGTTGAACTATTCTAACGGAGAAAATAACCTTGCCTATGCTCTAGCCACATGTCACTTTCAAAAGTTTTGAAAGTACTTTTTTTTTTTATTATATTAAGGAAGGGAATACAACTCCCAAGCAGAATCGAACTCTGCACTTGTGACTATCAAGTCGCTATGTGAAGCCAGTCGAGGGTTGCCCGGGTTCACAAAAGTTTTGAAAGTACTTCTAAGTCTTAACCCAAGACAACACATGACAAACCAAAATCGAAACTCCATATAAAGCAAGTTAGGTTGGCACTGGACCACAGGTCAAACTCAACCCATTTAAGCCCCTACTACTTGGAAGGATGAATGAGCAATGTTCTCCATAAATAACCCTAATGCATGGCTGAAGGTCCTCATTTTGTTGAGATTGGCCTAGTCAGACAGCGCACCTCCCAAAAGTATCTTCTAATAGGGAGGCAAAAATGATAGGGACATTATCCTATGTACCCGGGAGCATTGAGCTGAGTGCATTTCACCTTTTTTTTTAACTTTTTTTGAATTTTTTTATGAAATTGTTAATATAAGTTTATTTAACATGTGTATCAATTTTTACTATTTTTGAAGATTTTTAGATTTTTTTGAATTTTTAAAAATCAATAACAATTTTAGTAATTTCGAAAATAGTAAAAAATTGATACATATGTTAAATATATCTAATTTAACCTTTGTGTAAAAAAAAACTTTCAAAAAAAAGTAAAAAAAAAATCGGTGATTAGACTCAATACTCCCGAGAGAGTAGAGGATAATGTCCCAAGATGATAAAGCTCTAATTATCTCATAACCGAACTATGATAACGTGGGACATGCATTTTTTTCTTTTCTTCTTTTTTTTTTTTTTTTTTTTTTTACATACAATCTGCCCACATCTTGGTTTCGGGAGTAGGCGGCCTACCAATCAAAATGATACAAATCTACATATTTCAAATTCGTGATTAGAAGCTTGGATTATCCGATCAATTGATTTGAAGGTATTACTTCGCTTGTCTGATTTGAACCATTATACGAGATTTGATTCCCAGTAATTTTAAAATGCTGGTGCATTAAGCATCGTGCGGATCTGGAGTTCCAATGTAATTATCAATATCTCGAGGCGAGCATCGGACTGGATCAGATGTTTTCCGTCCAAAAGTCGGTAGTTCCGGTAAAGTGATAAGCTAATCGGCATAATTCAACTGCATGGAATGTTTGTACATCTGGAAATGAAAATTTTATATTAGGGATATAAAAAACCCTATAAAAAATGGGAAAAGCAACTTTGTTATATATATAAGAAAAATAAAATATTATATTAGAAAATGAGAAAGAAAAATCAAAGACCATTTTCATCTCATTTCTTCTGTGGAGAGTGATCCAGCGTAACGGGCGCACGATATAGGCCCAAGAATGTACTTCTTATATATATAATTTTACTATTTATTGCCTTTATTTAGTCTAGGCACAAGAAAAGTAGATTTTTCATTTTTAAAATTCGAAAAATACTAAATAAATTTGATAAATGATAACATTGCATGCATATAATCCCCACGCTTTGGGCTTGGATAATAATGGAAATTTTTTTTTTTTTAAAAAAAAAACATGGCATTGCACTGGGCGGACTAGATGGGTGATCCTCAACAGACTCGAAAGCATCGTGGTCGGTATAATTTAAATTACCAATTTTTTAATATCTTATTTAAAGGTAACTGCTTGATTGCAAACATGCCCCTTAATTTTACAAAATTACCGAACACCATAATATATTTGTATGCAATTGCAAGTGTGTTTTGTCCGTCAAGATTCTACTAACTACAGTTATATTTTTTAATAAAATAACGAAAATGTCTCTATGATGTGTATTGTAAGAAATTTTATTATTTTCATTGCAATTGTTGTAAAAATCAACGAAAATAATAAACATATCATAAAAATAAAATATCTATAAATAAATTTTTTAATAATAAAATACTAACCCAAAATAATTTATGAATAATGGGGACATTTTTATCATTTCATAAAAAGACAGCCGTTGCTAAAAGAAAAGATACGCTGGCAATTTTGATGCAAACGTCCTTAAAGATGTTTTGTAAAAGAAAAGGAAAAGCCTTCCAACTCGCCCAAACTAAGATAGGAATGAAGGCAAAAACCGCTAAAAATAGGCATCCTTTTCCCGCTTGTAAACCACCTTTTGGAATTTGGACTATTTCTTTCTGACGGCAGCTGATTGAGCGATTTTTATCGCCTTTAAATTAAATTAATTTTTAATCCAAAAAATTAGAGATTCTATATTCCACAATCCCGTGTCTTCATTCACCACACGCAAGTGGGGCCACAGGCCGGCGTATGTGGAACCCACGATGGATAAGGTGGCCCCCACCCATCTTGCGTCCTGGCTGAAAAATCCATCCTCCCTCAAATCATTGGTTTTGACAATTCAAACAATCCATTTCATTCAATAAATGCTTTGTTGCATAGTTTTTCAATGGATGGTGACCTGAAATTATTCTTGTGGCCACTCGCATTGACACAATAATCACCACCACCCCCCCCCTGAAAATGTTTGTCCATCCATCTAATTTATAACTGCTGTAACCATAAAACTGACTCGACGTATCTGAGGATGATAAAGATGTTAGCTTCCAACTCGATTCACCGTTTATAATTCCAGATATCTTAAGCTGCAACTCAGGATAATTCTTCTATCAAGAAGAAGGGCGCAACTTGCCTAACACTATTTGTGAAAAATGTACAATAACAACAAATTATGCACGCAAAAATACTAATACGTAGCCTAACTAATCCTTTTAAATGTATAGTAATGTATAATATATTTTAAAAAATATAGTATTGTATAATATATTTTTAAGAAAACTTTTAATCTTTCAAAATAAGATAAAGAAAAAAATTAATGAACTTAAAAGTAAGTATAAATATATAGATGTCAATAAAACTAATATTATTCAACTATAATACAGTTTCAATATGAGAAACATGTATTCAAACATAAATATAAATAATATAAATTACATAGATATAAAAAACAATTACTTAGATATTATGCATATAAATTTTATAATAAATATAAAAATAAAAAATAAAGCTCGAGTTCAAGTATCTATTGAATCGGAATCTTGGATTTGGATTTTCAGAAGGCAAGTTCTATCACTACCTATTTTCAGATTTCACAGGCCGAGTAACCCCCCCCCCCCCCCCCCCCCCCCCTATAAGAAGCAACATGATCATCTACGACCGGTAATAATACTCATTTTTCAATATTTTCTGAAAATTTTTAATAAGATTATTAATTTAGGTGTATATTATTATAATCCAAGTTCTACCAATTTAGAAAAAATATATATTTATTTTATATTTTAAAACATAGGTGTATCGTAGTCATTTTTTTTACCCCTGTGAAAATGACAACTATACCCATATATTTAAAAATAAAAAATAAATAGATGCACATTCAAAATGGTGATTAATAATTTCATTACAAATTTTTCAAAAAAATATAAAAATAGGTTTTATTACAGATTGTATATGATCGCAACTCTTAAAACGGTTTTCTTGTTCTCTATACATTTCTTGTTAGGCTGGTTGATTTCTAGTAAAATACCCGCCTTATCAACCATGTTGTATGAAATGTAACAACAGGGGCTACTTTTTTTTACTTTTGAATTTGAATTGCTACAGCTCAATTATTTCAAGTATACGAGGGGAGTGGTTATCGAGAAGGCTAGTCTATTTAAATGGGTTATAGCTTGCATTATTAGAATGACTGAGGATGGATGGTTTTTTCAAAAAAGTTAAAAGGGCATTCGGTGCATGAGACGGATGATAGATTGACCGCAAGCATACCCTCCCACTATCATTCATTAAAATATCCCAGCAGAAGAACACTTCTTTCACAAAGGGGAAGGAAAGTAAACAGGATAATTTGATGTGTAAGCGCTAGGATCTACCTTGCAGGAGTGAAGAAAAAATTACTTTCACGAATGTTGGGGGTTGTCTGGCTGCAAAACTCTTACCCCTGCTCCAGCACATTTGGGTTCTAAGGTTGCTAACCCTAGTGGGGTTATGTAGAAAGTCACAGACAGTGAGAAAAATGCCCCTCCACCGAAAAGCATTAGCACTCATCTTCAAACTCTAATAATAACATTCATGACCAGTGGAGCCTGTGCTCTAAGCCTAGGATACCCTCAATTATTCCAAGCAGAATCAATCGCACTATCACCTTACCCAAGGACGGTAAATTTTGAAATCAGTTTTTATAGCCTTCCTCAAAAAGCGTGTGAAATCAAAGAGAAAGCACAAGCTGCTTTTCACTCTTTTCTTTGTACAACTTTTCTACCCTTTTGCATATAATCAAATAAAAGGGTATGGATGCTGCGCTTATTGGTGTGGGTATATGTCCTGCATTTAACAACATAAGAACTTACATTTGGGATCTAATAACATAATGATTGTTGTTTGGATCATACTTCAAAGCCTGCTCGATTGCACCAAATAGCACTATAGCTAGTCTTGTATGTTCATGATTTACTGAGTTCCGTTGGAGACCTTGTTTTGGTTGAACCAATTGTCATCTTGATTAGTGCAATATGTCATTAGATTGCATGATATTTTGTCGATACAGGGAGAAGCAAAACAGAAACTTATCTCTTGAAGATGACTTCAAGGCTTGAAGGTTAATTTTGAAAATCAGTCTAAAGTCTATGGTTCATATAAATTTAGAGGGAAATCTTACAGGAAAAACCCTAAATTTTGTATTAAGTCAAATGAGACTGCTGGCATATGCATGGGTGCCATCCACCACAGGCGCATGCCAATGTACATCCAGCTGGGATCCTGATCCAAGAGGCCAACCTGCATTTGATTATTTTTATTTATTTATTTATTTATTTTGATGAACTGCATTTGGTTATTTTGCATGTGAACGTGAAGGATTATTAACATTCATGTACTGAAGCGATCTCCTTTCAAAAGATTTTATATCAATCTACTGAGACTTAATAATAATAATCTCTATCAAAATAATAATAAAACATGATAAAGTTTTAACCATCAAGATTTCTTGAGAAAAATGTTTTTTAGATAAGTGTATAAAGCATTTTATCCAAAATTTCCAAGAGTAACAATTATCAAAGAGCTTCTAGTTCTGATCGAGGCACTAGCCCTTTTTTACATTTGGCAACTTCACAAACCCTAAAACTTCGTCCTTCCCATTAGATAGCAAAGAGGTGAATGTTCATGAGCTGCAATCAGATCGAAAGGAGGGGTTTGTTTCAGGGGAAAAAAAAGCTGCACAAAGGATTTTCTGGTTGCCATCAGGGCAAATTTAGTTGCAATATAGAAGAAGAGGAGCCAGTCACTGTCACAAAGAGGCAAAGGAAGACGAGTTTGGGTATGGCTGCACATGCAGAGGTGCTGATAGAAGAGCTCCAATCCCTGAATATAGGCAAGGGTTGAGCAGACAAACCGATCCAGGAGGGAAGCCATCTTTTCTATGTTCCAAATGGGCAATGAAGAATCAAAAGAAAGAGGTTTCAAGAAAGCAATGCACAAACTGTGGAAGGTAAAAGGCCAGTTCTCTTTTACTGACATGGATGAAAATCTTTATCCATTGGGTTTTGAACTAGAGGATGACATGTAGAATATCCTGAATGGCCGGCCATGGCTGTATGACAGAAACTTGGTTCTGTTCATGGAGGCGGAGAGACCAATTGGTAAAGAGGAGATTAAAATGTCTGCCTCCCTCTTCTAGATGCAGATACAGGATATCCCATATCTGATAATGAAATAGCTGCTGGGGAGATTGATTGGGAATCCCTTCAAGCAACTTCTGAATATCGCAACTATGGAACACACACTAAAGGTTAAGGTCGAGCAAGATATGAGAAAATCATTGAAGAGAAGTATTTTCATCCAAAGGGAAGCTTTAAATTTCCAATATGAAAAACTGCTATTCATGTGACAAGATGGGTCATGCATTTAAGGAATGTTTAGAAATGATGAGGGAGAAGAAAAATCTGTGGCGGACGACAATGGGTGGAACCATGAAGATACATATCAGGGATTAACAGAGAAAGGACAGTGGACCAGATGCTGATTTCTCAGGTGGGAAATGAGAACACTGGGATTAGGAAGGATAGGGAGGATGGATTGGGGATGTAAGCATCAGAAAGAAGTGGAAGACCAGTGCTAGCAGAAATTTCATGCAATAGGAGGGGTTGAGGACCAAAGGGATGAATGCACAGGGGAAGAAACGAGGGGAAGTTGTGATGGGCTTAGCAAATAGTCAAGAGGATGGAAGACAAGAAGAGGGATAAATCAAGCCAAGGTGTAAGGGAACAAGGAAATCATCTGGGAAGGGCTAAGGAAGAAGGGATAGAGGGCAGGATTTGGGAAGAGTATCAACGGAGGGGTTAAGAGGAAACGAAGAAAATGGATGTTACCAGAATAGGTAATTCCTTTCTTGTAGTAGTCAAGGAAAGAAATGGAAAAGGGAAGCCAGATCATAACAACAACTTCTAACAAGACCAGCCATTGCAAATGAAGTGGGGCTTGGAAAGAGAGAACATATGAAAATGGAGGTGCGAATAATAGAGGGGGAGGGGCATATGAAGAGCAAGAGAGGAAAATTTGAGGATAGGAAGGTCCAAAGAGAAGAGAAAATGTCGGAGGCTGAGGAGAGTCCTCAGCCCCACTAGGAGAAATGATTTTCCTAGCATGGAATTGTGTGGGCTTGGGAACGCAAATTTTCTTGATATTATCAAGAAAAAAGATCCCAAACTGGTCTTCCTATCTGAAACCAAGAGAAGAAAGCAGGAAATGGATGATATTAGGAGAAGGTTGAAATTTTATAGCTGCATGACAGTTGAAAGTGAGGATAGAAGAGGGGGATTGGCTCTTCTTTGGCAAAAAGAGAGAGACTTGAGTATTCAGTCATTCTCCACGTCACATATTGATGCAAATATTCAAGGAGTAAGGCAGGGCTGGATGAGGTTTACAAGTTTTTGTGACAAGCCAGAAACTACAAGGAGATGGGAAGGATGGAACATAATGAAGAATCTCAAAGCAAGGAGTGATATACCGTGGGACATCATGGGGGGACTTTAAGGAGGTAATTGAGGAATCAGAATATATTAGCAGGAACCTCAGAAACGACAACCAAATGGCTATTTTCAGGGAAACTATAGACTTCAGTGAGTTACAGGATTTGGTTTTGAGTGTCCTCAAACAACATGGCGAAATAACAGAAAGGCAAGCAGCAGGAAAGAACCAAGGCTTGACAAAGGGAATGGCAACAGACGGATGGCTTGCTTTTTCCTCTTCAGCAAGATTTATCATGTTTCAGCAGCAGTTTCTGATAGTTGTCACTTGTCCCCTGAGTCTGACCTGGATTCCAGAAATAAGAAAAGAAGTCCGAGCCAGTTCAGGCATGAATTATTTTGGGCAAAATTCCAGTCTGTAAACGAGATAGCATCCAACATTTAGGGGGAGCTAGTAAATCAGAACATGACCATGCTGGGTAGAATCAAATGGAAACTGTGAAAATGTGGTAGGGGAGTAGAGCCCTTATGAAGCGGCAGGAAAAAACAAAAGGAAATATGAAACAGGCTATTCAAAAGGAGCAAAATCATTTATACCAGCTGAAACTTATGATCCCATCAGATGAAAGAGATGAGAGGATGAGACAGAAAGAAGCAAAGACCAACACTCTTTTAGAAGAAGAAGAAATAAGCTGGAAACAAAGATCGAAGGTATAGTGGCTGCAAAATGGGCATAGCAACACAACTTTTTCACCACGCAGCATCGGAACAAAGAAGGAAAAATAGAATAGACGTGCTTGAGGATGAGGAAGGCAGATCCTATGAAAATCAGGTCGATAAAGAAAGCCTGATCTGGAATTATTTCAACAATCAGTTCAGTTCAAATGGTTCAAAAGTGGCTTTCCAACTTACGGAAAAGATAAAAAGCAGAGTTCCACCTGAAGTTAATCAGAAACTAACAAATAGCTGAGCAGTGAAGAGGTTTTTGCAGCAACTAAAGGCATGGACCCAATGAAAACACCAGGCCCAGACAATGCTGGCAGGTTTCTTTCCAGGAGCACTGGAGAATCATTGGAGGAGAGATTGTAGATGCTTGCAGAAAATTTTTGGAGAACAGTGATGGAACAGAACAGCTAAGAAGGATGATGACGGAAATCAATTCCACTATGATAGTTCTGATTCAGAAGAACATAGGAGCTTCCAAATTATCTGATTTTAGACCTATAAGCTTGTGGAACATGCTGAATAATATCAAGGGTTCTGGTGAACAGATTCAAAGAAGATGTCTAGATCGACCGATTTCTGAAGAACACAATGCTTTGTTCCTAAAAAGACTTGTTACAGATAATATGATCCTGGCCTATGAAGCAATCCATACTCTAAGAAGCAAATCCAAAGGAAATAAGGGAGGAGATAGTCGTGCAACTCGACATGTCAAAGGTGTATGATTGTGTGGAATAGCATTTTCTTTTATTAGCAATGGAAAGAATAAGCTTTCACGAGTGCTGGATCCAATGGATGAAATGCTGCGTCATAACAGTAACTTACAGAGTAGGTGTGAATGGAGCCATGACAGACACCATCTTTCCTAGGAGGGGGCTAAGGTAGGCTGATCCCCTCTCACCCTACTTATTCCTTTTGTGTACAGAAGACCTTTCAGTCCTCTTAAAAGCTGAGTATGAGAGGCGAAGCATTCATGGAATCAGGCTATGCAAAAGGGGGCCTATGGTTCCGCACTTATTCGTTGCGGGTGACAGTCTACTATTTTTGTGTGCTAATCAAGCTGAAGCAGAGGTCCTAAAGATGGTTTTAGAGGAATATGAAAGGGCATCAGGCCAACGAACAAACAGGAACCAAACAGCAATTTTTTATAGCAAAAACACAAGTTGGGAGACTCAATTGAACAGCAACTGGGATCAAAGAGCCAGAAGTTCTTAATTTATGTAGGTTTACCGGCATGGGTTGGGAATAACAAAACTAAAGTATTCTAGAGTTAACAGAAAAAGTTTGGAAAAGAACTCAAGGGTGGCAAAATAAGCTCATTTCTAATGGAGGAAAAGAAATTCTTATAAAAGCTGTAGCCTAGGCGGTGCCATGTTATACTATGAGTCTCTTCATCCTTCCAAAGAAAATTTGTGAAGAGTTGAATTCAACTATCAGAAGGTTTTGGTAGGGAGAGCAGGAAGGAAGAAGAAAAATAAGCTGTATTGCTTGGAAGACGATCTGCAACTCAAAGGAATAGGTTGGGCTGGGATTTAGGGACCTACCTGATTTCAACATTGCGATGATAGCCAAGCAAGCCTGGAGGATTTTAACTAATCCCTTTTCTCTTTGTCGCATGTTTCTGAAAGCTAAATACTTCAAGCATGGCTTCCTGTTAGATGGCAAGGTTGAGCTGGGGTGTTCTCTTCTCTAATGAAGCCTGATGCAAACTAAGGATTGCTGAAGAAAGGAAGCAATGGGAGAGGTGATAGCAGTGGGTCCCCTACCTGAGGGGATGGGCTGGGATATGTTAATGAACTACTCCATTAACAAGGAAGAGAGATGCTGGAAAGAATCCATGATAAAATTGGTTGCTGGAGAGAATGGATGGCTTAAAATCAAAGACATTCCAATCCCTCAAGAGGAGATCTAGAGCTGGATCTGCTGGAAAGAAGATTCAAGAGGAGACTTTACAGTAAAACAAACATATTCTTTGCTACGAAAGATGAGGGATAGGCAGGAGGAGGATGAGACAGAGTTGAGAGACCCGCAATGGATAGCATTCTGAAAACCATTTGGAAGATGGTCCCAAGGAAAATCCAAATATTCGGCTGGAAGCTCATTTCTGAAATTTTACCAACAACACCCAATGCGTACTATGCAACAGGGCTGACTCAGTGGAGGGTTCTCTACCCAGTTTCTGGAATTGCAGCAGAGTGGATTTTCTCCACCAGTGGGACCAATTAGAAGGAATGGGGAGGTCGGATTTCAGAGATATCAAGCAAATCCTACATATGCTAGCCAAAGGGAGAAAGAAATCAGTATTCCCCTTATTCATCACTATATGCTGGAGGATTTGGTACGCAAGGAATGGATGGCTATGGGGAAGGGAGCAGGTGAATCTAGAGGGTATCATTTATTGGTGCAGCGATTATATCCATCAACTTGGAGAATCGAATCTGATCAGAAATGGTGGCCTAAACCTGGATAAAAGCCCTGCAAAATGGATTTAAACCAGCAGCAGGGGAAGTAAAAGTGAATGTTGATGCAGGGTGGTGTGAAGGGGAGAATATAATGGAGGAGCAGTTACTAGAAACCAAAACGGGGCATTCTTGGGAGTAAAGTGCAGAGCAGAAAAGGGAGATCTAGACCCACTATGGAGGGAAGCCAAAGCATGTATTTTTGGGCTCATATGGTTGAAAGAACAGGGGCACAGTATTAGAGTAATAGTTGAAAGTGACTCCATGTTGCTAATAAACTTCCTCAAAGCATGAAGGGAGAATGAGCTCAAATCTGCAATTTCTGGTAGATGAGATAAAGAGCTTCTGCAATCTTTTTGACTCTTTATCCTTTTCCCATGTCCTAAGAAGTGGAAGTGGGGTGGCCCATGCTCTAGCCAAGTTCTCAATCGAGCTTAGGGGAGAGGAAAGAATATGGGGAAGCAGTCCCCCGAACTTTATTTTGACAGTCCGGGAGAGAGGTAGGGGTCCTTTTTCTTTTTTGGTTTTTGGTTTGTTGGTTTCTCCAGGTTTAATTCACCCTTCATAAATTTTTTTTATAAAAAAAGCTTCTAGTTCTCAGATGATATTTTGCAAAATAATTGCTTGGACAAAAAAATAAAGCAAGAAGAAAAAGAAAGAAATGAGATCAAAGACAGACAGAAAATTTAGTAAACTAACATGTTTGTGAAACTAGCTCTGAAATCTACCACAATATCCACATATTAGTGGCACTGAAATTCACTGCATCGTCAACATATTAGTGGCAATGAAATCTACTCCACAACTAACAGATTGTTCTGCATCATACCTTCACCAGTAACAGGGAGTTCTGGTGACAGTTGCCACTCTCCATCCACTATGAACTTGATCTCATACTTCCCAGGCCTAAGCCTCAAAGTTGTTGAGAATGTGGTGAAACCACCTGAGTACTCTGATGACATGTACTCTCCTTCACTCCAGCCATCAAAGGAGCCCATTACTTGCACAGTCTAATAACCATTTCCAAGTATTAATCCAAATGTTTCACATATAAGAACAAAAGAGTCAAATTCTGCTAACCACCACCACTTGTTGGAGCTGAAAGCAACATTAACTGTCGGCATTTCTTTTCACCACTTGCTTGCAGTTTCAAAAAATGAAGAGGGTTCCTTTTCGCCTTGTGCTTGTATGTTAAAGTGTCAAAATCTAAATCCCCATGGTAAGCACACATATATGGAAAGAAACCATGTTTCTTGATCTTGTCGGGCCATGTTGAGGTTTGATACCAACTATCAATCTAACAATTAACAACCCATCTGTGATTTTGTTCTGATTACATATAAACACTACCCGAATATATTTTTCACACTAAATACAAATGTGGGTTCCCATCCTATGGAGCTGGTTCTATGAATTTAATTTCATGGAACCACTCCATTTCGGGCCCACTTTGACAATTTTATGAAAATCCGTTTCATTCATTGCATTTGAAATTATT
The DNA here is from genome assembly GCA_030490835.1 of Annona cherimola. Lineage (NCBI taxonomy): Eukaryota > Viridiplantae > Streptophyta > Magnoliopsida > Magnoliales > Annonaceae > Annona > Annona cherimola. The sequence continues at coordinate 74,322,220 of CM059973.1, forward strand.
AATTTAATTATAGAATCAAGTTTCATCCCAATCAAAGATGTGCATGGGCCCCATCCAATCACCATCATAAGCCATTTTCCACCTACGTAGGGTCAGCTGCACGGCTTTTGTTGTGTCATTGTTGATGTCCATATATCAAGTTTTCAGTAAGCTTTAAAAGTTTTTATAATTTAGTTACTACTGTTCATGTTTTTCTGAGTCTTCCTCTCATTTTCTTATTGTCTTCTATTTAAATAAACTCCGCTCTCCTAGCCGATGTTATTTTAAGCCTCTGTTTGACATATCCAAACCACTGTTTGATCTATGTACCAATTTAATAGCTATTAATTCAACATCTAAAGCCGTTTTAGACATGCTCCCTGCAAACTTAAATGATTTTTTAAAAAATTATTATAACATTTTAATTAAGGGTGGGAATCACAGCAAATCATATTGGATCAGAGTTTTTCTAATCTTAACTCTACTTTTCTAAACATCTCGTCTGACTTAATTTTTGATATTGACTCGAGATAAGGTCGGCCAACTCTCACTTTTCTTCCATAGTTCTCAAGACAAACCTCGGGCAAGTATTGAGGCGGTGCAGGTCAAGTTGATCATTTTCAGAATTTGTCCATCAATTAAAATGTAAAGTCACGTCTATGTTCTATTCAAAAGTAAGTGCTTCAACATTCTACTAATAAATGGAAGTAAAATACCATTAACTATTGCAAAAAATTATTATTAAATATAGAGAATATAACAAATTTATTGACACAAGATAATAGAACATATTACATTAAAATTTTTAGGGCCTATTCACAATTTGAATGAGATGAGGATGAGATGAAATCTCGAAATTCCAAAAAACACTTTTCTCATTCCCCAACACACAACAAGACTTTTTCTATCCTACACTCTCATCCTATCTAAGTTGTGAACAAACTACAACTTGAATCAAAAATCTAGGTCGATAATTTAGGTTAATTTTGATTTTTTGAATATTTATTTAATCTAAAATTTCATTAATATCAAACTTACATGTTAATTATTATAAGATATAATTTTAAAATAGAGTATAATTAATCATAAATAATATGAAAATTTTAAAAGAAAATGATAATAAGAGAACAAATAGCTTATAGTGTTCAATAAATAAATAAATATATGTAGGGCGGATTGGGACATGGCCGACCTACCCCAACCCTATTGGGGGTCATATTCTTTGGTTTAATCTGGTCAGAAATGGGTTGGATCATGAGTCCCACCCCTAATTCTGATGCATCTATAAATAGATATAACTGTTTTTCATAATTTGCGCATGCTCACATATATTTTAAGAAGGTATCACCCCCCGCAACCCTTAGTTGAAATGATTTTTGATGCTATGATACCAAATGATTATTTGTTGACTTTTAATTTCATCATCAAGATGGGGCCCAAATGGAGAAATTGCATGAATTCAATTTCATGTAACTGGTTCCATAGGATTAGGACCATGAAAGTTAGTTACTTTCTGCTATGGCTCTTCAATATGGTGCACATCCTTAACACATGGTCCAAATCCAAACAAATTGACATGTGCAAATGGGAGCTGCTTTAAACAGGTAATTTCTTATCATTGAAAAACAAGGCCTACTTCGTGATTCCTAGCTTGCAGGTCCATTTTATCACTAGCATTCTTTTACGCATCATCAAAAATCTTTTTCAATTATAATTGGGGTTGAAAAGATGAAAAGAAAAATCAAAGGGCAAATAGTTTCATCCTAAACACAAGTCATCTGTCTATCATCTCAATATCAGTCTGCATTGGAGATGCTAACAAGTCACAGTGTAAAATTTTTTTTGTCCACTACCAGGATGGGCCTATAGCACAGTAACATCAATGTAATGAACCAAGCTTTCTCCCAGAGAACATCATTAGTATACAAGAATGAAAAAAGAAACATAATAAGTTAAATGATGAGCTTCTGGGATATGCCTAATCCAGGAAAGCGCACCACAGTGGTTCAGGTCAAATATATGCATTTAGTCTTTCTGCAACAAAACAAGTCCTAACTTACAGACATCAACATGGAACAGATTTGATTCATACCTCAGCCATGCCATACCAGAACAACTGAATGTCTTTCAGCTTTATGGCTTCAACACCTTTTACTTGTTCCTTTATTTTTTCATGGACAGCTGCATGAGAGAGACAACATCAAAAATGAGATTCGAGACATGATATTCTAAACAAGCATATATACAAGCAATGGATGCATATCCTGGGTAAAGGCTAAACTGTCCACAAGGATGATCTGGATGGAGGAAGACCTCATTAAACTGACTGATTATCAAAACCACAAGAGCTACCTTCTAGCCTAGAAAGAAGATAAGAAGGAATATATTTCCCGTTAATCTTTCTCAGATCCTGTTGGATCCCAGACTGAGCTATTTCTTCTGCCAGTCCAATCAAAGTCTGGTTACACAAGAAAGAAGAATCAGAAGTTTAATTATCTAGATATCAGGAATGAAGCATGTTAAAAAAGAAACAAGATAAGTACTGAATGAGCTAAATTATTTCTTTTGGTCAAATCAACAAAATCCATTTTGTTGTAATATCTCATGATGAAAAGCTAGCAGAATTTCCAACTATCACGCAAGAGTAAACCAGATAAGAGTTAACCACCAATCATGCATATTCTTCTTCTGGGGCGTTGTTTGAACTCATTTTAGGATATTGACCTAACTATTTATTTTTCTAATAAATTTTGGCTGCCTACGTGGGTGGGAGGGCAGATTTGAATAGCTAATGGAATTAAATCAGGCTCTTTTTGAAACCAGTATGTGTGAAGGCGGGCCACATTCTAAACATTTCTCAAAGATGCAATCGCAATTAAGCCCAAGACTGGCCCAGTCGCCCAGACACCAAATATAACCAATTTTTGGTATGAATATCAGATATAAAGATGCAGCAGCAAGAATACAGAAAAGGAAGTAATCATTATCACTTTTCTGAAAGCACTGAAAATTCGTTTCCTTGAACATGCAACAACAAACTCAGATGTAGAATTCATGCACAATCTTGACTAATTGTCAATATCAAAATATTATCTCAAACTTCAAAGTTTGAATATGAATGGCAGAGCTTGCAGGGCATAATGAGAGAAGGATGTCTGTCTGTTGGTCACGACCATGCCAAGCAACATTTTAACCGTCTTAGTTTTTCAGAAAGATTCGTTAATTGGAGGCCCCTTTCAAGTATATTGGCTGTAAATCAAGAACAAATCTCTACTTTGTACCTATGACAACAGAGATCAGAGGGTCAATAACTTAATTTGCTTTTTGAGGTTGTAGATCATAGTTGTGTTTACTAGTCATAGGTATCTCCAGAAAGCTTTAGTCAGAATCAACATTTAATAAAACTAGAAACTGGGCAATAATATAACATAAACATAAGGGGCATGCAGATAATCAGAAAGGAAGGGACCTGAAGTTCAAGTTCCACAACAGCAAGTTCACTTTTGAAGTCAATCAAAGCATCCTCCTTGAATTGCAACTGCGTATTACAATATCAACATAAAAGGATTAAATCCATAGACTGCAGCACATACCAAACTGGAGGCATACATTCATGCCTTTGTGATACCACTATGTGGCATTATGATATTATCAAAATACCATGACATTAAATAATCCCAACCTGGCGTTTCAGAAATCGATTGTATTGGTTGGCTTCACTAAGTTTCTTCATAAGCTTGGACCTTTCAGCATCTGCAAGCAATGATCTCAACTGCCAGCAAATTTAAAATATGTCATGTACTTTTGCCAACAGCTGATAACATCCATTAATAATGTGACCACACATATTCGTAGAATTCAAGAACAATAAACAAGAACTAGGTACTGTCCCTTCAGTTTTTAATCCAAATTAGTAATGTTAAGGCATCATGTCAATGGTTGTGACAACAAAAATTTGTTCAGGAAACTAGTTTTATCTCCAAAATGAAAGAATTCCAATAAATGATTACCTCAAAAAATTGTTTTGAGCACTATATTTAATATATGAAATTAAGGAATTCCAATAAATGATTAACGAAAGGGTTTGTAACCTGAATCCATGTGTCTATTATCCTTTAGAAAAAGAATAAATAAGTAAACAAATAAAGACCAGTTTTAATGAACTATGTAGATCATATGTACATAATTTTGAATGTTTGGGCTTCATAAGCAGATGAGATGATTTCTAAATGGACCCCAGACAAGCAACAATTTGTTCCAAGCAATATAAAACTAACTTGGCGAGTGTATAAAAATGAATGAGAATGCACTTCTATTACCAGACAATATCATATTTACCGGTGCATAAAAAAGTAGGGATGTTGTCAATCCAGTCTCCCATTTTATTGCTTGTACTCCACAAAAATATAGGGAGCTAAATTTAAACAGGATTGCACACATACGCAACAGCATGCAATAAATGATAAAAGAGAGAACTGCAGCAAGTGCCAGAGTGACAGTATCAAAAACAATCCTAAAAAGGGCAGTTCTCTGGGAAAGTTCTTGCATGGTTCCAAGTCATTCTCCATTATCACAATACCAGTTGTAGATCATAAAGACACAGAAACTGAAGCTTAACTTTGATCATTTTCTCGAATCAATTTCAACATAAGAAGGCAATTGTAATTTGTTGAAGCACCAAATTCCCAAGAGACAGGAAACAAAAGTGTGAAAGAATATTAGTCATAGTCCTCTAACCCAAAAGCAGTATGGATAGAGCCATCCTCAATACTCGCCATGCATCATGGAATATTGGTACTACGTAGGCAATGTAGATTTTAGTACTCAATAGAAAGTCATGATGTGTCATGTCAAATGTTATAGATGCAAGAAAGCATTTCATAGTAATAGTGCAGCTGAAATGAGTATATTGATATGAATATGTAGTGAAACTAAGAATAAAAATTAGTAAGTAATAAAATGCAGCGTAGTGGACTTGGATGATCTAGTTACATGTGATAAGGAAAAGTAAGTCAAAACTGAAGACCATGAAGGACAGGAGGAAGGCCAAAAAATGAAATATGTAGACGATGATAAACCCATTCACATTGTAGAAATCGAAGTCCCTGAAATGATATATCCATGTGTCGAGCATTACCACATCAGACTGTGGGGGTTCAGACAGAAGCGTTTGTGTTGAATCCTCTAGAATAGTTTCATTGGTATTGTCTGTAGTTTCATCAGTACTGTTTGAACTATCTCCTTGAGGTTCTAGGGAAGTTCCATTCTCAAGATCAATGGACATGGCAAAAGTTCTCCATGGTGCACATCTCTGAATCAGTAGATGTGTGGGACATTTCCCGCTACCAAAGACACAATTATGTCTGGATTGCCTTAGAGAGGGAAACTTGTGAATCCCTAGCCGTGCACTAATTACAACAATATCACACGGACACAGCTGAATATGACTCTGCAGGTGCTTCGTTGGATCGCAAGAAACCCATGCTCTAGGATTGTCAAAACAACACCTGCAAAGCAAAGATGAAAGAGATCAAACGTCCAGAAGAGATGCAGTTAGCATGGATTCCAACTATCCAAGTTCATGAATAACAGAAAACCTTGATACAATAGCTTCTCAGATCTCCAAACAACTCTGAACAGTGGTCGAGGGTACCATGGCATCAATTCACAAATTTTTTACACAAATTGATGACTATATCAGAAATAGGCAGAATCAAGTTTTCTGATGCAGGTTTTGCAAACCAGAATTGTTCGATCAGTCAATTATTCCATTTCCATCCAAGTGTATTCATTGTTTTCACCACCTCCATCACTTTGGGGAGGGGAGGAGCAATTATCACTCTTTTACTTGTTAGTGATTCATTTATCAAACCTAGATGATTAGTAAGAAATCGAAAGTATAGCTGGAAAGACTTACAAGGATGGGGATTGAGCGATCATGACAGAGAAGGAAGAGCAGCTGCTGCTGCTGCTGCTGCTGCTGCTGCTTCTTTTTTCCGCTCGTATCCACTCGCCTCATGGCCCCTCTTTCAGCATTTTCAAACCGTTGCTTCATTTGTCACCTGACAATTTCCTCGTGGGGATTCGCGCGAGAATGCACGGTACCGAGACGCGCACGGGAACGCGGCGAGTGGCGAGTGGCGAGTGGCGAGGCGAGGAAGGCCCACGGCTGTAGATCCACATTGGAAATCTTTCCCGTAATTTAGCTTATGGGTGCGTTTGTTAACAAGTGGAAGTTGTGGATTTAAAATTTTTCAATTTAAATTTATTCATTCGTCATAATTATTTTATTTTTTAATTATTTATTCATATTTTTCTATACAATTATCCTACTTTTAAATCATTTGTACACAACTACCAACACAACTAACCAATTTATTTCAACTTTATCATATTTATTTTTTATCATTATTCATATCATATCATATCATTTGAGAATTTCTATTCTCTACAACTTTTCATCAAAAGTTTTATCCATTCCTAAACACACCATATAAGATGTGTTCGGGAATAGATAAAATTTTTAATGAAATTTTTGAAAAGTAAAAGTTGTCAAATGATGTAATATGATATGGGTAATGATGAGGAGTAAAGAGGATAAAATTAAAATAGATAGGTTAGTTATATGAATAGTTGTATAAAAATGATTAAAAAGTAGGATAATTGTACATAAGTGAAAAATTGATTAAAAAATATAATAATTGTAGATAATGAAAAATTTTAATTGAAAAACTTTAGCTTACATTTTCTACTCATGACCAAACACACCCTTTATTAAAATTAGTAGTTTCATGCTTCAATGCTAATGTGCTCACGCTTGCATCACCCTTCTTTTTAATCCTTTGTAATTTTTTTTCATAGATGTACGGGAGAAAGCACCTAAGACTAGAAGACGTAGGAGAATAACAGTGACACCCAATAAAAAATAGATAAAAATGATTAAACTAAATATGAAATTATTAAAAACTTAATTAATGGTAGTAAAGAATAACGCAGAAGAATCCATGCAATTGAGTCATTGACCTCACATGAGTAGAAAATGATCTACGACAATGACGATGATATATGTGAAAAATTTTTAATTTTCAAATATATTCAAAATAAGCATGAAACATGAAAAATGCTGATTTTTATTTTAAAAATAAAAAATTGTATACGCAAGAAGATCTTTTTTAAACACAAATATTCATGAAAAAATAAAAAATTTGTAATGCAAGCATGAACATTGAGCTTCATTGTTCACACAAGAATTAAAGCATGACTCAAATAAATATAGGTTATTAAAAATTTCAGATGGACTAGTTATAGCAAAAAATGTTGGATTTAAGTCATGCCAAAGGGTACTTCAATCCATTAATGTAGTTTCTGTTTAGCATGGCGCAAATAATATCTGTAAAGATAAAGTTTTCTTTCTCAAGACTTTCTTCTTGTAATACCAGTAGTAGTAGCCGATGGAACTGAGAGAGACCTAAACTCTTTTACTTATTCTCATCATGCTTAGAAGGAAAAAAAAAATCAACAAGTCAATGAAATTAATATATTCCAAAATAGATTGAATTTTCACTTTTATGCTAGCCATCTTACAAAATCCAACAAAAAATACTAGACATCTAATGTTTAATAAAGATAATTTTACTGACCAATTAATTTTATATGAGTAAAAAAATTTGCACTTGTCAATATGAAAGACAATCAATGAGATGATTTAAAACAGACAAGACAGAAAAAAAAAAAAAGTAAGACAACGGTAAAGAAGCTCATCTTGATAAAACCATTTAAATTTCTTATTTTAGAAGGGTTTTATTCTAAACATTTTTTATATTTTCTTTTTTGAAAGGCACATTTTTTATAAATTGATTAACCACTGAGGCGTCGCCCTGGGTTAAGGTAGGCCGCCTGGTCATTGGCCGAGCTCGGCCCAAGCACTAGTTGGCCGCGAATTTCGAATCTCTCTGTACTTCTGTCCAACGTCTTCAATAGCATCAGACCCCTGTGCTCAGTCTGCTATATTCAAGTCATTGAAATTATTTAAATATCTTTATTTAGTAATTAAAATAATTCATATTTCAAACTGATAAAGAATCTAAAGATTTTAGAAAATCATGATTAATTTATTGAAATCTCTTTGGAAAATAAACAGCGAATATGAAGTGGAGCCTGCATTCATACTAAAATTAAAATCCAATCAGTCGCGTTGTTTAACCTACTTTTTTAGGATTACTGAGTTCCTCTTAGATTGGTCACACTTTGATGAAAAATTAAAATTCATCGCGTTCATATGATTTAGAATTATTTGTTTTATAATATCCTTGTCTCAGACTGACCACACTTTGATAAACTTTCCTTTTTAAATTTTAATATTTTGAAATCTAAGTTATTTATTATCTTTATTAATAGTTACTTATTTATGAGTCAAAAGTTACTTGGATTGAAAAATTTACACCTTTTGAGAGTGGATATATAATTGTTAAAATAAAAATAAAATGTATAAAAAGAGTTTTTATAAAGCTTAATATGTCACGCATTAGTCACCACAACGACAAGAAAGAATTTCTCTTTCCAGTGCAGAAAGGAAGTCTGTCTGAGTTTGAGGCTTCCTGAAAACCATGGAAACAAAGAAGGTTTTACTATATGATAAAAATTTATACAAGATATCGACAGAGGGCATTAATGTAAACATGACTGTTGCCTAGTGAGGAAGAAAAAAGAGAGACAAGGATATGAGAATGGAATATCATTATATACACCCTAATATATTTTAAATTAAAAAATGACATTCAGTTATTTTATTTTATTTTATTCATAAATATGTTTTATTTAATGTATTTAATTTGTATACCAAGTGTTGCTATTTTACAGTACTTTTACTTATTTAATTTTTATTGTAAGGAATCATCAATTTTAGAGGCATTTAAGTCATTTTTTATCCCTTAAAAAACTTAATTTTAAAAAATAAAAAATAAAAAATATAAATATAAAAGTATTGTAAATAATAAAACTTGATACACAGATAGAATGCACTTAAGAAGACATATCTATGGAAAAAAATTAAAAAAATTAATTGTAAAATAAATAAAGATTGTATTTTAGTTTAAAATACATCATGAATATATAATCGGACTACTATAGAACACCCTCTTAAAGTTTTAAAATTCTAGAGCCTAGCCAAATCTTCACTTCTGATTGCTTTCAGAATAGCCTCTTATGCATGAACGGCGGGCCTGGCGCCTACGGGTGTGGAGTAAAAGTAGATCTCATCAAAAGATCTGACGTTTTAAAGATAAGATATGGTATTGTCAAAATAAAGGTATTATATGACAGTTATGTTGATGCAGATTTATTAGTAGTGGTGACGACATTTGATGACCTAACTGACCTTGTCTGCATAAAGCCATTCTATATTTTTTGATTAGTGGGTTGTATGTCAATCCACGTAGGGTCTTCATATGTTGCATAAGGGGCAATAGATAAAGCAACATGATTATATATATCATAATGTATTTTAGGCTAAAATATAACATTTATTTATCTTTATAATTAGTTATTTTTTTTATTTTTCTTCATAAATATATTTTCCTAAATGTATTTAAAGTTTGTCATTTTACAATATTTTTATGTATTTATTTTTGATTTTCTAAAATCAAGTTTTTTAAAAGGTGAAAAATGACTTAAATGCCCTTCAAATCGGTATTTTTTAAATATAAAAAATAAATATGTAAAAATATTATAAAATGACAAAATTTGATATATGAATTAAATACAATCAGGAAAACATATTTATGAAGAAAAATCAAATAAAAATAAAAATGAGATAAAATAAATAAATGTTGTATTTTATCTTAAAATATATCATGATACATATAATCATGCTCTACAGATAAATTGTTGATCACATGAGAGACCCCAGGTTAGATAAAAGTAATAGTTAAATCATTTATGAAAAATGAACAAAAGAAGCAAAAATCATGAAATATATAAACAAATACCCTGGTAATATATATGATTTTTTAATCATAAACAAATACATGTGAAATGTTATAAATGGTTTAGATATTAAAATTTTAAATTAAAAGACCAAAAGGATGCAAAGAGAATGTGTTTTATTGGATTGTAAACCTTCTTTTATACCAAGAAGTAATTTTAAGCTATATTTTAGCCTTTTTGCTAAGGGCTCTTTAATAATATTTATTTTCGCCCAATACGTGTATGTATTTTCTTGTGAACTATAAATTTTAGACACTTAGGCCAGTTAATTAGGTGTCTACGCTAATAGCTCCCCATCCCATCATCTTTTTTCAAAGTTATTGCTTATGCTACTGTAGCTCACTTGAGGTGAGAGTAGTAATATTCAGTAGTGTAACTTGAGTAGGGTCCGGTGCGTCGACCATTAGGTACCATAAAATGAGTAATGTAGATTTCTAATTTTATACTCATAGGGTAAGGTAGGTTACAAGCAAAAAATATCCGGTTCAATTCGGGTAAGGTAAGTTTCAAGGTACGGGTACCAATCTAAATTACTAATATACGTTTAATATTAATTTTATAATATATTTTTATAATGTAAAATATAAATATATTCTTTAAATTTATTAACTTGTTTAATTTGTTAATTATTTATTAAATTTAATGAACGTATTTCAAAAATTATATTATTATTTTGATTTTAGATTTTTAAGTAAGATTTGTAATAAAATTATAATTTTCAAAAATAATATAAAAACTATTTTAAAGAACCAATTTGGAACCGGAACCAACCTATCCTTAAAAGATAGGATAGAATATGTTTAGAACTAACCCAACCTAAAATAGGGCAGGACAGGAGTTTTTGAAAATAGTGTAAGAGTAGAGTCGATCCCGAATCAGACATACTTGACCCAAGTTGCACCCCTAGTGTTATTATTGCTTGAAGTATCTTTTTAACATAAAATTAATACAATAAGGAGGAATGATCATGTTAGTCCGGGCTAAACAAATGTCTCGCTGAGTATCCCTCAAAAAACTCATTTACAATATATATTTTTTATTTTTTCTTTATATACTTGTTTATCTAAGTATATTTAACATATAAACCAAGTTTTATCATTTTTATATATGTATATATATTTTTTGAAATAAAAATCTTAAAAAATATACGCATATACCCTAAAATAATAGAACTTGTTTTATATGTTAAATATACTTAAATAAACAAGTTCATGAAGAAAAATAAAAAAATATTGAAAATGAGTTTTTTAAGATAAGATAAGCGAGACATTTACTTAACCTTGGCTAACGGAATAATTCTCAACAATAAAAGCCAAGCACTTTAATGTAGCCAAGCACTTTAATGTAGTTGGTGCTCCTTTAGGATAGCATTTTAGTCATTTCAGTTTCAAATATGAGTGGGTCAACTTTATCTTTTATTTCAAGAGCATGGTCTCCTACACTTATTGGGGTCAAATTAGAAAAAATGTAGTTTTGGATGATTAAATTATAAACATGTAACCTCTAAATGGAACTATAAATAATAATAATAAGAGTAATTTGTAAATATACTCACATAGTTTGACCATAATTGCAAATATACCCATATAATTTCAAAAATTACAAATTATCCTAACATAGTTTGATCAAAATTACATATAAACCTACACCATTATAATGTTGTTGTTGTACCATTACAGCGTAAGGGTGCAAATCCAGTTGGTTCGGTTTGGTTCGGAAAGTGGTCTACCTCACCCATACCTTATTTGCAAAAGGCTTATTTTGCCCTACCCATTTGTCGATTCAGTTCTTAGTGTACTCTATTCTACCTATTACCTATAAGATCAGTTCTAAATTGGCTTATTTAGTACTCAAATACAATATTTTTTAATAAAAATTTCTATCTTATTTTAAAAAATATAAATCAGTACTTATTTACGTTTTAAAATCACGGGTACATATATTACTGTTTACATTATTATATAAAGTATATAAAGTATAGATTGTCATAACCCAATCATTAAAGATATTGATATATTAATCATAATTCATAAGCTTATTTATAAAAGGCTTTTATAAGTTAATGCCATGTATATAGAAAATGAAACTAATTTATTACTTCACAATCCACAATTCCACAGGGTACAAGATTCATTTAAATTTAAATATTAAAATGAGTGTGCATATAAGATGTCACAGACAAAACATAACACATATTATATAACACATATCATATACAAATTAAAATATATCCATGTTAGTCGGTTTTGGGTATCCAGCATATTTACTCTACTTGTACCCTATTGAGGAGGCACTAATAATTTATACCTTATCTATACTCATGGGTAATATTTTATATCTTACCCTACTCAAATTAGGGTTGATTTTGTGGATACCCTACTGACGTTGCACGCCCTATTATAACATGAGTATACTTTCAAAGGTTTGCAAACCAAGTGGGTATATTTTCAAAAACTAAATATATCCACTTAATTTTTGAAATTGTGAATATACCTACGTATCTTGCAAATCCTTACAAATATACCAACGCCATGATGGTGTAGTAATGACATCATAACGACGTTAGTATATTTGCAATTATAGTCAAACTATATGGGAGCAATTTGTAATTTCTAAAATTATGTGGGTATATTTACAATTATAATCAACTAAACGAGAGTATTTGTAAGGCACAATAATAATAATAATACTAATAACAACTATTGGGCGCACGTCCTGAAATTTGTTGAGAATGCTGATGAAATTTCTCCCACCAATGATGAGCTATGAGATTAGTCAATAATGCTAACAATTTCCACGAGAGTTATATTTCTGGAGCATGATCCTGTGCACTCGGGTGCACTTAGGCTCGATGCACCATGATGCATTTAATCTTTTTTTATTTTTTTAAATTTTTTATGGGACTAATAATATAAGTGTATTTAACATGTGTATTATTTTTTATCATTTTTGGAGATTTGTTGATATTTTTTTATATTTTTAAAAATTAATGGCATAAATTACTAAAAATGTCACTTATTTTAAAAAATCCAAAAAATCTACAAATCTTAAAAAATGTTAAAAATTAATATACATGTTAAATACACTTAGACTAACAGTTGTGTCAAAAATTTCAAAAAAAATAAAAAGGATATTTGCACCCAGAGGCATAGGATTGCATTTCATGTGTATTTCCTATTTTCCTTATCTTGTCAGTGATGTATAGGAGTTAAGTGATTTCTTAAGACCTAATACCTGTGAACTAACATATAGGCAGATGTTTTAAAGAAAGAAACTGATTGCATGCACCTTGGTGCACTTAGCTTCAATGTAATCGGGTGTAATGCCCAATTTTTATTTTTTGAAAATTTTTATACCAATGTTAATTTAAGTGTAATTAACGCGTTTATACAATTTTATCTTTTGAAAATTTTTAAATTTTTAAAAATTAGTGGCATTTTAGTACTTTTAAATTACTAAAAATGCCATTAATTTTTAAAAATCCAAAAAAATTAAAAATCTTCAAAAATGATAAAAATTTATATGCATGTTAAATACACTTAGATTAATAGTTTTATAAAAATAGTTTCAAAAAATAAAAAATGTATTAAGTACACCTAGGTGCATTGAAGCTAAGTGCACCAGATGCATTTAATGATATCCCTTTAAAGAAATATGCTAATGTAGTGTTATTTAGCTAGTAAAAAAAGAAGAAATAATCTTGTTTGCTTATTTAGTTTATCTCAAAAAACTCATTAAATTTTTTTAAAATTTTTTTTACTCTTTTCTGCATACATTTGTTTATCTAATGTATTTAATATATAAATCAAGGTTTACCATTTTTGGATATATGCATATATTTTTTTAGATTTTTAAATATAGATTGAAAATGGCTACTCGAGGGTTTAAAGTTTTTTTTAAAAATATATACACATATATAAAAATGATAAAACTTGGTTTCTATATTAAATACTATATATTAATAAGTTTATGTGGAAAATAAAAAATTTTAAAATGGAGTTTTTGAGATACACTAAGTACTGAGCTAACAGGATTTTTTTTTTTTTTGTAAAAAATCAAAAAATACAAAACGTAAATTGACCATCAATATAAATCAACAGAAAAACGTGATAAGTTAATGAATCGAGAATATACAATGGGTTGATAATATAAGATAGAACCTCGTGTCAATTAACTAAGTAGCACAGACCTTAAACTCGAAAATTGAACTATAAAAAATTGGAGTCACCGTTAATTCTCATGGGTGAATTAAAACCCAATGATTGTATTGTAGTTGAATGAGGCATTGTTACAAAGAATTTGTGTGCTGGCCAATGATCAAGGAGTGTAGATATTTGGCCACCACACATTGTGGCGTGGTGGTAACTTGATTTTCCGCAGCTAGGGAATCCAAGTTTCAAATCACACAACTGCAAGAAAATAAAAAGCAGCGTGAGGATTGAAGAGGATGGCGTGTGGTAGTGTTCAAGTGGTATGGAGTAGGTGGCATGAGTCTCCTCCATGTGTGGGAGTGTCCACGGTATGAATAAATTAGAGATTATTAGCTGTGTGTTATAATACTGTAAAAAATTTGTAAGAATGTTTTCGAATCTAAGGGTCTGTTTGGTAATCAACAAAACTGGTTGACATTTTTTGCAGCAATGTAAAACTTGTCTTTATTAATGCACTGTTGACTGAAATAGGCATTTGAAGAGATTAATAAAGCAGCTAGGACTGGTGAAATGACTGGATGCTTGTATACGCGGAACTCAAGACCAAGACCGGATGGAATCTGCAAAAAAAAGGTCCGAATGTTAATTGCCTTCTGGTGGACGATAGTTCCCTTCTTCCAACAGTTGTGCACCTAATTGGACATGTTTTGCACAAAGCCCCATCGTATTGAAAAGTTTTATACATGCCACTTCAGTTTTATTAGTTACCAAACTGACCCTAAGTTGAAAAATCCCCATTGAGATGATTATAATGATACCCATCAACGTAGATGTTTGCATATCCATTTTATGATATATCCTGGACTTCCAACCATGGCTTAAAAGAATACATGAGCTTGAGAATATTAATGGACTTCTGTCTTGTTTTTGTTGCTTAGAATGTTGGTTACTGTTAAGGTAAGATATCACTTGGCTCCTCAATTATTGTTGGCAGCTTGTGTGAGAGGCTTGATATGTTTTTGAGTATTACGATTGCTTGTGGGATATTGTAGCATATCGTTGGTTTTGGGTTGCTATTGATATGGGCTACTCTTGCATCTTACATAGTTTGATCTTCTATTTACTTCTTGTAATTTAGCTTGTTTATTGTTGGTTTGTCCTTGATATGGACTATAACTCTTTTATAGGTGCAATGGACTTCATCAAAAAGAGCTGCTACTATGAAGCTCCATCGCGCTGAATAGTTCTTACTTCATTTATTTATTTGACTTGGACCTTGTACTTATAAAATGTAATGAGATTTTGTCATTGTATTTTATGGATGGTGGCTCTATATTGCTTGCATTCTAAATGTATTGAAGTTTTCTTTTGAACCTGTGCATAGGTAGTTGACTTTAGATTGTATTGGTATGCGTACAGGATGAAGATATGGGATAAAAAAAAATATCGTTATACGTTAATAATGTAACAAATTGTATGGAAATTGAGAAAAAATATATGAAAAATAAAAAAGTAGGTTGTTATTTTTTGATATTAAGAAAAGTATTTTCAGAGAGTAAGAAATTTCATTTGATCCTCATCTCATACCTATCTCATTCAAAGGCCTTAATACAAAATCATTTGATAGCCTCTAGTGTGATGTTTTCATGTATGAGC